>CM067081.1:43715908-44315908 GCA_034008185.1 Gorsachius magnificus
CATTGTCTAATTTGCTGATGCTTTGCTAAAAATCAGTAGTGTCCAGTTTGGATGTTGCTTTGCTAAAAATCAGTAGTGTCTAGTTTGGATGTTTTGCTAAAGCCAGTAGTGCCTACTTGGATGTTTTTCTAATAGTGTCTAGCTTGGATGTTTTTTTATAAGTCAGTAGTGTAGCTACTTATTAAATTTGGATCCCTACTCAAGGACGGGAAGAATCGGGGGGGGGAATGGATCAGAAGGATAATAATGGTTTGCCAAGGTAGCTAGACTAGAAGGAATGAGAACTAATTGATGCAGGAAGATTTGTGGCTCCTTACGAAGGACAGTTTTTTGATAAGAACTAGGAGTTTACCTCAAGAACTGGTCTACACCGACCCTGCAGTTTGGGCGAGAGCCAAGGAGCAACTGAGTCTGCGCAAGAACAAGGGGTTACTAGCGGTGACGAAGAAGAGCCGGCAGCCTTCATCCCCACGACCCCCAACGACCACCACAAGGAGGCACTGAGCAAGCGCAGTGGGGATGGATTTATGGAAATGACCACCTGAAGCTAATTTTAATACAAAGTGGAGACAGGTTATGCATATGTATAGGCATATCGGGAAACTTTATGCATATATAATACTTTGCTACATATAAATGGGGCAAGTTGCCGCTTATAGGTATGCATGTTAGGTGGAGCAATCCCCCGTGTATCCAGCACCGAGAATAAAGAATGCCTGCCTTTTAACACTACATTGGTGCTATGAGGTTCATTCTTCCCGATTTCGGTGACAACCTGGATGAGGGGATTGAGTGTGCCCTCAGTAAATTTGCAGATGACACCAAACTGGGCGGGAGAGTCAATCTGCTGGAGGGGAGGAGGGCTCTGCAGAGGGACCTGGACAGGCTGGATCGATGGGCCGAGGCCAACTGTATGAGGTTCAACAAGGCCAAGTGCCGGGTCCTGCACTTTGGTCACAACAACCCCATGCAACACCACAGGCTTGGGGAAGAGTGGCTGGAAAGCTGCCTGGTGGAAAAAGACCTGGGGGTACTGATTGACAGCCGCCTGAATATGAGCCAGCAGTGTGCCCAGGTGGCCAAGAAGGCCAATGGCATCCTGGCCTGTATCAGGAATAGTGTGGCCAGCAGGAGTAGGGAAGTGATCGTGCCCCTGTACTCGGTGCTGGTGAGGCCGCACCTCGAATACTGTGTTCAGTTTTGGGCCCCTCGCTACAAGAAAGGTGTTGCCTTGCTGGAACAGGTCCAGAGGAGAGCAACCAAGCTGGTGAGGGGTCTGGAACACAAGTCATACAAGGAGCGGCTGAGGGAACTGGGGTTGTTTAGTCTGGAGGAGGCTGAGAGGAGACCTGATCGCCCTCTACAGCTACCTGAAAGGAGGCTGTAGTGAGGTGGGGGTCGGCCTCTTCTCCCTGGTAACAGATGATAGGACGAGGGGGAATGGCTTGAAGCTGCGCCAGGGCAGGTTTAGGCTAGACATGAGGAAAAACTTCTTCACCGAAAGGGTTGTCAGGCTCTGGAATGGGCTGCCCAGGGAGGTGGTGGAGTCCTCATCCCTGGAGGTCTTTAAAAGAAGGATAGATGAGGTGCTTAGGGACATGGTTTAGTGGTGGGATGTCAGGGTTAGGTTAAAGGTTGGACTCGACGATCTTAAAGGTCTTTTCCAACCAAAGTGATTCTATGATTCTATGATCCCTTCCATGTGTTCCCTCTATTTATCTGGAGGCGTTTTCTACATCATTTCCTCATGATTCCAGTAGCTGCTGCTCTTTCCTACAGAGGTATGAATCAAGGCACTGGGGGCTCCCTTGCCTCACTGCAGTTTTGGTGCAAGAGGGGTTGTTCACAGCAGTGTCAGAGCCCACTGAAGCTGGCTGTGACTGGCCCAGAGAAGCTCAGAGTATTCTCCACAGAGGGTATTCTTCAGCCACTGGCTACCCAACCAGCCTACCAGTTACACCCAGTACAGTGTTCCTGTAGCCACTTTGTTACATCACCAGTATGAGTGAATAATTCTGTCCCTGAGCCTAGACCTTGTATCAGATAGCTCATGCAGCTAGGTATAAAATGGCTATGTGGGAACATTTCAATTATGTTTTCTTCATACTGGATATACAATTAGTGTTTCTGTGTCATTCAACATCCAGCTGCCATTTTCCACTTCCCCTTTTCTCATACTCTGCCCACTCAGAGTTGAAGTGCAACTGGTTCCTTGGACAATGCTTCTAGCCATGGTTTGCAAAGCTCAACAACTCACAGTTTTTTTCCACACTGCAGGAGGAAATCCTAAGGGCTGATTCCAACAGTAGACAGAGAAGTTTGTGACTACAGCAGAAAGAACTTTAAAATTTTCATGCAGAGCCAAAAAATATTTTCTGGACAAAGAATCAGGGCAGTAAGTTGGGGTATTTAAGACATGCATTCTGAGTCAAACATCAGACTTGTCCAAGTTAGACAGCCCTGGTTCACTAATTTATGAGATAGACTATGCTTCGGCTGTCAGACAGGACATGTAAGGAGACAACCCTTATGCGGATACAAGACAGAGTTTGCTGTTACACAGAAGAAAGTCTCTACCTTTGTTCTTTACTACCTGTGTGGTGACCAGCTGATGGAGAACGACCACTTTCCCCCATGGTATCTTGTTACACCCTGCTGTGTACACTATGAGACACTCACATAGCACCTGTGCCTAAACTCATGGCTCCCCATATCTGTAAAGAGAAAGTAGTTCTTAATATATTCTGATAGTCTGGTGTTCTGATATCATCTGACTTCTGTTAAGTATATGAGGCTGCTCTCCTAGAGCTGCTTTTTCTAATCCTTTTCTTCCCTTGTTTCTATTGGAATTTCATGATGTGTTTACTTAGAATTAGGGACTATGATAATAACTTGGCAAGATTATGTGCTAGTGATGGCAATATTCCTTTTGGAAAATTCTGCATTTACTTCTAATTACATTATGGGCTGTTTAAATTCAGGGTTTGCATATTCATATAATGAAGAAATATGGTGATTTAATTTGTCTTTATAACATTAATATGATTAAATTTACTTACACACAAATAAATAAATTATTCCATAAATACATTATGTTTAAAACATTACAAAATTATTGTGTGCAATTAGATACTTCAAGTATGATTAACAGTGTTTCAAAGTATTTTAAAATAGCTATATATTTCTTGTGAAAAATTGAACATCACTGTGTTGTTAAAAGCAACAACAAAGCTTCAGCTAAATGTATGTAAGCAGCTGTACAGACTATTGTGTGATGCTGAAGGTCTTGCGTTGTGATCAGCAGAATGAAGTCCTGTTGGAGGCCAGTACTCACCAAGGATCAATACTGGGGCCAATACTGTTGAACATCTTCATGAATGACTCGGAGAATAGGACGGCATGCACCCTCAGTGAATATTCAGATGACAGAACAAAGAGGAATGGCTGATACACCCAATGGGTGTGCTGCTGTTCAGACGGACAGGCTGGAGGCTTGAGCGGAGAGGAATCTAATGAAGTTCAGCAAAATGAAATGTGCATTTCCACAGGGAAATTCCTGTGGAGAAACAACTTCATGTACCAGTAAATGCTTGTTGCTGATCATCTGAAGAACAACCTTGCAGAGGAAGAACTAGGGGCACTGACAGACACCAAGTTGAACAGGAGACAGCAGTGTGTCCTTGTGGCATAGAAGGCTAAGGGTATCCTGACCTGCATTAGGAAAAGTATTGCCAGCAGGTCGAGGGAGGTGATCCTTCCCCTCACTGTGGGTGAGGTCACAACTAAAGTGTCGCATCCATCTCTGAGCACCCCAGTACAAGAGACATGGACTTACTGGAGAGAGTCCAGCAAAGGGCCACTAAGATGTTTAAGTCACTGGAGCATCTCTCACATGCAAAGAGGCTGAGAGAGCTGGAACTGTTCAGCCTGGAGAAAAGAAGGTTCAGGGGGATCGTATCGATGTGTGTAAATTCCTGATTTGGAGGGGAAGGAGGGCGGTAAAGAATTTGGAGCCAGACCGATCTCTGTGTGATGCAATAAAAAGACAAGAGGCAATGGACAGAAATTAAAATGTGGGAAATTCCATTTAAGCATAAGAATAAAAAAATCCCCAATTTTTACTGTGAGGGTTGTCAAACTTTGGAATAGGTTGTCCAGTGAGGTTGTGAAGTCTCCACCCTTGATATTCAAAACCTGACCGGACATTTTCTTGGACAACCTACACTAGTTGATCTTTCTTTGAGCAGGGAGGTTGGACTAGACAGTCTGCATACATCCTTTCCAACCTCAACCATTCTCTGATTCTTTGACTTACTGCACCAGATATCAAGTCCATTGATGGATAGTAAGAACCTTCCACTTTGTCCTGGTTTTGGCTGGGATAGAGTTAATTTTCTTCCTAGTAGCCAGCATAGTGCTGTGTTTTGGATTTAGGATGAGAAGGATTGTTTTAGTTGTTGCTAAGTAGTGCTTACACTAAGTCAAGGTCTTTTCAACTTCCCATGCTCTGTCAGGTGTACAGGAAGGTGGGAGGGGGCACAGCTGGGACAGCTGACCCAAACTGGCCAAAGTCTGGTATTCCAGACCATATGACATCACGCTCAGTATATAAACTGGGGGGAGTTGGGCGAGGGGCAGTGATCACTGCTCGGGGCCAGCTGGGCAATTGTCAGCAGGAGGTGGGTGGTTGCATCACTTGTTTTTCCTGGTTTTTGTGTCTCTGTTTCTTCCTTGTTGTTTTCTTTTTCATTATTATTATTATTATTATTATTATTAACAATAATAATAGTTATTATTGTTAATATTGTTATTATATTCAAATTACTAAATTGTTTTTATCTCAGTCCATGAGCTTTCTTACTTCTGCTCTTCCAATTCTCTCACCCATCCCACTGCTCAGGGGTGGGGGGTGGGCAGGGCAGTGAGTGAGCATCTGTATGGTGCTTTGTTGCCAGTTTCAGCTAAACCATGACACGCTTCTAACCTTACATCAAGTTTTCTTTTCCTTCTGTATGTTTTTTTTAAATCTGTAAGAAGCCAAGAAGAGTCTCAGGAACATTAAACACAGGATTTTTACAGTGAAGTACAGTATTTAGAGAAAAGAGGATATTCTTACTGTTACTATTATTATAATCAACATCATCATAATTCTGTTCTTATCAAGGTTAGGAAAAAATCCCAAACAACTTTTTCTGAAGATCATTTCCACTGGGCACTTAATATCTATCTAACTGAATGGGATCTATCTAAATTCCAACCCTTAAAATTAAAAAACAAAAAAAAAAAAAAAAAAGGAAAAAGAGAAATTCTACTAGAAGTCTATGAATGCAATTATAGTGTGTAAGGAAGATATTCAGTCTTGAGACCTCTTGAAAATACAAACCCTTTAACATTAACTTTTTCCATATTATCCTTCTTTCCCTTATCCCTTACCCTTCTAGTCCTCTTACCATTTTTATATTCTCCTTTAAACATGGTTAAAATTTAAGATAGGGGTAACTAGCATAAATGGAGTCTGCCTTATAATAGATACTTTTAACATTTGGGAAATCTCCAAACCTGAAGGTAAACAACATAGGTTACGTATTTCCATTGCTACAGTGATATAAAAGAGCAGTTACAGGGAAAGGAATTGCAGCATAATAGTGATTCAATTTCCCTTTTCAGGGAGGTAAGTTCAATGTCTTGCTCAGTTTCTTTCTCTTAATGTGCGTGTAATGACTCATGAGTATGTGATCATGAAAATTTGGAGTTGCCTGCATAAACACTTTTAACATACAGGAGGGACATTTCTTTGGTTACACATTTCATTACCTGTGTCAAGAGGGATGCTAGCAGTAGAGACTGCAGGCACATGAAACAGAGGTAGATAAGCTCTGGGTATAGGACACAAGAGGATCACTATCAAATGGAAGGTAAAGGTGAAGTGTAAGCTGAAAATCTTATTTATGCATGTTCACACAGATGTGTTTGTACTTTGGATTCATTTTCATCATAAAATAAGTCTTCAGAGAATGCTTCCAGATGAATAACATTTCTGTAGCATCAAAATCATCAGATTTGAGGACTGTATTATGAACAAAATCATTATAATGATAGGAAGAGTAGACCAAATTACAAATACCAACACAACATTATTCATCCTGAAGCAGTCTTAACAGACAGAATTTATGTCACTCTCCAGAACCCTTTGAGACATAACAGGAAATAGAAGGCTCTTAGGTCCCAGGGAGTTGTACTGCTACTAGCAGAATCATAGAAAAGATGCAGAGACATGAACGCCCATCCCAGGGACTTCACTGAAGGGGCAAATACGCCAATGAATATCAAAGTACAGTGTTGAAGAGGAGGACTTGTAGGTGCCGTGCAGGAAGTTTACGGGAAAAGTACATCACTAAGACGGTTCAGGATGAGGCTGTAGGAATCATAGACTCATAGAATGTTTTGGGTTGGAAGGGACCCTGTTATGATCCAATTCTGTTTGGATGAGAGGAAGGCCCCCTTGCTTTCTAGCCAACCTCAGACAAGTCTGGGAGGCCAGGGGCGGCTAGACCAACCTCTCATTTCAGGTTTGATCCCTTTTAAGACGCAAACGAGGTCAGATGTCATAAGTCCACCCGCTTATTAATTGTTCGGGGGAAAGAGAGAAAGCAGCGACAGGAAAGAAAGGAAGGAAAGATAAGAAATAAAGCGAGAGGTCTGGATAGAAGAGAGCAGACAGTCACCACCATGGATCCGTGGCATCCTGGGGGTCCGTGCTTCTGGGAGTTTCGGTGATCGCACATGAAACTTCGGTGGTCTCTTCATGAGGTCAGTGACCTTCCTCTGGCATCTTTGATGGTCTTCCATGAGGTCCCCCCACAGTCTGAGACTGTAGCTTTTTTTATAGAGCACAGTCCAGCACATGTGCACACACTTTGCGTGCTTTACTTTTGGCGGGCTCCGTTCAAGCGCTTTCTTGTTGCTGGGCAGGGGCAGGGCTCTGCTTGCATCCTTTAAGTGGCAGCAAACTGCAAGCTTTGGTGGGCAGGTGGCCCCACCTAGGTGTCCACTGCCTCAGCCAGCCTGCAAGCCACCTTGCCTGCGGCAATGCTGATCTTCACACATTGCCAAACAAAGGAGCAAGCTTTGAGACAGCTAGCTGGCTATTCAGTCTCCCACAGACCCCTAGAGGTCATCTAGTCCAACCCCCCTGCAGTGAGCAGGGACACCGCTAACTAGATCAGGTTGCTCAGAGCCCTGTCCAACCTGGCCTTGAATGTTCCCAGGGATGGGGCCTCCACCACCTCTCTGGGCAACCCATTCCAGTGTTTCACCACCCTTGTTGTAAAGAATTTCCTCCTTATATCCAGTCTAAACCTACCCTGCTTCAGTTTAAAACCATTACCCCTTGTCCTGTCACAGCTGGCCCTGTCTTTCCTGTAGGCCTCCTTTAGGTACTGAAAGACCGCAATCAGCTCTGCCCGCAACCTTCTCTTCTCCAGGCTGAACAAGCCCAACTCTCTCAGCCTGTCCTCATAGGAGAGGTGCTCCAGCCCTCGGATCATTTTTGTAGCCCTCCTCTGGACCCGCTCCAACAGTTCCATGTCCTTCTTGTGCTGAGGGCTCCAGAGCTGGACGCAGGACTCCAGGTGAGGTCTCCCCAGAGCAGAGTAGAGGGGCAGAATCACCTCCCTCAACCTGCTGGCCACGCTTCTCCTGATGCAGCCCAGGGTAAGGTTGGCCTTCTGGGCTGCCAGTGCACATTGCCGGCTCATGTCCAGCTTTTCATCCACCAGCACGCCCAAGTCCCTCTTGGCAGGGCTGCTCTCGATCCTTTCTTCCCCCACACTGTATTGATACTGGGGGTTACCCCAACTCAGGTGCAGGACCTTGCACTTGGCCTTGTTGAACCTCATGAGGTATACACAGGCCCACCTCTCCAGCTTGTCCAGGTCTCTTTGGATGACATCCCGTCCTTCTGGTGTGTCAACCGCACCACTCAGTTTGGTGTCATCCGCAAACTTGCTGAGGGTACACTCAATCTCACTGTCTAGGTCATTGATGAATATATTAAACAGCACCGGTCCCAGTACAGACCCCTGAGGGACACCACTCGTCACCGGTCTCCATCCGGACATCGAGCCATTGACCACTACCCTCTGGATGCGGCCATCCAGCCAGTTGCTTATCCACCAAACAGTCCACCCATCAAATCCATAGCTCTCCAATTTAGAGAGAAGCATGTTGTGGGGGACCGTGTCAAAGGCTCTGCGGAATTCCAGATAGATTTTTTTTTGTTTTCCCTTGTCCACTGTTGTTGTCACACTATCATAGAAAGCCACTAGGTTCGTCAGGCAGGACTTGCCCTTGGTGAAGCCATGCTGGCTATCTCGAATTATCTCCCTGGCCTCCATGTGCCTTAGCATAGCTTCTAGGAGGATCTGTTCCGTGATCTTTCCAGGTACAGAGGTGAGGCTGACAGGTCGGTAGTTCCCAGTGTCTTCCTTTCTACCATTTCACCTGGGACTCCAACTGACTGCCATGATTTTTCAGATATCATGGAGAGTGGCTTGGCAGCTACATCAACCAATTCCTTTAGGAGTCTGGGATGCATTTCATCAGGTCCCATGGACTTATGTGCATTCACAGGTTCCTCAGGTGGTCATGAACCTGATGTTCTCTTACAGCAGGAGGAGTTTTACCCTTCCGGTCCCCCTCATGCCATCCATCCACTCGAGTGGGGTGAGGAGAGAGGTTGCCAATGAAGACTGAGGCAAAAATGTTGTTGAGTACCTCAGCCTGCTCCTCCTCTGCTGTTATCTTCAGTCTCAGTAGGGCTCTACCTAAAAACCATCTCTATACATATTAGTGGGTTTTAGCCTTATGCTACTCATCACCAATACCTTCTTGGTTCCAACAGCAAACAATCCTCATCATGGTACCCACTACAGTTGGACTTAGCTCTGTCAAGTGTTTGCCACATGGTAGTGAATCTAATAAAAGTCAGAATCTTCCAAAAATGAAAAATGTTTGCTAGAAGTGTGTGGAATAAGTATCAGCTTGTAAGCAGGAACATTTTCTTCTGTATAAAAATTATATGCCTTTCCTTGCACTGCAAACGAGATCCTCTATTCTTGTCAGATGTTAGGGAAAGTTGAACTTACCACAGCAGAAATGTTTTTAGCTCTATATTTAGCCCCTACAAAGGAGTCTTTTAAGAAAGTTTGTGCCACCTTAAAGGAAAATCTATGAAAATATGGGTTTGTGTTAATTGTGTGGAAAAAATATTTCTAACCTTTCAAAGTACTACATTTTGAGTTGCTCCAGGGAATTTTTTCAGCTAAGTAGATATCTCATTCAAACCTCCTCATGGCATTGATTCAGAATATTAAATATAATATAAAATAAAATATAAAATCAACAGGAGGTCCAGGAGGCAAAGCTAGCTGTTAAAATAAGGTTTTGATGCTTATTAAAATGGTCAAAATATTGAAAGTCAATAGAATGAAGACTATTGATGTATAAATCTAATATACATAGTCTTTGTACTAGGAAATGCACATATCTTGATTGGCATAGTAGTACAGCTTCAAAAAAGCTCTGAGCCAGAGACTTACACCTTTCTGTTTCTCCCCTGTGGTTACAGACATTGGATATGCTTCAGCTCAATGTAGCCAGGAGTTTGTATACATAGACATGAATTAAAGGCGTGTTCTTATAACTTAGGCAGAATTTTAGGAAGATGGTGTGGCAGTGTGCTCCCCCCTCGTCTCTGACTCCCCCTCCTTTGACCTCTTTGAAGTGATAACCACCTGTGGTGGTGGTGATAGATGTGTCTGGTCTGTGTTTGGTCGTGAAGGATGCACCCACTGGACGTGGGGGGAGACAGATAACAATACAATAGCCAAGAGCTATTGTGGAATGTGCCCACCTAAGCACAGTGGTCAGTATGCAAATATGACTATGAGTCAATCATCTTACCCCCATAAATAGTGAGCAGCCCAAGAGCCCTTTGAGCTCTCCTGCACAGCAGCCGGCTGCACGCCACGATCTCCCCTTGAGCAGGAACACCTCTCAGGGTTACTCCTTGAGGTTGAGAGATTCCGTACCGCAACAGATTCTCGATAAGTGCCTAACAGCATGCTAACTTTGAAGTCTTAGATAAGTGACATAAAGGATTGATTGCGCATATATAATCCTTTAGACATAAACCGTTGACCAAGTCTGGGACTAGGATTGGATCCATCCGCACCGCCTCTCTGAGGGAGTTTAGAAAGCAAGGGGATCTTTTCTGAACCTCATGACTCAGTGGGAGGGTCTCCCTGACAGTTTTGTCTGACCCTGTCCTCTGTGTAGTAAATAGCAAAGTGTACCTTGCCATCGAATCTTATAAACTATTATTGCATTTACCACTGAACTTTATTAACTCACTGTTTCACACCAATAAACCATATTACTTTTGCCTCCCTCTTAATCCATCTGCGACAGATGGCAAAATAGACTGGTGCAGCTTTCACTGGATTTCCACTCTCTGGTTACTTTACCTGAAGTGTGATATTAACAACAACTCTGAGTGAGGAAAGATGTTTAGAAGCAAGCTAAAGTAAAAACAAAATGGGAAAAAAAATAGGAGAAAAAATATTGTTTAGTCCCATGCAGTTCATGATGCTTGAGAAAAAGAAAAAATTAAAAAAGAAAAAGGAGAGTGCTTTAGTCTAAGGCTGCCCATAGGATGAAACACTTTTTCTTATATCTCCTGTGCAAGAACAGAAAATTTTAAATGTATGGTTCTCTTGCACAAGGAGAGGTAGGGTTGGAGTAGCTGCAGTGGCTGTGGCCTTATCATCAGATCCAGAGACTTTCTGTTCCCTTTGGATGTATTGAATTGTGTTGAACAGGGTTCGGTAAGCATGGGCCAGGCCCCAGCACATTGCAGTGATTTGTGTTTGCTTAGAATTGCCAGGGTGACAGCATACCTTTTCCAAATACTCTACCAGTTTTTCAGGATTCTGCACTTGTTCAGGAGTGAATTTCCAAAACATTGGAGGTGCCCATCGTTCTAGGCATTTACCCATACTACCCCAAATACCCTTCCACTCATAACTATCCAGCCCTGGGGCAGACATCTGGATGGTATTATTAAGTTGCTTACAAACTTTGGACAAAACTGAAACAATATTCCAAATAGATATCAATAGATATACCTTAACTATCCAAGGATGTTCAAGATACTGAAAAGTTATTGTAGTGAAGGAGGAAACATCATCAAAGAAGGCAGAAAAAGTGCCATTCTGTATTTCCTCCAGAACAAACTTTTCAGAGTCCCATGTATAATTGCTAATATTCCCCGCAAGGTGGTACCCAAAGTGCAGTACAGACTTCGACATGAAACCCAAATACCAGATAAAGCTCAAGGTCATTGTTTTAATAACAGGTTTCCCAAGCAAAACATGTCTGGTCACCGCAGAGCATAACAAACTGCAAAAACCGACACCAACTTTTAACAAGTACAGCAAAGGAGGGAGCATGGTGCAGATCGGATAAGCTAAGATCAAGAACAAATGAATCAATTCGCTACCCAAAACTCTTTAACAGATATAAATTCCTTAATATTCTCCGGTTACTCTGTCGTTATCTCAAGCCCTTCGAGCCCCACGTTGGGCGCCAAAAAGGACTGTCGTGGTTTAACCCGGCTGGCAACTAAGCACCACGCAGCCGCTCGCTCACTCCCCCCCCCTCCCTCAGTGGGATGGGGGAGAGAATTGGGAAGGGGAAAAAGGTTAGAGCCGAGGGCTGAGATAAAGACAGTTTAATAAGAGAAAATAATAATAATAGTAATAATGAGAACGATAGCAAAATATACAGAATATACAAAACGAATGATGCACAATGCAATTGCTCACCACCCGTCGACCGATGCCCAGACCGTCCCGAGCAGCGATCAGTACCTGAGCGACCGACCGACCCACCAACCCCCCCCGAGCATGACGTTCTATGGTATGGAATAGCTCTTTGGACAGTTTGGGTCCTAGCTGTGCTGTACTCCCAGCTTGTTATGCACCTGGCCGAGCAGGAGAAGCTCAAAAAGTCCTTGAGCAGTCTGAGCACTGCTTGGCAACAACTAAAAACATCACCGTGTTATCAACATTCTTCTAGCACTGAATCCAAAGCACAGCACTATGATAGCTTCTGTGAAGAAAATTAACTCTATCCCAGCCGAAACCAGGACATACATATATGTAGAGATGAACTGTTTGTTGATGGTGAAAAAGAGAAAAAAAGATAACCGATAACATGCATGACCAGATTCCTCAGAGTGGTGGACTGCAGCACAAAATTATGATAATCCTAATACTGTGCTCACAGAGGGTATCAATGTTTATACAGATTCTAAGATGGACTAAAAACCTCCAGAGTAAAATATAACTAACATACCAGTCTGGAGTAAATTTTAGGTGATAAATTATTCTAGATTACAGTGATTAGAGATTTCCTCCAGACTGTCTCTGCATCACTTGCTTGAAAGTAATTTTCATAGTAAACTGCAATTTAATCCAGTATTCAATGCATATTTATTTTCCCTCTATATTTGATCCATGGGGTGTATGGTGTGTTGTCTTTTTTGTCTTTACTACTGAGATCAGAAAATTCATGCTTTTAGCTCTAAAGGTATCCAGTTCATTCCCCAATGTGATGAACAAGAGAATAATCATGAGCCATTGACAAACACTGAATTATTATATTTGTGTACAGCAGTTTAATGATGTGCATCCTAGAGTTTTTAGTAAACTAGTTCAAGGACATTAGACTAAAAATAATAGCATAAAACTGAGTAGTGGGAAACAGAAGCTGAAAAATCCAGGAAACTTTCCAAATTAGGATATGTCTAGAGAATTTTTTCCTAATTAAAATTGTGGAAATATCAAAGCTTGAGTTTCATAAAACATTTTAGTTACTCAGACATATACTATACCAAATAATTGTAAATTTACTATTACAGGAACAAACTAGCCATCAGGAACAGGTCTTTCTGGGCTTTGGTTAATTTTTTTACTCATTATTAAGTTAAATGAATGAAAGAGCTAATATCCAATGATTAATAAAAAGCTCTGAAGAGTCATGGGTGCTCAATAGTTTACAAAACATAACTGCATTTAGGAATTATGGGCTTCTCTCACCCAGTTTACAATTCAGTCTACATCCAAGCTTTTGCAGTGTTTGTTCAGAGTCAGGAATTCTCAGCCAACACAGTAGGAAAAAAAAATTAATACCTGGGACATCCTTGTAGTATGTTTCTCAGGGTTTCAAGATGCATTTAACTTAGGTTTATTTTATTAGCATGTGTAACAGTCTTCATAGAGATCACTATATCTATACAGAATTTACTGTTTACAGGATTACCAGGAGGAATAAATAATTCAAAAGGTGAATTAAAATAGATAATCTGCAATGAAAAGATAAAAGTCAGAGATTATCCAGAGTACATGGAGTGCTTTCTTCAGTTCTGGGGTCCCCAGTACAACACAGAACTCACCATACTGGAGAGAGTCCAGCAAAGTGCCATGAAGATAACAAAGGTACTGGAACTCTCCTATGAGGAAAAGCAGAGAGAGATAGGACTGCTTATGCTAGAGAGGGTGTTTGCCTTAGAAGGATCTTATCAATGCAGTACCCAAATGGAGGGTGTACAGAAGACAAGGTCAAGCTCTTTTCAGTGGTCTCCAGTGACAGGACAAGGGGCAACGGGCACAAAGTGAAACATAGGAGGTTTCATCTGAACATTAAGAAACACTTTTTCACTGTGAGGGTGACCGAGCACTGTCACGGGTTGCCCAGCAAGGTTGTGGGGTCTCCATCCTTGGAGATGTTCAAAAGGCACCTGGACACAGTCTTGGGCAACTGGCTTTATGTCTCCCTGCTTGAACAGGGTGATTGGACTAGATAACCTCTAGAGATATCTTCCAACTTCAACCATTCAGTAAACTTTGGGCTGCTTGCAAAGATTATATTGGATGTCTGAAAAATCTATATCCAGACTACAAAAACCCCTAACATATTAAATAACACATTATCAGATCCCATTAATAAAGTACTAGAATAGAAAAAAAAAAAAAAAAAAAAACTTGGAAAAAAAAAGAATTAAGCAGAATGAGACAAGTATAAATATGTTACTTTATTCTAAAGATCGTTAATTTTTTTGACAGACTTTGCATCAAAGATATCAGTATTATCAGAGACAGAAGGAAATGGACAATCATAGACAATACAAATGGATTTATTAAAGATATATCACATTAGAGTTATTAAATATCTTTCCTAATAAGATAATTTCTGAGATAAGGTTAATACAAAAGACACGAGATCTGAACAGCATGATACTACATAAAATGGATAAAGAAACTTTTTAGTGGGTATTAAATACAGATTACTGAGATGAAAGGGAGATTGCAGTGTTCCTTGGGTTCAGTCTTGCAATAAATATTTAATATTTTCATAATTGGCTATGTTGCTAGGCATAGGGCATGAAATCCATGTAAAACACAAGGTTGAAGAGTTTGACCAATACTGTGGAGAGCAGATCATGACTCTGGAAGAAACAAATTAAGCAGAAAAATTGATATAACAGAAATTGTGATGTAATTTGAAAGATATAAGGTCACAGTAAATGAAAGGCTTATTTTCCAGAGACCATGACAGAACAGAAACTGTGATAACAAGCTGCCCATGTACAGCAGTTTTCGTGGTGAAGTTCCAGAACTTCAGTTAAAAAAAAAAAAAAAAAAAAAGCATGAAAGTCTGAGTAATATCTTTGATTAAAGGCTCAGTAATATCTTTGCAGAAGGTATTGTTGGCCTATATGTAGTTGCATACTTGTAGTTTCAGTTTAAACTGGAAGAATTTAAGATGAATGGAGAATCTATTTTACAATATGTGAGTAAAAATTTATGACTAGCTTAGTGTCCTGGTTTATGCTGGGATAGAGTTAATTTTCTTCATAGTAACTAGCATAGTGCTGTGGTTTGGATTTAGTACCAGAAGAATGTTGATAACACACTGATGTTTTTAGTTGTTGCCAAGTAGTGCTTAGACTACTCAAGGACTTTTTGAGCTTCTCCTGCTCGGCCAGGTGCATAACAAGCTGGGAGGGAGCACATCTGGGACAGCTAACCCAAACTGACCAAAGAGCTATTCCATACCATATGATGTCATGCTTGGGGGGAGTTAGTCGGTCGGTCATGGGGAGAGTGATCGCAGCTCGGAGAGTGATTGGGGCTCAGGGAGTGATCTCTACTTGGGATGGGCTGGGCATCGGTCAGTGGGTGGTGAGCAATTGCATTGTGCATCCCTTGTTTTATATATTCTGTATATATATTCTCTTACCATTATTATTATTACTATTGTTGTTATTCTCTCTTATTAAACTGTCTCTATCTCAGCCCATGGATCTTACTTTTTTTTTTCCAATTCTCTCCCCCATCCCACTGAGGGAGGATGGGGAGTGAGTGAGCGGCTGCGTGGTGCTTAGTTGCCAGCCGGGTTAAACCACAACACTTAGTCTAGCAAAATAAGTGTTGAAAAACATGATTCATCTAAGTGGGAAAGCGAAGGAGATCTATTTAAGCACAGAATCTGTGGACATATATTGCTGATAAACAAATTACTATCAATTATTACAAAAACACTTCTCTGTAAAATGACTAAAATTATTCAGTGACCCTCCAGCTGGGATAATTAGAAGCAAGGAACTCATTACTTCACATGTCCTTAGATATACTTCCTGTAAAGGCTCTTATATGTTATTTATATCTAATTTCTTTGGGGATTCTTTTGGTTGCCAAACAGGATTAAGAGGTTTTCTACTCCTTACCTCTCAGTACATAACATGGCTTCTCTATTACTGCACTTACATAACCAACTACTACACTGCCAAGTGGGAAGGACCAGTAGTTGATTTGGCGTCATCTATATAGCTTTAGGACCATACCTTCATGTGGCATGTTTACCAGGGATGTAGTCTGTGTCAGTTGTATCATTCCCAGGAATGACTGATACATCCAAAGGAGCCAAGTGCTGGAGGACCTTGCATCTACATTGGTGGTGGTATGCCCTAGATGTGCCCCAGAAATGGCTTCAATCATGATTCCACCACGAGGGAAATCACTTGAGTGCACCACTGCTGTGCTCAAACATTTACTGTAGGACTACAGATAACAGGTTCAAGACACATTGATACTTGAAAACAACCTAACAGAGATGTACCATTGAAGATGGAAATACCAGAGACTGGCCATAGCTAGGAATTAATGACGACAAAATGCACTGATGTTATTTAGCATTACTACAAGCACGTTTGCACACATTTTGTAGGTGGGCAGTAGCTTGCCTGACTGATACTCAGTGTTCTGAAAAGCTGCTAAAGCTGAAAAAGTACCTTGAAACCAGGTACAAAATTTGTGACTGGAAAAATAATCTAGATATCCTGTAGCTGATAATTTTCAGCACAAACATTAGCAGTTACCATGGTTTAGCCTGACTAGCTTCAAAGATTTTTAAGACCCAGTACGTGATCTATAGAAGGCTTACACTCACATTAAGAGATTTTAAGTAAATGTGTAATTACATTTATGATGAAGGAAGGTTGTTTCCTTAACTGAAACCTAAACGAAAAGAACTATTAATGTGTATAACAAAGATTTCTGGAAAGAGAAAGGAAGTCTATAATACATCTTCAGGGGATAACAGTCCATACATAGCCAAAATATCTGAGAAGGAAACCACAGTTAATGAACAGTAAAAGCATACTGTGGCAAATAATTATGTAATTTTGATGACAGGTACATTGAGTATCTAGTAACTTTTGGTTTTAGTGTCAGCAGCAGAGTCTCAGTACCTTTGAAACAGGGGCAGTTTAAAAACTGGACATGGATTTAGATGGACAATACCTTCTGCATTTGTCTAAAATGAAAGTTTGGTGTCAATAAATCATGCAGTCTGGGTTTTGTGTTTGATAAAGTATTCAGTGATATACATGTGTTTTGGGGTTTATACAACGTGTATTCTATAAATACTTCTAATTAAATATCTACTTTATTGATGTCTATAGTTACTGAACATCATAAGCCACACAGTCTTTTCTGGTCCTGTGATTACATCTGCTATTCAGAAAAAAATAATGTATTAGTTATAGAGTGAAGGGTTTTATTTCTAGACTTAGAATTTAGTGATCTGTATTTAGTGCTAAGTCTCTCTTAGGGAAAGTGAAGCCTAGTGATGTTTTGTTTAAAAGAAAGAAAAATATAAGTAAAGGTTTTCCATTCAAATAATAAAACTCTCAGAAGTCAATGTACTGAACACAAGTGTAACTTTAAATACATTCATAATTACTATGAAATTACTTTATTAAGGAAAAGCATCTGTTTAAGTACTTGGCTGAATTGTGGCCACCTTGGTCATAAAGGGCATGTTGACAATATCTGAACTGCAGATTAAAGGTGCAAAAGTATTTTCTGTATTACATCAAATGACAACAATTCTCCATCATTCCCATGCAAAAGGACAAAACTACAAATTAATTCCTGTCTAGACAGAAGAAATAATGGGTTTTATCTAAATTGTCCTGGGCCACTGCTGGGACATTCAATGAAAAGATCCACTACTAATGAATAAAAAGACAATTTTTCTACAATTAATGAGTCATAGATATTTTAGGAACTGCAATTTGAGGACAGAAAGCGATTAGATTTAGAGGAAGAATGGGAGAAAATAATGAGATCAGAAGGGTGAGCTATTTTGGTACCTGAGAAAGATTGTTATTCTAATTCAATATTTATCATGCAGGAGCAACTTTAAAATGAGGAATCTAAAGAAAAGGTTCTCGGATCTTGGATACCATCTGGAAAGTTCAGAAGAGAACCATGCATAGGGGAAGTAATAACGTTAGTAACTGAAAATATGTCTGTAAACCACATTTTTTATTCAAAACAGAAAGAAAAAAAACCCAAACTAAAAAAACAGATGGTAGAATTTGGAAGGGAAGATTAGAAATTAACATATTAATGGCCAGATCCTGCAGTGACTGAAATAAACAGAGCTTTGCCATTGATTTTTATGAGAATAGAATAAAGTATGTCATCAGAAGTGGTGAGAAAAGGTTCTGAACATAAAAGACCACATTCTTCAGTTGATGCAGTTTTCTGTTTTATAAACACAAATTGGACTTCAAGGGCTAAATATAACCACTGGCCAAGTCCTCTAGTCAGGGAAACAGTTCTCTGGGGAAAAGTTAGCAAAAGTAGCTTCATTCCCTTGGATTTAAATGAGTTTTATGAGGGAAAGATATGGCAGAGACAGATACTCATTTGTACTGGTTCAGTCACTAACATAAACTAGGGCAGCATTGTACTTTGATCTTCAGCAAATCTAGGTAGTTCAAATCAGGAAGAAAGACCTAGCTCCCCTGTGATCCTGTGCTCTCTCTACAAAGTTCAGTTTGTTTTTGAACAAAGTAGGGTATCTGTCACTAAGATATAATTACTGCTAAATTGCAGAATTCCACTGGGTTACGTGATTACATGTATCATGCTCTATTCTGCATTTAGAAAGCATCCTCTGCTAGGACATTGCGGAGAGGTAGGTCTTTTGAAGGTCTCAAAGGCGTAAGCTTGTGCTTAAGCACCTAAAGTATAATTTATCACACATAGGACATGAGGAAGAGTTTATCTAATATAAATCCTTTTCTATAAAGCAAACACATTACTGGGGCTGGAGCTGAATTTTCATGCTGAATTGATATATTTTATCTCTAAGGGTCATTGCACTGTGTAAGTGAAGAGTGGGGGATGAAATATCAGAGAAAATATGATTGCATAACAAAACTTTGTCATTATTTCAAAAGGAATGTAGCTACATAGATGTTATTTACTAGTTTTCCGCTTTAATTAAAAACAAATAAAAAGGTGAATATAAATGGAATTGGGAATACCGTGCTAATTCAGATCAGTGTTTAACTTCCTGAAATACAATAATTAAAGTAAACACTAGTTACTAAAACTATTTTTCATTGTCAAAGTGCAAAATGTAGTTATTTCTCAAGAAGCCTTATGTTTTTACAAGAGCACTCTCTTGTGGCTATAATAGTTTCTGCATTGTAACTAGTTCTAATATTTTGAGGACCTTTTTAAGAAGAATTTTATACTGCATATGCAATATACTAACTCTGTCCTGCTATGCAGCAGATAATGATAATATAATTATAAATCTGAGTAAATAATCTAAAAATCTGTTTGCTCAACAAGACATAAACACTGTTGAAAATAGATTCCTATATTTTAATCTTATAGGAAGGCTTAAAATGATAGCCAGCCTAGAAAATATGGCAAGAACAAAATAGAATCAGAACATTGTGCTGCAAAAGGAAAGAAAGGATAATCAAAATAAATGTAACATATGGGCAGAAGGGCTGGTCTGTAGTCATACAATGCTGGAGAATTCTTTAAAAATGGTGAAAGAAAATGACAAAGATGTAATTGCTTCTGCTTCTTTTGTGCAGTGATATACTTCTGTTTATCTACTGTATCCCTCCATAACAAGAATATTCTTGTAACAGGTGAGAGAGGCTCAGAAAAGGGTTTGGGTCAAGTCGCCTAGTGACTTCTCTAATAGTTTTGGTAGTGGTCATCCTATAGCAGGTACTCAATAAAGTGAACTGTGCTGAGGATCTGGTCCACACCATCTTCATGCTGCATTCATACCTGACCCAAACCTTCTGCCTGCAGTGGGATGACAGCTTCCTAATTCCCATAAAGGGGGTCTTCTGGGAATCCCTTACTGGCCTGGGTGTCTGGACAATCTCCTTTCTCCATTTGGAATTGAGGGATTTTCAATAGCAAAGTCTGCTCATCAGGAGAGAGTACAGAGCAAAACAGCTTTGGGAAATGGTGCCATAAAGGAACTGTGATTGTTATCAAAGATTAGATACCTTATCTTTAGCAGAGGTCTTGGACATATGAATAATGGGAACTGAAGCTCTTTAATAGGCACAACACTCACCAATGTTTGGCAAGCGGATTAATTACTTTTTACTAACCTGTTCTTATCAAATGGTGATGAAATCTCTTCAGGCATGCTACAGGTTTTTCATTTGACATGACTTTTCTGCTTCACAGAGCCATGTGTGGATATGTAGTTGCACAAATAATAAATGATAAATCCAGTTCTCAGTCTTCCCTCGCTGACTGATATGTTACAAGGTTTCACTGACTCATTTATTAATGTTTTAGCAATACTTCGAAGTCCTCATATGGAAGATGCTATACCAAAACAGGTTATTGTCTCAAGAAAGGTTTCTGAAGAAATTAAGTTAAAAATATCTGCAAACTCTTTCATTATTTTAGTGTGTTTATAAGTTTCCATATAGCTAATACATATTTTCCTAAAAAGGACAACAATTGACACTAGAAACCAAAAAGCTTTTCTTTCAAATCAGTCAAGCCCTTTTCAAAGTACACTAATCTGTAGTTCAGATATCACTAGAAGAACATGATAAATTAAAATCTTAAATCTCAGAAGCTAAAGTTATGTCAACAGTAGTAAATTAAACAGAACTCAGAAAATTTCCTGGGCACAGGGTTAAATGGAATGACCCATATCTATTAGTAAATGCTTTTAGCCACAGAAAGAGAGTGGCTGCATGCGAACTGCTGGCTGACATTTAGACACTGTAGCTGGAACATTCAACTTCCTAAAACATACCCATGAATTAGTTAAGAGCTTGGTAGTTGGCTCAGGTCAAAATTGTTCCACAGAATGGTCTAAAAGATTAAAAATACGGACAATTGCATTTCAGTCCTAAAAGCATTGCCTTCCTGGCTCTGTTTAAGTTACTAACATAGATGCAGTCAACAAAGTGATTGTGCATGGAATAGATGTAAAAGCTGAGGTCAGCAAAGAGAGTTGAAGGAATTTATGGTGTTATTGAAGCTTTATTGAACTAGTTTTAAAATACATGTCATAATACTCTTGGCTTAAAATAATTCCTTTATCAAAGTTGGAGAGAAAAAGACAAATGGAGTTAAACCCAACTACTCTTGAGTTTCCCAATATAGATAAAATGATATTGAAAGTAAACAAAATAAATTTCACAATTATCAGAATATGTTGTGATCTGACAATAAATAATAGCAAATGGTCAATATCTTTATTCAAGTGAGTGGTTGACTGACTTCAGAGGCTATATGTCTATGGATTAAAAACATTAAAAAAGTAAGACTGACAAGCCTTAGTCCCAAGGCTATGCAAACTCAGTATGAAGCCCATGGCCTGACTGTATTTACTGTGCTACAGACAATGCTTTCAGACTTCACCCTCTGGCCCTGATCTATCATTATCCTACTGTATCTATATGTGGAACCTGGTTGGTGTGGGGAAATAGTTCGTGTGATGTCCCAATCTCTGCAGGATGACAAGTTCCTCCAAACCCCTCTTCCAGCACTGACAGCTTTTTGCTGACCTCTGTTACCACAAGTGCTTCTAATCCAGTTTAGAACAGGACCATAAACCAGAGATTAAGAACTGGGAAGGGGCATTTCCTGTGGTGAAGCCGTTACATACATTTTGAAGTTACATGCTTAGTAAAAAGCAGAGAAAAGGAGTGCGCTGGGCCTCAGCAAAGGAGGTCTCATGATTGCCGTTTTCAGTAGGGTCATGCCATGAAAATGTAATAATCAATTGTCAGTGTTGTCTATGAGATTGCACTGGAGTTTTGCTTTAGAAAATATGTCATACCTTTTAGAAATTCTTATCACCTGAGCTGATTTGTCTGGTTGGTGATAAGAGTTGTGCTCAATACCATCTTTGCTTCCATCATTACTGGTAAGATTTGACCTTGGGAACTGCAGGCAACTGAGTCCAGTAGGAAAGTCTGGAACAAAGAAGAATTACCTTTGATGGAGAAGGATCAAGTTGGGAAATATTTAAACAAACTGGACATACAAAAGTCCATGCAGCCTGGTGAGTTGCATCTGTGAGTGATCAAAGTGCAGTAATGTGAAACACATGCCAAGATTTTAACTCATGTCAATGGTGGTAAGAAGCAGTCCTGCCTGTTTTTCACATTTTAGGCAGATGTTCTGAAACTTCAGAAACATGCTGCCTTTCCAGAGACGCTGTATCCTGCTTCTTGCTCTCTCTCATATGTGAATGATGAGACAATATGGGTGGGAGACTTTTCATCTGACTTTTGATGCCTTCACTGCAGATGTGAGTCTTATTTAGCCACCCTTTGCCTCCTTTTTTTCTGGGGTGAAAAACAGTCACTTTCAGAGTATGATTCATTTGCCCAAACATAAATGTTTATTTTAGGATGAGATGACTCATGTTCTGTGGTATCTATTATTCTACCATGATGGTGAGGAAAGTTGGTAGTCACCAGGTCCGATCAGTTCAGATACCCTGAATGTTGAAATTTAATTTACATTTATGCTTTTCTCAGCAAGGGTACCTATTCCAAGAAATGACACACTGGAAGCATGTGGACAATCTTGTATGGTCTTCCAAGTCTTCTGAGAAGGTAAGAAGCTGTGGTAGAAGCACAGGCAATAGGCAGCCTTGAATAGCCTTTAAACACTGTCT
Source organism: Gorsachius magnificus (assembly GCA_034008185.1). Classification (NCBI taxonomy): domain Eukaryota; kingdom Metazoa; phylum Chordata; class Aves; order Pelecaniformes; family Ardeidae; genus Gorsachius; species Gorsachius magnificus. The sequence goes on from CM067081.1 coordinate 43,738,520, forward strand.
TCAGTGAAATGATAGAATTCTTGATTCTTGAAGAAGTAAGGAGGGGGGGTCAGCCACCTTGGACTTCTGGAGGGCAGACTTTGGACTATTCAGAAGGCTGGTTAACAGAGTCCTTTGGGAGGCAGCCCTGAAGGGCTCCTTTGCCCAAGAAGGCTGGGTGTTCCTCAAAAAGGAAATCCTAGAGGCGCAAGAGCAGGCCACTGCCATGTGCCAGAACATGAGCCGGTAGGGAAGAAAACCAGGCTGGTTGAACACAGAGCTTTGCCTGGATCTCAGAAAAAAGAGGAAAGATTATGAGCTTTGGAAGATGGGGCAGACATCTCAGGAGAACTACAAGGATGAAGTGATGTCATGCAGAGAGAAATTCAGAAGGGCTAAAGCCCATCTAGAACTTAAATTGGCCAGTTCTGTGAAAGATAATAAAAAATGTTTCTATAAATATATTAACAACAAAAGGAGAGCCAGGGAGAAGCTCCATCCTTTATTAGATGCAGGGGGAACCATAGCAACAAAGGAAGAGGAAAAGGCTGAGGTGACTTAATGCCTTCTTTGCCTCAGTCCTTAATAGTAAGGTCAGGTGTTCTCTGGGTATCCAGCCCCCTGAGCCAGAAGACAGGAATGATGAACAGAACAAAGCTCCCATGATCCAAGAGGAAATAGTTAGTGACCTGCTTGGCCAACTAGACATACACAAGTCCATGGCACTGGATGGGGTCCATCCAAGGGTACTAAGGGAGCTGGTGGAGGTGCTCACTAAGCCCCTTTCCATCATCTTTCAGCAGTCTTAGATGACTGGGGAAGTTGCACTTGACTGGAGGTTGGCAAATATGACACCCATTTACAAGAAGGGCTGGAGGGAGGATCCAGGGAACTAAAGGCCTGTCAGTCTTACCTTGGTGCTGGAGAAGGTCATGGAGCAGATCATCTTGAGCACCATAGAATCATAGAATCACCTCGGTTGGAAAAGACCTTTAAGATCATCGAGTCCAACCGTTAACCTAGCACTGCCATCCCACCACTAAACCATCTCCCTAAGCACCTCATCTATCCTTCTGTTAAATACCTCCAGGGATGAGGACTCCACCACCTCCCTGGGCAGCCCATTCCAGAGCCTGACAACCCTTTCGGTGAAGAAGTTTTTCCTGTCTAGCCTAAACCTGCCCTGGCGCAGCTTCAAGCCATTGCCCCTCGTCCTATCATCTGTTACCAGGGAGAAGAGGCCGACCCCCACCTCGCTACAGCCTCCTTTCAGGTAGCTGTAGAGGGCCATCAGGTCTCCCCTCAGCCTCCTCTTCTCCAGACTAAACAACCCCAGTTCCCTCAGCCGCTCCTCGTATGACTTGTGTTCCAGACCCCTCACCAGCTGGGTTGCTCTCCTCTGGACCTGTTCCAGCAAGGCAACACCTTTCTTGTAGGGAGGGGCCCAAAAATGAACACAGTATTCGAGGTGCGGCCTCACCAGCACCGAGTACAGGGGCATGATCACTTCCCTACTCCTGCTGGCCACACTATTCCTGATACAGGCCAGGATGCCATTGGCCTTCTTGGCCACCTGGGCACACTGCTGGCTCATATTCAGGCAGCTGTCAACCAGTACCCCCAGGTCTTTTTCCACCAGGCAGCTTTCCAGCCACTCTTCGCCAAGCCTGTAGCGCTGCATGGGGTTGTTGTGACCAAAGTGCAGGGCCCGGCACTTGGCCTTGTTGAACCTCATACAGTTGGCCTCGGCCCATCGATCCAGCCTGTCCAGGTCCCTCTGCAGAGCCCTCCTCCCCTCCAGCAGGTCAACACTCCCACCCAGTTTGGTGTCGTCTGCAAATTTACTGAGGGCACGCTCAATCCCCTCATCCAGGTCATTGATAAAGATATTAAACAAGACCAGCCCTAGAACTGAGCCCTGGGGGACACCGCTTGTGACCGGCCGCCAACTGGATTTAGCTCCATTCACCATGACTCTCTGGGCTCGGCCACCCAGCCAGTTTTAACCCAGTGAAGAGTACATCCATCTAGGCCATGAACTGCCAGCTTCTCCACAAGAATGCTATGGGAGACTGTGTTGAAGGGTTTGCTGAAGTCCGGTAGACAACATCCACAGCCTTTCCCTCATCTACCAGGTGGGTCACCTGGTCATAGAAGGAAATCAGGTTGGTTAGGCAAGACCTGCCTTTTGTGAACCCATGCTGACTGGGCCTGATCCCCTGATTGTTCTCCATGTGCCTGGTGAGCACACTCAAGATGAACCTCTCCATAATCTTCCCCGGTACTGAGGTTAGGCTGACTGGTCTGTAGTTCCCCGGATCCTCCTTCTGGCCCTTCTTGAAGAGAGGCGTCATATTTGCCAACCTCCAGTCATCTGGGACCTCCCCTGTTCTCCAGAACTGCTGATAAATGATAGAGAGTGGCTTGGCAAGCTCCTCTGCCAACTCCTTCAGCACTCTTGGGTGGATCCCATCCGGCCCCATAGACTTGTGGATGTCCAGGTGGCATAGCAGGTCAAAGACTGCTTCCTCCTGGATTATGGGGGGTTCATTCCACTCTCTGTCCCCATCTTCCAGCTCAGGAGGCACATCCAGAAAAAACAGAAGATTAAGCCCAGTCAACATGGGTTTACGAAAAGAAGATTCTGCTTGACTAATCTGATCTCCTTCTATGACAAGGTGACCCTCTTAGTGGACTAGGGAAAGGCTGTGATGTACTTGGACTTTAGTAAAGCCTTTGACACAGTTTCCCACAGCATGACATTAAGCTGGGTGGAAGTATTGATCTGCTTGAGGGTAGGAAGGCTCTACAGAGGGATCTGGACAGGCTGGATCGATGGGCTGAGGCCAATTGTATGAGGTGCAACAAGGCCAAGTTCTGGGTCCTGCACTTGGGTCATAACCACCCCATGCAATGCAACAGGCCTAAGGATGAGTGGCTGGAAAGCTTCTTGGCAAGGAGACATCTAGGGTTACTGGCTGACAGTCAGCTGAATATGAGCCAGGAGTGTGCCCAGGTGGCCAAGAAGGCCAACAGCATCCTGGCTTGTATCAGGAATAGTGTTATCAGCAGGATTAGGGAAGTCATCCTTCCCCTGTTCTCGAAGACGCACCTTGAATACTGTGTTCAGTTTTGGGCCCCTCACTACAAGAAGGACATTGAGGTGCTGGAGCATGTCCAGAGAAGAGCAATGAAGGTGATAAAGGGTCCAAGACTTATGAGGGGCAGCTGAGGGAACCCGGGTTGTTTAGCCTGGAGAAGAGGAGGCTGAAGAGAGACCTTATCAGTCTCTACAACTACCTGAAAGGAGGTTGCAGCAAGGTGGGCATTGGTCTCTTCTCCCAGGTAACAAGTGATAGGACAAGAGGAAATGGCCTCAAATTGTGCCAGGGGGAGGTTTAGGTTAGATATTAGGAAAAAATTCTTCACTGAAAGGTTTATCAGGCACTTGAACAGGCTACCCAGGGATGTGGTCAAGTCCCCATCCCTGAAGGTATTTAAAAGATGGACCGACGAGGTGCTTAGTGACCTGATTTATTAGGGGACAGGCATAGTTGGGCTCGATGATCTTAAAAGTCTTTTCCAACCAAATGATTCTGTGATTCTATGATTCTATGATTCAGCTTCCTTCGTGCACACGGAGACTGAAACCCACTCTGAAGCTTGCAGTAATAATTGCAGAAATTGTAGAATTGCAGTAAGCTTTGCAGAAATTATACACTTATGGTATAATTTAAAGCAAATCAACTCCTACATCAATTCAAATCTGTTTTATAAGATCAGATGCTCTATAATTTTCTCTTTGCTTTCCAAAATAAATCCAAAAAGAAATGTCATTTCCGTAATTTTTGAATACTGATCAAAAAACCTTTGATTACTGAATTTATGGGCAAACACATCCAGAGCTTTGCTGTTAATTGTAACATTATTAAAATTCTCAGCATACAACTAGGAACATAAATTCTTCTTTCTCAGCATACTTGCAAGTAGTACTTACTTCCTCAACAATATTAGAGAAATTTTTGTCTATATTCAAATCTGAGGTTATGGTTCTATAGTAGGTTTTCAGCACGATCTTAATAGAACTTTAATTAGCTTCTTCCGACATGGTCTTGATATATTATAAGCTAATTAAAATAACTTATTTACACTCCTTTTTTATTTAAAAATAGATGAATTTTAACAAGGAGAAAAATAAATACTTAAAACCAATGAAACATAGTTGTCATCAGTTTAACAGATAACTCCATTTTTTTACCATCCATCTGCAACTTCATTGTGCAATTCTACATATAAAATGTATTAAAATGTTTGAGTAATATGGAAAATCTTTAAAAAAGAAGAGGTCACCTGTAGATCTGTAGATAGATCTACTAAAAAAAAGGTTTTAAAAAAATTAGAACATATATAGACATAGAGTATTTCCTGCATGGGAGATTCCACTGTTTCTCTTGGCAACTTATTCCAGCGTTAATTGTTGTCATGGTGAAGAATTTTTTTCTCATGTTCAGACCTAATTCCCCTGAACAACTTCTTTTCATTGCCGCTTGTCCTGTCACTGTTCATCTTTGTGAAAAGAGCACCTCCATTTTCTCCATAACTACATTTTAAATAGTGGAAGACTCTGATTAGATCCTTATAAGCCTTCTACTTTAACCTTTTCTAAACCAAAGGAGCCCAGATCCTTCAACTTTTCTTCAAATGTCAAGTTTTTTAGGTGTCTGATAGCCATGTGACTCCCTGGTGGACCATCTCAATTTTTTCAATGAACTATGTGAGACCAAAACTATACACAGTATTCCAGTCCTGTCCTAACAAATGCTGAAGTAGATCCTTTAATTTGCTGGATATATGTAAGGCTACTTTTGCCTTTATACAATATTTCCAGGGCCCATGCACACCAAAGGATGTGTAGGTCTTGTACTATCATATACAATATTTCCAGGCATATGCACACATATGCACACAGGGAACGTGGGGCTGGAATGGCTTTATATGGTATTTCTGTCTTCAGTTCACACTGATGACAGAGCTGGCACAAAGGCGGAACAGAGATGGGTTGCAGTATTTGCTTGACAAGTCCAGATAGTACTTCTGTGACTCAGTGTCCTGGTATCGGCTGGGATAGAGTTAATTTTCTTCACAGAAGCTAGCACAGTGCTGTGCTTTGGATTTAGTGCTAGAAGAATGTTGATAACACGGTGATGTTTTTAGTTGTTGCCAAGTAGTGCTCAGACTACTCAAGGACTTTTTGAGCTTCTCCTGCTCGGCCAGGGGCATAACAAGCTGGGAGTACAGCACAGCTAGGACCCAAACTGTCCAAAGAGCTATTCCATACCATATAACGTCATGCTTGGGGAGGTTTAGTCGGTTGGTCGGTCACGGGGAGAGTGATCACTGCTCAGGTACTGATCACTGCTCAGGTACTGCTCACGGCTCGGGGAGTGATTGCTGCTCGGGACGGGCTGGGCATTGGTTGGCGGGTGGTGAGCAATTGCATTGTGCATAATTCGTTTTGTATATTCTGTATATTTTGTTATCATTCTCATTATTACTATTATTATTATTTTCTCTTATTAAACTGTCTTTATCTCAGCCCTCGGCTCTACCCTTTTTCTCCTTCCCGATTCTCTCCCCCATCCCACTGAGGGAGGCGGGGGAGTGAGCGAGCGGCTGCGTGGTGCTTAGTTGCCAGCCGGGTTAAACCACAACACTCAGCAAGAGGAAGGGCAGTCTGATCAAGGAATTCCTGGTCAGAATTCCCTGAGCCCATCATCTGGTCCAAGTTGCTTGTCTGGAGAAGAAGGTATACCCTGCTTCCTACCTGCTTGCCTGACAGCCATGGTCATGTAAGTCTTTGCATGCCCGGATATTATATATAGGCCAGTATTGGTGAATTACTTTTGTTTTGACCTGGATAATTGTACTACTGATCTGTATTTGTTGCAGTACTATTCATAGAATCATAGAATCATCTAGGTTGGAAAAGACCTTTAAGATCATCAAGTCCAACCGTTAACCTAACCCTGCCATCCCACCACTAAACCATGTCCCTAAGCACCTCATTTACCCATTTTTAAATACTTCCAGGGATGGGGAGTCGACCACCTCCCTGGGCAGCCCATTCCAGAACCTGATTATTATTATTTAGAGATAAATTGTTTATCCCTGTTGTGTCTGTTGACATATCCTGAGCCAACAACTCATTGGGGCAGCCTTAAGTCCTTACACTATATGCTTACTGATGCCACTGAGGACACACACAGGGGTGCACTGTTGACTCATGTTGTACTTGCTGTCCACCAGGATCACAATGTCTTTTTTTGGAAGAGGTACACCCTAGCCAATTGGACCCTAGCCTGTATTGCAGATTGGGATTATTCTGTCCTATGTGCAGGACATTACATTTATATTTTTAAGATCTCATGCAGTTCTTGTTGACTCAGTCTTCTAGTCTGCTGAGGTCTCTCTGTATGGTGGCTCTTCAGCTGTGTCTTCTTTTCTTCTCAGTTTAGTGATATCCACAGACTTGGTGAGAATTCATTCAGTCTTGTTGCCCAGATAATTTCAAAAACATGGAGACTTCCTGTCAACCCCTAAGGAACTCCACTTTTGACCAGCTGTCAGTTCAACTTTGAACCATTAACCTTCTCCCTTTCAGCTTGGTTTGAGCTTGGTAGTTTATCCAGCTTTCCACTCATATCATGCTATTTCTCTCCAGTTCTATTTTACAAGCTGGTCAACAAGGATTGTGTGGGACGCTCTGTCAAATAAACAATCATTCTCTCAGATTCTTTTTTTCCTTCTTGAAAATATTTTGTCATTTGCTTTGTCATTCCTTGTTCAGATGGATACTTGGAGACTGATCTTAGCCATGAAAACTGAGGCATAGAAGACACTGGATACTTCAGCCTTTTCTGTGTCATTTGCAAATATCTTGCTAGCCCTATTCAGCAGAGGATCCACATCTTCCAAGTACTTCCATTTAATTTCTGAACATGAAAATAACAAATAAAGATGCAGTAACAAAAGAAACATACAGATTGTTGGCACTTCTGGTTTAGGTATTCATGTGTGGGATTTTCCCTCCATGTGCAAAATGTTTACTAGTTTTCTATCTTCAAAGCACCAGCTGCTTGTAATTCCATAGTTTAAAAACAATAACTTTCTTTTTTTTTTCAGCATTAGTCATGCAATGTGGTCACAGAACAGTAAATGAAGACATGGAAAAGCACAGAGTTGTATTGCTAGATCAGAACATTTTTTTCTCTAATGCAATTATATATATCGTTTCAGCAGTATCTTCTATTTTAATACTCACATAACTACATTAACCTCCATTTCATAAAACAAATAAAACAGAGCAACAACAAAAAAATCCAAACAACAACCCCCCCCTTAAATTATTCTGAATATTGAGCAGAATTTAAAAGTAACATGCCTGATTTAAGACAGTTGAAAGACATAATACCTTTAGTAACCAAAGATATGTTTTCCTTTTAATTCTTATTACTTTAAACCAGGAATGTCAACTTTCTAAACTAACAGTATAATTGCAACTTAACACATCAAACTGTAAAACCAGTATCCTCTATTATTATGGAATCTGGCAAAAATGAAAGGTCTGAGAGTCTTTTGAATTACTGTGAATGAAAATTCAGGAAATTTTTTTTATCGTTTAAGTTACCTCAGGGTCTGAGAAGTAAATGTTTTCAGGACTAAATAATGGATTATGTCCTATTAATTTTTTCAGTCTTTGTAAGATCAAACTATCTTTTAAAAGCTGTTTCTTACTGCCACAAAGGTTAAAAAAAAATCATAACAAGTTAAGCTATTAAAAGTGATTAAGTATTTATTCCATGTTACACAGCTGAAAAAATGGCTTTCATGAATTTTTGTTTTTAGTAACTAATAACTTGAAAGAAAAAGCATCATCAGAAGTCAAATCCAGTCAAGATGTATATACTGCAATAAAAATGTTCATTTTCCGGTTTCATCACCCATCTTCCTCTCACATTGTCTTACCAGGCTTTTTCCCACAAATATTCAGGACGGGTTTTTTTTGTTTTATTATCTATTGTGTTCTTTATATCACAGAAATTTTGAAACACCCAGCCAGCTTATACAGTAGTCTGTAGCAATATATATCATGTGTCATCCTCTAATATGGAAATACTAATAGTCTTTAGAATATATAGGAATCAAATAAGGTTTTTATGCTTCATCAGTGGTAGAAGTGGTACTAATTTTATCAGTGCACAACAGAGCATAAGTGCAATAAAAATTGAAAAAAAAAAGGGCTTTGAAGAAATTAAGGTAGAAAAAAGAAACACAGCAATGAGAAATGGAAGACCAACAAGAAAATTTATTTTAGACTTTGAAACAACATGAAAACAAACAAACAAAGAAGACATTAAAAATTTAAAAAGGAAACTTAAATTTTTATAATTTTGACTAAACTAGACTAGACTAGACTAGACTAGAATAGAATATTTCATTTGGAAAGGATCGACAACAATCATCTAGTCCAACTGCCTGACCACTTCACGGCTGGCCAAATGTTAAAGCATGATATTCAGAGCATTGTCCAAATACCTCAAGGCATGAGGCATCAACCACCTCTCTAGGATGCCTGTTCCAGTGTTTGATCACCCTCTCAGTAAAAAAAAAAAGCTTCCTAATGTCCAATCTAAACTTCCTCTGATGCAGTTTTGAACCATTCCCACACATCTGTCACTGGATCCCAGGAAGAAGAACTCAGCACCTGCCTCTCCAACTCCCCTCCTCAGGAAGCTGTGGAGAGGCAGGGGGTCACCCCTCAGCCTCCTTTTCTCCAAACTAGACAAACCCAAAGTCCTTAGCTGCTCTTTATAGGACATGCCTTCCAACCCTTTCACCAGCTTTGATGCCCTCCTCTGGACAAATTCAAGGACCTTCACATCCTTAAATTTTGGGCCCCAGAACTGCACACAGTACTCAATGTGAGGCTGCACCAACACTGAATACAGCAGGGTAATCGCCTCTTTTTTGGCTGGTTGTGCTGTGTTTTATGCGCCTCAGGGTGGGGTTTGGACTCTTGGCTGCCAGGGCAAACTGCTGATTCATACTGAGCCTGCTGTCAACCAGCACACCCATTCATTCTTGAAAAGCACGTGATTCATGATCAGGTATTCCTTAAACACAGTCTCATGGACTAGCAGCCAGCAAATGCTATAATGTAGGGTTTTTTGAACTAGAGATGGGCTAAGCTATGTCATATACTTCCAGATGGACAAACATGAATATAGTCATATGCGTCCAAATGGTTTGACCTGTTGTTGTATATATTTTAAAAGGTGCATTTGTTTACAAGAAAATCCAGAAAGTAATTAGACTTTCTTTGGAAATCTGTTCTTCCCAAATGGCATGACAGGAATAGAAATCCTGCCAATGAAATATTTACTCAGGTTTTATTTTCTCCATAGGTGGTGTTGGAAAGAGGACTCAGAACTTCGCTATGAAAACCACTGCAAGCACTTTGAATGAACAGGACAGCATCATGTAGTAGTACTGTTTTCTTTGAGTGTTCAATTAAACATCCACCAGATGTCAGTACATACTTGCAGAATCTCCTAAACTGTTCCACAGAAATGTTTCTTACACAAATCTGATCCTTCTGGTACATAATACAGAAGTGCAAAGTTGCATATTATTGATGGTTCTGCCAAAAAGTGTAAAATAGTGCAAAGAAAATCCTTATACTTTATAAATTACATACCAAAAAATAAAATTTTGATTCTATATTGTTCTATAACTAGCACTTATTTGGCTACTAGCTAGTTAACTGCTCTCAGTTTTTATTTGTGAAAACAGAAAATATGGGGCAGAGAACTGTAGACTGTGGCCGTTCAGATTCTTAAATATGAGAGATAAGGAAAAAATGAGAGATCTAGACTTAAGTCTTAATAAAGGAAGGCTAAGGAATAGTTTTATTGCTGCTTTCAAATATCAGGTAAGTTGTTATAGTGCAGAAGGAACCAGACTGTTCTCAGAAAAACACAGCTGTAGGATGTAGGATAATGGATGCAAGTTGCAATAAGGGAAATTCTGTTGACATCAGGAAAAAAAAAACACAACCCACAAATGAAAGTAATCAGACACTGCAATGGGTCACCCAAAAGTTTGTGGAGTCTGTCTTCAGAGATATTAAAAAATCAACTGAACAAAATTATGAGCAACCTCATCAAACTTCAAAGCTAGACCCAACTTCTGAGTTGATTGAGCAGAGTTTGGACCAGATGATCTCCAAAGGCCTCTCCAACCTAAATTATTCTCTGGTTTTATTTCAGTAGCATTTAGAATCAGGATACATTAAGGCACAAAAAATCATTAGTCCAATGTTTTTTCCCCAAAGGCCAGCATTTCAGAATCAGGATACATTAAGGCACATAAAATACCATTAGGCTCCAATCTACTGGTACATTTTTTTTAAAAAGTCATTTAAAAAAATAGGCAAATAAGCCTCCTGCCTATCACAGTCAAATATTTCTTTCCTCTCAGGCAGTTGGCAGCTGCACTGAGATGCTTCAGTGATTTTCTGTATTTCTTTGTACGAGGTATCCCCACATACAACAATCAGTATCATGTAAACTCTTCTCAGTGACAGTTTAGCTTTTGAAATGTAATAATTTGTTTTTGTTTCTGCATAAAAATGACAACTTTGTTTTATTTCCTGACACAGTATTAAAATAGGCCACATAAGTCCAGTGATTTTTAACTATGATTTCATCTAGAAAATTGATTCAGGACCTACTTTGCCTTGTTTGAAGAGTTTAAGAGTATATCCACTGAAACACCACCAAAAAAAAGCCTAATTTTAGTATCAACCTTAAATAAACAGATATTTTCATGGAATGTAATGAGAACAATTAAAAAATGTAATGAGATTTTAATGACAATGATTATGGATACTTAACAGTGATAAAATACATGAAAATCTATGAAAGTATTACAGAATAATTTCATTCCCATTCACTTTTTTGCCAAGTTACTCTTCAAAGTTTTTCAGATAAAAAAAAAAAATTTTGAATATATAATTATCTTCCCACATTTCCCAAGTTTTGGGAATGATAGATCCTTTTTATCCTCAATATTTCTTACAATATATCATGTACAAACTTCTATAAATTATTTATCATGGCTTTGAAAACAGTGGTGTGTGGCCCAACAAGTTTGGCAACAACATTCTTATTGGTTTTGGTTTGACTTTTATTTGTTTTCCTGAATGATTGTTTCATGCTGTTCTTACAAGAATACTGTTATTTTACGCATAAGATTTATCAAAGTCTTATATGATCTAAAACCAGATGAAGCCTATCAGATACAAAACCCTTAACTGAAATGTGAAAGAAACCTTAATTACCCTATTTTAGAAAGAAACGGATATTGTGTTTTGTATTTCTAAAATAATATTATAATTTGCTTGATTCATAGAAGGGATAGACTGTTTTATGATGATGATCCCAGGAGGCACAAAGCAATCTCCACAGAGTCCCTGGACAGTTGCAGTATTGCCCATTACTGATTTTCTCCATGGAGGCCAAAAGCTGCTCAGCATAGGATTCAAAATGTTTAATACTGGCTGAGAATAGAGTGTGTTGTACTCCAGGGATGTATTGATTCAGAGTCTAACAGTTTTTTATTGCAAGCCCTAGGCAAAAATTAGAGGTATTGGGCTATTGTCCTGACAAAAACCAGAGCCTCCTTCCCCACAGGGATGGGTCCCCCCTGGTGCAGTATGAGATCACAACTATTCCCACTGGTGCAGTATTAGATCACAACAATTTTATCTCATTTATCATGTTCTGCTTCGTTGGATTCCAGCTAGAGTCAGTCTGCTGATTATACAGCAGCCAAAAGAAGCAGGTTTGTGTGTCATGTTTTCTGTTGGTGTGGTTTGGGGTTTTTTTTGAGGGGGTGTTGGGTTTTTTTGGTTGGTTGGTGGTTTTTTTGTTTGTTTTTGTTGTTTTTTTTTTTCCTTTTTTAACTACTCTACAGTTCTCATTGTTGTCAGCATCAGGGTAATTGAAATCCCATATGAGTAGTGTTCCAGCCATTTCACCATCTCTGTTTATCTGCATAAACAATTTATAGTCTACTTCCTTGTTTTACCCTGGAGATATAACAGTTTTTGTTTGAAACGCCTCTACAAAATCTGCCTATCTTTAGTCCAGTTTGCCTTTACAGTTTCCAAGAGCATTCTGCCACATAATAAGGCTTTTATTTCTTTATTATTATTTTATATAATCATATCTACAATATAGTTATTTTCTACCAAAAAGAATATCCACTGAAGAATTTTACAACATTTGCAAAGACAAACATCTAATCTGTGAAGTACAGTCTAAGACCTAAGAATATTTCTTGGGTTTCAGGGATACCTTGTACCACATAGGTACAACCTATGTTTGTTTACCAGTAATTAAAAATATATATGTGCATTCTTAACTCTTATGTGCAATGAATTAGACTCAATGAAATAGACAACCTAATCAAAACATAAAAATTTTATTAATTCATTATGAGAGTTTGTATAGATAAGTCAAAGAGAAATGGACCTACCCTATTATATTGGATTGTAACCTGAAGACTTCCAGGTCAACATAATTCTAACTCTGTGCTTTCTTTTCTATAACATAAGGAAAACAAAATGTGTTTGCATTTGGAAGTAAGACTATGAGGCATTTTTTATTGGCATGAGTTCTAATCTCATTTAGTGTAAAAATGAAACATATCAGTGCTTTCTAACTGCTGACAATGGTGACTTAGCTAATACAACATTTTGATGAAAGAAAGCAAAAGGTAAGTTAGGAAAGCAGGAAGACTGACGCTTTAGTTTTTTGCTTAGAATACTGATTACAATGCAGGAGGCTTAGTGACCGTTAGGCTTACATGAAATTGAAAGGACACTTTTACACAAATATATGCAAATACTGGAGAACAGCACAGGTCAAGACAGTAATATTTTTTCTTGTGAAATTTACAAGGTCTTTCTCTGGGGTTGTGACAGTCTCTGTGTTTCATTTCTGAAGTTAACAGGATGATAGGTAGTGCAAGTCAATATCCACTAAGTGGGGGGAAAAAAAAAATCCAAACCAAAATCAGTTCCTGTGTGCCAGTGCACCAGAAAGCTGGGGGAAATGAGAAGTTGGTAATGTTACTCATTGACTCCTCTTTACCAGATCTAGTGCTTTGATCTCCATAGTTTCACTTTAGAAGTTTCTTCTGTTTTGAAAGGTTCCACCTGTCTTCCAGAGAATATCTTATAACTCTGAAGTTCATCATCAGTTTTATATCACTAGAAATGTGATTCCTCTCAACATACCAAGATTAACTATTGCTTCCGAATACCAGGGCTTTTTGTTAAAGTGCTATTACAGTACAAATAACAGCAAATCATGCCTGTGTATGTTATTATGTCTACAGGCTGATGGCAGTAGTAATGTTGAATATTCAGGACTTTAAAAATATTTAGTTACAAAAAGTTCGATATAAACACAAATTCTAGGTAACTGCTTATTTAGCTCTGTATTACAAAATATATTTGTCATTTTTTTTAATGTGAAGAAGAGAGCAAGTGCTGCCTAACCTAAGTACATACTTCTGTCAAGATGTCTCAAAGCAGCTATCAAATGAGGTCAGTTCCATTGTCTCTATTTTACAGATGGGGAAAAAAAAAGGTATATAAAGCAGACTTACTTTCAGTGATAAGAGTCATAGTGTATCTTGAGGCCAAAAGTAAGTCCTTTACTGAATGATGACAAAGTTCCTACATATATATTTACCTGCATCATTCAAATAAACCTTGCAGGCAACACAAATGATTAGAGTCCATCATAATATGCATAGCATAACTATTTCTATATGTGAGCAAACCAAGTAGACAGGCTTAAAGCTTGCATGATGTTCCACTTCTATCAGTTTAATCTTTCTTTTTACCCAGGCTAGGAGATGGTTCCTTGTATAACAGCAATATTGTGTAAAACAATTCCAAAGCTACTTCCATTTAATCTCGCAGTTATAAAAAGAAGGGAATATTGTCTTGGGTTAAACAAAGTGGAATACAGCTTTTCAGTCTTCCCTAGTTTTGAAAGCACTTTCATTTCTCATTTCCTACTGTATGGCTTCACATCTAGCATTGTATTGGGGTTTTATCTCCTCCTTTACTTATTTTTCTCTTTCTGTTTTATTCCCAAACAAACTCAGTAGGTCCACATTAGAAATTAAGAGAGCATTGAAGGATCTGGCAGGTTTAACAGCACTAACACACAGCTATAGCCCTTAACGGATTTTTTTTTTTTAATTAATTCTGTGAAACCAATACCTTTGTGCCTACACATTATGCACTTTTAGTCATTTTTTCCCTTTGTCTACTAAATCTTTATTAAAAGCATAACAGAGATCTTTGAATTACATATCTAAATTAAGGATATCATTATTACCAGACGTGTTAATATTTCATGTTAAACATGCCTCCAAATTTTAAAAATGCCAAGCACAAAGGAACTATTTGATTGTGGTGAGTCCCATCTCTATTTTCTGTCCTCCTGAATTCTTAGTAAAGTTATTATGGATGACTCATGACAAAATATTTTTTCCAGGAAAAAAAAAAAAAATTGTTCAAAACTTGACATTTTGTGTTCAGCTTAATATGCAAATATATAAACATATTATTTCATAAGCTCTATATGCACTGTGCATTTGCCTTCTACAGGTTAGAAGATTAACCAAAGTGTTTCACATAAGTATAATGCAGAGAATGCTTCTTCCATTCAAAATTCCTGTTTTTCCACATTTTTATAGAAGAAATTTAATAACTTTTTCAGGAAAAAAACCCACCAGCTGTATTGTGTGACTCAGATTTAAGACTGCCTTCTGTGTAATATAAAAATACTTTCTGTAGCATAAAAGAAATTAAACTCAGTTCCAGGCAAACTTAAATATTTTCATATTCTTAAGGGCTCACACTGTCTAGAAGAAATTATTTCAACCTGGTTGCTTTCTGTGTTTTAAATACCTCAAGACAGTAGATAAGGCATATGTTGGCAGTACACAGTGAGCATTGCTGCAGGACAAAAGTATGGCAGTTTCCTGGCACTGCCTGTGACTCTTTCTGTGATTTTTTTTTGGCAAGTTTTGCACAACCAGTTTTCAAATCTTAATTCAGGGTCAGCCAAGAATTCAGCTTGGGTTTCCCCTAAGCCCCTCTGTGAAAAAGACATTTGAAAGCTGCGAATCTATTACTTCAAAAACTCTACAAAATTAATTAGATGGACCTTTGTAATGGGAAGGATTGAAGGTTAGCGTGAGAAATTTTTCTTACTCTTGGCACAGTATGAGGAAAAATTACATTGTTTCACAATACATCATGCTCATTGGGATTCCAGCTGTATAACAGCATAATAACTGGAGCATTTGCTTACAAAACAAAATAACTGGTTCCAGGTCCTCCAGGCAGGCAGACTGTATGTAACAGCAACCAAAGTTAAGGTCTTCCCAAACAACAGTGTGTCCTCCAAAGCATCCCTGGTTGTTCCATTTCTTTGCTCTGGTATCGTTCAGGCTATATCACACCAAGTATTATTCAAAAACTTGTAATCATTAAACAGAGGGGAAGAAAGTGTCAGGTCACTCTTATTGATGTTAGCAACAGCTTGTGAAAAGGACATTCTAAAGTTTACTGGTTTCATTTTCATTTCTAGATCTGTGGAAACAGCTATAAAACTGTCATCATTTATTGTTTCACATTGAAGTGATATTATACCTATTGTTCTTTTCACATTTTCTTTCAGGAGAGTTGCAAAGAGTGGAAAGGATTAAATGGAAGGATTTGAGTAACATACATACTATATGGAAAAGGGAGAAAGAACATGAAGTGCCATTATAGGTAATAAAATAGGATTTATCAGTGCCAGATTGAATATAGCTATATGCCAGATTTAAAATAAATAAATAAATAAATAGAAAAGAAAATAAAAATATATATATTATCAGAGTCAGGAGAAAAATAACATTAATTCCAGAAAAATGCAGTGGAGCCTTTATTTCACAAGGATATAGGTACATGCAGACCTCTAAGTTCACATGTGAGTCTATTGATTTAATTGACACATTACACAAATACAGGTGTACCTGTTCAGGGGGAATGGGGCTGCTGTAACCTTGGAAAAATAAGCAAAAATATTGATGCAAAAGGATATTCAAAACCTATAATGATAAAATATATCTACTTATAAGTTTAGCTAACTTCACCTATCAGTGTTTAGATTGCTTATGAAACCCGATAACGATGTTCACTCTACCGGTCCTCATGCACTTACTTGCTGTATAACTTGTCTGCTAACACTTCATTTTCATTCTTCATTTCACTGAAGCATCAGAAATGGTTTTTACTTAACAAATTTTCATTTAACAAATCCTCTACTATTTCAGATCTGTAAAAATATTTCTTTGATGCTGTGTAACAAGCAGAAGGTAATGAGAAATGAAACAGTAACAAAAATAGCAATCATTTTGCAAAGAATCACACCAAAAACTTATGAACACAATTTTAGTTTATGCAAATGCCATTCTTTCTCTAAGCAATGCTATTGAGACAGATCTAAAGATACTGAGTTCCAGTCATTCCATTACCAAGTAAGTATAGACAGTTTGAAATATAAGTGCAAAAGATGGGAGAGATCGCTTACAGAAGAATTATTTCAAAGTTAAATATATATCTGGGTTAAATGAGAAAAATCATTTTAGCATATCAAGTGAAAAGAAAGTAGCAATTAAGATAATAATAATAATAAAAAACCTAATTTCAGTGATTTATATTAACAACAGGTCTTAGACCGAACTTAATAAAAACTTCCTTGCAATAAGCTCTCACAGCCAATATAGTCTCCTGTGGGAAATGAAGAGTTATTTCTCTTGAACATTTAAAACTAAATCAGGCAAAACTCTGTTGAAAACATGCCAAGGAACAATTATGAACCAGCAGACTGATGAACTATATGACATAATACATCTTTTCCCCTAGTTAAATTATATGACTCTGTTACTTAAATTACGTTCTTCCTCATTTCTAAGCAGAAATCTTCCTTGCAAATGAGCACTTCGTTCACAATGAAGGTGCCAATCATTTTTGTCTGAAATGGCAGCTTTTCTTATGAAGTCACATTCTTTCATTTATGTGTTTGGACTTCACTACAAATGTTTTCTATCAATCTATTAATTTTGCAAGGCTCAGTAGACAAAAATTCACAATGCTGCATCTTCCATGTATTCAATAGTCACTGTTAAGTATGCTGTTTGACAATCATACCTGCAATGAATGCGATATATTGGAGGTTAGTCCATTTAAATGAGAATTACAAAATAAACCTTTCTGTTTGTTTGTTCTTTTACACATTTTACTAAATTGTGAATGGATATTAGCTATTTACATAATTTGGTGATAAATCTAAGTAATACAGGTAAACTTTCATAGCAACAATCTCTTTTTTTTTCTCACAAAATCTTTATAGTATACTACTAATTATTAATTTAATGAAATATACAGTCTTCAGTAAAACAGCAAAAGTCCTTTAGAAACTGAACTTTCAATAATTTGAGAACAACAGATCAGTATTTGTTTGCTCCAGCCAAGGACTGAGTCCAATTTTTTTGACCTTTCATTTCATAGATAACTTCTAAAACATCGTCAGCTGACTAAATTAGATCCTTCTGGATAGGAATTAATTTTTCATGACCTTAAATAGTTTCAGCACATATCCTACATTTAAATCAGTTGCTCTTTGCTTCCTTTAGAGTTACTGAGTAGGAGGAGCTATTTTGGTATGTGATCCATGTAATCTACTGTAGCATCAAAGGAATGATATTTGGCTTTTTTGACTATAAAAATCGATCAAGATAATAAGTTCATGTGTAAAAGTTTATATTGAATACTCATGAAGTTAAGTGAGAAACCAGAAAATAAATTATTGGATGTAACAATTTTCTTGTCATGTTTTTTCATAAATCTGGAAAACATGTATCAGCAGCCTATCTTAGAACATTAAGTTCACAGGCAGGAAGGGACCTCAGGAGGTCCCTGGTCCAACCTCCTGCTCACTTCAGGTCAGCTGTGAGATCAGCCCATGCTGCTCAAAGCTTCATCCAGTCAGATCTAGAAATCCCCCAAGTCTGGATACTGCACAGTCTCTCTGGGCAACCTATTCCACTGTCTGACTGTCCTCATGGGCAAAAAAATTCTCCTTATATCTAGTGTGAGCCTCTTTCATTTAAATTTATGCCCTTTTTAACTCGTCCTCTTGCCATACTGCTGTGAAGATCCTGGCTCCGTCTTCTCAGTAGCTTCCCCACAGGTAATGTGGGACTGCTGTTAGGTCTCCCCACAGCAGTCTCTTCTCCAAGAATGAACCAGCCCCCATCCCTCAGATTATTCTCACAGGGCAAGTGCTCCAGCACTAACCATCCTGGTCTCCCTCTGCTGAACTTGCTCCATTTTACCAATGTCTTTCCTGTAGTGCAGGGCCCAAAACTAGTTGCAAGGTTCTAGATGTGGTCCAATGAGTGCTGAGTAGGGGATAATCCCTTCATTTGATCTGCTGCTTGTGCTCCTGTTAGTACATCCCGGGATGTTGTTGGCCATCACTGCTGCCAGGCCACATGGCTGGCTATCATTCGTCCCACTCTCCCCCAAGGATCCCAAAAGCCTTTTCTGCAGAGTAGCTCCCCAGTCTTTCCCAAGGGGCAGGACTTTGCTTTTGTCCTTGTTGAATTTCATCCATTCATACTGCAATATCTTCACTTTTTCATAGAAAAATATTGTGGGAGACTAAAGTCTTGCTTTTCAAATGACATCTGCTCCTCTTATCTAATCCACAAATCCAGTCACTTTGTCATATAAGGCAATCAGATTTGTCAGATTTATCCTTGGCAAATCCATACAAATTGTTCCCAGTCATTTTCTTTTTGATATGTCCCAAAGTGTGTTTGAAGAGGATTTGTCCATTATTTTTCCAGGCAAAAAAGTGAGGCTACAAAGAGGTGAGTAAGAATAAGAGGAAAAGGGAAATACCTTCTGTACAGTTCATACAGACTCAGACTGGAGTTCACCTCTGTGCAGAACAAATAGATTTGTCTAACCTGGATCTAGTTATCTCTAGCTAAGAAATCTCACATCTAAGTCTGATCTAATAACCTTTACTGCCAAGGCCTAGCAATAGAATCTCCAGATGATTATTTTCTCTGTGATGCTTTAGAATGTGATGAACTGTCCTCCAGAGGTTTCTCTTGCTCTCCATTGAATATAAAGGGACCTTATGTTGTCTGTCTAAGGCATCTGGGGTGGGATTCAGCTCATAAATAGTCAAAACTATGGTAAATGAAAATTTTAGAAATCAGTAAGGCTGTCCTCATGTAGGGGTATATTGGCATTTAAGATGCCCTAGGGTATTTGAGGTATTTGTAACCACCTGTAATGCAGGACTTAGAGGAGTTATTTTTGTATTCGTATCTTTCTCAAGCAGCAGTTGAAGGCCAGACAGGATACCCCAAGGCATCTCAAATAACACTAAATAACTGAATGTGGAAACTGAAATGAATCACTAATCAACAGTTAGGGGGTCCAGAGAGCCATTAACTTAATCTAAAATGAAGAATCCTATATGCAGATACTGATATTTAAGTTTCTAAAATCTGAAGCTACATCTGACCCTTAACTTTCTCACATTGAAGTTGAAGTAGATGTATCTCAGCTACAGATTCCCTAAGGGCCATTTATGTCCTACATCAGCCTTCAACACTTCTGACCATGGCTTATTATTGAAGATAATAGACACCATAAAATGTTAATCTTGAGATAAAGTTCTTCCTCTTACTTCTCTCCCATGTAAAGGACCAAACTGAGACCAAATAACTATCATTATCTGAAATGAAAAAAAAAGAAGGTGTCAAACCTCTAATGGCATGCGCATTTTATGACAATGCATACGATTCTACAGCTATGTCCTGGTTTCGGCTGGGATAGAGTTAATTTTCTTCATAGTAGCTAGCATAGTGCTGTGTTTTGGATTTAGTACTACAAGAACATTGATAACACACTGATGTTTTTAGTTGTTCCTAAGTACTGTTCAGACTACTCAAGGACTTTTTGAGCTTCTCCTGCTCGGCCAGGTGCATAACAAGCTGGGAGGGAGCACAGCTAGGACAGCTAGGACCCAAACTGTCCAAAGAGCTATTCCATACCATAGAACGTCATGCTTGGGGGGGGTTAGTTGGTTGGGGAGGGGGAGGAGTGATTGCTGCTCGGGACGGGCTGGGCATTGGTTGGCGGGTGGTGAGCAATTGCATTGTGCATCATTCATTGTGTATATTCTGTATATTCTTTTACCATTCTCATTATTACTATTATTATTCTTTTTTTCCCCCCTCTTATTAAACTGTCTCTATCTCAGCCCACATCTCTTACCTTTTATTTTCTTCCTGATTCTCTCCCCCATGCCATTGAGGAAGGGGGGAGTGAGCGAGCGGCTGTGTGGTGCTTAGTTGCCAGCCGGGTTAAACCATGACAAGCTATTTTTTGCCAAATCCTACTTTTATTTGCACTTAAAAGTCCACCTTGACTTCAAAGGTGAGTATAAATGTTCAAATGTGAACATAAATAACAGCAGTGCCCACATTATAGTACTAATATAAACTGCAGTGCTCTATGAAAACTTAAATTGGAAAAGTGCGCTCGTTCTATATGAACAACTTGTAACTAAGTGTGAAGCATCATTGTTTTGAAAAAATAAATATATCAGCTAAAATACAAGAAAGAAAATAAATGCTTTAGCAGAAGATAAGATTCAATTAGAACTTTATTTTTCTTATAATAATTTTTAAAATAAATAGCACTAGTCCTATTACAGGCAAAGAAAAGCACTGCAAACAGGATCTGTAAAATCTGTTACATTTTTTTATTTATGTTAAAAATGAGATTGTTGCTATTATAGAAGAAATAATAACAAGTATGGAGCAAAATGGGTGAAACATGAGGGAGTGAAACACTTGAGGTCCTTGATTTTTCAAAGTGATGACATGTTAAGGACCCTACACTTTCCTGGACACATAGATTTCCAAGTGTCGTGGTTTAAACCAGCTGGCAACTAAGCACCACGCAGCCGCTCGCTCACTCCCCCCCTCCCTCAGTGGGATGGGGGAAAGAATCAGAGAAAAGAAAAAAAAAGTAAGACCCGTGGGTTGAGATAGAGACAGTTTAATAAGAGATAATAATAATAATAATAATAATAATAATAATAATAATAATGGTAAGACAATATACAGAATATATAAAACAAATGGTGCACAATGCAATTGCTCACCACCTGCTGACCGATGCCCAGCCCGTCCTGAGCTGCGATCGCTCCCCCCGAGCCGCGATCACACAGCCTGAGCTGCGACCACTCTGCCCGCGACCAACCGACTAACTCCCCCCCAAGCATGACGTTCTATGGTATGGAATAGCTCTTTGGTCAGTTTGGGTTAGCTGTCCCAGATGTGCTCCCTCCCAGCTTGTTATGCACCTGGCCGAGCAGGAGAAGCTCAAAAAGTCCTTGAGTAGTCTGAACAGTACTTAGGAACAACTAAAAACATCAGTGTGTTATCAATGTTCTTGTAGTACTAAATCCAAAACACAGTACTATGCTAGCTACTATGAAGAAAATTAACTCTATCCCAGCCAAAACCAGGACACCAAGCCACACCTATTCAATAAATAAAATGTTCCAGGGTCTATTCTCCAAATTTGAGGGAAAATGGCAGAGTGGCTCAAGTCTATACATTTAAACTCTCTTCCCCATACTTCTCATATGACCTGTTGGTAATAGTACCAGGCCTCTGTAGCCCCCTAAATTGAGTTGAAGCACCACCTGTGGGAGTCCTAGCTGGAAAGGAAGAACCATGAAGTGCTGGAGATAAGCAACATGGATGACTTTGTGTCTGTTCTCAAGCCCATTCCCTGACACTTTTTAGTTTATTACTATAAATATAATTTCTCAGCACTCTTGAGATGCCAGTGCATTGATTTGGAGAAAAGAATATCAGTAAAACAGAACCAAGAACAATAGTTACAATTCACGGGAAATTTCTACATCTGGGAGGTTTGTTCTGATTCAGAATGAAAAATAATTTTTGTAACATGTTACAATCCTCTCCAGAAGAGAAAAGCTGTTTTATGTGGTGCTTTCAGAAACATTACAGGGACATTCACTCCAAGAAATTTTGTCTGGATCAAGGTTCAACATTGAAGTTTAAAAGCACAATTCAGTATTAATTGGAGCAGGAGGATCATTATACATTTATACTCTACAGAGTACTGAATTTTAGATCAATTACTAGAACTGCTCCTTGAACTTTAGAGGGAATCCGAACAGTTTGTTGCATCTTCATCTCATTTTAAAATCACTCAGTTGTAGTACTTTTTACAGATACTCAGTCAAGGATGGTACGCTAAAGAGTACTGAACTATTTCTGATACAGAAAAATTTGTATCCATTGATGGATAGTTTGATATTGCATCGTGCTGTGGCAGAAAACAATCTAACTCAGCATACTTGTAGAATGTTGTTTTATGGGATACCAGAGGGAGGTAATGGTTCAAGGTGCAACTCTGAACCTCGGCAAGTCACCACTTGAGCCCTACTTTTAATGCTCAAATGGTGTGTATGTTTTGTACTAGCAAGTAATCGATAAGTTTCTGATATCTCTCAGTTTATGCTGACGTTTTTTTGCCCTTGTTCTCAGACTCATATACACTGTAGTCAGGAATGCCGTTCACATTGACCTTCATGAACATCAGATTACCTCTGTAGCAGAACTATTCAGTTTTTTCCTCTTAAAAGATGCCAGGAAGATGGAGACTAGCTCATAACAGGAACTAATCCAATAGGTATTATGTATAACACTAGAAAAGTTACTCCTCCAATTGTCTTCTTAATCATAGTAATACTAATATTCTCACATGTCCTCCCAGAATATTTCTCTGCATACAGCATGCATCTTTAGTGGGTGAAAAGGCAAATGCTTTTATCTGGAAACAACCTTTTTCTTATTTTCAGTGCATTATGAAAAAGGATAACTCTCCATGAAACATAGCCCAGGTCCAGGAAAGGTCCAGTGAAGACCCAGATTTTGTAGCAGTTTAGATTTGTTTACCAGAGAACTGGACAGGAACCTAAGACTTTGACAATCAGTTAGAGCTGCTTTCAGCTGATACGTTCAGGTGTAGACCCAAAAAGCAGTGCTCAAAATCTAACCAAAGAAACGAGAAAGAATTTTCTCTTTAGTTTTGGGGTTTTTTTAAATAATGCTTTTATACCTAGTGTAAATTGTGGAGTAGTTAAGAACTATTTGTAACATGAAAATGTATTGCAGAAGGTAGTGGGATTAAGGAAAGAGTTATGTGATGCAGAGATGGCCAATAAGTTCCTGAGATGTTATTGCTCTATTGAGGAATGTAAGCACTTTTTTTTTCTTAAAAAAAAAAACCAAAAAAGAGAAATTAGCAAAAAATAATTTGGCAACATATTTTCAAGTTTATTGTAGACAGTAGAATCAACAAATCGTAGGACATACCAAATAAAAGTGATTTATGGATCAGCATTGCCTGGGCTATGGTGGCCTAGAAAGTGTGCTGATATGACTGATGTGGAAGGAAACTTGTTACCAGAATAGTATCAATCTTTACGAATTTACCTCCATATCATGCAGTATATCAATTTGTTCTGAATCTTACCTTGAGCAAGCCTGAGTCACTGTTCACATCTATGACAAACAGCATGGAAGGCAATTCTCTCTCCTCTCTCTGGAGGGTTTAGTGAGCATGTTGAATAGAGCCCTTACAATAAGACTTGAAGAAAATAAGTTATGATAGGATGAAATAGAAAATTGTTCTCAAATGACACAAAAAGGTGGGAGACAAATTTGCAGGAGAAGATGGGAAGTTCCACTGTGGAAGAAATTCACCAGTGGAATCCCATGAGGATGTCCACGTGCATCCTTGCTAAATATGGACACATTTAGAAAAATATGTGATTTTTGTCATTTATCACCTGGAAAATTGCCATAAATGACAAAACGTACATATGTTGGCAAACAGTAAAGAGTTACTGAAGGATTTTATACTATTGATGCATTAGAAAATAAAATGGAGACAAAAATTTGTGAGGATAATTCCAAAGCAATTCACATTGAAAAAGGAAACCCTATTTTCCTAAACACACGGTGTGGAGTTCTGAATAGGCTTTTCCCACAGAAAAATTAACTTTTTCAAGGTAAAAAAAAATGATTTTATGAATATGTCATCTTTATGCTCAAGGTTAACAAAACATAAAAACACACAAAGGAAATAGAAAGTTTGGAAAAGAGTAGCAAACATGATTGAATAAATATTGACATATTACTGTGTTAACTATATGTCTGTGTTGGTGTATACTATAGTGTATGCAGTTCTGATCTCCATCTTGAATAGGATCCAGAAGATATGAAAAAACTATAAAGAGTATCAAAGATGACAACAGATTTGAAAAGGTTTCTGTGAAAACAACAATTAAATAGATTAGAATTCTTAAACCTGTGCAGAGACAACAAATGCAGAATCCATAAAAGCCTAAACAAAATGTCGCCGTTCATTTTCAGGTTAAAAAAACCCCAACTTTTTAATCTCACTGAAATACATTACCCTTTGTGCTGCAAAATAACAATATCTTCATCCTTTTATTTTTAACTGAACAAAATAAAAATCCCTTATTATAAATGTTGCATTTCTTGATATTTGGTTTGTTTTTTTTTTTTCTTTTTGTAACATAGAACAGCATAGTCACACTAAAGATCTTTATTGTTTTAGTAAAGTTGGTGTCTTAAGAAAAACAGTAATTGGCTGGTATACTGCTGCGCTGTCTGGCATGGTCATGTACTTATCTACAACATAAACCCGATAAGAATTAATTTGATATAATTTCTTTATTAAAGAGAAATGGCCCTGTTGGCTTCAAAGGAGCTTTCTGCTTTTCTTACATCACAAAAATCAAGGTTTGTTTTGTCAGTTCACTGGCTATTCAGCCCTAAAAAAAAAGGTCTTAATAATAACTTTCACAAAGCAAGAAGCTTTGAGATCCTTTTATTTCTGTTTTCTATAAGATATGTTTCAAATCATAATCTTATATGACTGTGCCATGGCCTTGGGGTTTTTGTATGTGTGGGTCTGTTTGGTTTTTTTGTTTGTTTGTTTCTTTAAATAAACAAGCTTCCAAATATTTCAGGTATTTACTAAATTAAAGTTTAATTTAACTTAAAGTACCACAGTTTGTAAAACTGTAAAGGATCGACCCTAAGATTCAGACTTGGTGTATAAAAAGCCAAGCACTATTTTTTTGGGGGTGGGGAGAGTGTGTGGAAGTGCTAGCAAAATCAGATACAGTAGGCTTAGTCACCTGTGGCATTAAGTACCAAAGAAATCAGAAATGAAAGCATACAATCTTAGGGTAAAACATACAAAATATGACAGACATTTTTGTCAGCTCCTGCTCGAGAGCCTGTACTCCAAAACTCTGGCTCACTTCAGACAGAACTAAAAGTTCTACAAGCATACACTTCAGATGACCTTTTAGTTTTGTATAACTAATTTGGAGTAAAAGAGAGTTAAAGCTTTTTGTCCTGAAATATCTTTTAATCTGATGAATTTTTGTGCACTTCTGAGCTTCCATGCTTGGCAACAGCTGCATCCTGACAGGCTGAGGCAGGCTGAGGCTTGAGAAGTACCTCCTTATGCAAAACTTAATTTGTGTGGGGAAAAGGCCCAAAAGTGAAGGCTGGAGAGAGATACATACATTACTAAAGTCAGATGCTTTATCTGGACAACTGAAAGACTGCGACATCAAAGTAGTTTATGTCATATATCTGTTCTCAAGCTTATTTAAAATGCAAATTTTCTAAAGGAAAGTGGATTTGCTGTATCACTAAATATTTTTTTCTTCTAATTCTGTTTATTTCCTAATCACTTGGTCTGTTATTTGAAGATAATTTTACTGCTTAGTTTTCTTTGCTGAAGAGTTACCTTGTGTAATCACTGAGCTAGCTGTGTGTCCGTCTAGCTGTGGCAAGCTCAGATGCACAGCTAGGAAAGTCAAGCAACACAGAATGACTAAATTCATTACAGAGTATTTAGAAAATTTTCTTCAATACAAATTCAAGAATATTGTGTCTTACAGACACTTTATTTCATATTTTTATCAGGTGAAATGCGCCACTAAATAAATATTTTAGCATGTACACAGGAGATTTATGAGGGGCACAGGAGACTTACTTTCTAACCCCACACTGTGGAGACTCTAAGTCTCTCCCATTAAAATGGTCTCCAAAGTTCTCACACTAAAAACTTAAAAATATGTCTGGTGTAAAATGTATAATGAGTCATTATCCTCCACTTGCAAAAAGGCTTAGCTTGAGTTCACAAAGGTTGTTTCTTCTGTGTCTTTTACACAGAGCTCATTATTCAAACAAAATACAAAAAAAGGTAGCACAAAATAATTTCCTCTTTGAAAAACTATTCTGAAAGAGAAAGAGGAGTAGGACTTGAATTTAAAAAAAGAGACTGTATTTCTTTTTCAGATTGATAAAAATATTGACTATTTTATCATGGACATTTTTCTTTTGATTCCTTTAAAAGACCATTAACAAAAATGGCAGTACAAAGCAGATCTCAGAAGTTATCTAAATAATAATAACAGAAAGAAAAAATATCTGATAGAATTTATTCACATTTGACTTGTTTGATTAAGACAAAATAGGTGGAAGCTGACTTTATAGAGAGAAACATTATAAAATGTTCTGCTAATTTATGATAGGTCTGTATCTCTGTGTTCTTGCTATAATTATTTTTGACAACTTAATAAATTTTTCACTTCCTTTTGAACCTGTGTTAAAGAGCTCACTGAAGAAAAGAGCTCTAATAGACCATGCTAGACAAGAAGTATTACTGTGTTAATTTGTTACACACAGAAATGCAAACCAAGAAATGCTTATAGCTTGTAGTTTTCTGGACAGTTATATTAAAAAAACCCAAGATAACAGTTCCTTTGATTATTTGGTTATTTAAAAGTATACCTGTATGTTGCCTAGTAATTTCATATGATTTTAGTTTCCAAGTTCTGAGACTTAACTAAGATTCTTTCAAAACTACACAAACCCATATTGTGTGATGATTAATTTAATTTAACCTACATAATCCTTTAATTTACATAATCCAAGGTGGGTTTTTTTTTCTCTCTCTTTTCCCTTCTACTTCCTAGTAATTCAAGGCTATTGATGTTTGTAAGTAAAATTGGCTATGCCGATGCAGTGCAAAAAGGCTTGTCCTTTCTCAAGCAATAACATAAATTGTTCAAGTAGTTACTAGACAAAAAGAGCTAGTAATATCACCTAGCATTCATATATTTCTAAGAAAACAAAGGAAAGGCTGTGAAAGGAATTGAATCATTTAACAGCAACATTTAATGTACTGCTTTGGCATTCTTTACAATGAATATTTTCCCTATACTACAAATTTGAATGGCTTTACAGATTGTTCAACAGTATCCATACAGAAAAAGCTATACCTAAAATAATAGTCCACCACCAGCTGCCTTTTGACAGCACTTTGAATAACTAATAAGAAATGCATGAACCTTTCTCAGGTATAGGAGAACAGTTCAGAAGACAGTCCATGTCATCATAACTAAAGGCATCATAGATAAACCCTTGGTCCTCCAGCCAGATAATGAAGAACTTCTTGTGTGTACATTCATCAGTTAAGATTCATCAGGGTGGGCTGGCCACATTTAACTACAAAGAACTTTTCCAGAGTCACTCTGTACCCTCAGCAACAATCGTTCTTTAGTACCTTTTTAGTTAAGAGTACCTGAAAAAATACAAAGATTATATCACAACTCACTAATATAATATTCTCATTCCAAAGATGTAAATTACATGTCCTGAAGTGACATTTGAGAGCATGTAGTGGTTCCTAGGGGTACATTAGCTTGATAATCTGTAGGGTAAAGGGAATAACTTGGAGCTAATTCATCCATATTGTTTATATGGGGAGTGCCTGTGGAGTAGACTTCCCTGAGAACTGCAGCTGTGTTGTCTTAAAGGTGATGCATAACTTCAGTCCAAAGGACAGCCTTGGAGGAAGTAAGCATACAATGCAGCTGATCAGGATATGAGGGCCGAAGAGCAGACTGTAGATTCACATTATCTGATTGTATAGACAGAACCAGAATATCTCAAGTTTCTTTTATAAGAAATATAGAAATGCTATGTTTCCATTAAACACTATGAAATAATATATAATTTAAGTTAAATTATTTAGAAGAATATTATTTTACTACGTTATATTTTCCTGTACTTTTCCAATCTTCATGTTTCACCGCACAGGCGCATGGCTCCAAAGTATCCTGAGACTAATTGGTGGGTTTTATAATTTATGTCTGAAAATATTTAAATTTCTGAGATTAATACTCAACATCACAGAAAGCAAAATTGCTATTCTAATTTCACCATTGTTTCAGAAAAATTCTACCTTATATTATGAAATTACATTTTGTTTCTAAGCATTTTCTGTGAATTTTATCAAGCATTTACATTGCAAACTTAGACATTATTTAGTGTTTTAATTATGTCACTATTTCTTCTCATAATACCGTATTAAAGTTTTATATAATCACAGGGTTTTTTCCCTTCCATTTGCTTAAATAAACAGCCATAAGGAACTTCAACAAGATTCATCATTATCACCTTCATCTGGCAAAGTCAAATCATTATTCATGACAGCAGGAGGTATAGAGCAGGAAAATTTCTGAAGGTTCCCCCTAAAAAGATGACAAAAATTCATCATGCCTTGAAGTCACTTAATCAATTACAGTGCTAGTAACATTACCAAGCGTATTTTGAAAATAAATAAATAAATACCTCAGGAAGACATGGCAGAAAATGTAGTGTTTGAACACATTCTTATTTTCTCTCCAGCTGAAAAAAACATACCTCAAACTGACAAATGTGAAAATTATAATGCCAATTTTTTTAATTTTATATCAGCCTGCCTATTATAGATAACACCTGCAAAAGTAGCACAGTACAGAAGAAGCAGCCAATACAGTCCTCAGAATGATTGGAAGGTATACATCAGTATTTGCTTATCTAGTTCTTTTGTGTGCATTGTTTGACATGACAAGAACTCCAGATAAGGACTGGGAGTTATCATGCATACTAAATCATTTGAGAGTAAGTTTATACAAACTATATTGAAAAAGCATGTGTCAAATACATGACAAATCTGATTTACTCAAATTTTCCTGTGCAACCCTGAGAACTTTCTGGGTTTTCATATTATATGGTTAGACTATAGCTTCAAGCACATATTTACGCGCAATGTGTCAAATGTGTTGGGGGTTTTTTTTGGTTTTGGTTTTTTTTTTTTACTTAAGCACCATACTCAAATGGATATTATGAAATTACTTGCAGTGATGGAAGAAAAGGAGTTGAAACTTAAAATGTTCTGGAGCTCTTAACTGTGTAGTTTGACACCTGCAGCTCCTTGGGATTCTCAGATCAACAGGGAGCCTCTCAGAGGTGTAAGGAACTTCTTCAGTGCTTTTCATTTTGGCATGCTGCTGAAAGAGTAAGGTTTAATAGATATTGCCTCTGTATGTCTAATAGACTTGGCAGAAGTACAGCTTACTTACAACTTCGTGACAAGATTTTCTCTGTCTCCCCAAGCTGGGATAAGTACATCTGCAGGACTGATAACCTATTCCCCTCAAAGACTATCATGTCTGCCTTCACTACTTTCATGGTTAAAAAGTGGCAATCTATAAATCTCTAAGGAAAGGCTTTCTGAAGTTAATTTGTTGAAATAATATCTTAAAATATTTTTGTATATTAATAATTATACCTATGAAATATTCACTATAGTTACATCTGCAGTGATAAATGCAGTGAACCCAGGGAGCACACCCTCCCCTCAAGGTTTAGCAGAGCAGAATGGTTTTCAGACACATTTCTCAGGTTTAATCTCTAAAGTCAGATGATCAAATTATGGAACATTTGGTCCTGAATCCTCTCAGCCCTCATGGCATTCCTGGGACCCTTAGGCATAACCTCTTCAGTTAAATATGTCTGAAATGTCTGCCTTTCTGTCCATCCCTTTCCTTCCATTTTTCTTGCTCTTTCCACCTGTTTTTCTTTCCATCTATTTTGTCTTTCTGTCTGTCTGTCTTCATGTGCCTGGCTGGCTGTATCCCTTTTTTTCCTTCTTCCTTTTCTTCTGCCATCTTTCCTTTCTTTCTGCACAGCACTATTTCCTGAGAGGTAAAGCATGTGTTTAATGTCCTGGAACAGTTCCTTAATGTAAGTCTGCTTGTTTCTTTTCTTAATGACAGTGTCCTGGTTTCAGCTGGGATAGAGTTACTTTTCTTTCTAGTAGCTGGTCCTGAACAGCTTTTTCCCTAGTTTATATACTGAGCATGACATCATATGGTATGAAATTTCCCTTTGGTCAGTTGGGGTCAGCTGTCCCAGCTGTCCCCCCTCCCAGCTTCTCATGTACCCCCAGCCTACTCGCTGGTGATGCAATGTGAGAAGCAGGAAAATGCCTTGACTCTGTGTACTACTGCTCAGCAGTAACAAAAACATCAGTGTGTTATCAACATTATTCTCATCCTAAATCCAAAACACAGTGCTATACGAGCTACTAGAAAGAAAATTAACTCTATCCCAGCTGAAACCAGGGCACTGTCCTTAATGCATTTCTAGGAAGTTGTGGGTAATATTGTAGAGGGGAAAGAGCCCACACCAGGTTGAACTTTTAAAACTGATTTTAGAGAATAATTTTTGGTGTGAAACATGTTCTCAAAGTCATCTTATTGGGATTTGTTTTGTCTGGAATTAGTTAGTTCACTACAAAAGAGACACCAGAAGCAAACTAACATGGATGCAGTACGGATGCTGGGTTGACATTGACCTGAAAGACAATTACAAACTTGATGGTGAATATGTGTCTAAAGTTGTTCCTTGTCAGCAGAGTATGATGTTATCAGCTGGGGCACACTATTACTCTTCAAATTTAGTTTTCCTTTACATGGAACGTGGAATATGGGAAAAGAATAATGGATAATGAAGATGTGGAGTCAGGACATTACCAGGGAGTCACAGGACTTAATCCCAGACACTAGGAAATCCTATGTTTGTTTGCTTTTTGTACTTTGAGATGAGCTTAATGCACAAAACAGATTTACAAAAAACTACATAAAATCTTTTTCTTCCTTCATACCAATATACTCTTTGCTACTGATAAATCAAGCTGCAGTCTGAGGTGAGTATTTGAGATTTCAGCAGCCATTAGGGTACCCAGAAGGAAGGGTAAACATCATTCCAATATTGCTGGTTAAGCTGCACAGTTTTCTGAATTATTTGATTGGTGTTCTAACATATCCCTCAGGTAAAGAAGGGCTCAAGCAGCTCAGCAGGAAAGATAGCGTAATGTATTCACTCTGGATCATTAAAACTTTGGAAACTGTATTTTTTTTACCCACTCTTGGGCAGGGATTAGAAACTGTATTATCAGTTCTGCAGATGCCAGGCACTGAAACTACTGTTCTATTCATACCTTGAAGCTTTCTATCCCTAAGGATACCTTCTTTACAGAAACTATTGATTTCTGCCATCTGATGTACAGTCACTCACAAAGTATTCTAGTTTTCTGTTTGCCTGCGTGACTTTTATGGAAGGAACCATTGATTTTTGGTTTTTTTGTAATAGGTTTTTAAAATAGTTCTTTAAAAACTTATCTTTCTTCCTCTTTGGTGTCAGTACAAAGAAAAAAATTGAAGAATATAGAAAGGAACTACTTTGTCATTGAATGTATGATGCATGTGTGATGCATGTATGTGGACTTAATAGGACTGTCACACACAGTAGCTGTAGTTATCTGAAAAAATTGAGCTTGTTTTCTGTGGAAAATATTCACTATAAAGGAAATTAAAGTTAATAATTTGCAAGTATTCTTTTTATTTTTTTATCATGTAGATTTTATAATTACACTCATATTCTTTCATAAAAACTACTTACCTGAGCTAAGGCATGTTCACTATAAATTTCTATGAGTGAAGTTTTACATCAAGATGCTTGTTAGATAAAGCTCAAAACTGTAAGCTTGTATTCAGTCTTAAATCAGGAAGATCTCAACCTTTTTTCCCTTTTTTTTTTTTTTTAAAACTCTTTAGAATGTCTCTTTAGAACCAGTGACAACACATTTATTCTGTTGGCTTTATTCTCTCTTGACATAGATTAACATCACCGTCTTATGAATAAAGCTCATTTGTACACACTATTTTGTTTACCATTATCAATATGAACTTTTATGTAATGATTTATTACTTACTTTCTTACAGACACATGGATGCATGGATAATTTGCTCTGTATTAATTACTTCAGTTTATATCTACAGTCATAGTGTAACAATACTTCTAGTTACATATGAAAAGGAAGGATGAAAAGTCAACCCTTTCATTTTTCAGATTCAAACACTAAAGATCAATTAAGTAGGCAGATCAAGCTTCTATTGCACTTACTTCTAAGAATTCTTAATAGTAAAAACTGGAGGCTTTTTATTTATGTATATATATTTAGAATATTAAGACTTTTTATTTATATATTATAAATCTATCCCTGTCTGCTCTAAAATAGTATACTAAACTTGAAAAGGAAAGTTCCATGATGAAGTCTTTTTTTTTTTGAGAAGAATGCAATTTTAGTCAGACTATTTAGATGAATTACTGTGCTACAGCAGATTACTGAAATTTACATTACAAGGTGGTGACTTTTTCTAACATTATTATACTATAGCACAGATAGTTCACATAAAGATGTCATGAACATTATTATTCTTCATTGGGGTTGAATTTCTGACTCTCTTAATGGAAATGAGGGGTTTGACATAATTTGCAGAGACATGAGACTATAATTTGGGGATTCAGCCCATTGTCTGTTTATCTATCAGCTACAAATATGATCTGAAAAATTCAGTTGGAGAGATGCATATCATTCAGATAATTTTCAAATTTGTTTACAGAAACAAGGAAATTTTGATACCTTCTGTTCATTTCACATTTTTCAACTTTAACTGCAAACAGGCACTTCCTTAGTCCCACAGAATTGTATATTTCATGCTTAGCTGACAATTGTAATTGACAATAGAAAAACAGACAGAGGCAGGTGTCTTTGGTGGTATTTAATGGAACAACTTGCCTTCTTCATTGCTTCTTACCTATTTTCATTTTGTATCATAGGTTTTAGAGACAGTTAGGATCAGGTGAAATGGATATTTAGAACAGAAATTGAGTTAATTGAACTACCGACTTAACTACATGGGACACTGGATCAAGTCTTATATGCTCCAACTCGAACATTTGTGAGATGTCATAGTGGAAAGAGTATGGTAAAGTTCTAGTTTTTCTTCTGGGAGAAACAATTTGCTTGGTATGGGAATGCAATAATTTCTTTTTATTAATTTTTGGTATTCATAATTCATCAGGGTTAAAATAGACATAATTTGTTCTGTCTGTTTTTAATGAAATTCTACATAGATGTGTATCTACTGAAGATAACGTCTGCTTTTTTGACACTGTCACTACTTTTCAAAAGTCTTCAGAAAAGGTTAATATTATCCTACAAAGGTATGGGTGAAAGAAATGACTGAATTTATTTTAAAAAAAATAAAATATGAACTATGGCAAATCACCTGGAAAAGATAGCCCCCTCCACATTTTATAGAAGAGGCTAAACCTATTTACAAAAAAGCAATAAAAAATTCCTCAGTGAAATAAGCATTATAGGAAATTCTTCAAACCATGAAGACAACATTAATTTAACACATTTTGGAATGTAAAGATCCTACCAATTAGACTATTGTCTATTTAAAGTTACTTTAAGCTGCAGCCTCATGTACTTTCTTAAAGATCTGGAGGCATAACAATTTGGAGTTACTGGAAAAACATACATAAAAACATGCAGAAATAGTTACACTCAACAATGAAGTTGACAAATTAGAAAAGCATGCCAATGAAAAATGAAAGAAAAGAGGAAAAAAGTAAAAACTCTCCTTTTCTTTTGTGCTTCAAGACAGCATGACTGTAGCTTCTGTCAGGTACCCTTTTAAAAGTGTTGGTTCTGTGCTGTAGGATTGTCGTTCTCACTGTTGAGAAATGCTGAGGTCATTTGGCCCTAAATGTTCACTGAACTGTAGAAAGGCTTTTTTTTTCATAGAATATGTTGAATGTCCATGAAAATCAACAGTTTGTTATGTGATGAAGAAAAATTTACCTGATGGTCTAGGTTACATTAAAGACCTGTATACCATTAATCTATCATGTAGATAAAACAAACGGATAGATAGCTGGATAAAATAGTAAGTCATCTTACTTGCAGTGAACTTTGCGTAAAAGCAGAGTTGAATCATGAATTTTAGGACTCGGTCATCCAAAGTGCTGTGTACTCAGGGAATAATCATACAAAATGCTGAAAAATTTGCTTAACTTTCAGTGTGAGAATATTTGCTATTGACTGGAAAAATGAGACATGTTAAATGATGAAGGGGCCATAGTACGACAAACCTAATGATAGGGTTTTCAAAATATTTATTTTCTTCTTCAAATTAAATTGCATTTAATTAAAGAAAAGAGTGTATTAAAAATGTATCCACCCTTTACTATAAGAAATGTCACTTTGTTTTTCTTTCTACTAGGTAAGTCCACTGATGTTTTTGCAACTGAAGAACAAAGGGCATGTCTTGCAACAGTTTGTCTATTTTTATCTCACTGAATATCAGTTAAAAAAAAAAAAAAGAATTAGATATAAAGGAGAGATCTCTTGCTCTCTGTTTGTCCCTTGTGGTTTTATTTTATTTAAACATGGCTTATATCACGTCTCTGATTCTTCCTGGCTTCTTGTCTATGCCTTGCGGGCTTAATCCTTAAGTTCTCTTCACACTGTACTCTTCACTTAATCTTTTATTTTGTCAATATTTTGCAGACATTTTCCACCTTGTACCAATTTCATTTTCTGTCCCTACTTTTCGGACCATAAAATATGTGCATACATGGAAGAGTTTTCCCAGCAGACCTTCTTTTTGAAGGTGGATCTGTGGAACCCTGAATGGAAATGCAACTGTATTTTTCTGTTAATACAGTGATTTATCTTTTCCAGGAAGGAAAATGAAAATTACTATAATCTTATCTTAATGTGATATTTTCTTTAAGTTGCACTCTTCAAGTCCAATATATTGGGTGTTTTAGGGTGGGCATGGCAATGGGACTGCCTTGTAAGTTCTTGTCAATTTATTGCTATATTCCTTTTTTCTTGTTCATTGAATTTTCTATTTTTTCCATGACTGGAAAGTCTCTGATGCTCCTTCATGTCATGGGTGACCAGTATTTTGTTCAAGGCCTTATTGTACCCAAGGGACAGAAGATTCTGTTATTAGAACTCCTAGCAACATGCTCACTTGAGACAGGTTAAGGAGGCAAAATACCAGGTCATCTTCACAGTTTTCGAGTACAACAGGAAGGGATGGTGCAATAACAAATTACTTAACCTACAGGTCTCTTCAGTTTCCCCATTTCTTCTTATTTGTTTCTCTGGAAAAATGGAGTTTTCTGTTTTCTGCTCCATTTCCATTGCCTCTGTAATGCCAGGGTAGATCAGGTCTTTTCTCAAAAAAATGAGAGAGAATTGGTAACTATAACAGAAAGGGAACATAACAAGTAATACACAAACAAATTAATGCCTGGTTCTTTAGCTCAGATTTGGGTATAGGTCAGATGATCTTACTCTAGACTGCTGATAGATCACAATTCTGTCCTTTTTTTCTGGACATACAGACAAAGGTACAGAACGTGATTTTTTTTTAAATAACTCAGTTATGTTGAAAACAGTTTGCATGGGAGCATTCCGAGTCACTTTTTCACAGTGGCTATATCCCCAATGCTCTCAGTACTAGGGTTTGTACAAGACGGCTGAAGGGTCCTCAGGAGGTCACCTTGGCCACTACTCTCTTTCTAAGAAAGGTTGCCATATGGTGTCACTCTGACAAATTTTATGTTTAGTCTTACAGTTTATTAGATGTTTGTCTTTAAAGAAGTCCTGACTTATTACCAAAGCTTTGGAAGTTTCTTTCATATCCTTAAAAAGGGATTAATTTAGACACTCTTTAAAGGTTAAATATCTATTTCAAACCTGGAAATGCAAGGTCTGTTTAAGCAGGGACAGCAATCTTTAGTAGTTTTTTTTTTTTTCCCATTCTGAGACAGAACTCATTTTTTGGCTAAATACATTTAGATGAGTGAAATCCCATATTTACCTAAGTAATTTTTCCTCCTGAATGTTGAAAAAATTCAGAGTTAATACACCCTGAGTGCTCTCCAGGTATATTTGAATTTTCTATTCTCTTCTAAAGGTGAAGAATCAAGTGGCCACGAAGTATAGTATATTTGACACAACATTATTTCTATTTGAATTAGTACTTAACACTACCAAGACCTTTCCCTTATGTAGTGAAAACTTGTGTTTGATTATAATTGCCATCTCATTGTGAATAATCATTTCATCCACTCAAAAATGCAATTAGAATATTCACAGTTGATTAGATATTTGATAACTAGCACAGGCCTAATTTCATATTCTTTAGGACAAAATCTTATAAATCGGACAAAAAGAGTAAATTTAAGTAAGTTATATGCAAAATATTTTAATCTTGTACAAATGTCAAAGTTCAAGTATTAGATAATATAGTCATAATCAATGGTCTTGATATTACTTTTAATCAATTTTTTCAGTACCAAAAAATTACCCAAAGAAATTTTCTCCTTGATGAGTGGGAATAAATATAAACATATCAAGAGACTAAGTATTTACTACCTTTTTGTTATGTTTAATGTGTTATTTAAGAACAAAGTAAAATATGGAGACTATATACACACAGCTGTATTGGTTAAAAGGTATGCCCATGTATTATTCATATGATTATCTTTCAGTAATAATTTATATAACACATGCTCTACCTTTGTGTTGTGGTTTAGGCCAGGAAAAACTAAATATGCATTAACTGGTATGCAATCATTGGATCTGTGAGAAGGAGTTTGGATATTTATTGCCGCTGTGACAAGGTGATTAGTAATGCAAAGAAGACTGCAAAATTACAGAAAAGTGGCTATCTCTACTTCCCTTTCCTTGCCAACAGAAGCAATGGGTGTCAGAGGCCAGGAAAATCAGGCAGCTGAACATGAGAGCATCAGGCAGCTTCATGAGAACTTGGTCCCGGGAATTCTTGGAGGTCCTCCATAGTGAAGTGTCCATGAAGGTAGAGTCATGATGCTCCCCTTTGGGCTGGGACTGATGAGTTTTATGAGTTGGAGAGCATCTTTAGATAGGTTGATCTTTTCTACTTGGTAGACCACTCCAAATTGTTGCTCACTGATTAGTTGCTGCAAGGTGCTAGGCAAATGTTCTTGCATAACTGGTTCTTCAATATCTACCAATTAATTTTTTGTTTTATTTTGGTTTTTTTTTCCATAACACCTGCCTAGTTGTGCTTTATCTAACAGAAATTATATCCCTAATAACTACATTGCAACATACTGAAGGCCGCATTGTAGGCCTCTTACATCAGCCTTATTACTCAAGTGGTGCCAACTCAGTAAGCTAAGATTCTTGTGACTTAAGGAAGCACTGATACCCACTCATAAACATTCATCTCCCTGACTAAATATCACCTGGGAGTCCATAGTTGCTTGTAGGGCTGCCACACAATGAAATAATTTTAATCCATCTAGTTGACTTTCAGGTGCCATCTCTTTCTGTCTCTGGAAATACTTTCTCTCTTTGTGTTGCATCCTTCCCTCTCAGTATACAATTCTCCCTCTTTCAATTATTTCCCCCTTTCAGATGGTTACAACTCCTAGGCTTCCTGGTCCTCACCTGACACATTTTTGGTCATACTTAGAAGGCATGTAAGAACAAGCCATCTTAAATAACCTTAAGCTTCCTTATGTAGTTTGGTCAGGCAGATGAAATGCCAGAAATAACATAAAGGTTCACATATTGTAAATAAGCTGCTGAAGACACAAAGGAACTATTGTTTAAATTGCCTATCAACAGCAGACAACTATTTGAGTATCCTCTTTTAGAACAAGGTTAGTTTAAAGTGACTTTGGTACTGATATAAACTTTACTTGACTTTGCATTCAAAAGGAGTATGATCATGTACATAGTCAATAAACACAGGAAACAAAGTTCTTTTAAATTTTGAATGAGATGAAGCTACATTGACCAAGACCAGCTCAAATATAACTCTTCAGTAGATTTCGCCACAATGTGGTTCATTTGTGTTAAGTTTAAAACTTATTACTGAAGCAAAGTACTTTTTGAAAATATGTTTTGGTGGGAGTAAAAGATGCTGTGTTTTCTCTTGGTTTGATTTGGTTTTTAAATTCTGATTAAATCAGTTATGCTTTTCATAAATGTATGAGCTGCAGCTAAACATTTTCAGGAAAAGTATTATTAAACCTATGACAATATTTCTGTTTAATAATAGAGAGAAACTGGAATAACCAGTAACATACAGCTATGCTACTTACGGTATGGGAAACCCACCTTTAGATCCATACTTTACCTAACTCAGAGCCCTGATTTGAACATTGATCTAAACATTGAATTCCTGTTACATGAAAATACTCTGAAACATCTTTTCAATAAAAATACGGGGGTTTTTTTCAAATTACAAAAAGTTACCTCAGCATGGAAAACCATTTTCCATTCAGGTCTACTTATAATTGACTGATCTAAAGTCTATCACACTTCCAAACTACCAAATATCTAACCTGCAAAACAGCTGGCATCCACCTCTTCTGACGGTGTTATTTATCTAAGAGCTCTTCAAATACAATTCACTGCTGTCCTAGGCAGATCATCTTTTTTTTTGCAGATACAGCTCATCATTTTCTTCAAACAACTTTACTTTTTCTGTTTAAGAATGCCAACTGAGATTACACTTCACATTACATTTCATATGTACAGCAGTTCTCATAAGAATATTGTTCCACTAAGAAGAAAGCAATCTCTGAACTTATTCTTGAAAAACTGCTATTGTCTGGGGAAAGATGTGTCAGATGGAATTTCATAAGAGCTAAAATTAAGCTTCAGAAGTTTGATATCCTTCTTCACTTCCCTTTTTGGTCACAACAGTTCCAGTCCAGAATAGCTGAGAACACTCTGTCTTCATCTTTTTCTTTATCTAAGGATCACAAGGATGTACACCATAAGTGCTTTTCCATTTTGTTGCTTCTGATTGCAAAGAAAGTTTAAATCTTTTGGGACCATAGGCAATGTTCTTATTAATAATCATTCTGCAAAAGGAAGAATAAAGAAACAATGTTTATTATTCTATGTAGTTGATCCTTTGATAAATACTCACATGTAAAACAGCACCAGAGAAACAGACACTTGTTGATGGTATTTACTGCTAACTGAGAGAGGGATCAACTCTAACCGAGAATGACAATTCAAGTTGCCTGGAAGTATGAGGTAGTGTCTGTACTCATCAATGATCTGAACCCCATTTAAGCTGCATAAACATGGATATTTAGTCTCATCTAAGATGCCATAGGAGATTATGGCATCAGCTCAGCAAGTTCACAGCTGACACCAAGCTGAGTGGTGCAGTTGGTAGGCCAGAAGGACGGGATAGCATCCAAAGAGACTTGGACAAGCCGGCGAGGTAGGCCTGTGTGAACCTCATGAAGCTCAACAAGGCCAAGTGCAAGGTCCTGCACTTGGGTTGGGGCAACCCTCAGTATCAATACAGGCTGGGGGGTGAAGGCATTGAGAGCAGCCCTGCCAAGAGGGACTTGGGGTACTGATGGATGAAAAGCTGGACATAAGCCAGCAACGGGCACTGG
Source organism: Gorsachius magnificus (assembly GCA_034008185.1). NCBI lineage: Eukaryota > Metazoa > Chordata > Aves > Pelecaniformes > Ardeidae > Gorsachius > Gorsachius magnificus. Next base: position 43,778,555 of record CM067081.1, read on the forward strand.
CAGCCCAGAAGGCCAACTGTACCTGGGCTGCATCAAAAGAAGCAGGGACAGACAGTTGAGGGAGGTGATTCTGCCCCTCTACTCTGGTCTGGCAAGACCTCACCTGGAGTACTGCGTCCAGCTCTGGAGCCCTCAGCACAAGAAGGACATGGAACTGTTGGAGCGGCTCCAGAGGAGAGCTACTAAAATGATCCGACGGCTGGAGCACCTCTCCTATGAGGTCAGGCTGAGAGAGTTGGGCTTGTTCAGCCTGGAGAAGAGAAGGCTGCAGGGGGAGCTGACTGCGGCATTTCAGTACTTAAAAGGGGCATGTAAGAAAGATAGGGACAATATTTTTAGCAGGGCCGGTTGTGCCAGGACAAGGGGTAATGGTTTTAAACTAAACCAAGGTATATCTAGACTAGATATAAGGAAGAAATTCTTTAAATGAGGGTAGTGAAACACTGGAATGTGTTGCCCAGAGAGGTAGTGAAGGCCCCATCCCTGGAAACATTCAAGGCCAGGTTGAACAGGGCTCTGAGCAACCTGATCTGGTTAAAGATGCCCCAGCTCACTGCAGGGGGGTTGGACTAGATGATCTCTGGGGTCCCTTCCAACCCAAAGCATTCTATGTTTCTATGATCCTATGATTCTGTGATTATCACATAGGACTGGAGATATGACACATCACAGAGAAGTTGTGTGCTCTGTGGAGTGGTAGTTACTCTAATAAGACATATGAAATGGCAGTACATGCCTCTCTGATGACCAAATGTACACGACAACTGTAAATTGAATAGCATTCCAGGTTCCTCTTAGTGTATCAAATAGATCTCTATCATTTATAATGGAGCCTTGCTCACTTTAGTCCTCGTGGACAAATACATCTTCATGTCTGAGTTTGGTGTTAAGTCCCAGTCTTAACCAGAGGGTGAGATGAACTGCATAATTAACTTCAAATATGCAGATTACATGACACAAAATATTTAGCAACTCAGTAGTATATGAAAATACTTTTAAGAAAATCCTATATTTAAATTTTAGGGTGTCATTTGAGCTTTCTGAAAGCTCAAAAAAGCAATGGGTTATTAAAGAAAAACATACAGCTGTGAGACGTGTGAATAATGAAAAAGAACAGCAATCAGGTTTGCTGTGTACCTAGTGCCAAGAAGGAGCAATAAGAAATACATCCTGAATGTCAGGAGACTACAATGATATGATAACATTAATGTCCCATAAAAATTGTCAAGAACTTTTTTAAAATTGGACCATATTACCTGCTTTGTTTTAGAATGGAAAATAAAAGTAATAAATAATTTCAGTATAAACTAGTGTCCTGTCCCACATGGTGGTTTGCAAGATAGGTGAATCTTTTTGATCGCCCAAGGGTTTGTGTACTGATGAAAAGCCAATCTCTGTTCAGCAGAACTGTGGGGCCGGTAGAGTCATGACTCAGAGGAACAATCTAACTGGTAACTTTATTAACTGTCAAACTTAACAAACTGGCAAACTTAATGAACGAACAAAGGCAATTTGGCAAAGGAACTATTTTCTGCACAACCCGTCGCAAGTTGTCCAAAACTTATATACGTGAATATATTTTGTAGAGAAGTGGAGAAAGAAAGAAGGAAGAAAAGAAAAAGAAAGGAGAGAAGGATAGAAAAATAAGAGGTATCGCCACTCTTGAATCCCGCGTGGTTGTCTTGGGGTGGAGTCTGGATCAGTAGGTGATGGGTTGACAAAACAAAACATGTGCACTCATCCTTATATAGTCTCATTAGTCCAAGACCACCCCTGGGGTGGCAACCGTCTTGCTCCTGCACAGTCAAGTGTTCTAGAGGGTTCTTGAATTGGGCCAGGGGATGTCAATGGGGTGGTGAGGGTCTTTGGCAATCATGCACTCCTTTCGTGAATACCTGTTGACTGATGGATGTTCAGTTTTTGCCCACCAGAAGAAGTAGGTGGGCTGACTTGGTACAGCAGGCTTTAAACTAAAGGACTCGGGGGGTGGGGTACACAGTCAGGACACTCAGGCAGTCGCATCCGATGGGGGAACAAGTGTGTCCATTCAGAGCTGCAATAAATGTGCCGTAGCTGCCTCCCAACTTAAGAACCAGAAGACCAACTGCCTTAAAGGTGGACTTGGCAGTGGCAGATCCTCTTTCATCCCTCCAGGGAAACCTAGGTGCTCAATTGCCTCGCTGAAATGCCTCTACACCAATGCTTGCAGCATGGGGAATAAGCAGGAAGAGCTAGAGTTCTGTATATGGTCACGGGGCCATGATCTCATGCCAATTACAGAGACACGGTGGGATAACACACATGACTGGAACGCTGCCATCAATGGCTATGTGCTTTTCAGGAAAGACAGGCCTACGAGTCAAGGCGGTGAAGTTGCTCTTTACGTGAAGAAGCAACTGGAATGTATAGAACTCTACCCAGGAGCAGATGCAGAACAAGTTGAAAGCTTGTGGGTAAAAATTAAGGGACAAGCCAGCATGGGTGACACTGTGGTGGGTGTTTACTATAGACCACCCAACCAGGATGAGAAAGTAGACGAGGCCTTCTACAGACAGATAAATGTAGCCTCGCAATCGCAGGCCCTGGTTCTCATGGGAGACTTCAACTATTCTGATATCAACTGGAAGGACCACACGGCAAGATGCGCACAGTTCAGGAGGTTCCTGCAGAACATGGATGATAACTTTTTGACCCAGGTGGTGGAGGAGCCAACAAGAAGTGGAGCGCTACTGGACCTTGTGCGGGCAAATAAAGAAGAACTGGTTGAGGATGTGAAGGTAGGGGGCAGTCTTGGCTGCAGTGACCACAAGATGGTGGAGTTCCCGATTCTGTGTGGTGGAAGCAGAACAACAAGTAGGACTGCCACATTGGACTTCGGAAGAGCTAACTTTGGCCTCTTCAGGGACCTACTTGGAAGAATTCCATGGGCTAAGGCTCTTGAAGGTAAGGGAGTCCAAGAGAGCTGGCTGCTATTCAAGCAGCTCTTCCTCCATGCCCAGGATCAGTGCATCCCTGTGAGTAGGAAATCAAGTAAATGAGGCAGGAGGCCTGCATGGATGAACAAGGAGCTTCTAGTAAAAGTCAAAGAAAAGAGAAAGCTCTATGGAATGTGGAAAGAGGGTCAGGCCACTTGGGAGGCATGGAAGCTGCCAGAGCATGCAGGAAGCAACTAGAAAGGCCAAGGTTCACCTGGAACTAAGTCTGGCGAAGGATATCAAGGATAACAAGAAGGGCTTCTTCAAGTATATCAGCAGCAAACGGAAGACTAGGGGAAATGTGGGACCGCTGCTGAATGAAATGGGTGCCCTGGTGACAGAAGATACAGAGAAGGCAGAGTTATTGAATGCCTTCTTTGCTTCAGTCTTCACTGCCAAGGCTGGCCCTCAGGCTCCCCAGTCCTTGGAGGTAAGCGAGCAATCTTGGAGAAAGGACAACCTTCCCTTGGTCGATGTGGATCAGGTTAGGGATCTTTTAAGGAAGCTGGACACCCACAAATCCATGGGTCCCGATGGAATGCACCCGCGAGTGCTGAAGGAGCTGGCAGACGACATTGCTGAGCCACTTTCCATCATCTATGAAAGGTCATGGAGAACAGGAGAGGTGCCTGAGGACTGGAGGATAGCCAATGTCACTCCAATCTTCAAAAAGGGCAAGAAGGAGGACCCAGGGAACTACAGGCCGGTCAGTCTCACCTCTGTCCCCGGAAAGGTGATGGAACAACTCATTCTGGGTGTCCTCTCCAAGCAAGTAGAGGAAAAGAAGGTCATCAGGAGTACCCAGCACGGATTCACCAAGGGGAAATCATGCCTGACCAATCTGATGGGCTTCTATGATGGCATGACTGGCTGGGTAGACGAGGGGAGAGTGGTGGATGTTGTCTACCTTGACTTCAGAAAGGCTTTTGATACTGTCTCATCCTCATAGGGAAGCTCAAGAAGTGTGGGTTGGATGAGTGGACAGTGAGGTGGATTGAGAACTGGCTGATCGACAGGGCTCAGAGTGTTCTGATTGGCAGGGCATAGTCCAGTTGGAGGTCGGTAGCTAGTGGAGTTCCCCAGGGCTCAGTACTCGGCCCAGTCTTGTTCAACTTGTTCATCAATGACCTGGATGAGGGGACAGAGTGTACCCTCAGCAAGTTCGCTGATGACACAAAACTGGGAGGAGTGGGTGGTACACTGGAAGGCTGCGCTGCCATTCAGTGGGACCTGGACAGACTGGAGAGTTGGGTGGAGAGGAACCTGATGAAATTCAACAAGGGCAAGTGTTGAGTGCTGCACCTGGGGGGGTTGAACCCCATGCACCAATACAGGCTGGGCAATGACCTGCTGGAAAACAGCTCTGCCGAGAGGGACCTAGGAGTCCTGGTGGATGACAAGCTGACCATGAGCCAGCAGTGTGACCTTGTTGCCAAGAATGTCAATGGCATCCTGGGGTGCATTAAGACGAGTGTGGCCAGCAGGTTGAGGGAGGTTATCCTCCCCCTCTACTCTGCCCGAGGAACTCCTAGAGAGAGTCCAGAGGAGAGCAACTAGGATGATAAAGGGACTGGAGCATCTCCCCTGTGAGGAAAGGTTGAGAGAGTTGGGCTTGTTCAGCCTGAAGAAGAGAAGACTGAGAGGGGACCTCACCAACACGTAAAAGATCTTAAGGGTGGATGTCATGGGGACGAAGCCAGACTCTTCTCAGTGGTGCCCAGTGACAGGACAAGGGGCAATGGGCACAAACTGAAGCATAAGAGGTTTCAGTTGTATATGAGAAAGAACTTCTTTACTCTGAGGGTCACAGAGCACTGGAACAGGCTGCCTGGGGGGGCTGTGGAGTCTCCTTCTTTGGAGATATTCAAAACCCACCTGGATGATGTCTTGTTCAACCTGCTCCAGGTGAACCTGCTTTAGCAGGAGGGTTGGACTAGACGATCTCCTGAGGTCCCTTCCAACCCTTGCCATTCGGCGACTCTGTGAAGTAGCCGAGGGGGCAGCCCACCTTCATGCTTCTGCAGAGCTCACCTTGCCCCTCTCTGTTCCCCCTCTGCCCAGGCAAGTTTTTTGAGATAAGAAAATATCTGACTGCCCGGTCAGTCTTAGACAACAAGAAAACCTATTGAAATAAAAGATTACAAGTTATTATTATTTGACTAAAGTAAGAAATGTTCATTATAACGAAGATTAAAGCTAGAGAAACTGAATTACTTTGGAAAAGTATTTTTTTTCATAAATAGCTATCAGTGGGAATTTACAAATATTCTTTAAAAGAAGCTTGAATTTTTTTTCATTATACCTGTGTTTGAAAGTAATACATGTGCTAAAATGTAGTTTATGGATTCTTATTGAACACAGATTTTTTTTTTCTTTTAATTTATTGTTTTAGATATCTTGACAGTAAATTCTGCAAAACCAGTTTTTTAAAAAAATTATTTTGCTTGTGAAATAATATTTTAATGTATTTAAGAAGTCCCTATCCTAATAATAGCCATCTAACTTTTTTTTTCTTTGAGCTGTTCTCTCTTTAGTGGGAACTTCAACATGGCTTAAAATGGAGCATTAAAAACCAAACCCTCCCCAATTTTGGCAATAAAATTGCAGTTATCAGTAAGAAAATGAATAATAAAGCTATAATATGATTCTTCCCTTTAATTAATAATTTCATTTTATCCCTTACTCTTTGGCTTATATATGGAACCTACAAGGGCTAAAATCAAAAATACGGAAGATTATTACCTGATGAGATTTCTGTGATGTAGTCTTGATCCTATATGTTACTTTATAATTTTACCTGTCTTGTGAAAAACAGAAAAAAAAATTAAGAAATCTCTACTTTTAATCATTTCTATTAAGGCTACTTATTGCTTATGCTAACCTTTCTACCATTTCTGGCTTCTGTATCTTGATCTTTGAATCTCATTATTACTATGCAACTCCCTACTTGTTTCTATGGTATTACTCGGTTCTGTTCCTTATATACATCTACAGTGAGGTTATGAGAGAGATACATAACTTTGAAGATCTCCAGAGGGTGACTTAATCCACCTAAATTAATACTTCAGCTGTCAGTAAGTTAAACATGCCCAGAAATGTTTTCTGGCACTGAGACCAACAGCCCGTATCTGTACTACTAATCTGTCTTCACCTCAGAAACAATTTGGCAACATCCAAACCGAGTATGGAAGATGATCCCAGCCCATAGCAGCTCCTAAACTGTGCCCAGGATTTGTCAGGGAGAGTGTTAGTTGTTCCAGTCCAAAAAAATGCTAAAGTTTGTTCCATTTTTGCCCAAAATACAGGTGACTGAATTACATTTCCCAGAAATGTTCCCCTGCTCTGCTAATGCACTAACACAGCAGACCTGAGCCTGAAAGAACAGGCTTATATTTTATTGTTTACTTGCTTGGGAGATGCCAATGATCAGAGTCCAGTTACTCGGATGGATGGCTTGTATGGCAATGTATAAAAGCTTGTTCCGTGGCATGTACATGGAGGATAAAGGAGAAGTGTATTTTTCTTCAAATAAGAGGATTATCATCTATTTGGGATTAGTCCTTTAAAAGCAGAATCCGTAACTAATTTCTGTTAGTTATCTGATTACATTATCTCCCCCACAATACCAGTATTATATCATCATGTAGTATTATCCCAGAGGATCTCAGAATTTGAGCAGTGTATTCTGAAAGCATCAGCTGAACGAAAAGGTTAGTGATACCTCCCTGTCTGTGAGCACCAATGTTGTTCTTAATGCACAGAGGAGAGTGGCAAATGTCAGCTGATGATATCTCCTATCTTGAGTGGCAGCAGAAACAGATAACTGAAGGGGTTATTCACGCTCTCTGCTTTGGGTTGCTTTAAACATGTAACTGAGATGTGATTGAGATTTGGAAATTATTCCTTAATTCCCTATGTAGCTAAAGAGAATTACCAACAGAGGTGTCAGAATACTACAAATGGATGAGTAAAATTAGATGGTATGAACTTTATAATCTCTATTACAAGTCAGTAAAAGTCACTAACTTCTAATCTCAGTGTGAAAGGGAAAAGATTTTTTACCAACTTTTAAATACATAGGTCATGTTATATTAGTCAACCTAACCACAAAATATATGCTTTCACTTACCGAACAGATTTGACACTGACCACTTGTGCAAAAGGAGTGAGTAAAAGAGATGTGAATAATGAGAAGAAGTATTCATTCAGACTGAAAGTACTGATGTCTATTGCATGGGTATCACAGAATCACAGAATGGCAAGGGTTGGAAGGGACCTCGGGAGATCATCTAGTCCAACCCTCCTGCTAAAGCAGGTTCACCTGGAGCAGGTTGAACAAGACATCATCCAGGTGGGTTTTGAATATCTCCAAAGAAGGAGACTCCACAACCCCCCCAGGCAGCCTGTTCCAGTGCTCTGTGACCCTCAGAGTAAAGAAGTTCTTTCTCATATACAACTGAAACCTCTTATGCTTCAGTTTGTGCCCATTGCCCCTTGTCCTGTTGCTGGGCACACATTGCCCCTTGTCCTGTTGCTGGGTATATTCAAGGGAGATCCAGAAAATACATTGCAGTGAGGGTAACACAGGTGATTTTTTATTTAGTAATGATGGCCAAAGCCCTACAGCTTTTGCACCTTTGCTTTTGCTGGAAAAAGAGGAAATTGGGGGAATTACCTCAGGAGGAAACACAATGTCTGAGAAAAATCATATAAGAATAAACTATAATTAAATTTAATGTATTTTATTATATTGAAATATAGGGGATTTCTTGGTGCTTATGCTCTCCTGGAACAGGATTGTAGCATAAGAAATGGCAACACTTCCCCTCTCATTTTAGGTTGGTCTCTCAGAGGTTTTAGAAAGATACTAATTTTATCCTGGCAAAGCCTAGAAGACTACAGTAAAATATGATCACATCCCTTTCCAGCACTGAAAACCACCTTGGGAAGAATTATCATCCAACATATGTTTTCACTGGTTTAGTGATTTGAATATGCATTTCAGAATTAGTCCTGTAACTCAGAAATAAATTGATGAACAGTTCTTGGCATTCTCCAAAGATTTTTAAGATTTCCTTCACACCAGAAAAAACTTATGATCAGGGGAGGAGAGTTCTAGGAGGGACAAAGACTGCTGAATCATCTGGGACTTATGAAGAAATGAAATAAAACTTTAACTTTTTTTTTTCAGGTATCAAGAAATGTCTTTATGAAACACAACTACTAAAGATGTTATTTTCTTTACTAAAGGTGTATTTTCTACACATACTTAACCCACAGTGAAAATGAGAGAACGGAAACCACAATTTGATTGTGTTGTAAGTTTAAATAATTTCAAAAAAATACTTCTTACAGGCATGACTGAAATATTGCTTCTAAGAATATTACTTCAAATCAAGCCTATCCATGGTCCAGTGATCTTATGGAAAAGAGTTTCCAAAATGTTAAATGACCATTTAACAAAGCTGAAAAGCATTTTTTTAATACAGTCCCATTGGTATTACTGTAGTATAGGACAGCATCTCTAGGGTAGCTCACACAGTCCATAGCCAGCAAAAACATCTGTTAAGGTAGAAATGAGGATAAAAAATGGGGTGTGAGTGGAACACCCAAAACTCTCTGGAAAGTGTGTGCCCAAAGACAAGCTTCTACATGTGAAAAAGGAAGATGACCAATCCACTGTAGTGCCCCAACCTTTGCCACACAGGGCAGAGCAGCCATGGGGAGGTGTAAGCAACTTCACTCTGGTGAGTGGGGTGGCACTGCAGGGTGCAATACTCAGGGTGACAATGTAGGGACCACATCTCAATTGTGCAAGCGTGAGTCCGTGGGGTGCTTTCTCAGCAGTGTATGCATCAGTAAGGTGTTGGGAGTGGCAGAACTGCACTCAAAGACAAAATACCCTCATCTCCCACAGGAAAGTTGTGCATATAGGGGAACCCACCTTCTTAATAGTGGTTGAACATATAGAACAAAATAAAGAGTAAAACAAAAGTGCTTCCATTTCTAAATATCTTTCAGTACATTTGTTATGGGGCTTTTTCTCCAAAAATTGAGGAAAAAATTACACTTAAAATTTTAATTTTAAAGTCCATAAATATTATTATTATACCTTAGAATCATAGAATGTTTTGGGTTGGAAGGGACCTTGAAAGATCATCTAGTTCAACCTCCTAGCCATGGGCAGGGACATCTTTCACTAGATCAGGTTGCTCAAAGCCCCATCCAACCTGAACTTGAACACTTCCAATGATGGGACATCCACAACTTCTCTGGACAACCTGTTCTAATGTCTCACCACCCTTGCCATATAATTTTTTTTCTTTATGTCCAATCTAAACCCACCTACTTTCAGCTTAAAACCATTGCAACTTGTCCTGTCGCTACAGGCCTTGGTAAAAAGGCTCTCTCCATCTTTCTTATAAGACCCTTTTATATATTGAAAGTCACAATCTGGTCTCCCTGGAGTCTTCTTTTCTCCAGGCTGAAAAACTCCAACTCTCTCAGCCTTTTTTCATAGGAGAGGTGTTCCAGCCCTCTAATTATTTTTTTGGTCCTCCTCTGAACTTGCACTAACAGGACCATGTCTTTCTTCTGCTGGGGACCTCAAACCAGGATGCAGTACTCCAGATGGAGTCTCACAAGAGAAGAGTAGAAGGTGGAGAGTCAACTCCTTTTGACCTGCTGGACACACATCTTTTTTGCAGCCCAGAATAAAATTGGCTTTCTGGGCTGCAAGCACACATTTCTGGCTCATGTCCAATTTTTCATCCACCAGCATCCCCAAGTCCTTCTCCCCAGAGCTAGTCTCAATTAATTCATTCTCCAGTCTGTACTGATACTGAGGATTGCCCTGACCCAGGTGCAGGACCTTGCACTTGGTTTTATTTCACTTCATGAGGTTCACATATGCCCACTCGTCAAGTCTGTCAAGGTCCCTCTGGATGGCATCCCTTCCCTCTAGTGAATCAACTGCACTATTCGGCTTGGTATCATCTACAAACTTGCAGAGGGTTCACTCAATCCCACTATGTCATTCATGAAGATCTTAAACAATATTGGTCCCATCATAGAGCCTTGAGGGATACCACTCATTGCTGGTTTCCACTTGGACATTGAGCCATTTAGTATAACACTTTGGACACAGCCACTTATCCAGTTTCTTATCCATCCAACAGTCCATCCATCAAAACCATATGTCTCCAACTTAGCAGCAAGAATGTTTTGGATGACCATATCACAGGCCTTACAGAAGTCCAGGTAGATGACATCTGTAGTTCTTCCCTTGTCCACTGATGCAGTCACTCCACCATAGAAGGCCACTAGATTAGTAAGGCACATTTTGCCCTCTGTGAAGCCCTGCTGGCCATCTCTAATCACCTCCCTGTCTTCCATATATTTTGATGTGTCTTCCAGGAGGATCTGTTCCATGATCTTACTGGGCACAGAAGTGAGTCTGACTGCTTGGTAATTCCCAGGGTCCTCCTTTTTACCTTTTTAAAAAATGGGTGAAATGTTTCCCTTTTTCCAGTCACTGGGGATTTCACCTGACTGCCATGACTTTTCAGATATGATAGACAGTGTCTGGGAAACTGCACCAGCTAATTCCCTCAGGACTCTGGGATGCATCTCACCGGGTCCCATGGACTTGAATATGTTCAGGTTCATCAGATGGTCTCAAACCTGATCTTCACTTATGATGAGAGAGACTTCATTCCCACAATCCTTGCCTTGAGGTTCAAGGGCTTGATAGATGTGGGAAGAGAGAATACCATTGAAAACTGAAGCAAAAATATTGTTGAGTACCTCAGGCTTCTCCATGTTGGTTGTTACTTGTTCTTCTGTCTTATTTACCAAAGGGGAATACATTTTGTTTGACCTTCCTTTTCTGGCTGATATACCTGTAGAAGCCCTTATTATTGTTCTTCCCATCCCTGACCAAATTCAGTTCCAACTGCACTTCAGCTTCCCTAATTCCATCCCTCCACATCTGGGCGTGTCCCTGTATTCTTCCCAGAATACATGTCCCTGTGCATTTCCTTCTTACAGTTTAGTTTCACCAAGAGGTTCTTACCCAACCATGTTGGTCTTCTGTCTTCCCTGTCAAATTTCTTACACATGAGAATCAAGAGCTCTTGTGCTCCAAGAATAATGTCCTTAAAGAGCTGTCAGCTCTGTTCGGCTCATATTCTGGTGAACAGATGAAACGAGATATACTGTTAAAATAATACACACACAAGATGACAGGACTTTTCTATTTTCTTTCAAGGTTAAATTTTGTTACATAGATATCTTGTTCTTTGTTCAGAATTCTATAGACTTTTTTTTTTTTTTTTTAACAGAGAAGTACATAGGGATTAAGCGTCTGACTTGACTTCAAATCCAGTAATAATACCAATAAATCCTCTTGGATTACTTTGGAAATTTAGCACCTAACCATATGTCATTAAAAACTGAGCTGTGAAATAGCTGGTGTCTGAATTGCAGGCAAATACTCATATTTTACAAGTTTATGGTATTACAAGGTATATATCCAAAATCCTCAAATTGCTCCAAGGTTGTAATTTCTCCTCTCAAAGTATAAAGAAGTGAATTTGAATGAAACTGAAATACTCATTTACCGAGAAAGCCTGATCTGATGACACCTGTCACTCCAAAATTAAAGTACACTATTAAAGTATGCTGTTAGAAGCAAGCAAGCAAGCAACCTAGGAAGCAAAATAAATCTTATAGAAAAAACTCTTGATATAACTAGCTGATGCTAGTGATGAAAAAAAGTGTATTTACAGAGTTTTGGTAGGCATTGCCTAATAACTTAAGAAACATCTGATTCAGTTGCTAAGGTTCTGGGCACCTGATTTTAAAGAAAATATCTTTTATTTTATTTTTCTGACATACTATTTAATATCAACACTTATTACTTTTCTGTGTTTTAAAACCATTACGGTTTTTATGGCATTCTATTCTCTGGACATAAAAAAACATCTTTTACAACAAATAGTACTAATTTGCACATATATATTTGACATTGGGCCATATGGATCTGCCATTTTACCTCATAATCATTACTACAGTAAAAAAAAAAATAAATCCAGGTGTCATCATCTCTTTTGTACTCTAGAAGGAATATTGCAATGTTACAATATACTGTTGTCAAATACATTTTAACACAGATGGGTTTTGTCTGCTAAGATATTCTGTTATATTCATTTGGACACTTCTTGAAATATAGAGAATGCTGAATTAAAATGAGCTGGGTGCATTCTGCATGTGACATCTCTACAGAAATAGAAATAACTAATTACTTGTTTGAGTGAATTAATCATGCTTGACAGGAACAACCTATAGTAATACATTTTGTTTCCAAATTCATCTAGTAAATGAGGTTAATATTACCTTCATTAGTAACAAAGCAAAACATTTAATATGTTTGGCTTAGGATTTATCACTAGTGAGCCTAGACTAAAATAACTTCTACATTTGAAAACCTGAAGAATAATTGTAGAAAATCTTGACACAAGATCCTATTAAAACATTGAAAATATAAAAGCTATGATAACAATTGAACACACTATTTTCACAGGAAGATTTAGTTTTCCAGATTATATTTCAACATAATATACTTCTATATTTGATTACTGTAAATGAAAAATGAACACCCAGTGGAAGTGGTAACATTTATATTCACTACAGTGTGTATTAATCTAATGAAAGTGTTTAGTCACAAGATTTCATGTGCACTGCTACAGCTGGGGATATAAGAGTCTGTATCTTTTGCAGGAAATAAATTACTAACTCCAAAACCATTTTTATCTTCAATTTATGGCTCTTTTACCCTATATACTTTCCAAATAATGTCCTACTATCTAAATGCCCTACTTGTCTCTGTGGATTGCAGTAGCTGTTGCTATCTAGCTTGGCATCACTTTTGACTCATTGGCCTAATTACGCAGATGCAGAGAGTAATGTTTGGGTAAATCCTTAAGGTCTGACTGGATCCAATGGACTGCAGGAGTTGTCCTTGTGCTACCAGGCACATACATACACACACATACACCTCCTACAGACACAGTCAACTGCCCATAGATTAGCAAATATCAGTGCCCTTACTGACAGCACATTACATCCAAACACCACTGACATCGTGTGAATGACAGAAATTGACATAATTGTGAACAACAGAAATGGCCTGATGCTGTTCTTACTTGCTGCCTGGTCAAAGCCTGCTAGCAGATCTCACCACTCCCCAAGGCACATACACAAGCATGGTTCCCTCCAGTGTCTGGCTGGGACCTCTGCTCTGTCCATCCAGTATCCAGCCCTCAGGCCCCAGGTCTCTGGACCATACAGCTATGGCCTCTCTGATAATTCAGACACCTCAGCTTCAGGAGGATTAGTCCTCTCCTGTATGTCTATACCAGCAAACATGTGGCATCAGTTCATACTTCTGGTGAAGCAAGGAGACTGTTGCTCGCTTATCAACATTAAAGGCAGACGAACTTCAAACACAGGAGAATAATTTGATCTCAGAAAAGTTCCTTAAAGGGCTCCCAACTCTACTAATTCTTTGCTATTTATCACCATCCTATAAATGAACCAGGCCCATAAATATAGCCAGGTCCATCAGCTGCTAGAGGGATCTCACTGTAGATACAAGTACTAGAAATCCACTTGGCTGCCCCATTGGCTACTCAGACATGGTTATCACATACTCTTCTGCCAACATCTCTCCAAATGGTGAACTTTGGGCATATTCTCTGAACACGCGAGCCACAGCCTGGCTTGTATACAAGGTTACTAGAGGGTCTAGGGCTGTAGGAGTCCTTGTCTGTGGCAATACGCAATTTTATCATGCTTCATTCTTTCAAAATCTTCTCTCACTTACAGGGCATGCTTCCATTTAACAGCTACACAGTCATGCTACCTATAACAATATTATCTTCACCTGCCATATGGTCTCCCCTCCCCTTTCCATTTCGCTTGCTGCCTGTTATAATTAGCTGTCTTACTGGCAGAATGGATAGCAGAAGAGGTTAAATGCAGACTGTGCACTTGAGCTCCTTCTCCATCTGCCTGCACCACAAACATGATGAGGAAAATTGTAGTAAGGCTGACTGCACAAATAATCCATGTCCATTTACTGCACTTTTCAAACCATGCAACTTAGTTATTTTGTGACTTGCTTTTGAGTGGGCTTGTAAAAGAAGGGGGGTGGTGGTGTTGATGTTGGTTTTTTTCCTAACTGCTCTGTACTTTAGTCAATGTAACAGATTCTTGCTAAGGGATTAACTGGTTCTAACTCCTCCCAGGAATCAGGGAGAGCACTTTTGAAGGCCCATTGTTAATAAAGACATGTTTTTTCCCCTCTCCAGTAGCAGCTGCAGTATATTAAAGCCAGCTACTTAAAAAAAAGTGGTAGCTAAATCTTAGCTGTACCCTAGGGGATCTGTATTTTCAATGGAGCTGTATCTTCAAAATACCTTATTCTAAGATTTCAGTTCAGGAGATTTGAATGGACTTTATGCTTTCCAGAGATCATTCTTCCCATCACAAATAGTAAAGATGGTATTACTTTAGGTAAAGTGAGGTCCCATAGGAATAAAATATGATCAAAGATTTTTTTTTTCTAGCTTTTATAGTTCCTTTCTGTGTCAAATAAGGAGTAAATGTGAACTGAACATTTGGTTTGCCTGAGGCAAGCATATGAACACAGCACCACTCTTTTTGCAGATTATATTGTCTTCTGTTTGGATTTGATAACTCTTCAAAGTAAGCCTAGGTTCCCTTCTGCAGTGTAACTGTCAGCTTCTGTAGTGATTCTATTCAACAAAATGATATGGAACGATTGCACAAAACTGTATATGTTCTTGGGAGAAATAATGAGGTTGTGCTTCAAAGAAAAAGATTCAATTTCAACATAGAAATAATTTATTTTGCATTCAGTCTGTTAATATTTAGACTCTAATAAATCTACTTAAGTAGCAGGAAAAATCATAATCTTCCATATTACTTATCATGTCATGATATGCTCTAAAATTTTTCTTTTTGGTACAGAATAGAAGAAAAGATTGTCATGGGGTTTTTTTTGTCTGTCTAGAGCTTAACTTGCTTTGCACCAAACTTTACACTAAATATTTTAAATTTATAGTAAATCCTTACCTTTGTATGGAATGCAAGATATCTTTTAAAAGGCTTAACCTGGCTATATTTTCAGCTTGATTTCTGATGCAAGTTGAGCTAGGAAAAAAGTTTTAATTAACTCATGCTGATAAAAACCTGTAACATGGATCACAAGGGGTTTTTTTGCTTTGTTTTGGGGGATTTTTTTTTCAGGGTGAAGAGTCATGGGAGGGTGTTCAATTTCATAAAAGAACAAAGAAAGGGAAAATTATTTGAGGAAAAAAGGAATCTCTGGAGGCATGTCCTGTGTGAGGCTTTTCTTTGCATTACTAAAAGGTTGCATTTATAATTATATACACACACATATTCACATGTGTATGTATATATAGCTATAGATACTTAAATTGTAATCTCTGTCATTAAAGAATTATGTGTCAATACAGAAATATTTTTATTTATGATATAAACAGAAATACTAAAGTAAATAAATTAATTCATAACATATTCATAACATAACACTGAAGTGCTGGAACATTTCCAGAGAAGGGCAATGAAGCTGGTGAGAGGTCTGGAGAACATGTCTTATGAGGATCAGCTGAGGGAACTGGGGTTGTTTACTCTGGAGAAAAGGAGGCTCAAGGTAGACCTTATCACCCTCTACAACTGCCTGAAAGGAGGTGGGTGTTGGTTTCTTCTCCCAAGTAACAAGTGATAGGATGAGAGGAAATGGCCTCAAGTTGCACCAGGGGAGGTTGAGATTAGATATTAGGAAAGATTTCTTCACCAAAAGGGTTTTCAAGCATTGGAACAAGCTACCCAGGGAAGCGGTGGAGTCCCCATCCCTGGATGTATTTAAAAGATGGGTAGAGGAGGTGCTTAGGGACATGGTTTAGTAGAATCATAGAATCGTTTAGGTTGGAAAAGACCTTTAAGATCATCAAGTCCAGCCATTAACCTAACACTGCCATCCCACCACTAAACCATGTCCCTAATCAAGTATGGTTGGGCTCGATGATCTTAAAGGTCTTTTCCAACCAAATGATTCTATTGTTCTATGATTATATGACACTATGATTTTCTCAGCATCTTTTGCTTACTGATGTGTGTGTTTTGTCAGCCTCACCTTAGGTCACTCGTATCATGTAAACTGAACCATGTGTATACTCAAACAACATGATTCAACTGGTGAATTAAAAATAATATTACAGAATATGCAGGATATGATGTTACATCCTGTCTTAGTTTAAAGTGCTAAAAAGTAAAGATAGTAGCTTTGCAAGATAATACCTTTTGAAATATATTTAAATCAATATCTAAAAAATACTGTGACATGTACATTAATATATTTAGTGACAATGTTTGCATAGGAATAGTAAGCTTAAGTGATCTAAGAAATAAAAAACCTAGCTTGCTGATAGTTGGATTACAATACAGCTTGTTAAGGTTGTTCACCCACTACTTTTGTCTTTGGGTAGACAAATTTTGATGAGGAGATGAGGGAGAAAACTTGTAGTCATGACAGTGAAACCCACTGAGCTTTTATGGGTTTCACTATCTCAGTGACTAATTAAAAATTCTATCAATAAGTATATAGCAATGTCATAAAAAAAAAGAATATCCAGAAAGACCAAATGTACTGAAAATATGACAAATTCTTCACTTCAGAATAATCTTATTTTACAAATCCTTAGCAAATTGTCAGAAACAGTTCAGACCTTACAGTATTTAAGCCTGCTTGTGGTAGGCTTGCCTTTCTCAATAATGTTCACAGGCCCTTTATGTCATTGATAAACCTTTGTTAGTCCACAGTCCCAAGTTTGTAAGCCACTGCACAGAAGTATGAAATGAGATAGCATATCATTTTACACCACATTTTAATATGGACTAGTACAGCACATCTCTTCTATCTTCAGCTTTTCTTGCTGTACGCATCACTTGCTTTTCGTGAAAGACTGTTGATTTCCGTACAAACAATGCAGAAAAATATACTGGAGCTTTACAGTTTGCTCAGCATTTCTAAAAAAGTGATATATCTGTGATTTATATGTGTCTGTATCTTTATACATATATAAATAAGATATACCTACAATTTCTCTGGTTACCCTTTGCATTTTAACAACAATAATAATAGCATATATTATTGCTATTATTAAAAAAAAAAGAACTCCATTATTAAATGAAGATAAAATCCTGATCAGAAGTATATAGCCATGGAAACGAATTCTAACAATGGTAAAAAGAGATTTGTGAATTTAAACACTAAGGCTCCAAAGCCAGGAAGAAATATTAAAAGTATTTGTATTTGTTTTCCCAGTTATTTTATAAAATCTGAAATGTTTGACAAAATAAAACTTTAGTTTTATATGTGATAACCTGCTTATGTGCATTTCCAACTTACTGCAGATGCAAAGATGAGATACATTTCAGGAAAAATAAACAAACAAACAAGCAAATGAACAAACAAAAATTACCTACCCAAAAAACCTAAAGAAACAAGAGATAAAGAAAAAAAAAATCAGGCTGATATTAAAGCAAGAAATAGGAATATTCTCTAGTTTTGAAATGGTTACAAAATACTAGAAGTAACATAAGGATGTAGGTTTGTTGCAGATTGTATATAAGGTTTTAGAAGCACCTTAAATGAATATTCAATTACTTTGTAGAGTCAAGTGTTTAATGGACATGAAATGCCAAAATTAATATTAAAAATGAAAGCCTCTGAAACTTTAATTCACTGTTTTTCTATCCTTGTGTTTTTGCATTAAAATGCTGTCTTTGTTTATTTGACTATATTTCTTCAGACAGATCCCAACACGTGCAGAGCAGATAAAAGTGTAGTATTCATTTAAAAATTAACAATTCATTATTTTCTTTTTGTCACACTGATTAATGTTTAACATAATTTCATACAAATTTTTCCAGTCCCAATTTTTCATAGAAATTCTTCAAAAATGAAGTTGCAAATTTTGTTTTGGTTTTTCTGTGGCCTTCCTCACTGTATTATTAGAATCTATTAACATATCTTAATAACACTCATGTATCCTCTTGAAATAGCATTAATCTCATTCTGCAGAGTGGAAACTGAGCTACAGAAAGATTACTTTCCTGGGTTTCCACTCACTTTGGGTGGGATTCAATATAAACAAGTCATTGTTTTTTCAGAACATTTGTGATTATTTAGTGGAGAATGCAGCAATGCTGCAGCTTCCAACAGTTATAGCGATGACTGGTTGGGATTCAGACCTGAAACTCTCTTTCAGAAAAGAAAGGACACTGTAGGAGGGACAACTGATTAAGAGAAGTCTGGAGTGACCTGCTTTATATGTGGGCAAAGGAAGAGAGGATACAAATAACTAAGGCAGCAAAATATTACCCATGGGAACTCATGGACATGCACAACCGCTCTGGACAACCTGTTCCAACACTTGACTATCCTTGCAGTAAAAGTTTTTTCTTATGTTTAAGTGGAATCTCTTATATTTCACTTCATGCCCCTTGTGTTTTGTCCTGTCACTGAGCACCACTGAGAACAGCTTGGCTCTGTCTTCTTTATTCCCTCCCATCAACTATTCATACACATTTATAAGACCCCCACTGAGCCTTCTCTTCTCCAGGGTAAACAGTCCCAGCTCTCTCAGCCTCTCCTTATGGGACAAATGCTCCAGCCCCTAATGATCTTAGTGTCCCTTCGCTGGATCTGCTCCAGTATGTTCAAGTCTTCCTTTCACCAGGGAGCCCAGACCTGGACTCAACATTCCAGACTTGTCTCACCAGAGCGGAGAAGAGGAGAAAGATCACCTCTCTCATCCTGCTGGTAATGCTTTTTCTTGCACAACCCAGGATGCTGATTTGTGATAATCTGATTTATATTAAAGAAACTTTGAAATTGTACAGCTGAAATGTTTTGGTTTTTTTTTTTTTTTCTTTTAGTGTATGACTCTCAAAGTATCTCCTTCAAACAGACCTGAGGCATGGGTGTGGGTGTATACCTCTGTGATCTAGACTCCTTTTCCAGTTGCTATATCTGAAAGCTTTGATGCACCATCTATTGGGAAATCCTCAGACTAATCAAACCTCTCTCTGGAATGCTGAATACTTTTTGTGTGTGAGTTTGTTTAGGAATTTGAGTAACTTTCCAGTATGACTCAATGACAATAAAATCATGGAGTCATAGAATCATAGAATGATTTGGGTTGGAAGGGACCTTTAAAGGTCACCTAGTGAAATCCCCCTGCCATAGGCAGGGACATCTTTCACTAGATCAGGTTGCTCAAAGCCCCATCGAAATTGACCTTGAACAGTTCCAGGGATGGGGCATCCACAACTTCTCTGGGCAATCTGTTCCAGTATCTCATCACCTTCATAGTTAAGGGTTTCTTTCTTATGTCCAATACAAATCTACCCTCTTTTAGTTTAAAATCACTGTCCCTGTCCTATCACCATGGGCCCTGGTAAAAAGTAACATCAGGATCCCATGGACAGCAACCTCCTTTATTCATCAAGGACAACCTTCAAAAAAAAGAGCCCAACAAACCAAACACCAGTCCAGTCCACTGATGACTCAAAAATGGTAGTTGAGAAACCTAGTGCCATATTTTGAATAGCATAGCATAGCATAGCATACAATAGAATAGAATAAATAGAATATTTCAGTTGGAAGGGACCTACAGTGATCATCCAGTCCAACTGCCTGACCACTTCATGGCTGACCAAAAGTTAAAGCATGATATTCAGAGAATTGTCCAAATGCCTCTTAAACAGACAGACTTAGGGCATCAACCACCTCTCTAAGAAGCCTGTTCCATTGTTTGACCACCCTCTCAGTAAAAAATTGCTTCCTAATGTCCAATCTAAACCTCCCCTGATCCATTTTTGAACCATTCCCACATATCCTGTCACTGGATCCCAGAGAGATCAGCACCTCCCTCTCCACTTTCCCCCCTCATGAAGCTGCAGAGAGCAATGAGGTCACCCCTCAGCCTCCTTTTCTCCAAAATAGACAAGCCCAAAGTCTTTAGCTGCTCTTCATAGGACATGCTTTCCAGCCCTTTCACCAGCTTTGTTGGCCTCCTCTGGACACATTCAGGGACCTTCACATCATTCTTAAATTGCAGGCCCCAGAACTGCACACAGTACTCTAGGTGAGGCTGCACCAATGCTGAATACAGCAGGATAATCACTTGTTTTGACAGTCTGTTTGTGCTGTGTTTGATGCACCCCAGGATATGGTTTGCCCTCCTGGCTGCCAGGGCACACCACTGACACATGCTGATCCTGCTGTCAACCAGCACCCCCAGGCCCCCAGACACTCCTATCCCAATTGATAATTGTGCCCAGCGTTACTCCATCCCACATGCAGAATCTGGCATTTTAACTTGTTAGATTTCATCCCATTAATCATAACCCAATGCTGCAGTCTGTCTAGGTCTCTCTGAAAAGCCTCTTGTCCATCAAGAGAGTCACCACCACCTTCCAGTCTGGTTGATCAGAAAACTTGCTAATGGTGCATTCCACTCCTACATCTATCATGTGAAATCACATGGGAAGCATGAAAAACTGTTTCTCATCATAAGGAGTTTTTAATAAATTGTAGAAATATTTTCTATACTAATATTGATAGCCATCTAAGCTTATGATTTTTACAGTTTTGTGTAAAGAAATCTCTAACATTTGGACTAGCATTTCTGAATTTATTTGGGCTTCAGTGATCCAAGATCTTGGGTCATGCCTACAATACTCAACAAGAATAGGAAACCGATGAAATGTCTTCTATGGCTCAGTGAATAATCTAATCTATGCACAGTATTGGTGGGCTTCTTACTAAAATTTAGTCATCTAAACATCAATCAAGTTTAAACTAGTCACCTAGTCTTTTTTATCATTGTCCTGGTTTCAGCTGGGATAGAGTTAATTTTCTTCACAGAAGCTAGCACAGTGCTGTGCTTTGGATTTAGTGCTAGAAGAATGTTGATAACACACTGATGTTTTTAGTTGTTGCCAAGTAGTGCTCAGACTACTCAAGGACTTTTTGAGCTTCTCCTGCTCAGCCAGGTGCATAACAAGCTGGGAGCACAGCACAGCTAGGGCAGCTAACCCAAACTGTCCAAAGAGCTATTCCATACCATATAACATCATGCTCGCGGGGGGTTGGTCAGTCGGTCATGGGGAGATTGATTGCTGCTTGGGGACTGCTTGCGGCTTGGGGAGTGATGGCAGCTCGGGACGGGCTGGGCATCAGTCGGCGGGTGGTGAGCAATTGCATTGTGCATCATTCGTTTTGTGTATTCTGTATATTCTGTTATCATTCTCATTATTACTATTATTATTATTTTCTCTTATTAAAATGTCTTTATCTCAGCCCTCGGCTCTAACCTTTTTTCTTTCCACTTCTCTCCCCCATCCCACTGAGGGAGGGGGGGGAGTGAGCGAGCGGCTGCGTGGTGCTTAGTTGCCAGCCGAGTTAAACCACGACAATCATTGAAGGAAGGTCCCTCAGAGAATGATGCAGCTACCCTCCCATAATTCAACGCCACATTGTAGCAAAAGAAGCCTAATATCAAGCTCTGACTAAGCAGCATATTCTCATAGCAATCTCATAGCAAATCTAATAGGCCAGGACTGGAGTCTTGGCACTTTGCAAAGTTAAGACAGAGTGTAAGGCTTATGGTACATTACTAGCAGCATCTGGCCATACTGTTTTTGCTGGATCACTGTCCAAAAAGATGAATCAAAATTTCTGTAATTACAAGCTATACTTTCTTTGTTAATTTTCCTTTTAAATAAATTTGAAACAATTTTTTATTTAACTATTATACTCGCTAGTCTGTGTGATAAACATACATCTAAATCATCATGACAGTATTAAAATTAAAAATTTAGTAACAGTTTAGACCAAATCTATCTCATTCCTCTGACAGTACAGGTATTAAACCCAAATGAGATCAGTCCCACATAACTTCGTTATAGATTCACTGCAGTAAACCACACAGACCTTTCAATAAATATCAGTTTGTATCCTCAGCAACAGAATATGATGAAAATAAAGAGATCCATGAAAGGACCAAATGTATTGACACTGTGCAGGTTATCAGACACCATCAGCAGAAATCAAACCATGGATTACAAATTTAGTTAATTTTACCCTCCCAGTGAATCAAGGGAAGTGTGGATCTTTTGGATGACAGTCCATCATCCTGTCTAACCCCATGATAGGACAGACTGTCTACTTTATTTTTAATTGTGATATTCACTGGCAAAAGCTAAGATTTTCTATCCCAACATTATTAATCCAAGTCAGGCCTCACCTTTAAAGGAGGAAAAAATAATTAATCATAAGCCATATCTGACACAAACCTGAGTCATCAGTGTAAATTAGCAGTCTACAAGAGTCCCTAATACGGACTAATAAGTGCCCACAAGAGTGTACCTGTTTATCGGACCTGAAATGCTCAGTGTCTGTTATAGCTGGGTATATATTTTCTGTTAACCCCAGTGGGCAGCTGGGCACCACACAGCAGTTGCTTACTTCCTCTCCAACTCCCAGTGGGACAGAGGAAGATAAAAGTAAGAATAAAAGCAAGAAAACTTGGGGATCAAGATAAAACAAACGAAAACAAGTTTATTATGTGAAGGATAAGTGAAAAAGAGAGAAGAAAACAAAACAAAATAAATGATCACTCACCACCTCCAACAGGTGCCCAGCCAGTCCCTGAGCAAAAGATGACTAATCCTCTTAAAAATCCCCTCTTAAAAATCCCCTCTTTTCCCTTTTATGGATAAGCATGTTGTTATATGGTATGTAATATCTCTTTGGTTAGTTTGGGTCATCTGTCCAGTTGTGTCCCCTGCCAGCCTATTGCACACCCCCCAAATCTATTCACTGAATGGGCAGAGTGAGAAACAGAGAAAGACTTGATACTATACAAAATCTTCAGCAAAACCTAGCAAAATCTAAAACACAGCATCATGTAAGCTCCTGTAAAGAAAATTAACTCTATTCTAGCCCAGCCCAACATGCCTTACTACTACTGCACAATGTATCTCAGTTATTTTTTGCTGTCTTTCTCTGCAAAAGTTTTCTCTGCAAATGTGTGTGGGGAAAGGGAAAATTTTTTGGAAAAAAAGGGGAGATTTTTTTTTAAAGGGCATTGAACAAGATTATATTTTTCACAGTGAAGTGAAAGTATGTCCATCAGTATCAAAGAATAAATTTCAGTTCAAAGAATAAAGACCTGAAGACACACATAAAACAGTATTAAAAAGGTTTACAATAATTAGATAAAAATAAATTAAAAAACACAAATCCATATATCAGTAGTTTGATGCAAAAAGGAGATGACGTTAAGGGGTAGCACTGAAAGAATGTAAGAATGACTAGTTTTAACATTAAGTAATTGGTCTGAGGGTCATGACTCAGGACAATCAGATTTTTGGAAGCTTCTGGAAGCACAGAAGGGTCCTGATACTGACTGGGTCCATTTAGTGCATCATTCAGTAAGATAATTTCTTAATGAGATGTTTTAGAGTGGATGGTAGGCTTTATCCAAATATTTATTACTTAGAACTGCTGATATAGAGTCAAAGTTTTTTATCAGGAAATATCAGGTAAGTGTTGATGTTTTAAGAATCACCCCAACTTAAAATAGTTTGAAACCCTTCTGTTGCTAAAAGCAGAAAGTATTGAAATGGCAGTTTAAATGTAATACTGCATACGTATGCAGAAGGCAAAAATCATATAAGCTGTTGATCAGTGAACACTCTAAGGTGCTTTACTGGCAAATTTGCTATTTCATTTATAGAAATTTTACCAGTGTATTAGACTCACTGGACAATTGTATTTTTTTTTTTTTCTCTGGGCACACCATTGAAGCTACAACGAGGTTTATGAAATGCTGCAGTATGGCCTCTCCAAAGAGACATAATTATATGGTTGCACAAGAAATGCACGGGATTAGAACTGAGTAGATAAAATAAGCCTCAAATTCATCCCAGTTAAATGGAGTACTTAAATAATACAACCAGACCCCTTACTTAGACCTCCCACAAATTCCATTGACATTCAGAGCAAGATAGAAATGAGAAAATCCTCCTTTATGCAAAGTAGGTGAGGTCAAACTAAAGTTAATTGGAGACAGAGATGCATCTTTCAAGATCTGCACTGTGACTCCAGTTCATATTATCTGTAGGTACCACTTAATATATGAAGTTATACAAACTGCTGATAATATTTTTTTACTGAGATAAAATGCATATTAGCTGCTCCCATGAAATTCAGAAGGTATCAATCAGGTTTTCTTAGTGCTACTCCTGTAGCGCATTTTTTGAGAGACCAGCACTGTTGCAGTATCAATATGACAGATTATTTCTTTATTTGTTCTTCTTGCAATGTGTTGTGTTCCCTTAAGGAAAGAATAAGAACATCAGGTGGACCTCCTGGGTATCCTGAAGTACCTGATGTGCTTTTATAAACATTTTAACATGCTTGGGGAAAAGGTGTTTCCTGGGGCAGTGACAGAAGAAATGGGGAGATTTTAGCATAGAACAAAGACTTTGCCCATGATGCACACACTGAGACATCAGTGAGGAGGAAGAGAGCAAACTGGGCCTTGGAGAATAGCTTGCAAACAGAAGATGGTTTAGAGGGAACCAAGTTGGACTGTGTAGAGTTAGCTTCCACTCAGGAAATCAATGAGAGACCAACCCTAATCGCAAAGCTAGTCTTGAAACAGAGACTTGACTTCCCATGGTATAGTGTAAAGAAAATTGGGGGGGGTTTGTGTGGCTTTTTTTTTTTTTTTTTTTATTTTAAAAGCCTTTTAGCAATTTTGGAGTACTTCTCTAAGAAAAAAATCTAGACAGATCTGTTTCAAAGCTCCAGCTAAATAAATTAAATCACTCAAGGCAGTGCTGCTACTCTGGAAGATATGAATATGGCCACCTGGAAAGGTTCAGAAGAAAGATGATTATTATTCCCAGAAAGACTTGGCTTACCAATAGATTGGCCATCTCAATGAACGCTATCATGGATTTCTGCAACTCAGACTTATACAGCAGGAAAAAAAGCTGTTTCATTTATCCAAGATTATAGTTAGAAGAAGAGGTCGCCCAGTGAAGAAAGAATCTATGACCTGCTGTAAGGTCAGCTGAGATGACCAAATTTTGCTGAGCAGTGGAAGAGTCTGGGTAACCTTTCATGAACTTACAGTATATTTTCCTTCAAATAGAGATAAATGTTTGTTCAGAGGTCTCCATACATCATTTTACTGCTAAATAAAAAAGGCACCCAGAATAAAAGTTCATGAGGAAGTATTGTCAAACATAGTAGTAAAATCCTCTGCAGGAGTATTAATCCATCCCAGAAGTCATATGTTCTTGTCAAAGTACAATTATAATGTTTAATCCTTCTTTTGTCTCCTCAGTGAATGTCACTGTTGGGGGAAATGTATGTCCAGCAATGTCAAAGTCACCACAGTAGTCTATGCAGGGTACATTTATCTTTTCTTTTCAGATGTTCAGTGAACTGCAGCAGCATTAAATCCACATTTATATGTAGGGCTATGCCCAGGATGATCAGGAACTCACAGGGACTGTATTCCATTTTTACTCCTTATTAAAGGAGAACGTGCTTCTCTACGGAGATAAAGGGTCTGAAGGACAAAGGTAATAAAATGTACAGTTAAGAAAATTTATGTGGCAGCAAATGAAGGAAGATGAGGACAGAGTTTCAGGGAACTCTTCCAGTGCCATTGAACTAGTTTCACTATTTTTGACTTTGAAAATACAATCTATTTGTGAGCTAGTCTCCTATGAAATGTAGTTCTTTTTGAGCACTTGCTAAGCATAATGCTTACAGAAGGGAGAGGGAAATCCATAAAATAAACAACATTATAACTGAAGATCAAGTATTCACGGTGAGAAATACATTACTCTAGCAGTTTCCTTACTTGCTTCAATAGAACTTTTGGGTGTCATGTAGGCACTGTTCAGGGTAATTATCACAATTTGTTTTTCTCTGAGTCACACAGAGTTATAGTATTCCTATCTGACATTTCCAGATTTTTCATTTTTTATGTGTGCTGTTCCTGAGTCCATTTATCTTCAGATATTATGTGATATAGATACAACATCTTATCTCAGGCAGTTAGAGAAGGAAAACAAACAACAATAACAACAAAACCCAAAGTGTTTGCAAATTTTATTTGCCTTCTTAATTGTGAGCTCAAAGGCTCTGGAATTTGCACAGCTGTTGTCAGGTTAATCAAACTACTGAATGTTCGGTATATGTGAATCCAGAAGACTGAATGTAGCATTATAAAAATACTGCCAGTTATTAAGTACCTGCTGAATAAGATATTTTAGCTATACGATATATCTGAATAAAAAGGCTTCCAAGACACCTCAAATTAATATAGATCTGTAAATAAGTCTTTTTTCATAGTACATGTCAGTTTATTTACCAAATAAAATGCCAAGAAGAAAAAATCTATCTTTAGGTGAAGCCTGGTATCATAGAATAGAAATAAGTTATTTTCCCAGATAAGCAAGTACTGGTGTTTGTGGATGGTCTCCAAACATCTTCCAAAGAATTGAGTTCAGTTGTTTCTGGGAATAAAGACAACAAAATTGAAGACTTCTCCTAAAAAACTTTTATGACACAAATATTGGCTATAACTTGATGGAATTTGTGTGAGAAATTCATGTAAGAAATAGGCACAGTGCATTCATCTTTAAATACTTACAACTCTCTGTGCTAGATTTTCTAAAGATGTTTATTAGGAGTCATGACAAATTAATCATGACAGTTTTATGGCCAAACTCATCACATGGTGTGTGTTAGTGCACGGTATCCCTCAAAGGTGATACATGGAGTCATGTGAGACTACCTTGCAACTGTATCTGCAGCTATTCAAATTTCAGCCAGCAACTTGGAATTAGTATCATCTACAGCCTTATTTACAGATATGTATAAAGAGTAGTTGTATACAAAACATACATCTATAAAAATTGCACTAAAATGTTTTGCAAATCTATATAATAAAAGTGGGACTTGTCCCACCAAAATTTAACTAGGAAAATATATTTATGAAATCTGAAATACTTTTACATTTTAGCCTTTTCAGAGACTGTTTGTCCGACTGTGTCGTGGTTTAACCCTGTCTGGACACCAGGGGCCCACCAAAGCCACTCTATCACTCCCCTCTAACCAGACAGAGGAGAGAAAAAGTAAATCAAAAGGGCTTGTGGGTCGAGATAAGGACAGGGAGAGATCATTTTATCAGTTACCATCATGGGCAAAACAGACTCCACTTGAAAGAAATAATTAATTTATTATCAATCAAAATCAGAGAAGGAGAGGAGAAAAACTGCTAGATCTTAAAAACCTTTCCCCCCACCACTCCCTTCTTTCTGGGCACAACTTCACTCCCAGCTCCTCTACCTACTCCCCCCCAGCGGCACAGGGGGATGGGAATGGGGGTTGAGGTCAGTTCATCACACGTCGTCTCTGCCGCTGCTTCTTCCTAGGGAGAGGACTCTTCCCCTGCTCATGCGTGGGGTCCCACTCAGGGGAGACAGTCCTCCACGAACTTCTCCAATGTGAGTCCATCCCATGGGCTACAGTTCTTCACAAACTGCTCCAGCATGGGCCAATAATTTCCACGGGGTGCAGTCCCTCAGGAGCAGACTGCTCCAGCATTGGGTCCCCTGCGGGGTCACAAGTTCTACCGGCAAACCTGCTTCGGTGTGGGCTCCTCCCCCCACGGGCCAAGGTTCCGGAACCGGGGCCATGGGATAGCCCCCCCTTGGCCCCCGGCGTGGGGCCGGTGGTGACCGTGGACCTCCATGGGCTGCAGGGGGACAGCCTGCCCCACCATGGTCTTCACCACGGGCTGCAGGGGAATCTCTGCTCTGGCACCTCGAGCACCTCCTCCCCCTCCTTCTTCACTGACCTTGGTGTCTGCAGGGCTGTTTTCTCTCACATCCTCTCACTTCTCTTCTCTCTCCGGCTACTGAGCCGCAGGCAGGTTTTTTTTCCCCTTCTTAAATATGTTATCACAGAGGCACTTCCACTGTTGCTGATTGGCTTGGCCTTGGCCAGCAGCGGACACAGGGAATACTTCTAGCAGCTTCTCACAGAAGCCACCTCTGTAGCCCCCCCACTACCAAGACCTTGCCACAGAAACCTAATACAGACTGATAGTTCAAGGTCCTACCAAAGGCATAGCAAGGAGAGGCTTCTGTATTAGGTTGCACAAGTTTTTCAGGGTTCTGGTCTTGTGAGGCTCCATGGTATTACGGCAGTGGGGAGAATGCCTGAGTCTGTTGTTACAGGAGCTGTACCTGAGCTCTATGTCTGCTTTTCAGACAGCTTCACATAACAAGTTTTTCATCTCTCTATCATAGATGAGTAGCCATGCTTTAAATCCTCCCCTGCTGGTTGTCAGTTTAACTGTCCAACTGAAAACTTAATCTGTGCTAACCATAGTCTAAACTGAAACTCCAAAGAGGAGTTTTAGTTTCCAAATAATCTCTCCTTTCTTGAGTAAAATAATAATATCCTGATTCTTCAGAACCTATCAAGACTCACACATTTACCTCTAGGTTTTCACTTGCAAAACCTAAACATCGTAATTTCCTTCCTCTTTCTTCCCAATAAGATTAATTTTTATTCCTTGCACAACTGTCTCTATTAATGCAGAGTTTCTCCATAAATGATTCTGCCTTTTTGTTTCTGTCTTACAGCAAGAAAAAAGGACTGGTTTGATCCCTTCTCTAACAAAGAGATACCACACGATGTCCTTGTTATGGAAATGTAATAATTTTACACTCACTTTTTTTTTTTTTAACTATATATCCACTATTTTAAATACTCCATTTTGTTGTAATAAAACTTGTTGCTATGGCAAAATTTTTCATCAGGAATACTTGGCCTCCAAGTGGAGCAGTTGAGCCATTCATTGCTTGGAAGAAGAAGTAACATCAAGGACAGAGCAATACTGGGTACAGCACAGATCACTACAGAAACAGGAGTTTACAAATTATTGTACAGAAATTTCCAGTTGTCATTATCTTCCTATATAAATATTTCTGGAGACTAATTTTATGTCTGTCAGTTTTCATTACTGTAAATGACTCTGAAATCAGAAGCTGCTCTGAGTCAAGAGATGCGTTATCAAATTTGACAGATTTAATTATTAAAGATGTTTTTAAATTTGAACCTGAGGATAAAAGTTGACACCATACAGTATTCATCTCACTTAAGTTTAGTTGTCTACAGCACAGCTGTGTGTATCTGAGCTATTACTTAGGCTCCTTTTATGAACAGTAAAGAGAAAGAAAGAATTCTAGTATTATTCCTCTTTCCCTAGTTATCTAAATTGATTCACCTAATGAAACAAACCACCCTCAGACAGCATTCAGACATGGCTAGATCCTATGAAATACTATCACTTCTTCCTTTTCAGCCTAAAACAGTAGTTTGCTTTTAAGAATACGGTTTCGCTCCATGACTTAATGAGCTGAAATAAGGCATAAGGAAGTTAAACACTAGAGAAAGGAATAGAAAAAGAAGGGAGAGTTACTGTGGAATACGGAGTGTCAGAGGAGAATACAAGTAGAAGGAATTTGATTACAGAAACTTCACCTTTAGCGGTAAAGAGGCACAGAGGAATGGAAGACTGAAGACCTAAGGGAGGAAAGGACAGAGATAATGAACATGACACTGAGAAGGACTGTGAAAAGGGGTGATCTGCTGAGGGTTGTATAGGGAATGGAAAGACAGACAGCCATTGAATAAAATAACAATTTGTTTTCATACTTATTTTTAGTTTTCTTCTTCAATAGGACTCTCACCATATAATTTTAAAGATGGCAAGCACACATAGCAATGCAACTTTTAAATTACATTTTAAAATACTTAATTCATTATTTTAATTCCTTAAGTCCTTTTTTATCTAAAAAGCCCCCGGCCAACATGTCTAAAAGGTCTAAAACCAGAATTAATTTATTTAATACTTAACTGTTTAAAATAACCACTTTTCCTGATAGCTCACTGTAGCTCCTATAATGCTTTCTCTACTGTCTGTACTCAATAAAATATTTCAGGAAGACTCAGAAAGTCTTAAGAAAAAGGCTGTGCAGAAAGAATTTTGGTTTTCTGAGATCTGCTATGGTACTCACAAAAGTATCTAGTAACTGTTCTAATGCTAAGAGTTCTGTTTGACCCATCAGACCCTCAGGCCAAGATTATGACCCATTTGAATCTTCCTCTATTGTGGTAGTAGCGGATATACCCCTATCTGATAGCTTACTATTCATTTAAGAAAACTGGCCTTGAAGTTCTGAAAATACAAGCTCATCCTTATGGTCTTATGAGGTTTTATATAAGTGTATTTATTGAAAAGATTCTGATCAAACTTACCATACCTGTCTCATATTCACATACAGGATAAGTAAACTCAAGTGACATTTTTCTTTTGTTGGTTCAAGTCAACTGACTGAAATAAGATGAAAATCCCATATGTTGTTTATTTCATGTATCAGAAGCCTTTTCAGCATTTAGTATTCTTTGATAGCAAAGGCTGTCGTAACTCTGCCACAATTTTGTCTTGTATTAGGGTTTAAAAGCCTTCAGCCATTTTTTTTTTACATAGTTGGCATACTTTTAATGATTTCTGCTTAAGTGAAATGCAATACTTTCTGGTTTTTTGATCCAATGTTTATGAAACCATTGAGACCATTGCAGTGTTCTGTCTCTTGAAATCAATGTACACTTGACCTACTACTGAAAATTATTTTTTTACTTTGAAATGGTAATCGTTACTGATATAATTAATGTCATTGAAGTTAAATTGACACATATGTTTTAGCACATTTAGGAAAGTAAAGTGCAAGTGTAAAAGATGAAATAATTGAAGCTATACAAGAATTTCAAATAGGTATCATACCAACTTGAACCAAGTAGAATCTTTTTAGTGCTACTGGACAATTTCACACAATTTCAAAGAAAAGGAAAAGCACTAACATGGACATAAATACTCTATTATTTGACTTCACAATTTACATCATGCTGAGTAAATCTCAGGAAATGAATATACAAATCACTTTCTTATCTAATTTCTGTTGACATTTCATAAGTATCTCATGAGTCATATGGAGGAGCACTAGTCTTGGCATTCATCAGCCCTTTGTGGCAGAAGGAGAAAAAAATATTTTCATAAGTGACTTTGCAATGACCTAACAACATATTATTAGTGAGAAACAGCTATGTAAGTATGACCACTTTGAACTCAAAGTTAACATCCTTGAAAGGAAAAAAAGTCCTTTGCTGAACTACACTGCCTCTGAAAAAAAAAAAAAAAAGAATGCAGCAACCAAAAGGATGAAATATTACAACTGAGCATATTATTAGACACACTACACTGACATCTCAATGGAAATCTTTACTGCACCTCAAAGGCAACTCAGAAAATCTAAACTGATGAAATAAAAAAATAAAACATTTGTGTGAAGTAAAATAAATCTCCAGTTGGTAAAAATGATGGAACAAAATAAATAGAAGAGAGAATTAAATCTAAAGCCTTAATGAAAGTGAGCAAAAGAAATTTTGAGAAAGTACTTGCTAAAAGTTTAAAAATATTAATAGAAACAAATGAAAACATCTCAGAATCAGGAAAAATTACAAAAGTGTTAAAAATAATTTACTCGGTGCACATATGATCATGGTCTAAAAGAACACACAAGAAGTGTGAAAAAAAACCCTTACTTGTAGAAAACAGGACTATTTCAGTGTTCTACATTTGTTGTGGAGGAGTCCTGGAAATTTGCCACATGGAATTCTTCCTTTACTGTGAGGCAACTGTCATTAAAGACAAATGCAGTCAGAATAGACTAGTGCTAATCAATAGAATAAAATACTCAGATTTCCAGAAGCAAGTGATATTCACTCAAGAGTATTAAAGGAAGCCAGATAAAAAAATATTGAAATATTAAGTGTGGCTTTAATTGACTTCAGGGAATGATGAGTGGAAAATAAAAAATTAGTTAATAAAAAGATATGGGGGCATGTGAGTATCTACACATCCTTAGGTCTGATAACTGTGATTGTTAAAAATTGTGCTAAAGAATAAAATTATTAGATTAATGAAAAATGAAGAAAAGCCAACATGGCTTTTTTTACAGGAACTCACACTAGCCAAATCAATTAGAAATCTTTGAAAGATTTATTTAATAAAGTGTATCGAGATTTACAAAACCTTTTAAGATGATCTTGTAAAACTTATTAAAGAAACTAAGCCATCATGGGATAAACCCAAGATCTTGACAGAGATTAACAGCAAATGGATGAATGATGATGATGTTTGCAACTGATAAAAAATTATTCTGGACAGTAAAACCAAATCTTAATTATTGAGAGTTCTAATAAATTGGTAAAATGTCAGGTAAAATTAAATGTCAATACATATAATGCATGTGCAGAAAATGGCTTTAATTGCACACACACACATAAAGTTTCCAAATTAGCTATTCTTAGTGAAGAGATCTTGCATTCTTTATAAATAGGAGCATCATCATAATGTGCAGCTGTAGGCAAGAGGTAAATATGTTACGGCTTCCATTAAAACAAATGAGAAAATAGTAAACATTGTGATGCCACTATGAACCTCGATGACATACCTAAATTTTGAATCCTGAGTACAGTTCAGGAACTATTATATCTAATGATATATTAAAATATCTTTAGAAAAAGTAGTAAAAGGCTGACACAGATAAATGAAGGTACAGAATAGATATTTAAAAAGCTAGAAAAGATACCATGGATGAAAGATAGTGAATTGTGTAAAACAATGAGTGCTGTAAAATTAAAAGAGATTGGGAGGACAAGGAAAGAGCATTCATTCTTTCTTTATTACAACACAGGAATGCTTTCTTTATTACAACATAAGAATTTGGGTTGCCCACTGAAGTTTACCAGGCAGTGGTAGAAGTTAGTCACAAGTAGGTGAGAATATAACCCTATAAACTTGGGTTTTCCTGAAACTGCTGCTGGTGGTCACTAATCAGAGGCAAAATTTGAGGGTTGATGGATCTTTCATCAGAACTGGTGCGGCTATTTCTATGTTCTTACAGACAGTATTTATTCTTTTTTGAAACATTCAAAATCACGGAAGGACTGTGATGGTGTGTTTCCAGTTAATTTCCATCATGTGACCTTTTTTTTTTTTTTTTTTTCTGGAACAACAGGAAGCCCTCCATTTCATTCTTCCTTACACACTGGAGCCATGGTAAAGGAAATTTTGTTGTTACTGTATTTTAACAGTAATATACATATTGTAACAGCAGCAGATGACCCCGATGCATATTGTAAAATGTTTGTTCAACACAGGCCTGTGTTACTTAGTAAAGGTCTAGACACCTTCCTACCTTCATACTGAGCAATTCTGACATTTTTTAGCAATCACTATTGTTGTGATTCCTCAAGCCCTTCAAAAGCAGTTTCAGGCAACCTGAATTTTGCCAGTGTTTGTAACTTATCCAACAAGTGTATTTCGGTGCAATGCTACCAGGCATCAGACAAAGGCATCTGTCAGTCTCTGGAGCACTGCTTTGCCTATGATCAGACAGCCTTTCTCTCATGCCATGCCTTGACTTGCAATATAATAAGAAAAAGACCCACAAAAAATGAGAAGAAACCCACACCAATTTTCTGTTCTTTAATGCTCTGAATTAGAAGAATTTGGTATGTTTTAAAGCCAACACCAATAACACCTGCATGAGCGAGGAACATAGGTAGTTACACTATATAGAACACAACACAAAATCAAAAATAACCCCTACAGACATTTAACACTCTGAATCACTATGGATCACAGGCTGCCATTATGAGAGAGTTCATAGCTTTTGATACAAATAAATTAATAACTTCTATTTCCATAATTTTTTTTTCACCTGCTACCCAGGTTTATAGTTCAAACAATCTTTCTTTGCTTTACAGATTTACCAGTTTCCTGGTCCTAGTAATGTAGGCTAGAAAATGCATGAAAAAATTTTCAGTGCAAAATACATTCTTACCTGCATCTAGTTTCAATAAAGTCAAGGAAATTTATTTCCATCACTTCAAAGCT
The DNA here is from genome assembly GCA_034008185.1 of Gorsachius magnificus. Lineage (NCBI taxonomy): Eukaryota > Metazoa > Chordata > Aves > Pelecaniformes > Ardeidae > Gorsachius > Gorsachius magnificus. The sequence goes on from CM067081.1 coordinate 43,812,771, forward strand.
AGCATCTTTATGTTCAGAAATCTGCCCACAGTTTTCTTTCCTTAGTCCTTTAAAATTCTTGGAAATTTCTTTACACCTGTAATGGGACTACTTGTTGCTAAGCTGCCATTTTTACACTGTGCTCATCTGTTTATGAAATTGTCAGGCTCCTTAATACTATACCAACTTTAACCATCACATCTACAGTGAAAGACAGATTTTTTGGTTGTCAGTTGCCAAGAATAGATTTATATAATATGTATTGGGTATACATGAACTTCCTCTGATCAAGTGCAGGTCTGTGGGATTGTGTTAGAATGCCTTAGAGCTTCTATTAATAAATCTCCTGAAAGTTAAATATTCGGGTTTAGGTTCATGAATTTGCTTTACGTAATTTGTAGAGAGGGTAGAGCAAGAACATATCTGTGTCCAGACAGGTGTAAACACAAGCTCATGCACCTGCAACTGCCCAGGATCAGGAATGTAAGCTACAAATGCAGTGTAAAAAACCAATTAACATGCAAGTGAGAACTATCTCAATTAGCTGAGAGGAAATGCTGAAATGGGAAGTCTTGGATCCAGGACTTCATTTCATTGAAGGCTATTTTGCCTAATATCTTTTTAATGTTGAAGGATCATAAACTACAAAATGTAATCTATAAAACATCTTATGCAGAGCCAAAACCCAGAAATTTTCTATGATGAAAGCCCAGATTAATAGATTAGAAAGTCATATTCCTTCTCACACTTGTGCTCATGCTCTCTTTCTCTGGCCCAGTGAACCTTTCATTCTTTGCTGCCTAATGACACGTTTGCAGCAATGTGAAGATTGTGTCCTATGAAATCCCCTAATCAAAGTCTGGGCACCAACTGCAAGGTTGATGGATATAGCAAATGTAAAAGTTAAACATGAGATTACAGAGAGAATATAATGTCATGAATTCACAAAGTGACAATTTTTTTCAGTCCTTGGAACAAAATAAATTGTGGATCAAAATACCAATATTATTTCTTTCTGCTTTTTTTTCAAGCAGAATTAATATGTTTCTGTGAAAAGAGGACAACAGAGAACTTTGTGAAGATTACCAGAAAAGCTGCTATTATATTAATTTAAGAATCTTGCTTTTAATTTTACAATTTGTAAAAAATGACAACAGCTTTAGGTACCTTCCATTCTTATCATTTACTTTTCAAAGTTGCAAGGTGACAGGAGTCTTCTCACAACTATTGGGGGCGTGTCCAAAATGTGGTAAGAAATGGGCTAAGTGATATCAGGAGTAAGGAGATCTGAGACAGGAATAATGTATGTTTTATATTCTTTGGAGTTTATGAAGGAATTTTTCAATTAGCTTCTAAGAATTCTTGTTAGGAGGTAGTTCCATAACTTTAGTCTTCTCCTATTTAAACCTCTTATTTTAGTTTCTGTCTACGGTTTATTCTTAACCACTGTAAATGTACTTTTTCCCTGCCCAGTATGGTCCTGTAAATGCTATTTTCTCTTTGTTGTTTATCAATTTTTCCTAATTTTGCTTTGCAATCAGTGGTCATAGTCTGTCTCATTCTTAATTTCACTGTGCTCAACAATGACCCCTTGTACAGTAAATTCTGAATCCTCCAGTCCACCCCCTTGTGACTTATCCACAATGAAATAATACTTCATTGAACATGGATGATCAGAGGGAAATACATGGATACAGTAATAACTGCTTCTTCTTTACACATATAAAAATTTTTTTTACAGGAAAATTATGCAATGTATTGTGCAGTTTGGATCCTTGACCTCTGGACAGTATGAGAAAAAAAAAAGCCTTTAGCAATTATTTTCATTTTGGGGACATCAAGACTACTAATAATTCTTCTTCATCAAAATATATATCATTTTTCAATGCTTATAATAGGACAGAACGAAAGGCTTTTAAAGGATAGATAGCTGTAATAGACCTGCTTCCAATATAATATAAGCAGGACTTCTCGAGGAAGTATGTGTACACAAAAAAGAGGAAGCTGAAAGAAAAATACTGTAAAATGGAAGAATAAATGAACACAGAAAAGAGGAAAAAAAAAAAAAAATTTAATTCCGGGGAGGGAAATAGAAATGAGTATAACTTATTAGAAGGAATAAAATGATCATTTGAATGGGACAGAAAACTGGAAATGAAAATATAGTTAAAGAAAAGGAGGAAAATATTAATAAAACAGTAAGTAGTAAGAGAGCATATATGTAGTTTCTTTCCAGGTGTTACATTTCCATGCAAGCATTCAAAACTGAGTCTTGAACCACAAAGTAAATAATTCAATATCCCTGTTTAATAAATAAAACCTCTCTTCCTGTAACAGCATGATTTTTGATTCTGAGACTCTTGGTATATGATCTTATTTATGATCTGCAATACAGTTAACAGGATTCAAAACCCATCATATTACTTCTGGAAAGTTATGTTAGCATGCCAGACAGGTTTGACCATGTAGTTTATTGGCAGATCCAAATTTACATGAATTAAGAGGATATAGAATGCAGCTTATGACCACTTTTGACAACCACATTTTCATGAATTTGAATTATAAATAATTACACATTGTTTGACTGTATATTACTCAAGACAAATGTTGACACCATGAGAAAAACTATTTCTGTGGCCAAGATCATTGTATCAAAAGTTAAACTCAGCTGAACAGAAATAAAATTTCTTGCTTAAATATTTTCTAACATTTTTATAAAAAAGAAATTCAACACTTCAGCCCTCATCCAAAACAGATAAGAAAAATGTTAAAGAGAATTATGTTCTCAGCAAAGTTTCTGCATTTAAACTGTCCACCTTAGAAAGTCTGATATTGGTTATTCAAAATTCATGCTTATCGATGCAGTCATGTCTAAAGTATTTGTCTCTCCAAGGAGTTTGAAATCACTTAATGCAAATTCTAGTCTATGCATTCTTCATGCTTCAGGAGTTTCTATTCAAATTTGATTTTGGCAGAACTTTTAACCTGTCATGTATCCCTCTCACATTTTCATCAACATATTTTACTATATCTTCTCATAAATCCTGTGTATGTTAAGTATATAGTATGATCCATGTTTCACGGGGGGGGAGGGGTGTGTAGTTTTAAGAACAGGGAATATGTAATTCTTCCAAGTTATAAATGAAAACTGGGGCAACAAAAGGGTTAAGTCTTGATCAGTTTGAACTGTCCACCCATGTGGACTGTCCAACCATACAACAAAGAGTGCAGATGAACCTCACTGTCAGAATAAATCCGGAATGTACAGATGGACCCAAGAAATATGAAGTACTGCCAGATCCTATAACACAGATTTGTTTTATATCCCAGGTTAACATTTTAGACACGAAACGATTCCAACTATGTGTGATACAAGCCAGCTGTTCTGCTGAACAGGTATATTTTTTGCCATTGAGAATTTATTTTCTTACTGATCACTGTATTACACAGCATTCAGAATCATTTGCAATTCATGTCTCTTACTGTAATTAAATCCTGAACCACATAGCTGTACATGCAGACTTTTTTTTTTCTTTTTGAGGGGGAGGGATTCTTTCATTATGTTTCCAATAAAAAGAGAACAAAAAAGTTGGAAGTCTGAATTGTTGATGACATTATGTGTTATTCCATTATAGTCTTGATAGTCTGACTTAAGAAAAGGAAAAATGACTTAAATATTAATGTTTATCAGAGTCTTAAGATTCTTGCCTTTTGAAGTTACATAAGGGAAAATGGGTATGGGCAAGTTTAAAAAACACAAGTTAAAACCCTAACTGTGTTAACATAGCCACTTAAAAAAATCACCTCTGCAACACATAAAAACAGGCATATTTATTTTTGCACAGTGACATTTTCAGGATTCAAATTCCTTAAAAACAAGTTGTGTCAAACAAAGCCAGGTTACAAGTTTAACATTGTGCTCTATGTCTTCACTCGCATTCTATACACACATGTCCAAGATATAAGGGAATCATGGTAAAAGCATAGCATTCAGTAAACTGCTCTGCAAATATTGCAAAACATAGGACAGATTAATTGAATGTATTTACAACCATCTTTGTACATTTTCATAATATATTTATTCTCTTACATTCCAAAACATTGTACACTTACTTTGCTCTGTGGTTCCTTTCCATACTACATATACTCATTCCTCAACATCCCAAGATATTTCTTAAATACTAGTTTTGTTTTCAACTAAATTTTCAGAACTTCTGACTGGACCAGTTAATGCAAAAGTTGTGTAATACATCTGCAAATGGTTGCACTCTCATATGACAGCACTGGAAGGCTCATATTTATGACATACTACTAACCACATCATTCCAGCTATGTCCCACTTGCAGGGAAGGCTCTTTCGGTTTTCAGTGTCTTACGCAGAGCAAGCAGCCATAATCTGAAACAAGCTCTTTTGGAACTCAAGGTGTAAGGCAGAGCTTTTTAGTTGAAGAATAAGTAATCCATTACCATAAATCTGCTGACACTGTATGTTGATTTGACCATTCTATAAAAATTACTACTCATTTTTTTGGTTTGGGGTTGTTGTTTTTGTTTTTTTTCCAGTTAATGAAGTCCTCCATTCTGTGCATAACAGTTACTTCTGTGTCATTTTAGTTACAGCTCTTCCTCTGTCTAACTCTAATTTTACAATTCATTATAATTTATGTCAATATAAAATAATGGATATACACTGAAATTAAAAAGGGTATAGATCTTATCTATTTATTGTTTTGAGGCGGTTTGGGGTTTTTTTTATGGTTGCTTTTTAGGAGGGAAAAAGGGAAAGACAATAGTCAAGCAAGTAAAGTTCATTGAAGATCTTAGTTTCATTTTCTATATAAATTTTTTTTATGACTCTAAGTCAGTTCCCTAATGTCAACTAACACATAACCTAAGATATTTTAATTTCCTGCCATAGAAAATATGTTTTTAAAAATTTATGTGTTGTGTAATCTCATTCCAGCAGAATGCTGCCATGTGTTTTTCTGCAAGGTTCCACACACATAAACATGTTACATAAACATCTTAAATAAAATAAAGCCACGATTCTGAAAAATGGAATAGAAAATAAGCATCTGAATTAAAAAAAATTTTTTTTAAAAAAACCACAATTTACAATTAAATAAACAATGAATCCATTGCTTGTTCAGAACTGCACAAAGAAAGATCATGAAGTCACATAAAAACAAAGCAATTTACCTACAATAGATGAAGAATGGAGCTGTTATTTCAAAAGCTGACTTTAATCACAAAAAATATATTTCTTAAATTATGTCTTTATACATAGAGTTGGTAAAGAATATCTGGTATGGTGTAAACTACTTGTGAGGTAAATGATAACATGGAAAAAACTATAAGAAAGTCAAGCAGATTTAAAGTTTCAGACAGATCATACTATTTGGTATTTTTCTACACTTCATTGTTGGATTTCTACTAATTTAAGTGCCTAAATCTCAGTTAGTCACATTGGCATCTTTATAAATCAAAGAAGAAAACCATGCATCTCAAGCAGGTGATTTATTTGTATGCCTGTATTCACATGAGATGATCCATCCAGTGGGAGGTGTCTTTTTCTCCAGTTTTTCTATTACTGCACAAGGGCCTGGAATAACTAACACCCACTGATTACAGCAATCTCATGAACGTAATGTTTTTAAGTAATCCTATTTTATGTTGAGGATTTCTAAAGTTTAATTATATGGTTATGTTTTGCAACTTACTGTATTAAATTGCTACCTTATCCCTGAAATCTAGCTAGATACCTAAAGCTTAGGTAACCAGGAGCTGCAGCTACAATTTTCTGAATACTTTTTCTCCTTCTAGGTTAATGAAGGGACATCTTTTACTTCTTTTGTGTGTCATTTGACAGCTCAGAATTATCCACTCTCTGAAGATCATAACAGTGCTTGATTTCAGAGCAGGGAAATTGGTTTTGTTCAGTATGTAGTTGAGTTTTGCATTTACGTTCTAAATGGAATTCCTGTCATGTTTATTTGAAATAAGTGTGCCCAGTGCCTTCTACACATTTATCAGATTTTAAAGATTCATCTCACCCAACTTAAATATTTATCTTTAGAAATATAGGTGTCCACAGCATGAATATCTGCATCTAAACTAGTCATTTTAGGCACCTTTTGCAGTCAATGGAGAGAAACACACGTTTAAAGTGTGATTATTTCACCTTTAGAATGAGATGAATCATGTCCTAGAAATACTGATTTTGATACTGTGGCTATAAGAAAAAGCTTAGTGTGTATAATTCTGATGTGGAAATTTACACAATAGATACCTGTATTTGGGAACACCCTGTATTAATGAAAAAAAGAACTGGATATTTATTCATTAAGCCTGCTATTGCAAGTCTTCATTCTCTTTTTCCTTTCATATGGAAAGGACCATTTTCAATTCATTGATATCCTGGAAAATATACAGATATAGAAACAAGAAAAAAACCCAAACTCAACCCTGATAACAGTCCTTTTCCATCCTATGTCTACATGTGAGATTTTCCACTATGTGACTGAAATGTGTGATCCAAATCTTCACAGAATTGCACTGGAAAACTTTTTACCATTAAATAGAAAAACAAAACCAAGAGCTCTACATTAAGCAATAGCAACTACTGTAGGTGATTTTTTTGTAATAACTTTGCTGACTAAGGGTGATTTACTCATGACTTGCTTACAGAACAAATTTATGACTGAAGTGTTGCACAAAAGCTAATTTTCATGATAAATAGGAACTCTCTGAGTTCACATTTCCCATACTTACCCATATCATGCCAGTGATAATGAGTACTAATTGGCTGTGCTCTCACACCTATGGTCACTATATGTGCCATTCATTGGACAATCAAGGTCAATATTTTCAAGCTTAAGCAACTGAAGTAAAACATTTATAAATTCAGCTTTTCTTATCACCTAGGTGGGTTGCAAGAAGCCACCTTCAAATATCTAATGGCACTGGGTGCATCTACTATACATATAAGGGAGCATGGATTCTATTTGCCTACATATGAGCACTTAATATCATCTGGGATACTTCAGAAACTCCCATTTCAACTTCTGCTGCCACTCCAAAACTTCGTCTGTGTCATACCTGCCAGCCCAGTATGGATGTCTCAGGTACTTTTGGGCACCTCAGATGGTATTAGACACTTATGTGGGGGCCACTAAACCGCATCCTTATCTACTTAATTTAAATATGTCACCTTTAGAGCAATATTTCTTCCTGGAGGCCTTCAAAGCCTTTGCATTAGAAATAGTTCATTAAGGATACCAGACTTTACACACAACCTAGCCATCTACGTAAGCAAGACTGATTATGATCCTGCTTCACAGACCTAATTCTGAAGAGTACTAGACTTCTGCATGAGAGGATGTTTTAGGTTTTTTTTCATTTATTTTTATTTATTTTCTAAGCATCATGTAATCATGGAAAATCTGGGAAACATATGGTATCATAGAACTGCAAGTTGCTCATACCTCAGCTTTGACTGCTTTTCAAACCCTTAGAGGGTGACAGATTTGGTAGCACCATAGATCCCTAAGGGGAAGCTGTGGATAGCCAGTGATTACAGACTATATTTTTCCCTGTCTCTGCATTTCTTACCTTTGCTAGTAATTTTCTTTATAGTTTAATTTTCACCAGTAGAAATCAAAGTTTTGCTGATTTAAGGATTATGAGCAGTCTCTCTGCCCCTAAGTGTACCTAATCCCCATGTACTATGGAGCAGAACTATAATGAGGGAATTTTCAATGAAATGTAAGGTTATGCCAATTTGAGTAGCTTTATACTGGATTTAGAAAAAGGTTGAAGAATAATTATTCTGCTGAATATTTTATACATTCTCATTTAAGTCAGAACAGATATACTGCATGGATAATACATTTTTAACCAGAAATATTTCTGAAGTTACATTTACATATTGAGATTCTCTTCTGAGTTACCTAGTATATGTACATCTGCTTGGTTCAGTTGATGCAAAATTCTCCAAGAACTTGATATTCTCCGAATTTAAAATATGTAAGTAGCTATTGAATTCTAATATATGTTTGAGCTACTATTTTTCAATACTGAGATTTTAAGTATTTCTTTGGGATAAATAACAATTTTTCTTCTTTTATGGTGCATGTAAAAAGTGAAGTCCCTGTTTTACAAGAATATAAGAAATTTACTGCTTTCAAATAATATTTCTATTTATGAGCCAGTAGATTGGTTGCAAAGTTATTTCTCTAAAATAGTTTCTGTTGGAATAAAATGTAGTACCTGTGGGGAATGTCTTCTTGCAAGTAACAAAAATCTGTTTCCCTAGTATTCTTTTTACATTTCTGAGATACTGTTACCCTACTGTATTATACTCCACACAATATTTTCTACTCCGATATTTTTAGAAAATTATACCAATTACATTGGATGCTATATTTGGTAGGAAAGCTAACTTTGAATTGAACTTTTACCAAGGTTGTAAACATGCTTTGTAAGCAATCTGGGATACTGATTTCTGATTTTTGTGTACCACACAGAAGCTTCAAATGTGAATTGTAAATATTGCATTTGATAGTTTATTCACTACGCTGGACATGCCCTTTGGATTAGAAAATATCTGGAGACCATGAGACACATTCACGAACATGAACATCTACAAGACATCTGGATGCCAACACTGGGTTGATGAGAAATTGTGCATGACTAAACACAGTTTTTTGAAGCTGGAGTAATCTGTGAATAGTTGGAAGCTCTCTATTAAAAATGTCTAATTTTTTAGAAAGTTTACATTTCTTTTTAAAGTGTGTAGATCTTTAAAAGACTGAATACGTATCAAAAAGTTTTACTTTGGAAAAGGGAAATAAACCTTTCTTTTTTAGGTCATGCACATCCACTTTGCATATAGAGTGGTAAGGAATTGGTTACCAGTTTGGTGTGCTATTACACTTGGTGTTTTCATCATAAATAATTCTGTGAAAAATGGTAAAAAGCCTCTGCAATATAAACAGAAAAAGGGGGTGGGGAGGGGAGAAAAGTGAGAAAGCGGTATAGAACAAAGAGCCAATATCCAGTGGGGCTGCGAGCATGTAAAACTAACCATAGGCGTATGGAGATGCTAATGGCAAAAAAAGGGCACCATGACCTGTTCCAGGTTGTGAATTTGATATAGAAAAATAGCTTTATACTTGGTTTTGTACCATCAAATTCCATACATGCACATAGTAAAATGTCTAAGTTTTCCACAATATTACAGAAATATTAATGTAATTTTTTACTGCTATTTGGTAACACTTATAAGAGCTTCTTCTAAGACTTTGCAGAAATGCCTTCTCTATTTATCCTTAATGAAATAACTAACGTAAAGTCAGAGATAACGGGATGCATTTTGTTATGTCCAGCACATTGTGACCACAGTAATAAGGAAAGACTTCTAGAGTACGAATTCTGTGGTGGAAAACCTGTATTTCATTTATAGTCACAATGCACAGTGTTTCTGGTGTTTGCTCATGGACATCAAGGTCTGAGCCACTAAAACTTGCATAACTTAAAACATATTTGTGAGGTATTTTTATTGAAGTAATTGAAAAGTATTTACGTCATTGACAAATATATTCAAGGGAATTTATTTGGGCCTTCTAAACATATAAAACTATCTGAATAATATATAGAACTTTCTAGATACATTTTAAGAAGAGTATTTTTAAAACAATGGTCAATTGATGGCCGTTTTATGTAAAAAAGTATGATACTCAAGGAAATCACCCATTGTCTATGCCAAAACTGTTTCCTGTTAATTAATGTTATCTTAATGGAGTGACATTATGACACAAGCAATTCCCTGAAAGCATCCTTAAATTGCCTTAATAATTTGACTAGTTTCATATGTCTAAAAGTCTCTTCTATATCTAAAAGGATTTTTTAAAATTTACTTTTGCTTTTAAACAATATTAGTATTTTCATTGCAAGAACATATATACAAATGTGTATTGAGCAATTATAATTAAAGCCAAAGTAACAATATTCAGATCTTTTTATTGTCTTATTTGTGGCTTTGATTTCAATACACAAATTTTCAATAAAATTGGACCACAAACTGTCAGTAATGACCATTAAATTACATTTTCTATGTAGGTCTTTGCTAATACTGATTATATTTCTAGCATCCCTTCCTGACAATAATAAAATCTGTAAATGTAAAAAATAACTTAGAAGAAAGGTCCAAAACTGCAAGGTGATCAACAGTTCTATAAACAATGAAGGATCATAAGATTGGTCTTTCTTTTGCAAAATGTATTTTTTAACACTACTATATTGGTAAGAAATTAAAAATAACACCCTCAGAGTCGTAGGAAAAGTTTTACTTATTTTGCTTGATCAGTTTTTCTACTGAGTTCAACTTGAATTATTCGATATTTAGAAAGCCTCTAATGTTGTCTTGAAAATTATGTTCTTGGAGTTTAACTATCTAGCATTTTGAGAAGAATTAAATGAGGAGACTAATTCATTTGAAAAACAGAGACAAACATTATAACATTTTTCTTGATTTTTTTTACATAACAACCAATCAGAACCCTGCAAAAATGTAATTTCTTCTATGATTTCTTTAATAATTGTATTAATAAACATTAACAGCACTGCTACAGCTATCACTCTGATGAGTTTATTCCCTTTTATAGGGAACCCACTTATTTTGTATTTAGGTATTGCTTCTATAAACACTTCAAAGATAACTATTCTCTTTTGTGCTTTTTCTTTCTTTCTTTCTTTTTAGCAGCAAATGTTTTATCCTTACTAGAGAAATAATCAATGAAAGGAAAAAGAGAAAAGATAATTCCTCATCACAATTGGCTGTCACTGATCCCAATGGATGTGAAAACAATTCGGTAGGGAAACTGAAGAAATAGCACAGACTTGATTTCTTTATAACCATCCAAAGTTTTGAATGCAAATCCTCAGGCACAAAAATGATAACTTTCTGCCAGTATTGTTTTCTCTATCTTCTTATAAAAATCTGTGTATACTCATCAATTTAAAAATAGCTTTTCTAGCACTCATGTCCTTGACCTTGCTCCTACCTCAAAACCAGTAGCAGAAAGAAGGAAATTAATAAAATCTCTAATAAATAATAAAAACAACAGAAAAGGACTTTTTGTCACATGAAACAGAGAAATGCAAGGCTTCTCAGTAGTACCAGAGGACCTTAATTTTAACTACTTTTACTTATGTTTGATTAATACAAAAAAAGATCATATGTAAGGATGGGCAACAATAGGAAAAAAATGGATATAACTCCCATCTATAAATACAGGCTAATGTGAAACAAAGATTTTCTAGCAAAACTGGTTGACATTATGGGGAAAAAATCATGCTACAATGAATAAAAAAGAATTAGAAAGATAAAGAAAATGCTAACATTTTAGAACATAGAATATTAAACTACAACATTTACAGAGGGCATTTTTAGGAATTAAATTGTTGATTTCACTGAAATTATTTTTTGTTGCAGATCTGACTCCACTGTGATTTTCATACTGTGAAATCAAAGGGATTATCTGAGAGAAAGGTACCATGATAGATTAACAATGAAGAGATATTCTGGCTTTTGAAAAGACAACTGTTTTTCTGTAAACTTAATATTGTTTAGCACAACTCAGCCTGTGGAAGCGATTTTAACTCTTATACACAAAAAAGTGATCATAATGGACCAACGAAAACAAGATTAAGATTTTATAGCATTTTTATTTAAATCCATTCCCTCTGAAGTCAAAGTTAAAAGTATTATTGTTTTTAATATGAGAAAAGTAAAATCAATGGTAAGAAAAACATAACATTTAATTAAAAATTCTCTCTAAATTCTGTTTAGAAGAAACTCCAGAACATATTGATGTAGGTGTATAAGAAGAATCTGAAAGTTGGCTCTTATTGTGGCTAATTTACACAATCTAAATAAAAGTAATTAATAATTTTAGTTTTTCAGCATAAGAGAAGTGGCATGATCTGAAAAATTTCGCATGAAAATAATGTTTCTTTTTGGATAAATAAAGGCATATTGAAAACGTGTAGAAGGAAATTAAGAATAAAAAATATAAATGAGGATAAACTGAGGATAAAAATGATCAAGGCACAGAAAATAAATCTGTCATGGATTGTAACTAATAGAAATAATCCTTTATTGCAGGTCAGAGTAATCATATTTCTATTGTGTATGAATGTAATGTAATCAAAAGGAAGTTCTGGGAATAGAATTAAAATTAAATTTCTAAGGTCATTAGGTATCTGTGTAGGAGAACTGAATGCTAATGTCTATATTTAAATGCATTTATAATTCTAGAATCTTCTTGGTTTGATCTCAGACACATGTTTATGTGACACAAAATTTGTAGAGGGGTAATATCTTTTATTCAAGAAGTGCTTATAGTTGGAGAAAAAAGGACATGCTTGTCTGTGGAAGAAAGACTAATTGAATTTCAAAAGCCAACTGACTGTGGAAAGCTAATATTAAAGATTTTGCAGCTGATTTCTAATTAGGACAGAGAAATATGTAAAAAGATTTAAACCAGTATACTTAAGCTTCAGAACTGAAGTTCAGTTTGTGTCAGGAAACAAAATCTCCATGCCGTTTGATGCTGTTAGAAGGAAAGACACATCTTCAAATCAAACGTCCCAAGTAGGAGGCTGTATGTATTTTTTCATCTCAAATGGTTTCAAAGGTTTCTACTAGAAAAACTCTTTTAACTACAACCAGAATTCCTTCTCAAAACTGCTAGTTACAAAGAACTGTGCTTTTGGACCATGAAATATTTCCTAAAGGTTCAGCAAAGCTTTAAAGAAGAAGTATACTTGGTAGTCCTGTTCCCAGAGCCTGTGCCTCCCTAAATAGCAGAATTTCATATTGCATTAGTGACCTTAGGATTCTGATTCAGCTGAGCAGATAGAAAGCATCAATGTTATATCTACTGCCAAGGCAAAGGCTCACAGTATCATTACTGCAAGAAATTATCAACCCTAAAGGGAAGCGCAGATGACACTAGTATATTTACCATATGAAATTTATTAGATCAAATAGTCCAATTTTCCTTATTCCACTTGCTTTTATTTTGAATTCCCTACTCACAGTTATTCTCAGTCATAAGTGGAAAGTCATAAATTGGCAGCTCTAATCAGGCAATGCTGTGCATGTACGAGCATCAGAAAGAAATAATATGTGTATTTTTTCCCTCTTGAAATGTTAAAAGAGGCTCTATAGACTGTTCTGGTCATAGTCCATCTGTTACATGATGCAGTGAAGGAGCAGTATCAATTTTCCAGCATTTCATGAGCTTCCAACATGCAGATGATCCATTAAACAATGAGCTCAGAGTCCACATGCTTAAATTGAATAAAAGATTAAGAAATAATTAGGAAACTGTTGTATTGAATCACATTTGCAACAAAGCCCCAGTGCAGCCAAATGATTGCTTTGTGTATAATTAGATTAAACACATAGGTTTCCCCTTCAATAGACTCACTTACAAGATGCATTAACGCTGGCAAGGAGGTACAATCTGAAGTTACAAAAAAACCCAGTCATCTTGGAGGTTTGTTTTTTCTTCCTACTGTAGAGCAACAGCTCAGTCAATATGAATGAAACTTGAATGTCAGTACTTTTTTGCCTCTTCCCTTCAGTAAGAACCAAACTGCCTGTTTAAATGAGGCCATAACCCATTTGAAGACAAGACCTGAACAGAAAAATTTTATATTATTATCTACTTTTCTCTTTAAAAAAAACACATTTTAAAAGTGATTAAATGTGCTTTGATGTTTCTGCAGTTAAAACTCTTGTGGACATGAAAACCATTCTCTTATTCCCTCCTGCTCCTTGTGTAGAGCTGTCCCTTTATTATCCAATTCTCCAGGACACATTTGTGAGAACAGTACCTAAACTTACTACTCCACATTCACATATTTGTGCCTACAACAGCCTGATTTTTTTTATTGTTCACTGACTGTGAACAGTTTTTTTATGGTTTTATAGGACATAAATATTTAATCTTTCTCTCTTCCAAACTTCTTCAACTTTGTGGTCAACAGAGTATTCACTGTGTAAATCCTTGTTCTCATGAAGTCATCATTCTTGTTGTCTGATAGAAAAATAATAATTTCACAGTCAGTAAAATCCTAAGCAGTGCTGACAAAGTCATGGTTGTTTGATGACTACAACACAGGCACCAGCTCTTCCAATATTTAGGGAAGCCATCTGCAGAAGAAAAGATACAAAGTAAGTGAACAGGAACAAGTCATGCAAGAGATTGCCAAAGTGCTGTGTCAACATTATTCTAAAATGGTCAAAACTAATGGGAGCATAAACCGCTAAAAATAAATACAACCCACAAAATCCTAGTATTGTAGTTTTAAAGTAACTTACATCTGATGTCTTTCACTTGAAAGTGTGAGAACAGAAAAAAGAAGTGATTTTTAGAGCTGTAAACAATTTTGTGAACTGTTGATATGCAAGGGGTTTCTATAATCTGTAGACTGTACCTGATGCTTCCCTTTTAGTCCCTGAGGCAAAGTCAAGGCTACTAATACCAAAATCATATGGTTCCAGTATTCCTAAAAAGGTTCAAGAGTCCTTTGGAATAAATTTAACAGCCTTAGGCACTGTTCAAGACAACAGGAGGGCTAATAACTTTAGGAGATTAGATCTTGCTGAAACTAATACAGTACAGTTAGCTTATGTGAAATGTAACAATTATAGTAATGATAATACACTGTAGTTAATGGTACTGTACATATCAAAACAGATATGTTACATATTTCCTAATTACCTGTCCAAATGTTGTTATTTATGTATTTTTATGTGGAATGGTGGATTTGGGAAAAGAATCTTTCCAAATTGGTTTCTTATTTCCTATAGAACGTCATAAAAATGGTCTCATTTAATTAATAGTAGATAAAAAGGGTGACCTTCTGCATTAACTTTACACCATGTATGTCTTTTTAAGCTTAACAACAGAAGCCCCCCTTTACAATCATAAAAATAAATAGGCATTTTCTAGTCTAATACATCTGGCCTATGCTAAATGCTTATTCTAGGATAAGATCATGGTTTTGAAGTATGTACTTTTTGTCATTAACTTTAAAAGGAACTTCAGGTGACTAATTCAGATGTAAACATCTACACTGGTGGAAAAAAATAATTTTGTCAGGTAGTCTTAAAACAGAATTAATAACAGAAAATGCTGAAATAATATTTTGTTTCTTTTTAAGGCTTTGCTATGAATCTAAATCTTTCCAAGCAGTACCGTGACATAATACAATGCATTCCTTCTACAACCAAATCACCAGTCCCCAGCTTCCTATTTCTATTATACCTGTTAATTCTTACATGGTTCAACATTAAGAACATACATACAGTTCAACATTTAAAAATATCCATCAAACAGAAGAAGATGGAATTGAAGAATAAAATGAAAACTTGTCTTTCTACATAAAATAAATACATTTCCATGTGAAGGATCTTCAGGACATGCTGGTTACCAATTAAAATTCCGCACCCATTTTGATATTTTTTATGACATTTCTTCTGCATGAAGATGGAAAAAATTAATTTGCTATAGAAATCGCTCAGAACAAGAACATTGTCTGAAGGGTAACAAGGTAATATTTCTAATGACTGTTTATTCTGTCTTTTTCCAGTTTCTTAGGATCTAATTCTGTCTTTTCTGTCTTCAGAGGAAGCTCTTGACATAATAGCTGATAAAATACGAGGACTATTTTTACAGCTATGGCAACCTCAGATACTATACTGTTTTTTTCAGAAAAGTAATATTTTTATGTACAAATATTAAAATAAAGACTTTATGATTACCTGTGTCCATTCATTAGTTTGGGGGTCATATGCTTCCATAGTATTCAGGTATGTTTGACCATCATAACCACCTACTGCGTATAATTTATCACCAAGGAGACAGACACCAACAGCATCTCGAGGCATACTCAGTGGAGCCACCATTGTCCATGTATCAGTTTTTGGATCATACCTGAGGAAACGGAAAGGAAACTGAATGTCTAGGGAGAAGATAAGTGTCAATTCATGCTGATCTTCACTTGAAATATAGTCCTTTTTTATGGAAAAAAAATCCTTTAGCATCATACACAAAATATTCTTCCAAACAGCAAAAAGAAAGCATACAGATTTATTGTGATAACCTCTAAATGTCGATTAGAAACTTTTGCTCAGCTAAACTTTTGGAATAAACTAAGGTAAGGTGTGATAAAAAGATATTTGAGAAGGATACAAGAGCAATATATGGATATATGTAAATATTTATGTATATATTTTAAATAGGATATTTCTTGTAACATATTATAAGTATTATTTCTAAAATTACATTACATTATATCTTACTTTCTAAAATTATACTATATTACGTTCACAGCTAGAAAAACCTCCCTAAGAATTCAGAGAATATGTTTAACTGCGTTACAGTTAGATTCTCCTCTGATATTTGCTCAAGTGAAGAAAGTGATACCATTTTTAAGACATTAATCACCATAGAATTTTTAAAACTGAGGACAAAATTCCTTTTGTATAATGAGTCAATAAAAATTAAACATTTGGCCTAAGCCATTGATTTAGATATTCATTAACAATGTAAAAATGAGTTAATTTCAGAAGCCATCCCATTGTATCTATTTTAGACATCTGTAAAATAGGAATGAATCTCTTTTTGATAGTGCCTCTCAGTTTGTTACTAAGGATGTCTGAGTATCAGGTTAAACTAGTTACCTCATATTTAGGTAACATATATTACTAAAACAGGATATTGTATCACAGTACAACAAAATTAATTTCATCTGTCCTTAAGCATCTCTACTATGTAGTAGAATCACCTGATAACCAGCAGAAAGAATAAATTACTTTAGTCATTTGCTTAAGTGTAAGGTAGATCAAACTTCAGGCATGATAATTTCTCTAGAATAATTATATAGGAGCTCTATAATGGTTAAAAATCTTATTTATTTACAAGTCCTCTGACTACTATATCATTATATAAAATTAGACATCAAACCACTTTCTCCTACACCTTTAAGAGACAGTACTAGCTATAAGTTAAATTTTTGGGGGGAGTCAAGTTCTTTCAACATATTTTCTTGTAGTCTAAACTGTAAAAGGTTTTTTTTTTTTTCAACTAGAAGTTGATAATCCTGCAGAAAGTTGTATATACATATGCTTTACAAAAAGAAAATTCTAGACTTTTACTAAAAAGGTTAACTATAAAAGCACCTGTAGCTATTTCAGTCATTCATATTTTCAGTAAGCAACTTGTAGGAATACTGTTAGAAATCTATATTTGAATAATGGAAAATTTTTAAGATTTTTGATATAGATATTGCAACAATGATGTTATATTGCTTTGCTTGCAACTGCCTTTTGGTGATGATCTTCAAATTGGACAATAACAGAATTGTCTTTAACCTCGGTTATGTTGTTCATGACAGCTAAATACATTTTTGGAAAAAATTCTACTCATCTACTGCCTGCTAATCCTGGCTTTATGGACACTTCTCAGAAAATATAATGGTAAAATATTGTGTTCAAATTTTCATGTCTAAAATACCGTTAAATTGACCATGTTGTTAATTTACTTTTTTTTTAATGTTATTTACCTTATTTATTCACATTCTTTCATTTAGCTATCTCTCCTTAAGAAGTTCTGTGATAAATATATTTTAAAACATGAAAGGAAAATACTTTAAAACAATGCTTGAATACATGGAAGGGAAATGCACATGTAACAAGCCAATAAAAAATTAATTTTGAATAGATTTTTTCAAAGACTCTGTGACTTTTTCAACAGCATCATATGCCTCTAGCTGAAAGAGTTTTACAACCAGTGAAATGCACCAGCATGCATTGTATCTTCGCCTGCCTAAAGGCAATACATTTTAATAGACTCTTCGTTACACTACTTTTGAATTACAAGGGCCAAGGTGAGGAACTTCAAAAGCAGGGAAACTAAATACAGTTGACATGTTTGGACAACTTTTTTTCTTTCCAGTAAAGAGGTAAGCAAGGGCTAAACAGAATTCTTATAACTCAATTCTGTTGACAAAATAGAACTGCGCAGGAACTTGGTTTTTTAATTGCCTGGACATTGTCTGAGATTTCTTATATAATTTCTTCTGCTAAAAACAACTGTACATTTCATCTTTATAATAACTAGGTATGCCGTAGGGTGAGAAGGGTTATAACAGAAGTTCCTGAATGTGGAAAGAAATCAATTTTTGAAATCAAGGTGAGATGGAGGGGAAAAACTATAGACCACTTCTTTATGTTTTTAATAGCTGTCAAGTTTGGAGTAATGTTTTGAAAAGAAACCTACTTTATAAAATCTGCCAAAATATCTCCAAAATGTTATAATTCTTAAAGGGGAGCTAGTTACTTTATCTTTAAAAAGGAATACAACATTGTAGTTTTCCAGCTTGTGAAGAGCAGATGAACATAACTATTATTTTGTTTTAGAATGCTTGAATCCATAGGAAATCCTTTAAAACTGCATCAACCTTAGAAGAGTTCAGACTGGGAGTCCTAATTACTATTGAACAGGATCTTAGCAGTAGCATTTAAAAAAACATAGATCTGCTCTCACTGGATTTACATAATCTCAAAAAATAATTTTAAAACATTATATCTGTTTTTACAGTCTTCCAGGAGAAGACTGGTATTTGAATAAAACACATCCTATCAAGCTGTATCAGAATGACAGAATGACTTGAAACAGAGACTCATTCCTGATGATTGATGACCTAGATATTTACAGAAAGTAAAACTTTGTGAGAGATTTAAAATAACAAACTATAACAAACCTCATTACCACTTACTAGCCTTTCATTTCCTAAGTCACTAGGATATCTTTATGTTTTAAGGTGATGGGTTATTTTTGAATGTAAAACTAGACACATTAAATAACATCCCAGGCATTTTATAAACTTATCAATCACAGGGAGGGCCATGAGAGATTTTTCGTGTTTTAGTGGAGTCTAACGGTTAATTTACATCCACTCTATGCAGGCTAATAGCCTTACAAGTTCTGATTGGTTAGTTCCAACATTTAGTCTGGAAGCTAACAGCCCATGAAGTACATTATCCGCATTTTTTGCTATCAGTGCAGAAATACCTAGACGAGAAACACTGTATAATATCATTCAGATAACAGTACATAAAATAGTTTAAGGATATTTGGTTTATTTCATTGTTATAATCCCCCCGAGAAAGACAAATGTGATGGGATGTGGTTTGTCTTCAACACTAGAAGGGTTTTCTTCTGAGAGACTCAAAAATGAAAGAAAATCCCCCTTAGAAGAACCAATAAGCAGTAGTTGGAAAGATTTCATACTTATTGTCACTAGTAGTCTTAATATAAATTTACTTCATCAAAAATTCTGGTTATTGCTCCTTATAAATAGAAACCCACAAGGATAGGCCCTGTAATTAGAGGCATCATGGGTTTTCTCTGATGAACTTTCTATCTTCTGGAGATGAGACGTAAAGTATTTGGCAGTCTGTCATATTTGCTTACACATAGTAGAGAAGAGAATGAGTCTAAGACTGACTAAAATCATATGGATAAGATAAGGAGTTAATTTTAACTAATAATTTTTTGATTACATGTTGGGTGATATAAATGTCAAGCCAAACTCAACAGAAGAAATAACTGATATTTAATTAATATTTAACCCCTTCAGAAAATAAATAAATATATAAATCTTTCTCAGCACCCATCTTTACTTGTATGTTAAGATAAACCAATTACTCACACATATCTACTTTAACCTTTCAGTGTGCACATGTTTGGAGAGTGTGGTTTTGCTTATTCTATTTTAAAGCATACAGAAGCAGAAAAAAGTCAAAGCTTCATGAAACTTTGAAGAGTACCTTCAAATTGTTGCTATAATCACTATAATCACTCCAACTGTGCCCTACTGCCCTGTCCTAAATTTGCAGAATATCCACTTGCAAAATTCAAGGTACTGTAAATACAGTGTATAAGGATTATATCAATGTGTCAGGAAGTGGCAGTGTTACTAAAGGAAGCAATGTCATGTACTGTAAATATCCATCACTTAAGTAGTTCTATACTTCTTTGCTCAGCTGTTTTTAGAGTTACAAAATACTTCTAAACACATCTTTGTGTTATAAAATTATTTCAAGGCTGATTTTTTTTTCTCTGCAAAATTTAGTTTATGACTCTGCAATGTGTAATATAGTGCTTTAAAACCAAAGATTTCTTAAATGATATGTGAAAAGAGTGGAGTTTTTTGTCTGTGATAATATATAATAGTACTGGGGAAAAAAAGGGAAAGAAAATAACCTTCAAAGAAATTGTCTTCTCTATGGAATCTTCAAGTAAATAATAAGTTGGCATTTCTTGGGGTAAAACCATCTGTTTAATTTTACCATAATTTAGCTAAGAAAATGATGTTACTGGCCATTATTTTGTATTCAGAAAATGCATGTATAATTGGATACCTTTCTACATAGTCCAGCAGTCGGGAACAATGGTTAGAAGCAGGAGCATCATGGCCTCCAACTGCATAAAGAAAGCCATCACATGTAGCCACTCCTACACCTCCTCTTCTCTTACACATAGGAGCACACATATTCCATTTATTTGTGTGTGGATCGTAATATTCCATAGAACTCAAACATGAACTTCCATCCCGACCTCCAACTGAATATAACCTAAGAAAGTCAACACAAATAAAAATGTTAATAAGACAAGAGCTCAGAACTATAGAAATAAGAACAAGGAGCATCTGGGGTTTTTATTTGACATCAGCAAACAGAAAAAAGAAAAAAATGTAATCTCTCAAAATCATATGAATTTCCTATGGTCAGAAAACATAGATGATTTTTATATTACTACGAAATTCACATACTACTTAGTGCTTTTCTCACCTGAATAGAAAGGAAGATATATTCTTTTTCTGAGAATCTATATTTTCATTCTTCAATTACAGCATACACTGCCAAGAGTGCCGTAAGTGTCATGCAGAGTTGTCTCTATAGATTTATTAGTCATGTAAGCAAGGTTGCTGCCTCACTGCTCATTGTCTGTGAGGTGGAAGTGAAAGTGCTAATTTATAATTGGTAATACAGACAAACAAGAAATATGTAATCCATTTATTATAGTTTCTCTGTGCTTTTGTCATGCAGCAAAGTAGTGAGAATGACTGACAACTGCTGTCCTGTATTTTAAAATTTTATCTTGTATAATTCTTTAATACTGAATAGATTCACAAGCTTCTAATTCTCCCTTCTTGGAAAGAAAAAAAAAAAAAAAAGTACTGCATAGCACCGGAATGCTAAAATACAAACAATATGGAAAACTGTAGTCAGTCTTTGATCTAGTAATCAGCCTATTCCACACACAAAACTGTCAATGGGAGGCTCATGTCCAGAATCAATATTACTCATAAAATATAGTAAAGATCAAACATGCAATGCATTGCAAAAAAGCATTATGCTTTAAACATGTATCTTTAAAAAGTACTACCTTGGTCTCAGTGATCTTGGTTACACTGAAGAAAAGTCTTGCCCACACTAACATTAACATGTCTACTCAGCAAGTAGGAAAATTATACCCCCAGGTATGTTGATTTTCTTCATCAGAATAGAATCATAGAATCATAGAATCATAGAATCATAGAATCATAGAATGTTTTGGGTTGGAAGGGACACCTAGAGGTCATCTAGTCCAACCCCCCTGCAGTCAGCAGGGACACCGCTAACTAGATCAGGTTGCTCAGAGCCCCATCCAACCTGGCCTTGAATGTTTCCAGGGATGAGGCCTCCACCACCTCTCTGGGCAACCCATTCCAGTGTTTCACCACCCTCGTTGTAAAGAATTTCCTCCTTATATCCAGTCTAAATCTACCCTGTTCTAATTTAAAACCATTACCCCTTGTCCTGGCACAGCTGGCCCTACTAAAAAGATTTTCCCCATCTTTCCTATAGGCCCCCTTTAGGTACTGAAAGGCCATAATCAGGTCTCCCCGCAGCCTTTTCTTCAGGCTGAACAAGCCCAACTCTCTCAGCGTGTCCTCATAAGAGAGGTGCTCCAGCCCTCGGATCATTTCTGTAGCCCTCCTCTGGACCCGCTCCAACAGGTCCATGTCCTTCTTGTGCTGAGGGCTCCAGAGCTGGACGCAGGACTCCGGGTGAGGTCTCACCAGAGCAGCATAGAGAGGCAGAATCACCTCCCTCGACCTGCTGGCCACGCTTCTCCTGATGCAGCCCAGGGTACAGTTGGCCTTCCGGGCCGCCAGCGCACATTGCCGGCTCATGTCCAGCTTTTCATCCACCAGCACCCCCAAGTCCCTCTTGGCAGGGCTGCTCTCGATCCTTTCTTCCCCCACACTGTATTGATACTGGGGGTTACCCCAACTCAGGTGCATGACCTTGCACTTGGCCTTGTTGAACCTCATGAGGTTCATACAGGCCCACCTCTCCAGCCTGTCCAGGTCTCTCCGGATGACATCCCGTCCTTCTGGTGTGTCAACTGCACCACTCAGTTTGGTGTCATCCGCAAACTTGCTGAGGGTACACTCGATCTCGCTGTCTAAGTCATTGATGAATATATTAAACAGCACCGGTCCCAGTACGGACCCCTGAGGGACACCACTCGTCACCGGTCTCCATCCGGACATCGAGCCATTGACCACTACCCTCTGGATGCGGCCATCCAGCCAGTTCCTTATCCACCAAACAGTCCACCCATCAAATCCATAGCTCTCCAATTTAGAGAGAAGGATGTTGTGGGGGACCGTGTCAAAGGCTTTGCAGAAGTCCAGATAGATGACATCCATTGGTTTTCCCTTGTCCACTGATGCTGTCACACCATATATATTATGAGGACTGAGTTCTGTAGGGAAGTCATGGAAAACTTCTGAAAATATTTTAGATTCAAAACGCAAAAATGTGGTTTAACAAAAAAAAAAAAAAAAGTTGTGTTTGTAACTATCTGCAGGCAAGAAACTTGTTTCCTTCCTCCCTTTATAATGGTTCCCAAGAGGAAACAGTTCTGATTGTTCTTTTCCACTATTACCATGCGGCATTCATTTCTTGTATGAATCCTTTTGCAGGCTGTTGCCTTTTATACAGTGCCTGGAGATTAACTATTATAAACGTGGGCTATTTTGAAGTCCAACCACTGAGCAATTTAGGATGCAAAAGCTGTCTGTGTGAAGCAATTATTCATTTGGAAGATTTTACTGTCCTAAGCACTCCATGAATTCAGAGCTACTTAAATGTGCATTTACTATTATGTTTCATTGGCATGGATGCTGATGAATAACGAAATAGCATACGACCACTAAATATGTCACTGAAGCCATAGAACATTTTGGTACTGCCTGACGGATATACTTGTGCTCTGACAAAGTAGCCAGGAGAATCCATACTCCTCTACAAGAGATGTTAATGAAAATACACTTTTTTTGTAAATATTTCTGTGGATCCAGCCCTAAGACATTTACCTTTCTGTGTGATTATCAGATGCCTACAGGTGGAATCCAATTCAAGATTAAGACACCAACATGTAAGTGCTAATCCGTGGGTGTCTACAGTGTTTAAATTACTGTTATGCTCAGGGTAATCAGCCAAGCCTAAAGAACAATTTGATTCACCAGCCACAACTGCACTTTTTTTCCTTCAGCAGAGAATAAGAAGTGCAGAACAGCACTAAGAAAATTTAAACATGCAATCCAAAGACATTTACATGAATATAAATGTAAATATAAGCATCTACATGCAGGTTTCTGCAAGGATGTTATCTTTATTTTCAAAGATGGGATTTGGTTCATCTTCCCACAGACTGTGATAAAACATTATTTGTGACATGTAGAGTATGGTGACATTCCCTGCAGGCTGGCAGATATGACAAAAATTACACAGAAGAAACATGCATGATTGCTAGAGGTCAAGTAGGCTATCCTGAGGCAATTCAAAGGACAGTAGGTGATGGTATGTAGATAAACAAATCGATCCCTGAAAAGAAAGACCATGGTTAACAAGCCTGAGATGTCAAAATAGATTTCTAAGTAAATATTTGGACACATAAACACTTCATACAATTTTAAAAAATGTAAAGTGCCAACACTTCTGCAGAGTTCAGTGTGAATAACCATGTATTCCCTAGTCTAAATACTGACCACTTTGTTTATTTCTTCTGTCATGAAAAGTTCTCATCTATTCCATTCTCTTTCAACTGAAATAAATCTAAAACCTGATATCACTACACTGAAAATGAAGCACACTTTTTCATTCTTCTGTTTCACTTAAGACAGCTAGTAAAATATAGCTAAATGCACTCCTGAGTTGCTGGTAAAGAGACAGCAAATGCTGTTCATAAGCAACAGGTAAAAGATACAGCCAATGAGTGGGACCACCTAGGTTTTGTTAAATCGCTCTGTGCTATTCAGAACAAAAAAGAATTAATTTCCAAAATGAGATATTGGAACTATCATTTTAGGGTTTGATTGTGTTTATATCTCAGCAAGGAATCATTCATAAGACTACAATAAAGTTCTATTTCACAAAAGTCTAGTTCAGACAAATAAAAGTTGGAAATTGAGTAATTGTTTTGAAGCCCTGATTGTGGCCGAGTCTGAACATTTCAGTCAGGAATTACTTCCACTCTTCAGCCAAGTTTCTTAATCCATAGTCACAAAGGCCCAAAATGCCTGCAACCAGTGCTGAATATTCAGGATACTGTGCAGCTAACTAAAACTTTTGCAATACTTATATCTAAAGATATTTAGTAGTCTTCCTTCTTAGTGCTCAGAATCCTGTTTTATTCGATGACTTAGAATGAATGAATTTTTGTAGCTTTGTCATCTTGTTAACTGTTTAGAGTAAAATTTTCTTTAGGGAAAAGTATAATGTGTTTCTCTAAAAATCCTGAAAACCTGGAACTACTGGGATCAGATATCAATCCTGCAATTATAAGGGCTACTCTTATGCTTCTTAACTGTATTCAGTTCTACTACTTCAGTTAGCTGGTACCACCTCTGCTCTGGATGTTTTGTTGAAAATACATGTAAGTAGTCTTTCATTTTTATATGCATGTACTTTCAGAACTCAGAGATGAAAGATAATCTACTGAGTATGAATTTAGCAAATTCAAGTTCCTTAAATTTGGTTTTGTTAACTTCACATTGTTAATTTACAATATTATCTTAGTAATTTCACCTTACCTTATATATAACTTCAACTAACATCAAACACATCAAACTAGCTCAATTTTTTCTATTTGTCCAGATTACTGGTATTTGTGGACTTCTTGTAGATGTCATATCTCATAATAGCTTTTGAGTACCTGCAGTATTGTAAAACTTTTAATTTCAGCATTGCACAAATAAAAAGAAAGCTTCAGAAATAAACATAATCACAATCACATAATAGTTATATCCTCATGCACTTTTGAGTTGGGAATATTCTGTTAACTGAATTGCACCTCCTTGTGTATCCCATCAAAACTGTTGGGATTTCTGTTATAATTATCCCTGTTTAGAGGGGAAGATCAACAAGTAAAAAAAAAAGCATCCAGTACTAAGCACTTTTACCTGCACTCTATGTTATAGATTTCTATTCCCCAACGGTCTAATATTTCAGCTTATTCAGACACTGTGCATAGGTATGAATTTGGACATAACTCAGTCTCCTCTGAGCTGGAAATTTGTCTTTTCAGGTTTTGGCCACTTCTTTTTGTATTAAAATGGATAGTGATTCTTAAACATTTATATATATATGTATAAAATGTCTAGAAAATGCAGTAGAAGTTTCAAAGTAAGAGACATTAGGAGAAATCATGATGGGCTGGATCAAAAGCATTGATCTCAGTGGTATCATTACAAACCTTTGATAACTAATCAGAAAAGCCATTTTTAAATTCAGTTTGACAAGCCAACCTCAAAAGACCAGGCTGCCTTTGATGTAAGGAAGTATGGCTTGTGAAAACAGTTGAATCATGCCTTTACTATATTTCTTAATGAGGTTTTGCCTTTCAAAATTCTTTCACTGTCAATATCAAAGAACATATCCAGTCTTTTGCTTAGGCCCCTTGGTACCCTTTTCTGCCCTTTCAGTGTGCCTGAAAGAGCAAAAGAGAATCACTCCGGCACAAAGGATATCTGCTTGGTAGAAGTGAGAGGAATGTAGTAATTTTCATCAGTGCTGGACTTCTGTATTGCTCAATCAGACCATACCTGATGTAAGAATCAGACTATAGGAGAGGAAAGAAACATCCATGCTGCCTTGGTTATGCCAATGAGCAGTAGTTCACTGGCAAAAGCTGAAAAAAACAATTTTCTGAATGGAAAGCATTAATGAAATCTTATTTTTGTGTGTAAATTCGGAATGGTATTTCATGTATTTGGTGCAGTAATGCAGTAGTGGCGTAAATTAAAAACAAATACAGTTTGACCAAAAAAAGTGAAGAAAAAGAGTCATAGACTAAGTGTCTGAAATTAAAGAAATACTAACTACTGATAGCAAATATTGAGAGAAAAACACACTTTGCATGGATAATATCATTGCAGCAAAGTTCTACTTCCTACACTAGAAAGTATAGCATCCTAATAGAAAGAACCTGTTTCAAGTTAATTGCATTCTAATCAGTTATATGGGCTACATTATCTCTGAAAGACCAGTAACTGAATGAAGGTTCCACCAGTTCAAAATGTACTTGACTTTATCAGGCTATAAGAAAGTTAAAGCAAAATAGTCTTTGTAAATTAATAATTTACTACAGCATTAATTTAAGGCCCTTTATTTGCTCACTTATTTATTAAAAAAAAAACAGTGAATCTGTCCTTAAATAAGAAATTCTTACTGAATTCACAGAATTTGTGCTAGACTGAACCAATATGTTTATGATATTCACCTTCTTTGTGAGTTTAATAATTTTAGGCGCTACAGCTGTTCCATTTTGTTCTGCCTCAGTATCTATTTATTGCACTATTTTTACTAAAATACTAAAAACAATCTACAGCTTTTTGTAGTTTCTACAGTTAAGAAAGAATATTTTCAACATGTGTCCCTGTTTCCCTACAGCGGGAGGCAGAATAATTGTCTTTTTGAAAAAAGATTTTGATCAAAACCAGCAATTAACAAACACCACATTTAGGAAACATCAGCAGTGTCAAAACTGTCATAAAAGAATGCGAAATAACTTCTACAGGATTTTAATTAAGGTATAAATTTATTTATAGGTCAAAGTACATTTAGAGTAAAATATAATAAGAACCGAGATTTAAAATTTTCTAAAATTCTAAGGCTGATAACTTGTGAGTTAGTCTTTGAAATATGTTTGTCATTCTTCTCGTTACAAAAGGGTTTTGTAAAATTAGTTACATTTATAAAATACCTAATAATTAGTATCACGCTAAGCCAAATTTTGTTTTACTCTTTAGCTGGGTAGATAATGTAATGTTATGGAAACAGACACGTGAAAGAATGAAATTTTTGACAGGAAAAGCACTGCTGTATTTCAGTATCAGGCAAAATATTCATGTCATTCATAAAATATTGATTTAAAACGATTTGTAGTCACTGAGAATATTGTTGGCAGAAAGCAAGCAGTATGAAACATATTTTGTCTCTTTACATGATTGTAATTATGTATGTCAAGTATAGTATTTTTCTTAGTTCAAATGGATTAGTAAAAGAATAACTGAATCATCAATAAGGCACAAGAGCAAAGAAACCCTCAAGCAAAAACAGCCATGAAAAAAAAATGCTTGGATGGGAAATATAATTGTTTCAGTCATACTTTCTTATCTTGTTAGATTGGCATGAAATTTTGAAGTGTTACTTGAGCTTTAAAAATCACAATTACAGCATATTAATACTTCATTTATTTAATAATATTGAGCCAGTTCCCTAGTTTTTACTGAAGTATGAAAATTATCAGTGCATTGCAATTATATGGATGACTTGAAAAAAAGTCTTAGATCATTTAGTCTGTGACCTTCACAATGAAGAAATCCTTCTCATTTCAATGAATTCAACCAATAATGAAAGATTCAGTTGAAGTTGGTCTACTGAGACAAAATACATTTCATTTTACCCCAATATTAGTTATTAAGAAGTTAATCAAGTTTCAAGTTAGAAAAATAGAAATATCAGTTACCAGTGGAGATGGCATGGTATTCTGTTCTGCTGAGTATAGTAGATATTTGCTAACTGCTGTAAGGGCTGTTGACCATAAAGATATTTAGTTGAGTGTCAAATTAGATATTTAGCTTTCTTGAATTTCAGTAAGATTTAGACGTTTAAATATCCTTCCAGATTTCCACGTATGTGGAAATAGTAAAGTATGTGTATGCATACGTATATACATACATGAATACATCCGTGTATACACGTGTGTATACAATTCAAGTAAATGTCTACATTCGGTCAGGGGAATATCTCTAGACTTTGACTGCACTGAACAAGGACTTCCTTCAGGTCCCAACATATAGGCACTAAGAAGTCTTTGAGACAGGCTGGGACTCTCATACTTTACCTTCTACTAAAGATAATAATTAAAAGTGAGACTTCGAGAATAATCCAGAATACAGGATGCTATTATTGTCCTGGTTTCGGCTGGGATAGAGTTAATTTTCTTCACAGAAGCTAGCATAGTGCTGTGCTTTGGATTTAGTGCTAGAAGAATGTTTATAACACACTGATGTTTTTAGTTGTTGCCAAGTAGTGCTCAGACTGCTCAAGGACTTTTTGAGCTTCTCCTGCTCGGCCAGGTGCATAACAAGCTGGGAGTACAGCACAGTTAGGACCCAAACTGTCCAAAGAGCTATTCCATACCATATAACGTCATGCTCGGGGGTGGTGGTTTAGTCGGTCGGTCATTCGCGGGGAGAGTGATCGCTGCTCGGGTACTGATCACTGCTCAGGTACTGCTCGCGGCTCGGGGAGTGATTGCTGCTCGGGACGGGCTGGGCATCGGTCAGCGAGTGGTGAGCAATTGCGTTGTGCATCATTCGTTTTGTGTATTCTGTATATTTTGTTATCATTCTCATTATTACTATTATTATCTTCTCTTATTAAACTGTCTTTATCTCAGCCCTCGGCTCTACCCTTTTTCTCCTTCCCGATTCTCTCCCCCATCCCACAGAGGGAGGGGGGGGAGTGAGCGAGCGGCTGCGTGGTGCTTAGTTGCCAGCTGGGTTAAACCATGACAGTCCTTTTTGGCACCCAACATGGGGCAGAAGGGCTTGAGATAACGACAGAGTAACCGGAGAATATTAAGGAATTTATATCTGTTAAAGAGTTGTGGGTAGCGAATTGATTCATTTGTTCTTGATCTTAGCTTATCCGATCTGCACCATGCTCCCTCCTTTGCTGTACTTGTTAAAAGTTGGTGTCGGTTTTTGCAGTTTGTTATGCTCTGCAGTGACTAAACATGTTTTGCTTGGGAAACTTGTTATTAAAACAATGACCTTGAGCTTTATCTGGTATTTGGGTTTCATGTCGAAGTCTGTACTGCACTTTGGGTACCACCTTGCGGGGAATATTAGCAATTGTACATGGGACTCTGAAAAGTTTGTTCTGGAGGAAATACAGAATGGCACTTTTTCTGCCTTCTTTGATGATGTTTCCTCCTTCACTACAATAACTTTTCAGTATCTTGAACATCCTTGGATAGTTAAGGTATATCTATTGATATCTATTTGGAATATTGTTTCAGTTTTGTCCAAAGTTAGTAAGCAACTTAATAATACCATCCAGATGTCTGCCCCAGGGCTGGACAGTTATGAGTGGAAGGGTATTTGGGGTAGTATGGGTAAATGCCTAGAACGATGGGCACCTCCAATGTTTTGGAAATTCACTCCTGAACAAGTGCAGAATCCTGAAAAACTGGTAGAATATTTGGAAAAGGTGTGCTGTCACCCTGGCAATTCTAAGCAAACACAAATCACTGCAATGTGCTGGGGCCTCGCCCAAACTTACCAAGCCCTATTCAACACGATTCAATACATCCAAAAGGAACAGAAAGTCTTTGGATCTGATGATAAGGCCACAGCCACTGCAGCTACTCCAACCCTGGACACAGCCACTGAAGCTACTCCAACCCCAGTGATATGCACTGCGGCTACTCCAACCCAGGCCACAGGCACTACGGCTACTCCAACGAACCAAGCCGTGCCAGTATCAGTCGCCCCTATACAAAAGAAGAAATCTTGGAAGCGAAAGTCAACTCGTTTAGAATGGGAGGATGAAAAAGCGGGGCCATCACAAGAGGAGGAGGAAGAGCTCATAAATGAGACAGAAACCACCAGATCCCTATCCTTGAGTGAGCTGCAAGATATCCAAAAAGATTTCAGCTGTCATCCAGGTGAGCACATTGTCACCTGGCTACTCCAATGCTGGGATAATGGGGCCAACAGCCTGGAACTCGAGGGTAAGGAAGCCAAGCAACTAGGATCCCTTTCTAGGGAAGGGGGCATTGACAAAGCAATTGGAAAAGGAACACAAATCCTCAGCCTTTGGAGGCGTCTACTGTCAGCCATGAAGGAAAGATATCCCTTCAAGGAAGATGTCATACATCGCCCAGGTAAATGGACCACGGTGGAGAAAGGCATCCGGTACCTGAGGGAATTGGCTGTCCTGGAGGTGATTTATAGTGACCTGGACAATGACCAGTTTCCCAAAGATCCAGATAGTGTCCAGTGCACACGACCCATGTGGCGGAAGTTGTTACAGAGCGCACCAACATCATTTGCCAACACATGGGCAATGCTGAGCTGGGAAGCTGGATGGGGACCAACAGTGGATGAAGTGGCTGGCCAGCTCCGGGAATATGAAGAAAGTATCTCTTCCCCCTTTGTTTCAGCTGTGGAGAAACTGTCCCGGAAGTTTGAACGACTCAAAAAGCGTATGCCCTACTCCCCTCCTGTACAGACCAGTATCTCAGCCATCAGAAGTAAGCGCCCTTCTGCTCAAGGAAAAGAATATCGAGGGTACACACCACGGGGCACTCTATGGTTTTACCTGCGTGACCATGGAGAGGACATGAGGAAATGGGACAGAAAACCTACCTCGGCCCTAGAGTCATGAGTACGTGAGTTGCAAAGAAAAACAAACACAAAAGGGGGCTCTTCCAAGAAACTTGTTGCTCCGATTTCCAGAGACTGGGCAGACTGTAGTTTTTTCAGACAAAATAGAAGGGCTGATCTTAATTCTGGTTGTGATGAAGGAACTTCTGACTCATACACACAAACGATGAGCAACAGTGACCAGGATTAGAGGGGCCCTGCCTCCAGCCAGGTGGAGGAAAGGGACAACTGGGTTTACTGGACTGCATGGATTCGATGGCCTGGCACGTCAGACCCACAGAAGTATAGAGCTTTAGTAGACACCGGTGCACAGTGTACTCTAATGCCATCAAGCCCTATGGGGGAAGAATCCATTTGTATTTCTGGAGTGACAGGGGGATCTCAAGAGCTGACTGTATTGGAGGCCGAAGTGAGCCTAACCGGGAATGAGTGGCAAAAGCACCGCATAGTGACTGGGCCAGATGCTCCGTGCATCCTGGGCATAGACTACCTCAGGAGAGGGTATTTCAAGGACCCAAAAGGGTACCGGTGGGCTTTTGGTATAGCTGCCTTGGAGGCAGAAGAAATTAAGCAGCTGTCTACCTTGCCTGGTCTCTCAAAGGACCCTTCGGTTGTGGGGTTGCTGAGTGTTGAAGACAACAAGTGCCGATTGCCACCACAACAGTGCACAGGCAGCAATATCGCACCAACCGAGACTCCCTGATTCCCATCCATAAGCTGATTCATCGACTGGAGAGCCAAGGAGTGATCAGCAAGACTCGATCACCCTTTAACAGTCCCATATGGCCAGTGAGAAAGTCTGATGGAGAGTGGAGACTGACAGTAGACTATCGTGGCCTGAATGAAGTTACGCCACTGCTGAGTGCTGCCGTGCCAGACATGCTAGAACTTCAATACGAACTGGAGTCAAAGGCAGCCAAGTGGTATGCCACAATTGATATTGCAAATGCTTTCTTTTCAATCCCTTTGGCAGCAGAGTGCAGGCCACAATTTGCTTTTACTTGGAGGGGCATCCAGTACACCTGGAATCGACTGCCCCAGGGGTGGAAACACAGCCCTACCATTTGGACTACCATCTGGACTGATCCAGACAGCACTGGAACAGGGTAATGCTCCAGAGCACCTGCAATACATTGATGACATCATTGTGTGGGGCAATACAGCAGAAGAAGTTTTTGAGAAAGGGAAGAAAATAGTCCAAATCCTTCTGAAGGCCGGTTTTGCCATAAAACAAAGTAAGGTCAAAGGACCTGCACAGGAGATCCAGTTTTTAGGAATCAAATGGCAAGATGGACGTCGTCAGATTCCAATGGATGTGATCAACAAAATAACATCTCTGTCTCCACCAACTAGCAAAAAGGAAACACAAGCTTTCTTGGGCGTTGTGGGTTTTTGGAGAATGCATATTCCAAATTGCAGCCAGATTGTAAGCCCTCTCTACCAAGTGACCCGGAAGAAGAATGATTTCAAATGGGGCCCTGAACAACGCCAAGCCTTTGAACAAATTAAACGGGAGATAGTGCATGCAGTAGCCCTTGGGCCGGTCTGGGCAGGGCAAGATGTAAAGAATGTGCTCTACACTGCAGCCGGAGAGAATGGCCCTACCTGGAGCCTTTGGCAGAAAGCACCAGGGGAAACTCAAGGCTGACCCCTAGGGTTTTGGAGTTGGGGATACAGAGGATCCGAAGCCCGCTATACTCCAACTGAAAAAGAGATATTGGCAGCATATGAAGGGGTTCGAGCTGCTTCAGAAGTGATTGGTACTGAAGCACAGCACCTCCTGGCACCCCGACTGCCGGTGCTGGGCTGGATGTTCAAAGGGAAGGTCCCCTCTACACATCATTCAATTGACGCTACGTGGAGTAAGTGGGTCGCACTGATTACACAACGGGCTCAAATAGGAAACCTCAGTCGCCCAGGAATCTTGGAAGTGATCATGGACTGGCCAGAAGGCAAAGATTTTGGAGAATCACCAGAGGAGGAGGTGGTGCGTGCTGAAGAAGCCCCATTGTACAATAAACTGCCAGAAAACGAGCAGCAATATGCCCTGTTCACTGATGGGTCCTGTCGTCTTGTGGGAAAGCATCGAAGGTGGAAGGCTGCTGTATGGAGTCCTACAAGACAAGTCGCAGAGACTGCTGAAGGAGAAGGTGAATCAAGTCAATTTGCAGAGGTGAAAGCCATCCAGCTGGCTTTAGATATTGCTGAAAGAGAAAAATGGCCAATGCTTTATCTCTATACTGACTCATGGATGGTGGCAAATGCCCTGTGGGGGTGGTTGCAGCAATGGAAGCAGAACAACTGGCAGCGCAGGGGCAAACCCATCTGGGCAGTCGCATTGTGGCAAGATATTGCTGCCCGGGTAGAGAACTTGGTTGTAAAGGTACGTCATGTAGATGCTCATGTACCCAAGAGTCGGGCCTCTGAAGAACATCAAAACAACCAGCAGGCAGATCAGGCTGCTAAGATTGAAGTGGCTCAGGTGGATCTGGACTGGCAACATAAGGGTGAAATGTTTCTAGCTCGGTGGGCCCATGACACCTCAGGCCATCAAGGAAGAGATGCAACATATAGATGAGCTCGTGATCGAGGGGTGGACTTAACTATGGACGCTATTGCACAGGTTATCCATGAATGTGAAACATGTGCTGCAATCAAACAAGCCAAGCGGTTAAAGCCTCTCTGGTATGGAGGACGGTGGCTGAAATACAAATATGGAGAGGCTTGGAAGATTGATTATATCACACTCCCACAAACCCGCCATGGCAAACGCTATGTGCTCACCATGGTGGAAGCGACCACCGGATGGTTGGAAACATACCCTGTGCCCCATGCCACTGCCTGGAACACTATCCTTGAAAAACAAGTCCTGTGGCGACATGGCACCCCAGAAAGAATTGAGTCAGACAATGGAACTCATTTCCGAAACAGCCTCATAGACAAATGGGCCAAAGAGCATGGCATTGAGTTGGTCTATCACATCCCCTATCATGCACCAGCCGCTGGGAAAATTGAACGATACAATGGACTGGTAAAGACTACACTGAAAGCAATGGGTGGTGGAACATTCAAACATTGGGATACACATTTAGCAAAAGCCACCTGGTTAGTCAACACTAGAGGATCTGCCAACCGAGCTGGCCCTGCCCAATCAAACCTCTTACGTACTGTAGAAGGGGATAAAGTCCCTGTAGTGCATGTAAAAAATATGCTGGGGAAGACAGTCTGGGTTACTCCTGCCTCAGGTAAAGGCAAACCCATCCGTGGGATTGCTTTTGCTCAAGGACCTGGCTCTACTTGGTGGGTGATGCGGTACCCCAAAGGGATTTGATTTTGGGTGAAAATAGCCAATGAACTGAATTGTATGATGTTAATTGCTGTATAATACAGTATGTCATCATTTCTACTATTGCTGTATGTCCTATCAATGGTATAGCAGTAAGAATCGCCCAGATTAAGAAGAATGAATGTTGACGAAACTGAAGAAGTGCAGCGGATGGAACCAGAACTGACTTCAGCATGCGACAACCCAACACCAGACCCCAATTCTCCTGCCCTGAAAGACTGTTACAACAGATGAAGCCCAAAAGCATGGACTAGATGAACCCAATGGGCATTTTAGAGGGATGGTCCATAGACTAAGGGAATGCTATGTTTGTATATATATATCAAAATGGGAAGGTGGTGGTGATTAATTGGAATGTATTGTAAGGGTAGGACCTAAGCATGACGTAAATGGTATAGAATAAGGGGTGGAATGTCCTGGTTTTGGCTGGGATAGAGTTAATTTCCTTCACAGAAGCTAGCATAGTGCTGTGCTTTGGATTTAGTGCTAGAAGAATGTTGATAACACACTGATGTTTTTAGTTGTTGCCAAGCAGTGCTCAGACTGCTCAAGGACTTTTTGAGCTTCTCCTGCTCGGCCAGGGGCATAACAAGCTGGGAGTACAGCACAGCTAGGACCCAAACTGTCCAAAGAGCTATTCCATACCACATAACGTCATGCTCGGGGGGGTTTTAGTCTGTCGGTCATTCGCGGGGAGAGTGATCGCTGCTCGGGTACTGATCGCTGCTCAGGTACTGCTCGCGGCTTGGGGAGTGATTGCTTCTCGGGACGGGCTGGGCATTGGTCAGCGAGTGGTGAGCAATTGCGTTGTGCATCATTCGTTTTGTATATTCTGTATATTTTGTTATCATTCTCATTATTACTATTATTATCTTCTCTTATTAAACTGTCTTTATCTCAGCCCTCGGCTCTACCCTTTTTCTCCTTCCCGATTCTCTTCCCCCATCCCACTGAGGGAGGCGGGGGAGTGAGCGAGTGGCTGCGTGGTGCTTAGTTGCCAGCCAGGTTAAACCACGACAATTATCTTTTGCAGTTTTGACCATGAGAGATTAGATGGTGATTGCTGAAAGCTTTTTAAGAGTCTGTGCGTAATTTTGGAAGCTGCAAAATTAAAAAATTGGCTGTGAATCTTTCTAGGCATTATCCACACTGCCTCCTGCTGTCGAAATTAGTACATACATTACATTTAAAAGCTTAAATTAGGTGGAGTAACCTGACAGGTATTAGGACAGAGTAAGTTACCATGTCTGCTTGGTCTGAAGTTCCCTTATCTGCCCAAATGAATGCATACCATGAATACCACGCATACTATCTTATGTTAATAACCTATGTAGAATTTGCTGTTCATTATTATTATTTGTTGTTCATTAAATTTAGAGGAGGTTTAGGGAGATTTATATTCGACATCAGGAAAAATTTCTTCACAGAAAGGATTGTCAAGCATTGGAATGGGCTGCCCAGGGAAGTGGTCAAGTCCCCATCCCTGGAGGTATTTAAAAATGGGTAAATGAGGTGCTTAGGGACATGGTTTAGTGGTGGAATGGCAGTGTTAGGTTAATGGTTGTCTTTGATGACCTTAAAGTTCTTTTCCAACCTAAACGATTCTATGATTTTAAAAAAAGAACTATGTAGTAAAGAAAATGTTTCTTGTTACAAAAACTGAATGGCAGACCTTAGAGCGCATGACAGTCACACTAGCTGTATAGCAGTCAACAGTCGGCTAGTCCAAAAATCCTGTTTGTGTGAGTGATGGATGAATGGTAGGGTGTACACACTAAAGGATGTGCATTAAACATGCAAAACAGAAATGTGGCATAAGCATCTGGGAGACTGACCATAGCATATCAAGAGAAAACAGGCTTATCCAGTTCCCACCCCATAATATAGCAATGTTGTTAGTACCTGCCATGTTTTCTAATAATCACTTGGGTTCTAAAGAACAATACATCCTAGCTGCATACGCGTCTGCCTTGGGCTGTAAGAAAATTACTGGTTTTACTGTAAAGTTTCATGCTTTTTCATTGTCCTCTTCTAAGAGTCACATATATTTACCTAGACTGTATCTGTTCTAGCCCTTTTTAAGGCTATCCTAACCACATAGAAAGAAGTAAACCTGTGCAGACTCCTATTTTACAGAATGGATGTAAAATACCAAGTTAAATCTAGCTTGAAAAAGAGAGAATATGATGCATATTGAATTGAATTGCACATTCACTGAGCTGCATGGGACCCCCACATTGGAAACTGGAATTTGTGAGCAAAAGTACAAAAAATCAGACCAGTGTATTGAATTAGTAATAAGCCTTAATGATTCTGCTAAGAGAGAATGCCACAGATAGTTTATCATATGATGCATGAAAGGCAAATAAGCAGAACTCCTGGAGGAGGTTGTAATCAGCCATGCAATCAGGTTTTGTAGGTGGTTATACGAATGTAATACTTTGCTAATTCTCTTGTGCCAAACACTGAACTGCTATTAAGGACTTTGGAATTATCAACCTATGACTTTCTGAGGTCAGGACACAGAGAATATATTCCTGTGAGTGACAAACTACAAGACAACTTTGAGAGCCTTTCTTGTGCACACACTACTTTGGTTTCAGTTTTGGTATTTTCTTGAAAATGAAGGTTCAGCAAGCTAAATTTTCTGATGTTAACTTTGTAATAATCCATAATAGTCATATGGGATGTATTAAACTAAATCAACTGCTGTTTACCACAGGCAAAAAATCCAGCTTTGTTTCATTAAATCACCTGAAAACAAAACACTCCTATGCACATATGGCAATGCCTGTATTGGCCAGCTTTCTGTGTTTCCCATTCAAAATAAAGAAGGGAATATCTGGAAAAGTACTACTAAGACAGTATCCTGCTGCTCTACTGTGATGTCTTCCACAGTGTGGATTTCCAGTTTATGGAAATCCATTACTCGATGAATCCGACTATTGCAAAACTGGTGCAACTGAATGAATGTAAATCAATGTAAATAAATAAAAGCCTTTTTTTTTAAAATAAAGCTAGATGTTATTAAAGCCTTTCCACCTAACAAATTAAATTGAAAAAGTAACAACTTAATTTGCATAGCTATGAAGGGACAAAATAGTAAATATGTATATACCTATGTATTTTTTTTAAAAAATCATTTGTGTGCTCTATTTCTATGAATGCTTGAGTAGAACTAATAGAATGTGGAAACCCTCCTAAATTTTAGCTGCTACAGTCAAGCAACAGACAAACTCTGATATTGCCAATTGATAACAAATAATTTCATAAAAGACACAACCACAAAATCACATTTTTATGTTGGATTGTCTTTCAATAAAAATATGAAAAGGGAATTCATTCAAATATCAGTGACTAAGATAAACAGGAGAAAGGAAGGAAATATAATTGATAGAGAAAGGTGAGGCTTTCCAAACAACTCCAATGTTAAAGATTTTGGACTAAATTAAGAGGATCTATATTTATGTTTTCTTTCCTATATGAGAAAATATCTGTGGGTCAGTTTAAGCATCTTGCCCTTGGTATTTGTATTGCATTTTCCTGCTTAAAAAGATCACCAGTCATAGTTTTGACATCTTTCTTGAGATTATAAATTGTGACTTGTGTCCTCAAGAGTGTTCGAGCATTTGGTTACTTCCTTTGGTACCAAACTTATGAAACAAGAACTATATATAAAGGTTTGGCTCCAACCTCTTGAAAGCTCAAATATTTCTAAAACATTCAACTTCGCTTTTTTTCAAAACTGCTATAAGATAAAGGTTAACCATGGCCAGAACTGGATAGACTTGATGCTTGGGTACCTGAAGCCCATCCCCATTCTTCATCTTTCATCTTTGCCTAATTTAAATGGCTTCCTTACTGGTGTCTGACAATCCTTTCTTTTCCAAACTCTAGTTAGATAATATTTGATGAGAAACCTGATCTCATAACTCAACACAATGATGTCCAGTATGCAGCGATTATGTCATGATTAAGTGTGCAAAAATCAATACTGTAATTGTGCTGGCTGTAAGCGCCCGGATGCTGGCAGCAGGGGCTGCAGGGGCCTCTGTGAGGAGAGGCTGGGGCTGCCCCGTGCGGGACACAGCTGGTTCCAGCCAGCTGTAAGCAACCCAATACAGGGCATGGCTGAGGCCCTCAGCCGAGATGACGACACCTCAGGGAAAATATATTTAAGAAAAGGCAAAAAAATGCCGGGGGGGGGGGGAGGGGAGGGACGGGGACAGGGGGGGGGAGAGAGTAAGAAAGGGCAGAAAGGACTCCAGAGTCAGAGAAGGAGGAGGAGGTACCATGGCACCAGAGCAGATGTCCGCACCGCAGCCTGTGGACACCGCGCTGGAGCAGCAGAATATTTGCTGAAGGACTGCAGCCTATGGAGAGCCTATGATGGAGCAGGGGAAATGTGTGAGGAGGAAGGAACAGCAGATACAGGAGCAGTTAGGAACTGACGCGACTCCCGTTCCCCATCCCTCTACACCACTCAGAGGTGGGGGTAGTGGAATCAGGAATGAAAGACATATGTTGAGCCTTGGAAAAGGGGAAAGAAAGGTGGTGTTTTAAAATTTGTCTTTGTTTCTTACTACTTGGAATCTATTTTTATTAGCAATTAATTACATTAATTTTCCCCAAGTCGAGTCTGTTTTGCTTGTGACCATAACTGGTAAGTGAACTTACTGTCTTTATTGCAACCCATGAGCAAGCTCATCCTATTTTCTCCCGCTGCCTGATGAAGGAGAGCGGGTGAGCAGATGGGTGGGCATATGACTGTTAGCCAAGGCTAACCCACTGTACTAATACATAAGTAATTCCCAGTGCACATCATCCCCTTTTCTCCTTCCCTCATCGTACAGTGCCTAAATGCAGACAGAGACTGTAAAAACAATTGTAATAGGAATACTAATACTAATGATAATAATAAAAATATATTTTTGTTTCTCTGTTAAAAGAATCACATACAAGTCAGATAGATATTGATGGGGAATAAAATTCTCCTGCAGCATTTCTCACTGTTATTTTACTTTTCTTCATAGAAAACAAATGCTTATTTTTTTTTATTTCTCAAATAAAAATAAAAGATTTTTTGAAAAGGCACTTAAAATAGTTCTATTTTTAAAAGT
The DNA here is from genome assembly GCA_034008185.1 of Gorsachius magnificus. NCBI lineage: Eukaryota > Metazoa > Chordata > Aves > Pelecaniformes > Ardeidae > Gorsachius > Gorsachius magnificus. The sequence goes on from CM067081.1 coordinate 43,852,311, forward strand.
TAAGATTAGACAATTCCTTGCTTTTCATCATCTATCATAGATCAATAACAGTGTATGATACTTGATATAAACAGCAGCAGCAGGTGGAAATATCATGTTCACTAAAACACATCTTTGAGGATGTGGCAATCAATAAAGGGCAGAACTTCTTTTTCCTTGGTTCTGCAAGATGTCACCGTATGAATGAACTGCTTCCCAGTGCATGCCAAAATCAGTATATTTGATGCTTAATTCAGTGTATTGCTGTGATGTTCTACCATTTAAAGTCAATCTGCAGATCATATTAACAGCTGAGTATTTTTTTTTCTTTTTATAGCACAGATTTATTGATATCTGTTAAAGAGAATGAAAGTAAAGGACCAGTCTTTTTGTCATGAAAGCTATTGTTACATAAAATGAATGCTGATAATTTCCAACGTACAAGTAAAAATTCAGGAATATTTTTTGTGATGTAATTTTTATGGCCATATAACAGGAAAATCTAGAAAATTTTCAGTTATGGTTGCATCACATAATGATTTGGAATAACATACATCTGTATGATAAAGAGTCTCTTTTAGGTATATATTCCAGAGGAAAGTGTAAACTTAATATCCTTTTTACTTACAGTTTCCCCATTAGAATAAAATTTGTTCTGAAATTAAATTACATGAAAAAAGTTAGTGTAAAGGTTTAGTGTTCTTACAGAATGTATGCTTCATATATTAGAGACTTCTTAATAGAAAGATAATAAATAGCTAGTATCATCTTGGAGACAACCACATTGTAAGTTACTGAAAAGATTAGTATTTATTGGATTGAAACTGTCAACTAGATTTTTTTTTTTATTTATTTTAAAAAAGAAGAAATGAAGACACAATCTTGAAATAGTAAGGTGGCTCCCATTTGATGCCAGCAAGCCTGGTGCTGTATAGGCCATCCCATTGTCAAAAAACCCAAAGTTGTGATGGTGACACCAGCCATGGAACCATATATTAATACATTGTGTCTGCCTGTTCCTTCCAATGCTACTGCCCGCAACTGGAAGGAGAGAGGAAAAAATTACCTGTAACCCAGGATTCCCTCACTAACCATAATGGTACCCCCTATTCAAACTTTGTACTTTCAGTTAATCTTTCTTCAATGTGCATGAACAGAATTGAACACAGCAATCCAAATAGCATAAATATTTCCACAATGAATAAAACTTCATGTATTCTTTAGTTGCATTTCCTTTTTTCACAGGTTTCTTCAACAAGTTTTTCTGTACTAACAAGGTATAAAGCTTTCTTCCCTCTTCTGCCACTTTCTACCATTAGTTTTCTTCAAACACAAGACTTGCTCATTCATATATTACTATTAAATAGCACGTTTGTGTTGCTTCTTAGAGTCATCCAAACACTTCTCTAGAATAGTCCAACATGTCCCATATAATAATGTTTCCTTTGGTATCACTTTGAATGGTCTGAAAGTTTAACTAGCATATTCCTGCTGTTACTCTCTTTTATCCCAAGGCTGATCTTTAAAGAATTCAAACAGTAACTTTATGATGTCCTAGTTGTCACATACAGTTCTTTTCTTCTTAAAATCCCAGTACTATTCACCTTTTTTTCTGTCTTAACTAATTATTTTGTGTGTAATACCAGCTAAGCTGCTGTATTAAAATGCTGGTAGAATAAATCCACTGTGTGTCTTTTATCTAGAAAGCCACCTATCACTTTTATTATTTGTACTAGCTGCACCTTAGGCTTAGGAAGCTGCTTAAGTAAAGGATGTCCTGGTTTCAGCTGGGACAGAGTTCATTTTCTTCCTAGTAGCTGGTATAGTGCTGTGTTTTGGATTTATTACTAGAAGAATGTTGATAACACACTGATGTTTTGGTTGTTGCTGGGTAGTGCTTAGTCTACCCAAGGACTTCTCAGCTCTCAGCTCTGCCAGGTGTACAAGAAGCTGGGAGGGGACACAGCCAGGACAGCTGACCCAAACTGACCAAAGGGCTATTCCAGACCATATGATGTCCTGCTCAGTATATAAGCTGGGGGAAGAAGAAGGAAGGGGGGGACGTTCAAAGTGATGGCATTTGTGTTCCCAAGTAACCGTTATGCGTGATGAAACCCTGCTTTCCTGGGGATGGGTGAACACCTGCCTGCCCATGGGAAGTGGTGACTGAATGCCTTGCTTTGCTTCGCTTGCATGCGTGGCTTTTGCTTTCCCTGTTAAACTGTCTTTATCTCAACCCACGAGTTTTCTCACTTTAACCCTTCTGATTCTCTCCCCCATCCCATTGTGGGGGGAGTGAGCAAGCAGCTGCATGGTGCTTGGTTGCCAGCTGGGGTTAAACCACGACAAAGGAATATTGTTTCTGTTCCCATTTGAAAGACAGCAACTACCATACCCTATTACTGTGGGAAATCTGATGGTAACAAGCAGGTGACATTTGTGCTTAAAGGCAAGATGTTCCATCAAGCCCTCATGGGTGAAACAGTATTGTGACCTCAAAATGTAATAATGCAACCTGATTCTACCAAAGAACCCTATCAATTGGACTAAATTGAAAAATGAAAAGGAATGTATTTCAGATATTTATTTTTCTGAATTTCTGACAAATTCAGCAGGATTTTATAACTTCAATAATTAAAAATTTTTTTTTTTCAGATTATGATGCACATGTTGACACAATCCTTTTCAGGTTTTAGGAAATATTTTTATATAATATAGCATTTTAAGTATAAATTTAAACACTTGTTTCAGTGAATTAACATTTATTTCTGTGTGTTCTGTTTTGCTGAATTCAGAAAGTATTACTCTCCATTTGTTTGAGCAGCAAAATAATTGATAATTGACTTTCACAGGCTATACAAGTGAGCTTCAAAAACATAGGTAAGCATAAAAAGTTTCAATACCTTAAGAACTGATAAGAAGTTACTTACAAATCAATCATCTCAGACCCTAAGGAGATCAGAATTTAAAAGGGTTTTTTTTTTATTTCCACTGCTTAAAGAAAAATATAATTTTCATCCAATTTTATGTTAAAATGTATCTTTTTTTCTGCTTAAAATGGGTGTAACTGGAAAACCAGTGAAGCAGACCAAAGTGGTATGGAAGATCACAAATGGAATATTTTCCAGTGTTAAAACACAAGAGAAGACACTACTTTTTTTTAATTATTATTAATGTGGAGTGCCCAAAGCAGTGTGGAAGACACACATAAAGAGTAGTTTCTAACTCTCTCACTTCAAAGATAGTCTAACACTGCTGCATTTTATTTATTTACTTATTTAATTCAGTGCAGAAGAAAACCACAAAGAATAACCGGGAAAAGACCCTTCAGAACTTTCATACTAAAATAGTTTTTCCTTTATTAAATTTTAAAGCCAACATCTTGTTTCTCATTGAGGCATCAATTTTTAATATCCTTCAAATTTCTTTTTTTAAAAAAATAATTTATAAATGTTTGTCTGTTTCAAAGCAAAAAGCTCAGATGAGGAATGCAGCATATGTCACTTATGTGCAACAACAGTGTAGTAAGAATAGCACCAGAGAGTTGAAATGTTTGGTCCTTACATATATTTTCAAGTTTCAATTCTTGGCACATAGGATGTTTTTTAAAGGTGGTAATTCAGATTAAAAAAAAGAAGAATCAGTAGTATATTTGTTATTTGCTTCAGTGAGACCTCTGCTTTCCAGTTTTCATTGATGTCCATTCCACCTTTCTGAGAGACAGAAAACATCTCTTTTAATTTAAAAGTGTTTTGTGTAAGTCATGCATAGTTCAGCTGAGCATTTATTACATGAGAAGCATTAAATACATGCTCAGCTGTGCAAAAGAAACATACCTAAACTATATACACATAATCATATGCAGCTCTTCATATTTTTAGGTTTATATTTGCAGGGTTTTTTACTTACATCTTGTCTCTGCTAGTTTGCTGCATAGCTCATATGCTATTGAAACATTTCTTTTAGAGTAACCGAGTTATTAAAGCAGCTTTGTCCATTTGATCTCCTCTGGAACATTTCAATGCCACTGTGACTTAGTAATAGAAAGCAATGATGATTAAGCTTCAGTAGTTTGCAGATGATTTCACAACGTAAGATTAACTTCTAATGCCATGGATGAGAAGTAGATCATCTAAGTATATGGTAAACATGAATTAAATAATATAATATTAATAATGAATACATCCAATAAAGCCTATTTAATCCAGAGTTACTCTACAAATAGGACACAACTGTAACATGACAAACTCAAAAGCAGGTAATAATTTTAAACCTTGTATTTTTAATTAATTTGAGATTTAATATATATATATGCATATTGTCATAATGATGGGATTATGGGTACTCTGTCAGACCTCCTGCTGCTGATACAGAAAAGTATATAATCTCTTATACATCTTGGAACATAGTAGTTTGTGGGCTAAATGAAGCTTCTTTTTTGACTTCTATATTCAGTGACTCTTACAGTCAGTGGAAAGAGCATGACAATCCCAGAAATCAATTGAGCCTTATCTTAAGGATGTATCTTAGCTTTGATAAGCACAAACTAATGTAAAGGATTTTTGAGAGTTTATTCAACTGTATAATCAAAACTGAGTGATTTGCAACTGGAAGAAATGGGTGGATAAAATTTAGTGCATTGTTGAATTATGCAATAGCATAGTCTACCATGAAACACAATAGCCTTAATAAGTCCTTTTTTTTTTTCCAATATACATTTTATTCAAACTTTTATTAACTGTTTTTTAATGTCCTCAACATTCACTCTCTCATTCCATCCCACATTTGCAACTGTTTCTTATCCTTTCTTCCTTGCAGTTCAGTGGCAATAAAGTATGAGGAAAATAATATTCCAGAAATTTGCCTTACTCTATTGGTCCCACTGTTCCCAAGGGATTCTCTACTGACTGCCCTTTATTTATATTCAGTTGTCTACAGGAGGATTCATCTTCCCCATTTAAGATATCAAAACCATTCAAGTCAGAACACAAGACAGAGTCCTCATGTTTCCTGTATAGTTAGTAGAGAAAATGGGCACTTACAGAGCACAATACTTGCTGTCCTAACATAAATGTCTAAAATAAGTGAGACAAACAATATCCTAAAAGTATATATTTCTTCCATTCACCATAAGGTGAGCTTAGAATGATTGGGTCAGTTGTAAATGTCTATACAAAAATATCTGAAGTTAGGTCTCATGAATTCCTCCCCCACCTCTAAATTATTACAGTTCACACCATATTCTTTTTAGCCACACAGCTAAAAGCAACTACTTTAAAAGCAATAAGCAACAAGTAATATATAGTATCACATTACTGTAAAATGAGTTTTAACAATTGCCACACTAAAATTTTAAGAAGTGAAAGTTATAAAAGAAAAGCTTAGTATCTGAATACAATTAGAATTACAGGTTTGATGCAGTTGGACTAGTTTGACAAGAATCAAATTTCTGGTTTACTTCCTGTGTGAATGTAGTTGCCTTCAGACAAAGAAGGTTTCATGGGTCAATGGCTGAAGCAAGGTACGAAATGTAGATACAACAAATCTACATGACTATATTAGATGGATAAACTCGGTTGATTAACTAGAACTGACATATACAACATAAAAAAATCAGTTCACTGACAATTTGTCCTGAATTCTTTTACACTATATACACTGAAATTTCCAGTCTATATTCTTAAGCATTTGATATAAAAATTAAACAAAAATAATATAGAATATATATGTATAAATTACTTAGTTCAAATAAATGTAAGAACTATGAGATATAGGAGGGTGTGCACAACTGTGTCTACATTTATTTTAAGATACATCCTCCATTAAAACGTGCTAAAATGTATTTAGTACTGTGTGTCACAGTTATTCACCCCTCTAAGAAATGTGTTTCAACCATATAAGAATACCCTACTCACTTGCCATTTAATGCTGCTACTCCAACAGTGCTTCTGGCAATTGACATACTTGCCACAAATGTCCACTGCTGACTTTGAGGGTCCCATCTCTCAACTGTATTCAAATAACTCCAACCATCATGTCCTCCCACTGCATAAATAGGCCCTTCAAGCACTGTAACTCCTAAAATGGAGGAGAGAGTGAAGATAAAAGTATGCTTTATACATATAAAAAAAACCAGAAAATTTTTCCAAAACACAGCCAACAAAAGAAATGGCATATTCAAAGTGAAAAGGAAACAGACAGGAATAAAGTTAATGCCACTCCACATGGCTTTATGAAAAATAGGTCTTGTCAAACAAATCTAATTTCATACCTTGAGAAGATTGTTTGCTTCATAGAAAAACCTGTCAAAGATGTGACACTCTTAGATTTCTGTATACTGTTTAATTTAGTATGTCCTAACATTCTGATCATGAATTAGCTCTTTAGAATATCAGTAAAGAACATGATAAATAAATTATGGACTGGGCACCAAATAGATCTTAAATTAGTGTCAATCTAGAGAGGATTTCACTGAATGAAATTGCTTCAACCAGGGCTCCACGGGGAAGGGAAAGAAGTTTGATGTTTTTAGTATTTTTGTCAACTATGTAGAAGAAAATATACAATTTTTCACTAGAGGGAAGCTTGGTGGACTGGAACAGAATCAGAAAACATATTCAAAGGCTCGAGCAAGTAACTTGCTGTGAGAAACTTAAGCTGCTTCATCTATTTACCTTATCAAAAAAAGAAATAACAGGAGAATGGGTACCTTCACAGGAAAATAATGTTGGATATATAAGGATTTATTATTCATTTATCTAATGAAGAAAAGTAAAACAAAATATAAAGCATGGAAGTTGGAAAAATTTAAATAAGAAACAAATTTTTAACTGTGAGGGTCTTTAAACATTCAAAGGAGATGATTAATTCTCTATCTCACAGTATCTTCAGTTAAGCTTAGAAGGTTCTGGAAGATAAGTTATAGCTAAGCACCATTTGTTACAATACAGTGAGCTCAGTAATTCCATTCTATGAACCCATGATCCCAAATAAGCATTGTCCTGAAAATCTCAGGCTAAATCCAATACTATTCCTAAGATAGCATCTCTTTTTTCCCACTCCATTTCACATGATTTGAACTCATTAAAAAATCAGAAAACACTACATCATTAAAGTTTCAGAGAATGTTGTTTTTTTTTTTTTTCCTTGCACAAAAGTCTATCCTTCATTTAAAACAAAGTAAAGTCTCCACTTTCTGTGTAGAACTGTATTTTGTTCTATTTCAGGAAAGTCATCCATTCAAAGCTTAATTCGACATTAAAAACTATATTTATCAATGAGTTTGAACAAGTCTCAACTCAGTGTTCACAGAAAGTGTTCCTGAACTTTGGATGTTGGTCTTGTTTTTGTTTTTTCTTTTTTAAACTTAGAAAAAGAATTTAAAAACTCTACTAACCCTTACTGAAAATTTCCTTCAAGTCTGAGCCTTGTCTTTTTCTGTAGAACCTTCTGTGAACTCATTCTCCAATTTCTTCTCATACAGAGAGTCTTGCTTTATAACTGCTTTTTTATTCAATCACGTTTCAGCCATAATTTTCTCCAGAATATTAAAGTGGATATTAAATTTAACTCATGATTCATGTAATTCAGTATCTTACCTCAGAACACAAGCAGTAGCAAACATGTGGGAATATGTGTCAGTGTTTGCATAGAAAATCAGGAAATAATATATTGTAGTTGTGGGGGCTTTTTGGTTTGGTTTTTTTGTTGTTGTTTTTTTATCCTAATATCTAATAGCTACAAATGTTTTTAAATCCTGAACAGGCAGGTTTACATTGTCAAAAAGTATTTATAACAACACCATACTCTTTAGCTTTTCATGTATACACTCTTCACTTAATGCAAAGTTAAATATAAAACCAAATTCTTGTTGCGATAAAAAATTAGTCATATTCAAAGAAAGTTTAGGTGTGTGAATGTTTCTATACACATACATGCATATAAAATCAGTGTCTAGATAAACATGCAAACCCCCTCTCACCTTCACACATAAGCAGAGTTGTATTATTATGCATTGAATTTGACAGTGAAACTATGATTCGTGTCAAAACATAACTCATCAGTGTTGAAATTTCCACCTTTTACTTCTTGAATAACTTACTTGCTCTTTCATTAGGACATAAGGAGTTGTCCTTGATTTATTCTTTTTATCTAATTCACTATTTCATACTTTTTGTCATGTCCTTTCATATTTGAGTTTTAGTCTCGTCTTTTTTCTTGCTGTAAATTAAGCTATCCATCCCAATTGTTTCAGTCACTTTTTGTAGAAAATTTGCTTTTCTCTTGATCAAAATACTGTTCTTCCTGCATTTTTATGGATTTTTAGCCTTTTTTTTTAAATGACAATGAAAACTGATAAGCTCTTTGCATTAATGTAATGAATTTCCACAATTCCTGTCATACTCTTTAGCCAGGCTTCATACAGAAAATAGTATTCACTGACTTCTCTATAATGAGAACTTTACTGCGTATATACAATGCATGTAGAACTCTGTGAGATGCACAGTTCCTTCAGATTTTTTCCGCAATGTCTTTTACTTTGTATTTACCGCTTGCTGTTGTGTCGTGAATTCAACTGGCTTTTGAAGTTCATCAGAGTGTTCCCTGAACTTGTCTGACCTTACTGAATAACTTCTACATATTTTGATATCATGCTGTTCAATTCCATTTCCACATAAAATAACCCTTACAACAGGGTGATGTTGCAGTTAGAAAACTGCCAAAATAAAAGTGTTCATTTGCTGTGAGATTCATGTCATGCTCCTCTGCCAAAAGGTGTGAATATAGTTATAGCTACACCAGTGAAGAAATCTTGAAGTTTGTTTTTCTTGGAGAGATTTAAAGGATTCACTACTAGATCACCTGCCTGAGTTTTCCAGTTTGAGTTGCTTCTATAATAGGAAAATTTACAGGCAAAGCTATAGGAAAATTATTCTTTCCATACAGGACAAAGATAGAAGGGTTTCTATACAAAAGTAATGTTCCATGCTGCTGACTATAGCACATACTAAATTGCTACTATGGGTTTACATATTTAAAGATCCTTCTTTACAGAATACCAAATACATTGACACCCTTACATTTGCTCCTTAAAAGCTGGTTCAGTTCTGGCCACTATGTTTTAAAATACTGAACAAATACATTCTGTAATATTGAATTCTGTTCTGTTTTGATATAGTTATAGCTGTATAAGTGAGGGCAAATGATCATTTTGAACTACAGTACATTCATGAAAACTAATGGGTGCAGAAGTTGTACATGTAAAGAATGTAAATAGTATGGAGAAACTTCAGAGAGAACTACAAAAGAACAAGTAATAATCTAGAAAAACCTGCTGGAAATTCCATAAGACATGTAGGGTTTATCAAGATATTTTTTCGAAGAGGTAATCCAGTCAGAGTGTATAAGTACCTGCATAAAGAAAAGATTGGTTAAGAGTCTAGCTGTTAGAGGAATAATAATATCTAATGACTGGAATTAGTAACCTGTTAAATTAAGGCTAAGAATAATATGCCGTGTTTTAACCAATGATGGATTTATTGGAATTATGATTTTAGGAATGTACTAGTTTCTGTGTGCTTAATGGACCTTCATGGCTACACTGAAAGGGAGGAGGTCACATTTTCAGTGTAGTCCTTTCCTGACCAGGTCAATCTTTGGAACCTAGATATCCCACTATCCAGGTAATGAACTTAATTACAAATATAGGAAAACTTAGTGGCTCGTAGAGGCAGCTCGAATGCTTAAAAAAGAAAAAAAAAAAAGATTGTACTTAAATCTCAGATATCTTTATATCTATATCTAAATAAATAAATATGCATTTGCAATATGATTGAATCAAGCAAGTACACTTGATTAGACTTTGTAACATTCTGCGAGCAGCCAAAATCATGTTTTCAATAAATTTTCAATTCATTTTTAAGATGCTTTTTTGTGAATAGTTCCTTTCGGTCACGCAAACTGTGAATAATCACTCTCAAAATATTGCCTTCCCAGGTCATTGCTACTGCAGAGCTGTTGGAGAGTTTGCTGAATGTATACCATTTTAGGTTATTAATGGGATAGGCATGTATAATTAGAGCTTACGAAAGTAGAGTTGAGTGTTCAAGAAAAGTGTTACTTTCCTAATATATGCCTTCATTCTTTTAAACAACCAATAATTTTCTTTATGAAGCATGTATAAAATACATGGCTTCAACCACAGTAATAATAATTTTATGAAATAACTTGATGATTGTTTTAATCAAATAAAATCAAATCAATAAAGGCTGTTACTTCTATGATGCAATGCCAATAAAAAAGTTTTCATTCCTTCTTCTCTATTTGTTAATAACAATACACAATGATGTATATATAGTTTTAGAGGTGGAAAAAAAAATCACTTCATATATATTTGAGACATCTATGTCTGTGACAGAAAAGAGAACAATCCCAAAGTAAAAACACAAGGCAAATAAAAGCAGACAAATTCCCATAAATCACTAACTTGTTTTGTTCTGGTTTGGGTTTTTTTTACAATTATTTAATATGAAAACAATCACACATCTTGAAAAGTGGAGACATGGAAGGTTAGATTTATAAAATATAAAAGTTTGTATTCTTTGTAAGTCATGCTATGTTAATTTCTTCAACTACATATTGTCTTATAGGACACAATAATTTCCTTGAATTCACCCTTTCTTACTGTGAAGTTGATTATGCTGATTCTGTTTTGCTGATGATTTGTCCTAAAGGGAAGAATACCCAGAAAGAGACCAGAAATTACTTTCACCCTCTTGCCTGCAACGATGGTGATAGGGAGTAGGAGAAATACTGACTGTAATAACTTCATACGTTCAGCTTTCTGATTAAGAAAGTAAAGCATCTGAGATTAGGCAGTTACATTTTGAAGGACTGGACTAACTAGACCAATTTTCCTTTCTCCTATATGCAGCAGCAGCTTGTTTACTATCAACTGTTTTCAGCTTACTTTTCAATACAAATATCATATGGGTATACTAAGAAGATACCAGTTTAGTCTTAAAAAGAACAAGTGTGTTGAAAAAGAAAAGACTATTAAAGGCTGCTGAAAGAAATCTGTATTTTGTCTCTAAATCTCTCTGCTTGTTCTGTTACCACCATCATCCTCTCCACTCCTTTTATTTCACCTCTATTCTAACATCTTTCTCTCACCCATATCATCTAAGGGATTTTTCTACACATTTTTGGATAATGACACATTACTTGACAAGATTCAAAATTCATTCTGGGAGAATGAAAATGTAGTACTGAAAAAGTGAACATCTAACTTTTGTTTAAATTGATGAATTAGTTTTGATTTAAAGTAATGAAATGAGACCAACAACCCCTCAAATTTTACAAAGTCATCTTTAGTGAGACATATGTTTTTGATTTTGTGTTTAATACTTTATAGTAAGTATACCAAAATGCAAATTATAAAAAATAAATACATTTTCAAAACTGCTAAATGAGATGAGCCTTTTTAATCTAAGTAAAACCATAACAGTCAAATGAAGCAATGAGGAAATAAAAATCCTGATACTACTGACGACATTCATTTAAGAAAAAGTTGTTCATTGAATCATCAGCAACTGACTAAGTATACTTAGAAATGGAATAGTTATTTAAGCATGAGTTACAACCACTAAAGATTTATAAAATGTGATAACCAATTGTCTTCATTTAGCAATGGCTGAAGTTATTTAAATACGGTGTTAAAACTGATAAACCCCCTCCCCCACAAACTTGGCACTGTTCTGTGTGTTATTGTCATCTGAGCTTGCATCAGGCTTAACAGAAAAAGGATTGAAACCTGACAAGCAAGATATTCAATGGGCTGTAATTCTGCTCCCATTGTCCTATTGTAGTTTCAGACTCCCAGAATCACTTACAGTAGATCTGCCACAGAGTGATTGAGGTTGGCAAGCATCTCTGGAGATTGTCTAACCAATCCCACTGCTCAAAGCAAGGTCACCTAGAGCCAGTTACCCAGGACCACATTCAGATGGTTTTTAAATAACTTCTCGGAGAGAGGCTCCACAGCCTCTCTGGGAAATCTGTGTCAATGTAACAACCTCACAGTAAAAAGGCTGGTTTTCTTTACATTTAGATGGTATTTCCTGTATTTTAATCTGGATTTCACTCAATACCACTGAAGACACCATGGCTCCATTTTCTTTGCTCCTTCCCATTAGGTATTTGTAGACATTGAGCTCCCTGAGACTTCTCTACTCCAGGCTAAACATTCCCAGCTCTCTCAGACTCTCCTCATGTGTGAGATAGACAAGTCCCTTAATCTTCTTTGTGACCCTTCACTGGACTCACTGCAGTAAGTCAATGTCTGTCTTGTACTGGAGAGACCAGAATTGGATGCATTACTCCAAGTGTGTCTCACCAGGGCTGAGTAGTGGGGAAGATCGTCTCCCTCATCCTGCTGGCAACACTCTTCCTAATGCAACACAAGATACTGTTGGCCACCTTTGCTGCAAGCACACTTTTGTCCAACCTGTTGTCTACCAGCACCCCCAGGACCTTTACTACAGACTGCTTTCCTGCAAATCTGCCCTCAGCCTGTGCTGGTGCATAGGGTTATTCCTCCCCAGCTGCAGGACACACTATTTGCCTTTGTTTAACCTCATAAGATTTCCATCAGCTCATTTTCCAGCCTGTTGATGTTTCTCTGACAGCAGCATAACCATCAACCACTCCTCACTGTTTTTGTCATCTGCCAACTTGCTGAGAGTCCACTCTGTCTTGTCATCCAGGTCATTAATGAAATTAATCATTAATGATGAACACATTGACCCCTGGGAAACATCACTAGTGGTTTCCAGCTGGACTTTGTGCTTCTGATTACAGCACTCTGACCCTTGCTGTTAAGTTAGGTTGGTCAGGAATGATTTCTTTTTCATAAAATCATGCTGACTATTCCCAGTCAACTTCTTGTCCTTAGTATGGACCAAAACTGGTTCCAGTATTATTTGCTCCATCACCTTCTCAGGGATCAGGGTGAGGCTGACTGGTCTGTATCCTCCCAGACACATCTTCTTGCCCTTTTTGAAGATACGAGTGGCATTTGCTTTCTTCCAGTCTTCAGGAACCTCTCCTGATCACCACTTTTCAGAGATAATTGAGAGGGTCACAATGTCATTAGCCAGCTCCTTCAGCACTCACGGATGCATGCTGTCAGGTTCCATGGACTTGTACATGTCCAGCTTGCTTAAATGTTCCTTAATTTGATCCTCCCCCACTAAGCGTAAGTATTCCCTGTTCCAGGCTTCTGCTCCCTGGTTTCAAGGACCAGAGACTCCTGAAGCCTTCCTCAAAGACTGAGGCAAAGAAGGTATTGAGTACCTCAGCCTTTTTTGTGGTCTTTCTTACCAAGCAGGCTGCCTACATTTTCCCTAGTCTTCCTTTTGCTGTTGAAAGACTTGAGGAAGCCTTTCTTACTGTCCTTCAAGTTGCTCATCAGATTAAACTAAAAATGAGCTTTGGCTTTCCTAACCCAAGCCCTACAAGCTCTGACAGAGCCTCTATATTTCTCCTGGGTCACTTGCCCATTTTTTCCACCTCTTGAATGCTTCCTCTTTTGAGTTTAATCTGGAGCTCTTAATCCATCTATGCAGGCCTATGTGTAGTCTTAAAAAGTGTCCTCACTAAATTGTGTCTCAATATATTGCTGTTCAACAGTACAACCTGAAAGTGGTTGTGGTTTTATTCTTAAATAAAAAAAAAATTTGAAAATACTACAATAAATTTTGCAGGAAAAAAAATACAATTAAGAAGGTTAATAACTTGCAGTACCATGTTAGTTAGTACATGCTAGGAAAAACAATTTTTTCTACCTAGAAAATAATCCTCCTAAGCACTTAGGCTTAGAGATTTATGAAAGGAAATAGTGTTATTTTTTAGCTAAATGAGATCTAAAACTGAATATTGTCCAGTGTGCAATGGTAGGCATTTTCCTTTTGATTGCCTTCATAAAGCTATGTAGCAAAAAACCTATTATGTCTAATTAGGTGCTGAGATCTGTACAGTTTCAATTATTTATACTTGGAGATTGGAATGGGATTTTTAAATTGCTTTTCTGTGATGTTACAAAATAATGGAACACTGCCTATCATATTTCTAACTCTGCCTTTCCTTATCTGCATTATAGACCTAATTTCACACAGCGAAATTTTGAAAAGTGTCAGTTTTTATAAAATAACAGGAAGTACAGTTTCATGCTGACACTTTAGGATATGAAATAGAAAGGAAAAAAATTGTCTATGGTGGTACCTTTATTGTAGTATCTGCATTCTGATATTTGTAGAGACAGAATTTTAAATGAATAGGATAAACTTGAATCCAACAACTGATTTTTTAAATAAGGAAATTACCTTTTAGGATGAGGGCAAACATATGCTGTATCATGACACTGAAGGTGAGGAGACAAATAAATCAGTGACTTGTTATCCAAGTATTAAACTTGATTAAGTAACACCCAGACTTTACTCCACCATTTTAAGCTCTGCATTTATTTAGTTTCCAGGTAGCTGTAAATTTCTAGCAATCTCCTTTCTCACCCACATCCATGGTAGCATACTTGACAATTCTGTATTAACTGTAACTAATATTGATGCTTTTCCTTGCTCTGTTCTTGCCCCCTTTAAGTCTTAAACCACTTTTATTCTGTACTGCTGTTGTCTGCATAAAGGAAAGTAATAATGGTGAAGTCCAATTTGTTTTAAATTATGCACCAATTAATTAAACATGGTATTTAATTTTCACAACCATAATCCTAACTGGGTGTGAAATACAAGTATAGTCCTTTGGATGTTGCATATAGGAGCTTCGTAGGCCAAGCTGGGAATTTAGTATGTGATAAATTGGACAATTCGACCTGATCTATTCAATGACACTTTGCTGAAAATACCTCTTCCTATGTTTATTCACAGGCAGGTATCAAGGCTGATTAAAAGAATTATAAAAAATACCCCTGCCCTCTAGGGCCAGAAGATATTATACTGACATGTTAATATAATGCAAATTTATAGAGTTAAAGATCTGCCTGTCACCTCTTTATTTACATTCAGTTTTGTAGATGAGACACCAGATTCTCAACTCTGCCACACTATTATCCTGAGAACCTGACTCAGAAATCATTATAAGTGTTGTCATTATGATTTGTAGCTCTTTAGTGCATTGGGTCATGATCTACTACTTACTAAGGGTGCAAAATACAATGACAAAGTACTTAATAATTCAGAAAAAAAATATCCTTGTAATGCTCCTGGCGATTAGGAGAAAAATCCAAAGCAAAAATCTAATATACATGCAAATCAGTATTGCAAAGAAAATACTTTTAAAGGCTCAGGTCTTCTGTCAACAAACAGTGAGGGGTAGAATGACATATTTCCCCTGAGATGTCAACATTAACAAAATAACAATAACTACATAGAGGTACATGGTACTAGTCAATATTTCATAAAAGAAAGATTCTCAAACTGAAAGGGTAAACAATACAGCTACGTCAGAACATTGCTTTGCTCTGTTAAGTTAACCTGTTGAAGAACTATTCCACCCTACTTAATGCTCAGGTGATTACAGGTTTGGGGTTTTTCTTTGGTGTGTTTCAGTTTTGGTTGGTGTGTTTTGGTTTTGCGGGGGGGGAGGATGGGGTTATGATCTTTTTTTTGAACCTGTGGCTGTGCACAGATATCACCACATAGATAGGGAGAACACACATCTCCGGCATAGTACTGCTTTGTGAGATGATGATGTACCCAGCAAGATTTTTTAATAATAATAATAATAATAATAATAATAATAATAATAATAATAATAATAATAATAGAATATACAAAACAAATTATGCACAATACAATGGCTCACCACCTGCTGACCAATGCCCAGCTGGTCTGCAAGCAGCAAGTACTGCTCCACAGCCAACTCCCCCCAGCTGATATACTGAGCATGACTTCATATGGTATGGAATAGCCCTTTGTCCAGTTTGGGTCAGATGTCCTGGCTGTGCCTCCTCCCAACTTCTTGTGCACCTGGCAGAGCATGGGAAGCTGAGAAAGTCCTTGACTGGTGTAAGCACTACTTAGCAACAACTAAACCATCAGTGTGTTATCAACATTCTTCTAGTACTAAATCCAGAACACAGCATCTAGTACTAAATCCAGAACACAGCACTATGCCAGCTACTAGAAAGAAAATTAACCCTGTTCCAGCTGAAACCAGGACATGACTATAAGAATGAACTGTGGAGCCCAGTCAAAATGTTCTTTGTTAATTACAAAAGAAATGCCTTCCAATGTAAAAGGGTTTTTTATATATTAATTCAGTGATATAGATATAAAATTGAATATGAAAAATTAAAGTTAGCTTTTAATAATTTTTTCTTTCAGTAGTAAACCCCATCATAATAGATTTACAATCGACTTTGAATATGGATAAAACAGATGTAGGCTTTTTTATTTCAAAAGAAAAGGAGAGAGAGAGAGGTTTAGGAAGCAGATTTCCAGTTTGCAAAGTCTTCTCAATATTTTATCTTGAGAGGCTGTATTGGGTTTGTGTAGCAAGGTCTTGGTAGTGAGGGGGGCTAAAGGGGTGGCTTCTGTGAGAAGCTGCTAGAAGTCTTCCCTGTGCCTGCTGCTGGCTAAGGCCAAACCAACCAGTGACGGTGGAAGCACCTCTGTGATAACATATTTAGGAAGGAAAAAAAAACCTGCTGCAACAGAGTAGCCGGAGAGAGAAGAGAAGTGAGAGGATGCGAGAGAAAACAGCTGTGCAACCACCAAGGTCAGTGATGAAGGAGGGGGAGGAGATGCTCCAGGTGCCTGAGTGGAGATTCTCCTGTGATGAAGACCGTGGTGAGGCAGGCTGTCCCCCTGCAGCCCATGGAGGTCCCCAGTGGAGCAGATATCCACCTGTAGCCCGTGGAGGACCCCACGCCAGAGCAGGTGGATGCCCAAAGGAAGGAGGCTGTGACCCCGTGGGAAGCTTGCACCAGATCAGGTTCCTGGCAAGAATTTGTGGACCTGTGGGGGAGGAGCAGGTAGGTTTGCTGGCAGGACCTGTGACCCTCCAGGGAACCCAATTCCAGGAGCAGTCAGTTCCTGAGGGACTGCACCCCATGGAAATTATGGACCTATGCTGGAGCAGTTAGTGAAGAACTGTAGCCTGTGGGAAGGACTCACGTTGGAGAAGTTTGTGGAGGACTGTCTCCCGTGAGAGGGACCCCACACTGGAGCAGGGGAAGAGTCCTCTCCCTAGGAAGAAGAAGCGGCAGAGACAACATGTGATGAACTGACCCCAGCCCCCATTCCCGTCCCCCTGCACTGCTGGGGAGGAGTAGGTAGAGAAAACTGAGAGTGAAGTTGAGCCCAGGAAGAAGGGAGGGGTGGGGGGAAGGTGTTTTAAAATTTAGCAGGTTTTATCTTCTCCTTCTCTGATTTTGATTGGTAATAAATTAAATTAATTTCATCAAGTCGAGTCTGTTTTGCACATGACAGTAACTGGTGAATGATCTCTCCCTGTCCTTATCTTGACCCATGTGCCCTTTGATCTACTTTTCTATCCTCTGTCTGGTTAAAGAGGGGAGTGATGGAGTGGCTTTGGTGGGCACCTGCTGTCCAGCCAGGGTCAAAACCACTTCAGAGGCAGGAACTGTTCCCAAACCACAAACTGTTTAAGCCTAAACACTTTTCCCCACACACCACAGAAAACGGAATATGCCACCTCAGTTTTTGTATTCCATTGTACATATTTCTACTTAGGGGGATGAATCCTACCCTAATTTCTTAGTTCTCTCAAATTGTAGACAGAGTTTGTAAATATGCCTTAAGCTATCACACAGGTTAAAGTATTTGACAAAAAATAATTGCCTTTGGAAACCTAAAAATGCTTTGCAAAGCATCTAATTAATTTTAAATCTTTGAAACAGACAACAAATACTTTTAAAAATAGTTAAAATACAAGTTATCTTATAATGATTTAAAAAATGTATAGGCTTGGATTGATTAATATCTTTATATTTATACATGTATTTTCCTTCTGAGATTTACCATGTAGTAAGAATAAAATGAAAGCCAAGATGAATTAATTATGCAGGAGATAATTTTTTGTGATATTTTGCATCTATGAAAACATAAAGTTAAATTTACATCGGTTTGCACTTCAGTCTTGATTTTCTTTATTAATAGAATCTTATTCTGTTGTCTCATCAATAAGTAAGGGTCATGACACATCGGCAGTAAGGATCATGCATTTCTCCTGGTGAATGAGCTCTTTAAGCAGTTTCTGATAAATAAAGAAGTTATTACACTATGTTCCCATGACGTTGATTTAACACACTTTATCTCAGAAGGCTATGGACAGTGATTAAAATATAGAAAAAGTGAGACTATAAACAGTTAATAAGGACTCAAATTAATATATAATAAACATTGTCTTAATGAAAATGAAAGATTCAGTAAAATTATCTACTACCAAGTAATTGATTTTTTTTTTCTATTAACAATAGGTTTTCATCTTAGGAACCTTAAATTGCTTAAATAATCAGAAGATCTTAAGATCTTTCACTATCATCTCATTGACAGTGATGTCATGACACAACTCTGTGCAGTTCTGTAAATCTATACCTGTATTGCTATTTTCCGCCTTGACTAGTGTCAGTGTTTTGGATTATCAATTTCGTCACTACTATTTAATGTAAATCTATATCCATAAATAGTTAATTGCACCTCATAATTTAGGAAATATTACTTTTTTCAGTGTCTTGTACTTAAAGTGCAGAGGAGAAAATTTAGATTAATAGAAGCATTGAATGGAAACTTTTGTATTATTTCAGAAATAGTCTTTTATGCAAAATAAAATTACTAAGAGAAATGAAGTGTTCAGTAAACATTCAAACCTCCCTGTTATCATTTTGAGGAATGTAATGACTTAATTATGTAGCTGCATTTTGAATTCAGCTATCAGTTAAACTTCCTCATGCTTGGACATTGCATACATTATAACTGCTGACAATGCAAGGAAAAGACCCACAGCTTTTCTTAAAGGCACACAGGTAGGGAAATAAATGAATGCTTCTGACATGGATAAACTGGTTTAATTTACTTTGTAGTGAAGTTGAGGGTAGTTTATAACTTACAAGCTGAAAAATGCTACTAGTTCTATATTATGGACCAAAGCACTGGTAGTGCCATGTCACAACGTCCACAGAAAAAAAATGAAATAAGTTTAGACTAACCAGATATGTATGTGTGTATATATATACACATACACACAGAACCATCATGATATATATGATATACATGGACATATATAGAGAAGTATACATTTATACATATATCATATATATTTAAATTGTTATGCATATATGGATTTATGTACTGTTACTATTTATGGATCAAAAATGGGATAGTAATGTCTTTGATTTTGGCATAAATAAATAGAAAGTCCTTTTATTTATTTTTTTTAATTATTTGTTCATTCTGATTTTACCTATTCCCTTTATTATATAACTTCGCAGCTTTTTGACTGATACTTCAGTTTCTCCACAGTGTTTTCCGCCATTAACTGTTCTCGTTACTGCTTAAAAATTACAGAACTAACCCTGGGTTTTTACCAGCTAGTTTTTGTTGGATTCTAAGAGCAGTAAACATGAAAGCAGAAAATCAAGCTGGGTCTAAGAAGTAGGGTGTATCACCCTCTTTCAGTGAAATATAAAACCAGACATTTCTGCAAACACAAAATGCTATTTGACATTTTTGTTATCACCATCAAAGATATTCTGGGATATTTTATCCTACAACTCCCTAACTTCCTGTATTTTATTTCTACTTCTGCTTTTTGAACTTACTCTTTTAGACATGTATTTCTGCACATACCAGTTTCATGACAATCACATTATAGGCAGGTATTCACTCTGTCTAAATTTAAGCATACCACAGAATCACAGAATCACAGAAAGCCAAGGGTTGGAAGGGACCTTGGGAGATCATCTAGTCCAACCCTCCTGCTAAAGCAGGTTCACCTAGAGCATGTTACACAGGACTTTGTCCAGGCGGGCTTTGAATATCTCCAAAGAAGGAGACTCCACAACCCCCCTGGGCAGCCTGTTTCAGTGCTCTGTCACCCTCGAAGTGAAGAAGTTCCTCCTCATATTCAACTGAAACCTCTTATGCTTCAGTGTGTGCCCATTGCCCCTTATCCTGTTGCTGGGCACCACTGTAAAAAGTTTGGCTTCGTCCTTGTAACATCTACCCTTAAGATATTTGTATGTGTTGATGAGGTCCCCTCTCAGTCTTCTCTTTTTCAGGCTGAACAAGCCCAACTCTCAGCTTTTCCTCATAAGGGAGATGCTCCAGTCCCTTTATCATCCTTGTTGCTCTCCTCTGGACTCTTTCTAGGAGTTCCTCATCTTTCTTGAACCGGGGGGCCCAGACCTGGAGTAGAGGGGGAGAATAACCTCCCTCAACCTGCTGGCCACACTCGTCTTAATGCACCCCAGGATGCCATTGACATTCTTGGCAACAAGGTCACACTGCTGGCTCATGGTCAGCTTGTCATCCACCAGGACTCCCAGGTCCCTCTCGGCAGAGCTGCTTTCCAGCAGGTCAACCCCCAGCCTGGACTGGCGCATGGGGTTCAACCTCCCCAGGTGCAGCACTCAACACTTGCCCTTGTTGAATTTCATCATGTTCCTCTCCACCCAACTCTCCAGCCTGTCCAGGTCCCACTGAATGGCAGCACAGGCTTCTGGCGCATCAGCTACTCCTCCCAGTTTTGTGTCATCAGCGAACTTGCTGATGGTACACTCTGTCCCCTCATCCAGGTCATTGATGAATAAGTTGAACAAGACCTTTGTGTTGAGCCTTGGGGAACCCCACTAGTTACAGGCCTCCAACTAGACCCTGTGCCTCCAGTCAGAACCTTCTGAGCCCTGTCGATCAGCCAGTTCTCAATCCACCTCACTGTCCACTCATCCAACCCACACTTCTTGAGCTTCCCTATGAGGGTGTTATGGGAGACAGTGTCAAAAGCCTTGCTGAAGTCAAGGTAGACAACATCCGCTGCTGTCCCCTCATACCCCTTAGTTCCTTAAGAATGCATTTACATTACATATTTAGCTGGTTCAGAACACTGGGTTGAAGCCATAGCCCACTGTGTAAACTGAGACTCCAAAACTCTTTTGGTCCTCTGGAACCATTGACTCTGAGTAGAATTCCAGCTAGCAAAATTCTGTCTTCCAAGAGGGGAGGAAGAAAAATATGTAACCTGCCTCCACTCTAAGCTGCATGGGAGTTTGTTAGGTAATACCATGCCCTGTTATCATTCTTCCCACACTGGTCATCTTGCAAATACATGTCTGACTATGGACAGTGAGATCAGTATATTTACAAAGCCAAAATCCAAAGCTCGGGTCTAGGCTTAATTAACAGTGTAGATCTAGCCTAAAATAGGAGCTTAGACACTCTTTACATAGTTCACAGAAAGGGCAAGATAATTTAGGACACCAACCTGAAAAGATTGTCCTTCTCCCTTAATTATACTTGAAGCCTGATTTTTTCGCTGAGGCACTTAATGTGTTTACTTTGGAAAGACAAGCTGAGTATTACTCTTTTGTTTGGTTTCTTCCTTTATTTATTTTTTTAAAACCATGGTTCCACTGGATTTGATATCTAAAGTTTAAATTTAGCCTATCATTGATTCCCTATTTCCAATCTTTCTGCCTCTCTCCCTTTGGCCTTTCTTTTTCTCATGCTTCACTTTCCCCATATTTCATTTGTGCTTTCCACTGTCTTTCTGGCTTCTTATTACTCTTTCATATTCCATACTGGTTTATGGCCTACTTCACAGGGATATTAGAATGACTGTTAGTTGAAATAATAGTTTTGGATCCCAGTCTACCCTTTCTTTTCTGTACTTTAGCAACACTTATTCCAGACACTACCACTACCATATCTTCCAATCATCTTCCATTGACAGCACTGAAACTGCCTGACATATGACTTCCTACACTATGTGCTTTCACTACAAGACCTGCCAGTTTCATTTTCTCATTTCTTTATATCAAGTACTACACACATAGCTCTATTGAAAATTATATGAAGACAGAATACAGTTAATTGTATTGCCTGGTTGTGACTTTAGTTACAATGAGGTACATCTGAAATTTTTTTGCTGATGTCAACAAAAAAGCATCAGTCTAAAGGAACGGTGCCTATTTGTAGTCTTCTGTACAAAATATAACTCAAACAGCTCTAGCGTTATCACTACATGGATAGAATGTAACACATAATTTAGAAAACAAAAAATATTTCTTACTGTAGATTAATTTCTCATGACAAAGGGCATTTACTAAAATAATAACTTTATGGGATTCCTGGGAAAAAAATATTCAAACAAGAAAAGCAATTAAATGCTATTAGCTAAACGTCTCAGGAAATAATACATCATAATTCCTAAGCAATTCCAAATAAAGAAAAAAAACATATCTCTACTGCTTCCCAAAAATTACATTTAATCATTTTAATCATCACCAATAAAATCCTTCTTTTACATGCTATTTAGAAAAAACACCAATTTCTGCAACAGAAAAATTCAAAAGTGATTCCACACAAAACCAAAAAACCCTCAAGTGGTCAAATGCCTTCTGTGTTCCCTTTTTTATCCTGTAGAGAATATATCAGTTTTTCACCAGTCATATAACCTCAACATACCTGAACAGCTTTACTTAAACTATAAAGGTATTTTTTAAATCTATTGACCAAAAGCATTGGTAGAATTATCAATCCAAAATGACACATATTTCTGAACTGATCACAAAGGGGTTTTGATCATGACTCCATCTCTCTTGTCACTGGGAAAAGTTTTTTCTCTATCAAGCATTTCCTAATGATTTATTAATACTTTCCTGTGTTATAGCTGAAGTTGTTGCATTTTTACCACCCTTGGGAACAGCACTGAAAATAATAATGGATTATGTAAAATTCTGAAATGCTGGTAAAAAAGAAATTACATGTATTTCTGCAGCATTATAATTAAATTTAAACTTAAGAAACAATTTCAAATCACAGAGCCATTTAGTGACATGATGCCGTTTGACATAGATTCCCATCACTACTTTTTATTGTAAGACAGTCTTTATAGCAAAAATACATTGCGCCAACCATTGTACAAATGCATATTATGATATGTGTCAAATGGCAGGAGAAAAAAAAAAAAGCATCTTCATTTTGTGAGATATTGATACAGTAGTACATTAAAGGACTTGCTGCTAATCGTAACTCAGGAGAATGGACAAGATAACCTACCATGTCTTTTCCATTTCTATTTTTCATGATGTTGTAATGATATTATCACACCAGGCAATTTTAGCAGAACAGATAATTAGCAGTTCAGTTTTCTATACCTTATACAAGTTATATTCTGGTGGGTATATCCTACAGATTCTAAATTCCTTTCTTTAAGTGAGAAAATCTCATCACTCTACAGTTAAGAATAAAAAAGGATATTTATGAAATATCACAAAAATCACTTATTTAATTATTAAATCAGAGATTTTGTCCTACTGTATATATATGATGTATGTAATAGATACTTTTTTTTTTTCAAGGAAAGAAATAACTTCTTGGGCTTAATAATAAATCCCCATTCAATATATATTTATTTGAGTAGACAACAGGGATACAATGTAGCTTGATTAATGCTGACAGTCGTATGGATAATGCTATTAAAAAATCCCAAAACAAAATAAAAACTAGCTTAGCTGAAAACAGGCCATGGGAAAACATGCTCTCAGTCATGATGAAGGTATTGCTAGAAATACTTTTTAAAGTCCATCATTCCATCACTGACACAGTGTTTAGCCTTTATTTCCTATCATACTGGATAAATGAAAACACATAAGGTTTAGATTAAAAATAAATAATACTTTGATGTTTGATAAATAAAGATGTTCTTTTTCGAAATTGGTTCATACAAACCTGAATTAGCTCACTAACCTGTGTAAGTTTCAGGGTTTCATTCCCTGTTCCTCTGCCTTTTCTTTGGTTGTTTTTTTTTTTTTTTTTTTTTTCTTTTTCCCACTATTATTATGGTAAATAATAAAAAATTATATATATTCTTAGAGATAAAACAAGAAAAATATAATCAGTTATTGCTACTCTTTAGAGTACTATGACAACTTAAAAGGACTGATATTTCCACTACAAATTATATATCTCAAAAATGCGGTGTCTTTTTAAAAATATTTTTTTCCTTACCTAAGCCATGCCTATGTGTTGACATTGGTGGTAACACAGTCCAAGCCTTGGTCTTTGGATTGTAACATTCAACAGTGTTTAATGTCTTTAAACCATCCCGGCCTCCAATGACAAACAGCTTGTCATCGATGACAGCAACACCAAACTGAAGCCTCCTGCCATTCATCATTCCAGCCTGGATCCATATGTTTGTTCTGAGATCA
The DNA here is from genome assembly GCA_034008185.1 of Gorsachius magnificus. Taxonomy (NCBI): domain Eukaryota; kingdom Metazoa; phylum Chordata; class Aves; order Pelecaniformes; family Ardeidae; genus Gorsachius; species Gorsachius magnificus. The sequence goes on from CM067081.1 coordinate 43,876,756, forward strand.
TACTTCTCAATAGTTGTAGCACCTGATGAGACATAATAATAGGATAATGTATACAAAATGTATACAAAAATGGCATTGGCTCTCTTTTTTTTTTATCGTAAAAGTGTAAAAACATTAATATTATTTTCTGTTTGCTTTCAACATCTTGACAAATATTTTCTGTTTCTTTAGATAAAGTAGTCCCTGGAATATATATATATATATATTTATATATAAAAATATTTTTTATATATATATATATAAATTTTTTTTCCCAAGAAAAGTGGGAAAAGAACCCCAGCCTTAAATGGCCCCTGTAGAATCAAGGCATTGCAAATCTGAATTACAGTATGCTCTTTATGATCTTTTTTTCACAATTCAGTGGCATAACTATCTAAGATTGCTAACCTTGTTACACTTCATTTCAATCTTCCATAAAGCATAAAAAAGCCCGTGAAATTACATGGTATTTTATCAAAGATTAGAACTTGTATTTTAATTTGTTTTCATATTTTCTTTCTTATTTTAAATCTATATGTAGCTTTTTTCAGACATATTTCTGCTGGAGGTACAGAATGTTGTACTTAACAACCTCAAATAAAATATTTAAAGAATGTTTCCATATAGAGTCAAACCATTTCATTCTGAACTTAGCCATTTGATTTACTTTCACAGATGAATTCAAAAGGTATAAAGAGCATTATGTATAAAATAACTTACCAGTTAATCATTAAAAAGTCATTAAGAAGCCTCTGCTAGTAAAAGTGACTTGTATGTAATATACAAAGATGAAAAACAAAATGAAGAGTTTGTTAACAAAAAACAGAGTGTATTGGGTTTACATGGTAAGGTTTTGGTAGCAGGGGAGCTACAGGGCTGGCTTCTGTCAGAAGCTGCTAGAAGCTTCCCCTATGACTGATGGAGCTGCTGGCCAAGGTTGAGCCCATCAGCAATGGTGGTAGCATCTCTGGGATAACATATGTAAGAATGGGGGGCGGGAGGGGGCAGAAACTGCTGGAAGGAACAACAGCCAGAAGAGAGAAGTGAGAGGATGTGTGAGAAACAGCCTGGCAGGCACCCAGGTCAGTGAAGAAGGAGAGGGAGAAGGTGCTCCAGGCACTGCAGCAGAGATTCCCCTGCAGCTCCTGGTGCAGCCCATGGTGGGGCAGGCTGTCTCCCTGCGGCCCATGGAGGCCCATGGAGGAGCAGATCTCCGCCTGCAGCCTGGGGAGAACCCCACACCAGAGCAGCCAGATGCCCAAAGGAGGTTGAGTCCCTGTGGAAAGCCCACGCTGGAGCAGGCTCCTGGCAGGACCTGTGACTCCATGGAGAGAGGAGACCACGCTGAAGCAGGTTTGCTGGCAGGGCTTGTGACCACGTGGGGGACCCATGCTGGAGCATTCTGTTCCTGAAGGACTGCACCCCGTGCAGGGGGCCCCATGCTGGAGGAGTGGAAGAGTATATGAGGAGTCCTCTCTCTGAGGAGGAAAGTGTGGCAGAGACAACATATAATGAACTGACCGCAACCCCCATTCCCTGTCCCCCTGTGCCACTGGGGGAAGAGGGAGGAGGCAGAGAATTCAGGAGTAAAGTTAAGCCCAGGAAGAAGGGAGGGGTGAGGGGAAGGTGTTTTAAGATTTAGGTTTTATTTCTCATTATGTTATGCTGATTTGATTGACGATAAATTAAATTAATTTTCCTGATTCAAGTCTGTTTTGCCCATGATGGTAATTGCTGAGTGATCTCTCCCTGTCCTTATATCGACCCAGGAGCCTTTCATTATATTTTCTTTCCCCTGTCCAGCTGAGGAGGGGGAGTGATAGAGCAGTTTGGTGGGCACCCAGCATCCAGCCAGGGTCAGCCCACCACACAGAGAGATAAAGGAATCATAATTAACTAGATTCCAGAAAGTGAAAGAATAATGCATCCCATTAGTTGTAATATGAGTGTGGGAAAGGTTAATTTAAAGCAGAAGTACAAATATTTAAATGATAGATGAGTTTAGACTAATCCTTAAGACAGATCTTTGATAATTCATCTGAGACGTAACCAATATTTTATTTTTATATATATATAACAGTGCTTCATTTCTAAAGTTTAAATATCCCTACAGAAGGAATCAACATAATTATTAAGCTTTACCCACTAACTATTTGGATTATTATAAAAGTTCAGAATTCTATGAGAAATAATTCTTTTAGGATTCATTCATTCTTCAGAACAGAAGAGCAATGAACCAAGTAGAAAAAAACATCATGAAAGGAGTAGTTTTGTTAATTGAACTAAAAAAGATATAATTTAAATTCAATGGGTATCTAAGTGTAGCAGGGCAACAATAATGTGCAATTCAACTGGATGTATAAAAACCCCTGCAAGTTTTATGAAGCCATAAGATGTATGAAGCAGTTTTTGCATTCGATTGAGACATATTTATTTTTCTTTTTGTCCCTAATTTAAAATTGAGGACTGTGTAAATGCATTAATCTTTAGGTTAGAAAGAACAAAAATACAGATTATTTGATATGGTTCTTTGGTGGCACTGCAGGGCATATTATAATGATGCATATTAATAAAGTTATGTTATAATGCTTGAAATTTTTTATATCTTGAATCTAGTCATGCTAAAGCTAGAACTGTAGCATACGAGTTCTATAATGTTGTCTACTTCCATGGCAAAGAGTACAGTTTAAAACCTTTGTCATTCTAATTTCAGAAAACCTTACTAAAATAACAAATACAGTCTTTGAATTATGCTCAGCTATGTACTTTCTAATATTGGTTAAGTCTGAGTTTGCCACAATGTGTTATAAAATTACGTATTGAGCATCTAATCCAGCAGTTCCTGGAGTGCCTTAATTCTGTTTATCTAGTAAGATGCCTTGCTAATATGTAATAATAATAATAATAATAATAATAATAATAAAAACCAAAGTGGAATAGGTACTGGTACTATAACATGGTCTTTAGTATTTGGAACATGAACATAAAACATTCCAGACTGCAATGCAGACAAGAATAGCAGACCTCTCAAGTTACCATAGTCCTTGGGTGAAATCAGCTCATGGATGTAGAAGAGATGATTGAACCAACTAAAATATTATAGATATCTTGTCAATGGGCAGAGAAGCATACTTTTCGTCTTTTTTGGCTGAATTCTACTTCAGGAACCCCAGTCAGTTCAGTTCTCAGCACTGGAACTGACATGCATAAACTCTCCATGGATGCTAAGATCTCATGAAGAAGAATGTGTAAGTGACGTCTTTTTAACTCTAGCTGATGATAGTCTTCCTACAGGAAGAGCGGAAGAGCTCTAGGACTAGAATTTCTTATCAGAAATCATTAGTCACTATAGGCTTTTTTAGTACATGTCATTGCTACATTGAGGCTAACTGCATCATTTCATACCAGTCTTGCATTCTCTAGATTTTTCTCAAAAAACACTGAGTCAAGTTAAAAATCTCATTCCTTGACTTCAGTGACTCTCAGCATGGATGATCAGCCTGCAACTTGTAAAATGAGTAAAACTTACCAGAACATCTCCACCAGCCCACCAGGTGCGGCTGTACACAAAAAAATCTAAACAGAAAATAGCTGTGTAGAAAACATCTAGTCTCTCCCCTGTTCCTGCAGTAAATAGTGAAGCAGCTGTGACCTTTGCTTATAGCCCCAACCACAAAATGACATCATGGAGCAGTCTTAGTATATAGATGGATATGGGCCTGTCTAAACAAACAAATAAATAAACAAATACAATTTTTTTTTTTTTTTAAAAGGGTGCCATGTCCTCACCATGAAGATGGTCAAGCAAATTGGACAGTTCATACATAGATGTTGGGTAGTCTTCATCTTTGAAGGTTTTCAAGACCCAAATGGATATGGTCTGATCTCATAGCTGACCCTGCTTTGAGAAGGAGGTTGGACTAGAAACATCCTGAGGTCCCTTCCAACCTGAATTGCATTGTTACTGTGATTGCACGATCTGGGATGGGGATCATGGCCATCAGTTTCTTTTCCTAGGCACAATTAACTTTCAGTAAGACAAAGCCTCATAGATGATGAAGTTTTGAGATTTTGAAATTAAACACTGTGTAACTAAAAGACCATTGCAATGTGCTTCATCTTCCACTATGTTATATTATTCTTTTAATTTCTTATTATTTATTATTTACCTGAACAACTATCCATGAAAAATATACATAGTCATGACCTAAAACCTTAACAATTCCTTGACAACTTTCACTCTTAACAGAACTACATGAAGTCCTCTATTTAACTTGAAGAGAGGAAAATTTACCCCACACATCAGACATTAGTACTGTTTTGAATATGCTTTCTCAAATTTAATAGGTTATAAGAACACGAACAAAATAGTTATAATGAGTATTAAGCCATTCCTAATTCAAGTCATGGGATTACATTTGGTTGAACAACACACAGATCATTGTTTCTGATTAGCTACTTGTCATGGGGGAAAAAAAAACAACAAAGCAAAGACCTGTAATTAAAGAAAAAAACTCTGTCTTGCTGGTCTAAACTGTTTTCACTGCAATGGCTCTGCAGAAGTAATAGTTTAACTGGAAAAATCTTTCAACAAAAAGGTGGTGGAACTACTGAAAGTTATCAACAGAGATTTTAGTATATTGAGAACAAACATATTTCAATCATGCTAAATTTAATCCTACAACATGGAGGATCTGAATACACTAATTTAGATTCATTTTACAGCTCTACAGCTCATGATTCTTTAAATTTACCCTAGATGGAAGCAATGAGAATTATACCAAGGTTGTTTGAAATTTAAGCCTACATCTTTTTGTGATGTTTAGACTGTTCTTCATTCCCATAGAAACAGAGAAGTACTGGAACAGCTTATATTAAAAAAAGAGAACAACCTTCTACCTTTCCTGGGAAGGAAACTGGATGATTATTTCTGATAAAGCAATAGATTCTTTTCTTTAATTCAACTGCTTTGATCTTGAAAGTAAAAGTTTTTTTCCTAGAAGAGGAGAAGAGGCAAAATTTGGATTAGGTCCAACAGGATTTTACTAACTAAATCAGTTTAGCTACTTAAGTGTCAGGTCCTCTGGGTATATAAAATCAATAACATATTGGGATACTGATTTTTCATCAATCATGTATTTTATGTTTTGCATATACTTCAGAAAGAATTATTACATGGCCAAAAGTTAACAAGACAATGATGCTAAGAACTAATTTACTTGCTCTGAAATAGAATAAAAGCAGAATCTCTAAAGTATCACTTTGAGAACTGACAGATCTCATCTGCTAAGTGAATGACAATGGGACAGTCAGGACAACAGGCATGATCTGTCTATTAAAATCTTATGTTAAAGACTTTATGTTGAAGATTGGAATTTTTATATTAATTGTATTCATATTGAATATTTAAAGATGCTAATACAGAGAAATAAATAATGCATAGCTTCTTTCAAAAAAATGCACAGATTCAACACAATGCTTAAATAACCTCTTCTAGCTATAGCTCTTTGTTTAGGTATATTCTCTAATTTATTGTTGTTTTCCTGAAACCTGTTGATTATATCATCTTCTGCATCAATGTTTATGGGCATGTCATTAATCTCAATACTAACAAGGGTATCGCTTCACCTTGATGACAAGAGCTTTGAGCTAGTTTTGCTGAACACTCTTGGCACTGAGTGAAGACCGTTTTGAAAGTATGTCTGTTTTCATAATTTTTAAGTATCTTAATTCAGATGGGCAGCAATGTCTCTCTCAGTTTCTCTACAGCCTCTTCCACTGATTCTGTAATGACCTCAAACACTTGTCTTATGGTAAGGCTACTGGAGCTAAATAATTCATAAACATCAATTTGTTTTTAAGCAAATCTTTTGAAATTATGTTTTAACTTATATTTAAACAACTGATTTTGTTTTATGACTTCAGGTAGCAGCTCTGCCATTGCCAGGAGCCTAAGTGGATCAAATCTCTTTCCTGTTCCTCTGGGCCTTAAAGATCCTCATGTGCTTTGGGGAGTCAGGAGTTATGACTCCGCTTTTTAAACCTGAATATTAGACCTCCAGTAATCAAGTAGTAATAGAAAAGCAATAGGAAAAGGAAGGGGAGGAGCTAAATGGTCTTTGCTGTATGAAAGACAATCTGCCAATGTCCCATTAAATAATATAATAACAGGGAGTATAAGAGTTCCCAAAAAAGAACGTCACAAGAACAGTTCCTAATAGTGATTTTTTTCTTACAAAATCAATAGTGGTTGTTGATATCTAGTCCCTGAGATAGTGGTGTGATTAGAGCTATCAAAACAAGATGAATAGACAGAAAAGGAGTAACTCGTCAATAAAAATGACTGTCAAATAACAGCAGAACGCTGCAAAAAAAGTTCGCTGCACAAAGCTTTAGGAAAGTATACTAGTCATAATTACATCTTTAAACATATAACAAAATGCCAAATCATAGTATTTTTCATCATGGATGAAAGTATAACTTGTAGGTTTAGACACAAACATCTGTTGTTTATCATTATGCTAAGTTTTTTAGGAATCATAGAATCATAGAATGTTTTGGGTTGGAAGGGACCCCTAGAGGTCATCTAGTCCAACCCCCCTGCAGTCAGCAGGGACACCGCTAACTAGATCAGGTTGCTCAGAGCCCCGTCCAACCTGGCCTTGAATGTTCCCAGGGATGGGGCCTCCACTACCTCTCTGGGCAACCTGTTCCAGTGTTTCACCACCCTCATTGTAAAGAATTTCTTCCTTGTATCTAGTCTAAACCTACCCTGTTTTAGTTAAGTAGGTAGAGGTAAATTAATTGTGAAAAATGTAAGGAAAAGGATAAAAGCAGATAGTGAGCTGAAGGTGGTATGATGGGAAGAAGATGATGGCTGAAATAGACAAATATTTTTGCAGAGCAGGAATGAAGACACACAGAGAGAGGCAGAAGATGAATTTAAACAGTAAGAATAGACTGCTGATATTCCACTACACTGTTATAATATTCCCTGAACTGACACAGTTTCTGTGTCCTATTTCCTGGCTGTCTTTGATAACTAGGATGGATTCAGTTCATCCTATCAAGAGTGGAGAGGGTTACAGCTTCAAATGTGAAAAGGAGGTATTTGCATATGTTTCCAGGGTAGTCCTGGTCAGTGCTGCCAATGGATTTTGTACAGCTATCCTCTCCAGCAAATGTTGGTCTTGACTAGACAAACTGTCTCCACCTGTGGTGGTTGACTTTGGTTGAATGCTAGGTGCCCAGCAAGCTGCTCTATCACTCCCCTCCTAAGCAGGATGGCTTGGGGGTGGTGTGGTGTGGGGGGAAGGGGTGGAAATAAGATGTAAAAAACTCATGGGTCAAGGTAAAGGCAGTTTAATAAAAGCAAAAGAAACGCCACACACAGAAGCAAAATAAGACAAAAGATTTATTCTTTACTTCCCATCAGCAGGCAATGGCCAACCACTTCCTGGGAAGCAAGGCTTCGGTACACATAGTGGTCGCTCCGGAAGACAAACGTCGTAATAATGAATGCTCTCCCTCTTCCTCCTTTCTCTTAGCTTTCATTGCTGAGCAGATATCATATGCTATGGAATATCCCTTTCATCAGTTTGGGTCAGCTGTCCTGGCTATGTCCCCTCCCAAGACCTTGCCAATGCCCAGCCTACTGGTGAGAGGGGATGTTGGAGAGACAGCCTTGATGTTGTGTGAGCACTGCTCAGCAGTAGCCAAAACACCAGTGTGTTATCAATACCTTGCTAGCTACCAATAGAAAGCACAGCTCTATGAGGACTGCTATGTGGAAAATTAACTGCATCTCAGCCCCACCCAATACACCATCTGTATTGACTACAGTGGGCACTAAGTGTATAGTTTAGGTGTAGACATTTATAGTGTAAACAAGAAAATTTAGGTGGACCATATTCTAGCTTTAGTGTCAGTTGTTAGTACCTTCCTATATGACAGTGAAAGAGGAAGGACCATACAGATTTCAGTAATGTAGGCTATAGCAGTTCTAGACAAGGGAATGGACCCCAGGCAAGTTTTCAATTGCATTTGTTTCTTATGAGAATTTACGTAAAACAATACTGACATCTTAAACTAACTTTAAATAACAGATACTTTGAAAAAAAAAAAGTTTTAGGAGGCAAGAACTATTTTCAGCCTTCATCTATCAGGTATCTCTCGGTTCACATACATAACATATTTCAGTAACTGTAGTACAAATGCTTTTATTTTTCTAGAATTCTGATTCATTTTAGTTAATGTGAAGAATCAGATTAAATGCTCACAGAGCACAAATTATTAGATAACATTTTTATGCAGTACCACAGCTGTATTTTCCCTAAAGTAACTAACTTAACATTTTCTTTCAGTATTCATAACTCATAACAATTTCATTATTAGCACTTCTTTCAGATTTTCATTTTCTTGTTTGAAACAGACACAGTGAAAATAAAATGTTTCTTTGTCAAGTTCCTTAGCTGCCTGCTATTGTACCTTGTTCCCTCTTCCTGTGCTACTGTAGTTGAACACTTCTTTTGAAAATTGAATAAGATGTATCTTAAAATTACACATTTTTTAAGGAGGATTAGTTATTCAGTTTAGAGAACTAAAATGTTCCAGACTACATTTTGTATACTTTTGCTTTAGTATCCTCTCCAGATTCATTCATGAAGGTACCCAGGGGCCAAGGGACTGTTTATTCCCAGTACCTCGCAGAACATTTGGAAGGTGCGTTATAAAGAACTTGAAGATAAACTTTTAAAGCAAGTGTACAGTTTGCAGTGTGACTCATAACATATTTTAAAACATATTTGTTAATATTTTACAATTCTTCTACTTTCAGCTTATTACCACCCTTTCCAGTGATGGTTCTGCTCATTCTATAAAGTAAAAATAGCCTTGAATTTAACATTGTTTTAAACATTGCTTAAAATTATCCCCAAATAAAATTATCACAGTCTGCACATAGATATTTTTCATAAATTACTGACCCACAGCTGTATGATAATTTTTAAATTATGCAAATCACTGTGGTTTGAATAATTACTGGTCCCAAAACTACATAACCGTATGTTTTACATGGCTATCTCACCTCTCTTCCCATCTGTTTCTTTACATGCTCTGCCCTACATATTTCCCTCTTACAGCAGCCTTTGCAATTGCCCCAGACGCTTGGGGAAAAAAAAAAAAAAAAAAAGGAACTTTGCAGACAATTATTTCTCCTCTGAAGTTTTCTATCTGCACTCTCTAAAATAACAGCACCACCTCACACTGCTCCTATAATACTTGTAATTTTTCAGAACAGTTTAGGGGGGAAATAGAAGTCAGAGGAGAGAAACATACAAAGAAATGGAGCCAAAGATGTAACTGAGAGACAAAATATGTGGGATAATACAGAGGAGATTAAGAGACACGGGTTTGAGAGGAAAGATTGTATGCAATCCTTGAAAAGAACACATTCTAATGTAAAGACTGAAACTGATGTAATTTAAAGAGTTAATAGGGAATTTTATGCTGACAGAAAGACAGCACGTTGCAGTGAATAGAATAAGACAAAACCAGGAATGTTCTTACCACTGTCCTAACATGTGTTTCTCTTGTCTGTTCCTGAGCTGGAGAGGTTCGAATCCTACCTTGTCTATGAAGAGTTGACCTTACAGGACCTATTCTAGAAATACCACTTTTATATCTTTTAGTTAGTTAGTTAGTTAGTTAGTTCACAGGGAATTTAAGATCTTGTGGAGCAGGCAGAAACATCAACAGTTTGAGGAGAATGTTTATCCTACAGTTCCCATATGAATACTCTTTATAATCTATCTTTTCTGCAGAAGAGCTGTGCATTTTATTTTCATTTTTAGCAGAGTGAGAAGGAGAAGGTGAGGGATAGGAAACATGAGCAAAGTCCAAAAGTTGCAGAGTGCATATGGCTTGACACCTCTGACTTCTGCATTTCCCTTTGAATAGCTCTAGACAGAATCTTGATGAATGCACTTATGTTCACAGTTCCCATTTACTAGGCCTACTCGCCTTGTGTCCTGTAATTCGAAGGAAGGCACTTCACATAAGAATCCACTCTAGGAAGCAGCCACTTATTGATAGAGTACATTCATACTTAACATTTTGTACCTAAATTCAATATGGGGCTGTTGTTTCTCCCCTCTGTGCTTGAGTTTCCCTCTAAATAAAAAGAGAGAGCAGTATTTTTGTACATAAAAGGGTAACATGTCAAAGACTGAGGTACTTGTGAGCATTGTGATAGGAAATATATTATTACTTTTTACAATATAAAAGACTTGCTGAAAGTTGTGTGCTTGACCTGTACTTAAGTCTTGGAATTGAGGCTGGTAAGACTATTGCATTGCCCTTGTGTCTACATCCAGTCAGTTTTCAGCTAGGAGCTAAGAGTAATCAGATTAACAGGATGCATCTAGACTGCCAAATAGCATGTCCCCCCGCTCACTCCCTAGTCCTCAATGCTCCTACTTCATATATATTTGTTCCTTACTAGGTTCTAGTGTGAGTAGTAATACAAAAATGGAAGAAACACCTGAGTGCAAGCATTCACTTCAGGGTCCACTCAGTGGCGGACCGGATGAGAATGCAGCATGTTTGATTCCTTCCATCCTGCAGTAACTTTGAAAAGGATTTTGGTAGTCTTTCCAAGCTCAAGCACCTCTACACAATTTTAAACATCCAAAACCTGATACAAACCCACCATTCCAGTTGTTTGTCACACAGGCCTCACATTATTTCATTAACTCTGAATGACTGCATACATAACCAATAATTGCATTGCAGGGCCACAAGACTGGCTTTGTGGTGTGGCATGCATCCTTGAGCTGTGAGTGACTTTTTGCCACCAGACCTGGAGGGACTATGTAGTATCCCCTGGATAGGTAGCAGAAAGAGGGAAGGAGCCCTCTCCCCATTCACATTCACCACTTCTAAGGTGAGTTCTGTACCTAGATTCAAACAACTTATTTTAAACCACCATGGCATTGCACAGTGGAGGAACAGTCATTCAGGGAGATGCTGGTTCCAGTGACAAGCAAAACTTAAGAGCATCCTATCCCAGCTAAGATCAGAAAGTCTCCTCTCTGACATTACTAGTAGACAGCAGTCAGCAGAGCCAACTCTTAACTGGAGCAACTTCCAAACTGTGCAAACTCAAAGAAATGAGCAATGTTGGTTAATACTGCCTACCCCAGTCTATACAGCCTGTAATATGTTGTCTTACCAACGTTAGAAATCCATAGACAACTACTTTTTTCTAATCCCCATGGAAAAAACAAAATAATTATGATTAAATGTTTCAGAAAACCAGGGAATCTAATTTCCCCAGAACAGAAGGATGGAAGGAAGCAGTTGGGAAAATACCATGGTATGTTTTCTTATGGAAGCTGGAGATACAGATTTGATGTGAAGATATGAATAAACTAAATACAGCAAAAAAGTCATTATTCATTTTTGGCTGCAGTGTATGTGCTGATTATGCAGAGATAGACATATTTTCCTATAACACAAAACAGATGAATACCACAGTATAAGTAAAACACACACAGGCACAAATTAAAACACTGATAACTAAATAAAAAATTATGTGAAATTACATTAAAAATGTATTTGGTAATATTTTATTTCCTTTGTGTATCACTAGTGGTTTTTTAGTCCTCTAAAGGTAAAAAGGAAAAAAAAATTACTCATTAGACTCTCTTTAAGATCTTGGATATGAAACTGCAATGATAAATGAAAAGCAAATATATAGAATATTGAGGATCCTACAATAAACATACTATGCACGCAGGCAGTTCCTCTATATGCTCACACGTGCATAAATGCCTATTTTTCAGATGGATAGATCTCTAAAAAAGCCTGAGTTATTTCAGTGAGTAGCACTGAAAACAGAATATATGAAAAAGACATAGGTGAAACAGAATTCATTTAATAGCTACATGCGTGATAAACAGCAGGGTGTGGTAAATTTAAAACCTATACCATGACTGTGGCAGCACAAATTATTTCAGATAAGAAGTTAAGGATTTTTATTGATGTTCTGGATACTTTTCAATTATTTTTTTTTTTTGAACTTAAATTCTACTTATGATCCAGTGGGTATTGGATGAGATTAGCTCTGTGTATTGTGCATACTTTCATGGGCATCATAAGCATTAAATTAATCAAGGTTTCTGAAGTAATGAGAGATTGAAAGAGAAAGAAAACTTTAGAAATGAAACTACTGTAGATGATCAGGATAATTTTGTAAGAATGTCCAACTGCTGCTGACAACTCCTATTTGTATGTGATCCTCCCATCCAAGGTTTCTGATGAAGCAATAAAGTACTATATTTCACAATTTTACCTTCATCTACAAATCTGTACACAATTGTATAATACAAATTTCTACTTTTTGTTTTAGTTATCGTTTGTCAGCTTGTGAAACTGTGACATTGTTTGGGTGAAACCTTTTCAAGAGATCTTTAAGTTCTCTTTCTATCACACTCTTTTTCTGAAGCTAAGCATATTACACTTCTTTGTTAATGTTTTGTAAATCGAGAATTTTGTATAAAGCTGACTGCCATTCTCATCTTTTTGGCATAGTTGATGATTGAATACTAATCATATAGCAAGGTCATCGTGTGAAAAAGAATAAATGTATTGCAAGATTGTTTGTAACTCGAAGTTTTAAGTCAAATGCAGCAATACCTAGAGCCTCCCTTCCAAAGATATTAGTATTTTTGAACAACCTGATGTAGGCTACATGAAGTCAGATATCCTTCATGAAGAATGTCTGAGACTATAAGAGCAATATAGTCATTTCAGTTGTGTATAAATGCAGGAATTTGGGCATAAACAAAGTAAAAATTTCTTCAGAAGCAATGCCTAGACATTCCCTCTCCCCCTAAACTCCACCTTTGCATTCAGTGCAGGCACTTCTACAGTAAAGGTACTTTTCTCGTAGGTAGAATGATTCAGTATTTAAACCCATGAAGAAAGGTAGGAATTCTACATTTATCATCACAAAATCTCTACTTTTTTTTTCCCTGTAAGACTTTCTGCTGATTTTGCTATTACTAAAGCTGTTGCTGACGTGTACTCTGACATTTTGTTCAAGATTTAGAGATGCTGCTACGAGTAGGTGCAAAATGATGACCTTGATCTAGTGATCTGCAACATTACATTTTGAACTGAAAAGATGGTTACTCAAAGTGGAACGAATGTGACCTAAATAGGTTACTGACGCAAATATCAGGGAGAGTATCTTGGTAAAGAAAGAGCGATACAGCAAACAGGGTAGCAGTTCACTACTGTTCTCTTTGGTTAGACTGTAAAAAATTCCTTTAAGCACTCAAAAAATATATAACTTGTATATAATAATTCTTACATTTTGGAGTGAAAAAAATACTAAAGTGTCATAAGGATTTGTCATAAAGTGACATGAAAAATATCAGAAAACCTTTGGGAATATTCAGTTATTCAATATGATCAGAATTCTCTAAAACTAATATAAGATTTTTCCATTAATGTTTATATTTTAAAGAGTATCAGAAACAACAGCTTTTAGACAGTCATTTCAGGTAATGCATTTAGTGTTGGGTGTTTTGCTTTCTAATATGGTCTTATTTTTTATAACATAAAATATTCATGTTTTCTTTCATGTTTTTATCTAGTCTAGAACTTACAAAATTCCTTTTTATTAATGATTTATATCATGAGAAATACATGCATTTCTTTAAAAGCAGTTCTGTTCCCACTGGAACTTGTGCAAAAAAGTTGTTAACAATAAAAACAGAAGTTTTACATGTGGACAGCAGCTAATGATGGAGCAACTGCATCTCCTGCAGGAGGGGTGTGCACCCGGAGGAGCTCCCACCGCTGGGGAGGTGGTGATGGTGACCTGCTCAAACTGTGAGAGAGGGGCTGCACATACATCTGTGTGTGTGTGTGTGTGCACACGTGTGTGCATGTGTGTGCCTGTGACTAGAACTTTTGGGGATTTGCTCAGGAAGGGTGTTCAGAAATTTGAAGAAGTTAATTCATATTTTGTAAGTGTCTAGTATTGCAGTTTATCTACTGCATGACAGATATTGATCTGATTGCTAGTTAATTATGTATCATAGGTAAACCAACAAGCTGCTTTGATCATAATTTCATTTAAACTATGTAAACTGAGCAGTTTGGTGCTGTAACAGCACCAATTTCCCATTACCCTCATCCTTCTTTAATTATTTATCATTACAACTATACAGATGCTCATTCGCACTGCTTAGCTGTTGGCTCAGTTCCTGGGAGATTCTGTTTTGCTTCAATTACTTCCCTTTATTAAACCTGTTGTAAAGGGTGCTATCCCTAACTTGCATCGATAGGCACCAGCTAATGCTCAGTATTCATTGGGCTCTATATGGTGCCTTCTGTAGTCCAAAGAGATGAATTTGTTTATTTGTTTTTCCAGTTCAGAGTGTTAAAAATAAGGTGAGAGCCGTAGTGAAGCTTACTCGGATGTTCTTATGCCTAAAACTATGGCTTTTCTGAGCATTTCCTAGAATTTGGCAGGAAGACTTACAAGGTGGCTGAAGGTGCAAGATAGAGCTGGAGGACTGCGCAGGGCAGGAGGTGCCAACACTTTTGCCATCTTATCCACACTGGCTATTGAGGGTGGTTCCAGCAGTGAACTGACTCCAGAACAACATCAAGGATTTGTGCTGGAAGAAACTATTTGGTTTACTCAAAAGCCAATCCCAGCAGTAAAAGCCATTAATGAAACCTGGGTGATCAGGGAAGAAAAATAGGCTAGTGTATGGAAAAAATTAAGGTTTTTAACAGCAGAGCGGTTCTCTAAATTACCAAGCTGCCATGCATGTGTCTTCTCTAGATCATATATAAGGTTTCCTTTTTTTCTGTGTATTTTAATCAGTGATAAAATATCTGCACTGGAAATGTCAGAAAATAAAGTCAGTAAGCAGCAGGGAAGTAATGAGGGGGAGGCACAGGGGTGTTCTTGGGAGAATAAACCCCTAAATATTCCCATAAAGACAGCAGCCTCTTGTGCTGTCTGCTTCACCCCATAGGTTGCAGCAACAGGTGTGAATATCAGGGTAACAGACTGGCAAGGTGAGGAGCTTGTGGGATGAAGTTTATCTTCTGCGTGATAACTTTGTCCCTTGTCTTATATTTGAAGCTGTGCAGGCTTCAGAATAGATTACTTCAGATTATTCTCTTTATTTCAAACTATAACTGAGTCAGCAATTTCAGAAGTTAACTACACCAAAAACATGCCAGACATTAAGTGATACAAAGTAGCTACTGAAAAACTACCAGATGGTGTTAAAATCTGGATTTTTTTTCTATTCAGAAGTGCACATGTAAATCAAAGTACTGTAACTGCAAATTAGCCTATGAGACTGAATGTTCTAGTACACATTGAAATTCACAGGAGCTAAAAGAAGAAAATAATAATGTTAATACTTATAAGAAGAGAATTTTAGTGTGATTTATGTATTTAATTGTCTCAGTCATTAGCCAGTGTATTTCATATTCCTCTGGTGAAGTAATTAAACAAGCTCCACCTTTATTCTACAACTATGCTATCATGTTACAGAATCACAAAATCACGGAACAACTGAGATTGGAAGGGACCTCTGGAGGTCATCCGGTCCAACTCCCCTGCTCAGGCAGGGACACCTACAGCCAGTTGCCCAGGATCTTGTCTAAAGACTTTGTTAATATCTTCAAGGATGGAGACCTCACAACTTCTCTGGGGAACGTGTGCCAGTGATCAGTCACCTTCACAGTAAAAAAGTGTTTCTTGATGTTCAGAGGGAAACCCTGCTGTTTCAATTTGTGCCCATTATCTCTGGTGCTGTCACCAGGCACCACTGAAAAGAGCCTGGATCTGTCCTCTTTGCACCCTCCCTTCAGGTATTTATATACATTAATAATATCCCCCCTGAACCTTCTCCTATCTGGGCTGAACAGTCCCACCTCTCTCAGCCCTGCAACATAGGAGATGCTCCTGTCGCTTCATTACCTTGTGGCCCTTCATTGGAGTCTCTAGCAGCTCCTTATCTCTCTTGCACTGAAAGCCCAGAACTGGACACAGCACTCCAGGTGTGGCCTCACCAGTGCTGAGCAGAGGGGAAGGATCACCTCCCTCGGCCTGCTGGCAATACTTTGCCTAATGCAGCCCAGGACTCCATTAGCCTTCTTTGTGGCAAGGGCACACTGCTGGCTTCTGTTCAGCTTGGAGTCCACCAGGATCCCAGGTCCTTTTCTGCCAAGCTGCTTTCCAGTTGGGTGACCCCACCATGTGCTGGTGCCTGAGGTTATTCCTCCCCAGATGCAGGACTTAGCACTTCCACATACTGAACTTCAGGAGATTACTTAATGTTATTTAATTAATTATGATTCCTTTCTCCAGAAGTATTGTGTTGCCAGCTAAATATAATATATATATATTTCTTATGAACTGAAACAGTTCATTTCAGTTTCAGTTTATTATTGTGTGAATCAAACTAAAAATCATACTCCCCTTGCAGTTTATCAAAATTATATCCAATGATGAACTCCTGGAATATATTAAAACAACTGAAAATACGAATGTCTGCAACAGATAAACTAAGGCTTCTAAAATCAGTTGCTTTGTTTTCTGTTTTAAGTAGTGGATTTATTTGTTGTTGTTGTTTTACAAACAGATAACTTCTGTTTGTTCCATTCAAGCAATCTAAAATGAAAAGTAAGTTTTGATGCACATTTGTAATACAGACGCTGAAAAATTCTGTTGTTCATTCTGCATAGCCTGCCTGCCTCTTTGGTATTCTAATTTTCTCAAAAAAACCCACCACGGTGACAACCTCATTACTATTCTACGTTGATGACTGTGACGAGAGATACTTTTTTCTTGTTGTTCCTATTTATATATTCCACTATTCTTTATCTGATGAATCTTCCAAAGAGGGTAAAAAAAGGAAAACGGAGATGGTCATTGGCTAATGGAAAATTACGTGTTTATTAGTGCATTTTACAATTAAGGTAAATTATCTTATAATTTTTTCCAATTGCTAGCTAGAGAATGACTGGAAAAACACTGCATTATGCCAACATAGATTTTTATGTTTTAAAAAAACCCTAAATATACATTTTTTAAAGAAAAAATGGACTCCAGAAAGTGTAAGAAAGAATATTAAAATATATCACATGGACCTGGGTAAAAATCACATTACAATCATCTATGTCAGTAAAATTACTCACGATATTTGAAAACACTGGAATTGTGTGGCTGAGACAGAACTGTTACTTAAATACAGCAGGCAAGATTTCAGAGGATGCTTTTAGATATCTGAATAAAAGTGGTAGGCAGACAGATGCTTGGAATGTCAGAGGCATAATTTATTTTGGCTTATCCTCCTGAGGTATTTCAAGGCTATGAATACATGATTCTTTAATTTAACGTAACAAATGTCCTCCTGGAAAACATATAGGTGAAAATAAACTAGCACTAAAGGCAGAAGAAACTCATACAGAGGACTGGTGAGGACAGCTATATGATGTTATCAATAGAAAGAGTATTGCAAAAAGGGACAGTCCATTTCTCACTTCTCAGTTGATCTTTTGTGAACATCTACTGATTTCATGAGAAATAACATGTTTGTGTTCCTGCTTGTCCTGGTTCTGGCTGGGATAGAGTTAATTTTCTTCCTAGTAGCTGGCACAGTGCTGTGTTCTGGATTTAGTACTAGAAGAATGTTGATAACACACTGATGGTTTAGTTGTTGCTAAGTAGCGCTTAGGCTAAGTCAAGGACTTCTTCAGCTTCCCCTGCTCTGCCAGGTGCACAAGAAATTGGGAGGGGGCACAGCCAGGACAGCTGATCCAAACTGACCAAAGGGCTATTCCATACCATATGATGTCATGCTCAGTATATAAACTGGGGGGAGTTGACTGGGGGGCAGTGATCACTGCTTGGGGACGGGTTGGGCATCAGCCAGCAGGTGATGAGCAATTGTACTGTGCATCACTTGTTTTGTATATTCTATTTTTTTCCACCTGCTGTTTTATTAAACTTTCTTTATCTCAACCCATGGTTTTTACTTTCTTTTTTTCCAATTCTCTCCCCCGTCCAACTTGGGAGGGGAAGAGTGAGCAAACAGCTGTGTGGTGTTATGCTGCCTGCTGGGTTAAACCACAACACTGCTTCACAGGGGCAGCTCCTGGAGTCAGACCAGGGGTGTGGGTGCCCCTGGCCTGTGGTCTCAGCTACTGGAGCCAGTGGGGTCTTTAACTTCCAGCTAATGGGGCTGCGTCTGGAAAACCAGCTACTAGGGGGGACCAGCATGAGTGAGGAGGGCAGAGGAGCTGTGCCGGTACTCAGGGGACCCATGAATGTGCCTGTGCTTGTGACGCTGGAGAGCGTGGAATGTGTGCTCCACCAGTGACTTTCTGCCCCTGCCTGACCAAGAAGTGGAGGGGACGTGGCTGTTCCTGTGTCTGCTGTGAGCCCTGAACATGGGTGCTGCTGGGGGCAGCGCCTGCTCTGTGGCCCTCTGTGTGACCAGCTGTGGCTATGTCTTCTGTGTGTCTGTGCCTGTCTCTTGGACACACACTTAAATTCACTACTGGTTGACCCTGCTAATGGGAAAATGGTAGATGCATCCCTCAGCCTGAGCAGAGAACCCGGGTCCTGGGGGGCACCATGTTGGGCTCCAGCAGCCAGGCAGGAGGGTCCTGGGTTGGGGAGGTTGGAGCCAGCAGCCGTGCCTAACTTCCCTTAACAGTTTGTAAGCATGAGACTATTTACTTGTATTCTAATATTGGAATAGGAATAAGAAAATGTATGAAGTTTTTATTTAAAAAAAAAAACAAAAACAAAAATATATTATGGAGACATTCTATCATTAAATGCAGGAAGCCCTAGCCATGAATTCATTTGCATGATGGATTAAGGAATTCCTTAAGTACAACAGATAGGGTGGGGTATTTTACCATGCAACAGCCTCAAACTTTCAAGAGAATACCTGAATAATTCATATTACTTATATATATGAGCATATATACACATACATATATGTATACTTACAAAGCATGCATATTTATATAAAGGCACACCAGGGACAAATGTTCTGTAATAAGCAAATCAGACATTTTTTTCCCCCTTTTTTAAAGAAAATACTATACCTTCTTAAGTAGGTTTTCTTTGGCTTTTATACAGATACAAGGACTACAAGCACTCACATTCTGAAAATCAAGCTCAGTTACTGTGTATTTTATATTTTGAATGAAAATGTAAGATGAAGATAGGATGTTTTCTCAGGAGAGTTATGTACATCAAATTAGTAGATAATTAATATTGTCAAATGTTTTATGTGTGTGAAGACAAAGTGATTTGCAGTAATTTCCACAACTTGCAAAATTCCACAAAAACAATCTTGATGGACTTTTTTTTTTTAATAATTCCTACTAAATGGAAGATGAAGGAGATAGATAGATAGATTTTCAAATTATAGACATTGCAGACACATATCTTAAAAAACAAGAAGAATTACCTAAGAGGAAAAACAAGACCTTTCCCTATTTATGCCTTTATTTACAGTATTTATAATAGGTTGTCCAGTATTTCTTTCAGTATTTAAAAAGTATGCCTATATGGGAATGAAAAATATAAAATTAAAATAAATGAGGCTCAAGTGAAGTATGCTGTGAGAAATGTCTTGCTAGAAATTAAAAAGAAAAACCAACTCAGAAAAACAAAGACATCTTCGTAGTTCACCAGGGTAAAGAGTAATTTCCTGTAGCTATGTTAGATGACATTCCTGTGAAATAATTATATGTAAGTAATAAACCACATTTGATAAACAATATTTGTAAAGAAAACAGGATTATTATGAATGATTGAAAACCACTAAATAAAAGGCAAAATATGCAACATGGAAGTATAAAGAACAATAACTGGAGACCTCACATTTTCACATTTCAAAAGATTCGTTTTTAATGATATAAAAGATCTTTCTAAAAATACCTAACTAATAATGAAAGGAGTTTTAATATTGCTTGATATAGACTAATGATGCATTTCACCTATTTACCATCTGAGCAATTTTTGTTTTATATCTAATGACAAGATTAATGAAAAACACACCTTTAATATCAGTGTTTCAGTAAATCAACTTTTCACTGTCTTTGTTAATGACCTGTAGCATTTTTTTGTCACATTCTTTCTCAGGTAATTTTTCTTTTCTTTTTCCATTATATTTACTTAAAGACTGTGATCCAGTAAATAGTGAACTAATCTAGCACTTTGATGACCTAATCTAGGACTATTCCCAAAGTAATATATACCAGTGTTGTTGGGTCATGGTTACCCTGACACTTTTGTTTTGTTTAGTTTTCTTTTTCTGTAAATCTCTTGTCCCTTATAATTCTACCTGCTAGGTAGTGAGACAAGTTAGAACACCTCATGAGAGATCATGAAAATTACAAAATGATCCAACTTTGTTCCTTTTAATTCTATCCAGTTAGTACTATGCCACATTAACTTTTCACATGTCAGGCATAATTCCAATCACTGGCTGCTGGAGTTTAATTACCACTTCTTTTTTTATGGAAAGGAAAAAAAAAACTATAGAAGAGATTTCAAAACAAACATGATTTAGCATGCTATGCTACTTTTTTATGTGATGGGCCACATAACCTTCAAATACTTTCATAATACTAGCACTTATCCACTGTTTTATATGCTAGCTAATAAATTGCTAATTTGCTTAGCTCATCTAGTTCTTATATGTAACTCTCTCATATTTGGTAGCAAACTCCAGGAGACATTAAAAATGCATTATTGTGAATTGCAATCATCCATGTCAGCATTTCAGTGGAGAAAGGTGTGGAAAAAAATAATAATTATTGAGGAGAAATAATACAGCATCAGCATCATCTCACAGTCCAAATATTGAGGCATGCTTTATGAACCCACAGTGACACTTCAAAACAGGCAAACAGCACTCTGGTCTCCTGAACTGCCACGTGGAAGCAAGCCTTGATGGTCCTAAAAGCTAGAAAAGGACACAGCAGAATCACAAGAGGCATGACCTGAGCAGATGCAAGTCAAGGCCGCATGGCTGCAGATCCGGAGTTACTGGGAATACGTGTTACATCAGTTGTAACAAAGGCTCCTAGGACCACATAGATGCTGCTCTGCCATACCAGGTCCCCTCTCAAAGCAGTTTTTATCTGTAGTAAATGTATATAAGCCCTGGTACTTTTATTTTCAGTCAGAGTTCATATTGACAGAGGGCTGAAATAAACTGCTTCTGCCTGACCTGAATCTGCAAAATAGCCTGCATGTTGATGCTATGATGGTGATAGACTCTGTGCTGTCTTCCTAAATATTTCTGTAATTGATTTGCAGTGTGAACCAGGAACCAGCCTGTACAGCAAGTCAGAACAAATACAGCTGCACCTACAGTGGGTTTATGGTCATTTCCACTACCTGAATACTTAAAGTGTTCATCGCCATTCATCCTAAGTAAGAAGAAATTTGAATTTCAGGTATTTTATGATCCAAAGGCATTGTTCTATGTAAATCATAAGATCACAGAATCATAGATTCATTACGGTTGAAAAAGACCTCCAAAATCATAAAGTCCAACCGTCAACCCAACACTACCATGCCTACTAAACCATGTCCCGAAGTGCCAGGTCTACAAGTTTTTTAAACACCTCCAGGGATGGTGACTCCACCACCTCTCTGGGAAGCCTGTTCCAATGTTTGACCACTCTGTCAGTAAAGAAATTTTTACTAATATCCAATCCTCACCTCCCCTGACGCAACTTGAGGCCATTTCCTCTTGTCCTATTGCTTGTTACTTGGGAGAAGAGACCAACGCCCACCTCACTACAACCTCCTTTCAGGCAGTTGTAGAGGGCGATAAGGTCATCCCTCAGCCTCCTCTTCTCCAGACTAAACAACCCCAGTTCCCTCAGCCACTCCTCATAAGACTTGTGCTCCAGACTCTTCACCAGCTTCGTTGCCCTTCTCTGGACATGCTCCAGCACCTCAGTGTCTTTCTTGTAGTGAGGGGCCCAAAACTGAACACAGTATTTGAGGTGCAGCCTCACCAGTGCAGAGTACAGGGGCATGATCACTTCCCTACTCCTGCTGGCCATACTATTTCTGACACAAGCCAGGATGCTGTTGGCCTTCTTGGCCACCTGGGCAATCTGCTGGCTCATATTCCCAACTATCAACCAGTACCCCCAGGTCCCTTTCTGCCAGGTAGATTTCCAGCCACTCTTCCCCAAGCATGTAGCATTGCATGGGGTTGTTGTGACCAAAGTGAAGGACTTGGCACTTGGCCTTGTTAAACCTTATACAATTGGCCTCGGCCCATCGATCCAGCCTGTCTAGATCCCTTTGCAGAGCCTTCCATGAGCAGATCAAAACTCCCACCCAGTTTGGTGTCATCTGCAAACTTACTGAGGGTGCACTCTATCCCCTCATCCAGGTCATTGATTAAGATATGAAACACAGCTGGCCCCAAAACTGAGCCCTTGTGACCAGCTGCCAGCTGGATTTATCTCTGTTCACCACAACTCTCTGGGCTAGGCTACCCAGCCAGTTTTTTACCCAGTGAAGAGTACCCCTGTCTAAGCCATGACCCACCAGCCTCTCTGTTCTCTATATCCATGCCTAACATTTAGCTACGCAAACTAAATACAGATACAAAAAAAAATAAAAGTTACAAGGACAAAAGTAATCCACAGCTATAATAAGAAAATATACCTATTGGTTATTTCCTCAAAATTTTTCTATTATTGCAAAATTTCTTTTTCACACAAGCACAGATGTCATACACCTTTCTCATTGGTGTAACTTTATGGAAAAAAACATGCAATGTCCTTTTGCAGATGATACTGCCACAGGTATTTATTAAAGTAACTGCTATAACTACAACTAGCAAATGAGTTGTGAAATACTGAGATCTAATTTTTTATTACACTTTTTTTTAAAAAGTTTATTTTATATTAGAACTAATGTTTCTGAAGGCATATTTTTCAGTCTAAATATGGACAGGAAAATGTAAGATACTGTGGAATTGTTAGAGAATTTCAAGAAAAAGTAATAATAAAAGCCTTTTGGAGTATATAGTTTTATAGCATAGCTAGCTATTAGTTCAAATATTTTATTTCATTCCATTCAGGAACTCAGTGGATTAGACTTCTTAGCAGGAATAAAAACACATCATCATAATTCTAATTCCCAACAAATAACAACAAAATACTTCAATAAAATTTCCACTTCTTCCTACTCTTCTTCATAGTAAGATGGAGACAATTTCATGTCCTTTTTGCTATTGGAAAACTAATAATCTAGTTTAAGCTACTAGTTAGTTTTTTTCTCTAGACGATTAATGAATTACTGCATCAGAAGAATATGAAACATCTATAATATGTCAGACAACTACTTAAGGATGGAATACACTGCATATTAAACCGCCTTTTTTCATTGATAAGAAAACGTGGATACATATTTGACATACTTATAAATGAAACATAATTTCTAGAAAGCTAAAACTAAGGTAAATTAATGTCACTTTTTTGTTAGAATTCCTTTTGGAAATTATAAACATTTTGAACAAAGAATGAACTCAAAAGTTAGTTTATTTTCTCTAACAGTATTATATTTTTCCTTAAATATCACTAGATTTTTATTGCACGAACATTTTTGGCAGTTACACTTAGATGCTCACACACCAGTCTTGGAATAGAAAGATATTTCACTATTTTCTAATAAAGAAAATGCAAAACATAACTTTTATAAACTACCAAATATCCTCTAATACCTTTGTTGTTATCCATTCCTCCAACAGCGTAAAGTGTCCCAACTGTAGATTTTCTAGGTTTAGTTCTTGGACTTTGCATAAGAGTTCTTCTCTCTGGTAAAAGATGGTATTTCATGGCTTCCAGAATAAGCTTCTGGCATTCTAGGTCATCCTTAAAAAGCGCATGGTTTTCTAGGTCAGCCAATATCTGTGAATGAAATTATTGTGAATCAAAAATGTTAGAAATTCCTTAAAAAGCAATACCATGCAATGAGAGAAGATCACAAAACAGATGTCAAAAGTATATCCTTCATTACACAATACAGGGGTTTGAAGGGCTAATTTTTTTGGAGGAGAGACAGAAAAATAAATATTTAATTGATTTTTAAAAGACTATAGGAAACTTATAGATCACTGTTTAACCACCCCTTAAAACTACAATCTTACTACTCTCTTATTGAAGACAAAGAATATGAAGTATTGTCTTGTAGACATAACACTGGAAGGACCCGGAAGGCATCTCTCTGCAACTATCTTGAATATGCAGTCATATAACATAACAATGTTCTACAGTATTTTATGTAAAACTTTCCAGGAACATCCCTTATTTTTAAAACCAAACCAAACCAAGCCAAAACAAAACAAAACTACCAAAACCAACAAACCTAACATAACCCAAACCAAACCAAAACCAAAACCAGGACAACTTGCTTCTGCAACTTTGGAATCTATTGTTTTGATGTGTTATTGGCAAAATTAAGGATTAATAATCCAGATAATGTAACTATCTTTACAATTGGCATAAAAACTAAAATCAGTAGTTACCAAAATAGATGCTTAGTGCATACAGCTGAAAGCATATTCTTTTACATTTCCAAGGAAGAGGGCTACAAGTTGTAAATGTTAAGTGATTCACTTGCCTGTATGCACACATCTACTGATTGACATGCTGTAAATCACCCTGTAAGTTTCTAAGATCCCATTGGACTAAGCAACCTGGTCTAACCTCAGTTTGAGCTGGAGGTTGGACTAGAAATCTCTCGCGGTCTGCTCCCAGCTGAATGATTCTGTGATTCTGTGAGTAGGTTTTAATTGCATATTTCACATACCCTAAGGCATCAGAAGTCAATCAAACTCTCAATGTTTATGTTTAAGCAAATGAGTATTAACTCTGGAAGTTGAACCTTACATTCTGTTGACCATCAAATTAGAGTAGGTTTTAATTGCATATGGCAGCATATCTGCACAGTCTGGCAGATTTCTAGGTCTTATAGAACATCTATCTGTGAGACCTAATCATTTTCAGAGAAGCAGCTGAAGTCCAGAAAACAGGAGAATTTAGTTGCCAGAGTCTATGAGGAGGTACCTCCCTCACAGACACCTATATGCAAATGTATGCAAATTGCTTTGCTGTTGCCTACACAGGCAGCTAGATTCCTTTAAGGACTCTCAGCTATTTATCTGGACTTCAGTGGCTGCTGAAGAATGTGTGAATGTCTTTCGTCAATCTGTCAGCCTTTTGCAGATAACGCATGTTT
This sequence comes from Gorsachius magnificus, assembly GCA_034008185.1. NCBI lineage: Eukaryota > Metazoa > Chordata > Aves > Pelecaniformes > Ardeidae > Gorsachius > Gorsachius magnificus. The sequence continues at coordinate 43,902,074 of CM067081.1, forward strand.
TCTGTGACATCTAAAATATTAATAGCTGGTACATACAGACAGAAGACTCCTGCTTCTGATTTTAGGTGTCAGTCATGAAATGAATCTATCCAGGTCCAGTGAAAGGCATTACACACTGCAGTATCTCAACTGGTGATCCAGAACTCTTATTTGACATGGCTGATGACCTAATGGACAATAGACCTGCTTATGAGAAGAAGTGAATAAGGAAGTTCATCTAGCCTGACAAAATATGTCTCCAACTGTGGCCATAAGTCAATGTCTAGGGAGAAAGCCATAAAAAAGTTTTCAAATATATAGGAATTACTCTTAATACTCCCCAAATATCCAACTTTCAGATCAGGGATGTTCTGAGGTGGATGTCTTTTCCACATATTTTGTAATTCTCAAGGACTCTATCTTCCATAAACTAGTTGAATCTTCCTTTGAACTCATGTTGCATCTATGATACATTTTCACAAATTTGGCCTATTACTAGCTGCATATGAAGGTTTATGTCCTTCTGTTTGTTTCAACCTGGCTCCTGTTGCTTCATTTGCAATGTTTCCTTCATTTCTTTCATTCAGTACTCCCTAATTATTCTATTGAAAGAGATCCTTATAATGTTCTAAATTTCAGTCATATTCTCCATTAGCTGACTGTCTTCAAGACTGAGAAACCTTAACTTAGTTAATCATTGCTTATATGAAAGAAGAATATTTTTTATCTCCCTTGCTGGCTTTTGCTGAACCTTTCAGTTCTATTAGATTTTTTTTGTGAAGGGAGAACTGCACACAGTATTCAAGAAACTTACAGACAGTGAACTTCTATGGTGGCATAATGATGTGCTTTGCTTTGTTATATTTTTCTTTCCTAATAACTTGTAACTTTATTTTGTCTTTTTGACTAGTACAGTGCTTCAAGCTGACTTTTCCAGAAATTCATATTTCATAGACACAAAATTTCACTCCTGAATGCAAGTGGCGAACCCAAAACCTATGATTTTAAATCTGAAGTTTAGGGTTGGCTTTTTTTTTTTATTTGCTTATATATTTATTATTATTGTTTATTCTCCAGGTGCATTATATTACATTTATCTACACTAAAATTGGAGAAAAGCAGTTATTAGGAATTTTGAGTGGGTTAAAGGCTACTCACATCTTGTGTATTGAAAATTAAAGTATCATCTTTAATATAGGCACAAAAAGCTGTGGTAATGCAGAAAGATTACTATAGGAGGAATAAGATTTGTGGTATTAATAATCATGGACTTTTTAGAGTGAAGGAGGATTTTATTTGTCATTGGTCTCTAACTTAGGTACTTGTAGTCCATGGGGAATTTCGTATAACTGGAAAGTTTGATTCTATTATTAAATTGCGGAGCAAACTCTGTAAGTTGAGGAAACTATGCATTGCAGCGGAAGACTGGGTATTTCATTATTTTCTGTTCTAACAAAAATTCCACATATTTTAGCTGAAGAAATGAAAGGATTTTTTAAATTCTTATTTTAATTTAACTAAAGCTAGCTGTCTGAACTAGCTGTCTGAACTGAATACGAGGTGTTCTCCATGGGCTAATCATGAGTAAGTAAACTCGTAGATAGTTTGAGTCACAATGATTTTCAGTGAAGTTCTAGGCAAAAATGGATGAAATCCAGTTTCCATTATTAAAACATTAGCCTCTACTTAGCAAAATTGATAGTTTTAAGCTGTCTGTTGTATATTGAAAACCTCCGGCATATTTCAGATGACAGTACATATCGTGTTTGGCTCTGCCCATCTTCCTGGGTATCTGGTATCATAAAATATCCATATATTGATACCATGAAAGACAAGAATGTGTGGGGAATTAGGAAAATGGAAGAGGGAAAGAGAAAGTAGAAGGAGATACAGAAAGGTAAAAAGAGCTCTTTTCACATAATAAATGAACTGGGAGAAGGAACAAGACTAGAAGTGTGATAATTTAGCATAGTAAAGCTAGTAATACACACAAAGCCCCTAGGTTCATAGCAAACAATAAGCTTGTTGAGGGAACAGGTAATACAAAAGAAACCATGGGATTTATTAGTTTACACAAGCACTGCATAAATAATAAATTTACAATATCTTAAAAGTAGTAATATTAATAATCATGTGTCATCCTTATCAGGATGTGAAGGTAAATGCTATATTGAATATATGCTATATTGCAAATGTACTGTTAAGAAGGTTAAACCAAACATAAAATATTTATTTTGGCAACCACTCCAATACACAATGGTATTATTTTATCACTTAAGATACAAAAAAGTTAAAAGAATGAAAAATTTGAAAGCAAAGATGGTTATGTTACTTGATGATAGTGTTTTCAGAAAACATCACTTAACGTGGTGCAGGTTAATAGATTTATACAAATGTTTGCAAACAGATTATGCATCAACCACAAATAATCCCACAATCATGAAAGTAAAAATAAATTTATAAAAGGAAAAGACAGATAAGATAAAAAGGGCTGAAAATGTATGTATCAATGTATTTTGGGGACTTCAAACATCTTTCAGGATCTCTGAATAAATTTCTGTCAGTGTGTCAAATCTGAATTCATGTAACAAAAAGTGAAGGGATGAGGTCTGAAGTTTTTCCTCCCAATCAATAATGAATGGCTCATACACTGTCCTTCATTTAGGCAGATTAGGTTTTTGAAAACTGACATAACTTTCTATTTCTGGCAGGACAAGCACTTTTCTCATATTACATGGAAAATGAGGCATAGAAATCCCTCCATATATTTTTTTTCTGAAACTATATTTGCTATTATTTTCTAATAAAACAACAGTATATATTATATTCATTTTTATAAATGTACATGATTATTGCATTAAGAAACTAATAAAATGTATTTGAAACAGCAGCAGCAGAATAATAATTAACTGACTGGAAAAACAATAAAAATATTGAGATTGTCTAATATGAATTCAGTCTCAGAGAAATGTTACAGAAAAGATTTGAAATTAAACCTGCTGCTCTTTTAAATTTGTCACAAACTCCCATTTTGGCATCTCCCTAGCATACATGTATCTTTTATTAGTTCCTACTGATCTATATACTACAAGGCCATATGCTTTATGCACTAAACAGGCATGTTTATGGTCAGCTTAAAACACTGTATACTTACTATCTATAATAGAACTGCTTTGTGGCTGGAGGCTCAAGATGTTGTTTTATCAAAAGTCTTATTAAAATAGTATGACGCACATGCAGAACAGAAGTAGATACACGCAAAAACCAGCAGAAACATTTTTGGGTTTTGATGGTAGTATTTGTAAAAGAGGTCGCTATATGGTTGAGGTTAATAGCTTGATATAAATGTTTGCAAACAAATTGCACATGAAATAATTATACTTGAAAATATTCTTAAACTTTGATATTGACTTCTTTTTTTACAGGAAAATGGCCAGCTCCCAAATTCTGCTATCTTCATTCAAAATGGCAGTTCCTTAAAATTTTATCAGGGAATGCATTGAAATGTATAACACTCTGACATATTTGTTGAACTGTATTATGATCTAACATATACTGCCTTTACATATAACCTCATGAATTTAAATATCAAGATTCAGTTCTCTTCCCTCATAGTTGGTGAGTGTTCTCACATTGACTGGAATGGTATTACAGAAAAATCAGCATTTCTATATGTTTTTACATTTAACATTATTGAGCTAGGGTCCGTATAAGAATAGTAGAATAATCACTGGAATTTTTACTGTATTTCTTAATCTAAGTTGAGCAACAAGAAAACTGAGTCTATGGGTAGAGTCAAATTTATTTTCAAATGTATTTACCTTCCCTAGTGTGTAGAAGAAAATATAATTCATAGGAAGGTATGTAAGTGATTATTTTTAATAACTTTTCAAAGACTATATCCTTATAATCTTGGCACCCATGATATCAGTGGAAGGACTCAGAAACTTCAGATTATCAAGAAATTAAAAGTAAGCATTTTGTATGTCAGATATAATAAGGATTTGTACCTATATGTATGCATGCATTTTCTGGTGCTGGTTATTATGCAATTAATGTTACTAAATAAGAATATTAAAGTGTGCTAATAAACAGCAGTAGTAAGTATATTTCATAACACTATGTTAATTTATATTTCTTAATATTAAGATTTTTAATATATCCTTTTTGTGAGTTTTGAAGTTCTGTTTGAATTTCTCAGCACACTACTCGTGGATTTGAAATCAAAGATCTGAAGACAAATCATGTTCAGAGTTTAGGCAGGATGATGTCTTCTTTTGCAAAATAATTTAATGTATATTTAGGGCTTCTGAACCAAACAGTGTACTTTGACAACAATTAATTTAACAGAATACAGGCACAACAAAGTTTTCCCTGCACAAATTTGAGGTAATAAGTTACCTATACTTTCTAATGCTTAATGGAATTAATGGAATTGATGACAAGTGGTTTTTATGGCAAGCTTCTTATATAAGTAAGGATCAAAGTCCAACAATCATATTTGGTGACTTCCTATCAGACAGCTACTTCTTTATTCTGATATTCCAATCTGTGCCTGGGCTCTTAAAGCAAATATTTATATCTATGAGATCTTCTAACTGAGTTGCCAGGTGTTTCAAATAAAGAAGTGATACTCAGTGAACAGTCCTGACCCTAAATTCTGAGATTTCATGCACCAATGACAAATAAAGGCTGAACCTTTTCTGCTTTCTGATTAGAAATTCATCCTAGAAATAAAAAAAAAATAAAAATAAAAATTCTAAATAAAACTTTAAAAGAAGACAGAAACTTGTGTTTCTTTTCCTCAAAAAAAAGAAGTTTTTTACTCAATGGCCAAATAATAATTTTTTTTGTCAACAAGAACAAAAAAAGAATTAACTAATTAAAAAAGTAACAGTAAAAAAAAAAAAGAATGTGGTAAAAGACAGGCCTTTTCCCAACTGTGAAGATATTGGAAAAATAATTTTGAGAAAAATGTTAATTCTTCCCTCCTACCCATTTATTTTAGCACATAGGCTGAATTGTGATAAACACTGTATTTCTTACTGTCCTAACGTCTAAGCCCTGTGAGTGACTGGGGGTGGGGGTGGGAAGGGGACAGGGAGAAGTTGAAATTAAAGCTACCGTTTAGAAGCCAAAAGTCATATAAAGTTAACTGTTTCACATTGTCTAAGTTTCAATAATCTGCTTCAATGTTTTCTTCTCCATAGTTATCTTCCCTTATTACATTAAAATAATCAATATATTTTTATTAAATCAGGATGCACCTGATCAGGAAATTCAGTTAATAAGAATATTTCCCTGGAAACCATATTATGTACAGCTTGCTATATTTCATGGCTATGACATATTTCATTAAGAGAGAATTGTATCTAACATTAAATGAAGATTTCTGGGGGTTATAACACGTGGAAATTCAGAACTGTCGCTTCTCAGAAACCCATGTCAGTGCTACTTCAGCGTAGTTACTTTTAGAATTGCTAGAACTTCTCAGACTAGCAATATCCTGAGAATTTTTAGTAACTTTGTGTCATCACGCTTCTCATTTTTCCCAGTTAAAACACCACCGAGTCCTTTCTCAGCTGTACTTCTAAATTATTTTCAATACAATGCTGCAGAGAGCCGGCATGCTTCATCTCAATGAAGCGCATTCAGTTTGAGATCATGAGCAAGTACTGCCAAAAGGAAAGTCAAGCCTAATGATCACAAAAAGAGGAGCTTGCTGCTGGTGCAGCAACTGACAGTGAGTACACCGTGGAACTGCATTCTTATTGCTGCTTGCCTTGCTGTCACCCTCAGATCCCACCTTCCTTCCTCAGGGAGCAGCAAAACCAGAGCTACTCCCTGACAGCTCTCCCCAAGCCCTTCCTTTATCCCATTGATTGGCTGATATGATCCAGGTGAGAGTATTAGTGATTTGATTAGCTGATTTGAATTAAGTTATATCTCACATATTCTATGTAAATGATCATCTGAGAGACGGCATAGGTCCCATTCTCCTCTGTTGAATGTATGGCTTCTAGGATGCAATTCAGCCACTACTAGGGAAAAAGAGGGTACCACCTGCCTGGGAAGCAAATGATCACTCTCCTTTCTCCTGCATCCCATTCTTGGAAGAGATTACAAGAGCCAGAGAACTGCCTCACCAAAACTTTCACACTATCCTCATCCTTCTGAAGAGGCATAGAACATGCCCTGGTTATTTAGGTAGAGCTTCCTATCTTGTGAAGAGTGTGAGATGTGACAATATGTGCTCAGTCATAGTGAATTAATCCTCAAATTCCACCACTTTGGTATGTGCCTCAGGTACAGTAATTACCCAAAAAGGGACATGTAAAGAAATCATAGGATTCCTACCATTAAAAAGAAAGACTTGGATATTTCCTCCAGGACAGGTGTCAGGGCTATAAAACTGAACAAAGTGAAAAGGTGTTCCCTGCATGCCAAAGTAAGATACTAAGCACATGCAAAAATTTTTATCACTTTTCCAAGTGATAGTTGCTGCCAAAAGGAGCACAGCACCATTCAAAATTATGGTTTATGTGGTCTCTGTCTGCCCATGTCTATTTATTGTGATTTTGAATGTTGACTAGTTCTTAACAACACATAAATATTCTATACCGTGAATTTAAATTTCATACCCAAACATGTTAATTTTATGGTAGGCAGAAAGCAACTCCCAGTCCTCTAAAAATTGTCCCACTATCTAGATATGTTCTCCCTGTAAAAAACTCAGAGTCCTGTACCCTCAGAAACTCACATGCCAATGTTATGCAGAGCACAGGATTAGCCTTATCTTAATAGTATTAATAATCATAACAAAAGAATAAAAAGCTTAGAATCCTTTAAATGACCTGTGAGTAAATGAAATGTGGATTTTTATGGCACTTTTTTTTAACAAAGCCCATGAGTCTCTTTCTTGATCCAAACTGTTTCTGAAGTCACTTGACAACCTTGAGTCAGAGAAACACATTACCATATGAAACAAAAATCTGAGGAGGAATGACCTAAAGTTTGCATATTGAATGGTTTTCAAGAGAGCTGTTTGATTAGCCATCATTGTCCTTTTATGTGTCTTCTTGCATGTACAGATTTGTTATGGCTGGTAACTGATGATCATAGTAATGTAGCTACCAGGAGAGAATAGAGGCTTCTGAAATGTAAGGTCATGATTATTCTTTGTACAGATTAAAATGCAAAGCAAATAAAGGCTTTGTATGAATTGCTGGGAAGAATAAAAATCCTGTTTTAAAACTTTCTTTTAAAAAATTTCTACTTTCAAAGTCTTACCATGCTTATACTGCTCTAGCTGCTAGGAAACACTGTGCGTCTTTGGACAAAACTCCAATTAGAATAATTTTTTTATCTCTCTAAAGCTAGTAGAAAAAAAAAAATCATTATTCCTATGTCATTGTTATATGAATGGAAGTATTTCAGTTGTCTCATGTGGTGAAAGGGATAAACTGTTTGACACTGTATTTTCTGTCTATTAGACAACTGCAAGGAATGCCTGCAAATACTATCATAACTGCAGATTTCAACTTCATTCACTGTTATTCTGATTAAAACTGTATATACCCATTTTAAGAAATATCAGCTAGGCTATTCATGCTCCACTGCAAACAGGAAGGAAAAAAAAGTCTTCCATAAAGTACTACTTCTTTGTCTTTGCGACAAACCCAATAATCTCCGAGCTGCTTCTGTTGGATACAAACCCTCTTGTTATAAACATTAATTGCTTAATAATGTTAAAAAACTTACTTAAAAACTTTTGAACCTATGAGATATACAAAATAGTGAGTTAATTACTTTCATTTTTTTGTTCATCTTGCGAGTTTGTTGAAATGCTCCATTTTCAAAAAAAGTATGCAGCAATTATCAGCAATTGTGATTTTGCTTTTTCATTGGTAAATTGATCTTGAAGACAGTATATTTTTCAGAAAAATTCTGCAATGATTGCAAATAGTTTTGTTATTTCTTTTTCCAAGAACAGCCTGACATCAAACTTAATTATTTCCACTTAAACTACAGCTTATTGGTAGAAAAAACAGTATACTGGGCTAATATTATTAACAGCATGCCAAATGGATCTACTTCTGTATGAATACATTAGGTCATGCATCAATTAATTCAGGATTCTTCCTGAAGAAATATATCCATGTCTTCTCTGGGATTAAAACGTTCATTGGTATGATCTTTGTTTTAGTCTGCAGTTATTGAATAGACATCAGCTATTATTAAAAACTTAAATAAAATTTATGGCAGATAATTTAAATGTTAATCTAACTAAGAACATTTAAATCAGGAATAATCGGGTTTCACATAAATTGTGTTTTCATATTATTATAAATCTTGTTAAAAACTGTCTAGAAAAGAATGAATGCTGCTTTTCATGATCTAGGTAATAAAGCACTCTAACAAACTTTCTTTTCTAGAAGTGGTGGAAGTTTAATTTTTTTTTATTGAAAGTCCAATAGAGTTGAGAAATTAAACAGTATACCAAAGGTGTTGCCTTTTTTTCTGGAAGATACGTGTCCTGGTTTCAGCTGGAAAGGATGTAATTTTCTTCCCAGTAGCTGGTATAGTGTTGTGTTCTGGATTTAGTACTAGAAGAATGTTGATAACACACTGATGGTTTAGTTGTTGCTAAGTAGTGCCTAGAATGGTCAAGGACTTTTCAGCTTCCCCTGGCCTACCAGGTGCAGAAGCTGGGAGGGATCACAGCCAGGAGAGCTGACCCGAGCTGACCAAAGGCGTATCCCATACGATATGACATCATGCTCAGGGGGAGTTGGCCAGGGAGAGAAATCACTGCTCAGGACGGGCTCGGCATCGGTCAGAGCGTGGTAAGCAATTGCACTGAGCATCACTTGTTTTGTATATTCTGTATATTCTGTTACTATTATTATTATTATTGTTATTACTGTTATCATTATTAAGACTTTTTTTCCCTCTGCTGTTTCATTAAACTATTTTTATCTTAACCCATGGATTTTACCTTTTTTTTTCCTATCCTATTCTCTCCCCCATCCTACAGATGGAGGTGGGGAGTGAGCGAGCAGCTCTGTGGTGTTCAGCTGCCTGATGGGTTAAACCACAACAGCACAATAGGCTTTGCTCAAATCAATTTTATTTTCCAATTCAGAATCCTTATTTATTTTAAATCTAGATTAACACATTCTGGATGATTCCCAAACCTCACTATATTTAGTTTTATCCTAAATAATTTTATTTACTTAGTGTTACAAAGTACAGTATGAAAATCATACTGAAAATTCTGAAAATGAATATAATATGAACAGAGAAAACTCAGACTTAGCACTTACTACTAGAAAGTATGATGTTATAAATAATTTTGAGTTAACCAATTACCAATTAGTCTTCATAAACAGGGATTTTTTAAGAGGCCATGTAAGTTTTCCACATTTATACTGATTATTTACCAGGCATTACAAGGAGATTCAATTTAATTATTTGATTCCCTGGCATATACCCAAGAAGGAAAGTGTACATGCCAACACTATTTGTGGGGCTAAGAAAGATGCATGAGTAGGTTTTCAATGACAAGAGACGCAAAATCAGAAGTTATCAAACTCTGTCTAACTAGTTTCCTTGGTATATAAAAATAAAATGTTTTCCTTTTTTTATGATCTCTTTCATAGACAAAGTCATACAGCCCTGAAAACACATGCATAACACTCTATGTTATATTACCAAAAAGAAAAACAATTAACTGAATTTTTTTCTTCTCCAAGATAGAAAGAATTTTCCATGAAAGCACAGAATTTTCAGATAAATAGTTTTTTGAGTTTATACTGATATCTTCAGAATTAAAAACTTTTTACAAAAGGTGGGAATTTTCTGCAGAAAATATATCCAAATTCTTTATAGTTTTTCTAATTTTTCCTATTTCAGTTGAAAATTTACAGTCCATTTTCTGACCAGCTTCTCCAATCTTAAATATCCTTACTGCATAGTTTTTGTATGAAAGTGCTTACATGCTTGAAAAAGTGGATAAAAGCATCTCAGAAGCAAGAATTCTCCAATATTACGGGTTAATTCTAAAACAATTATTTTCTTCATTTGTCCAAGGTAAAGATGAAAGATAATTATGAAAATAATTACTGAAAGGTACTAGGAAATGGAATTAAAGTATGGTTTGCCCCTTTTAATTTCATTTTAATTTTTGCTCTTGCAACATTAAGTGAATTTCCTACTTAAAATCTATACTTGAACAGAACAGATTTAAGTAAGAGAGAATTATGGCTCTCTTGGCAATGCAAGGTATTCATTTAAACGCTTTCATTAGAACTTTAAACGGTTTCCACTAATAATATTATTAACTATTCTCAAGTATAATGAGCAAGATATTTCAGTCATCAGTAATATTTTCTAATAAGGAAAAATACACAACAAATGTTATTTTTATATATACCAATTTAATTATTCATGAAAAAAATGCTAAGATAACAGGAGTGAGAACAGCAGCATGTTTGCACTGTTTATGTGAGAAACTGAAAGTATTTTGGGCTATTGATTAAGCATGCATTATCAACATGTTTATGAATTATATTCAGAGAATTATATAGTAAAAAAACCTTTAAAATTTAGATTAACATTTAGAATAGTGCTTAGAAAAAGACATCAGAAATTATATATTAATTTGAAAATTGGGTCCATTTTGTACATAATAAAATTACTTAATATTTTGCATAGCAGAAAATACAACTTCAGGAATCAGATAGTTGTGAATTTACTACGAATCTATTTTACAAGTTCTTTTAACTTTTACTTTTAAATTAGTCTCTTTTGAATAGAAAATATAAATGTATTGCAGCCATAAAATTATTTTCCACCAATTCTTGTGCTTTGAGGATATGCTAAAGTATTACCAGTGTCATTCTTTATCCAGATCCTGATTTGCAAATAGATTGTAACTAAAGTAGATTAAAACACTTGAACATTCTCTCATTCTCTCCTTTAAGTCTTTAAAAAAAGTACAAAAGTTGTTATCTTTTTTTGACTCCTAAATGTAGAGATCACAAGGTCACAAACTGATCATTTATGGAGCTGAAGTTTAAACACCATTTTTAAATCACATTTTATTCAACTGAACCTTAGCAATATTACTTAAAGACCTTTTCATTTTACTAGAAATTGAATGAATTGAGCTAAATCCAACATAATCATCTGCTCTACTCACTTGACTGTTTTGTAATTAGGGGCCTTAAATTTTATTTAGCTTATACCTTATAGATTATATAAATCTTATACCTAATTTATCTTTTTGAGTTTTTGTTTTTAGAATGACCATTTCAATATATTGTCTTAGAAATAAAATAATGAAATATATTTACAATTAATAATTTCACTACTTTAAGATGTCTCATTTTGTTTTGTTTTCTACCATTTTCTTTCAGCTCATCAAATATTCTGGATCTGTTTGGAATTCTTTTGCATGTTTAATTTATGATTCCAGTAAACCTGGTTTAGCTCAGCGACAATTTCCAGGCATTTTTCTGTAGTAACACAAATATTCAGTATGTGAGATTCAATATTTATATTGCTCATGGACTAAATTATTCATAATGTTCATGTTAGTCAAGCCAGCTGCTCAACCAACTCACAAAGAAAGAGTCTATACTAAATCCGTCAGAATTCTGTATTGTCAGAGAAAGGTTATCTTCTCCTCAGCAGTAAGATGCAGCAGACTTAAGGTTCTTTAAGAAACTCTAGACCAGTTCTTTCTTGAAACATATGGCTAATTGTCCTGGTTTCGGCCGGGATAGAGTTAATGACACTAATAATTTCTCTTACAAATACTCTACATTAAGATTTACTGCTTAGACACAACAGACTTTCATTAGTGTGTCTGTAAGTCTGTGATCTGTGTATGCATGCAGGTGATAATATATTGCAAAGAGATCAATCATATAGCAATAATAGTGAATGGTCTTGGACTGGAATTTTGGAAAGAAATCTAATTGTGTTTTCTGTCTAACAACCAAACTCTGACATCTATTAAGCTGGTATTTTTGGTGACCACAGTCATTGGCAGAGGAAATCTGTTCAGTGTTTAATTGATTTGTAATTCCAACTTTTTCCCCACATATTAAAAGTAATTTCATATTCAGGAGAAATTTTAAGCTGGGTTTTTACCCTTCAGTTATAATCCTAAATCCTCCCTATCCCTCCCCCGTATCAAGGTACACAACCGAAACCAAAATAAGAAGAATACAGTATACCTGAAGTTTCCTTACTCTTTCATTGGGTTAACAAAATGAATATATTAAATAAACACACAATCACACTCACATTCTCTAAAGCTTTACATTTTTTACAAAAATTAAGAAACTTTTTTTCCCCCCAGTCTCTTGAATAAACTAAGTAATGGGATTGGAATATTCATTGGTAGCATCTGTGGTAAGTAATTAAACTGTGGTGTTGAAACCACTTTCACAACATTAACACTTCCCCTAAGCTTATGCTTTAATGAGCCCATTTATTAAAATCTTCAATATTATTTTCTGTAAGTGGTCCCTTGTTATCTTTTATCACAGTGTTCAAACTTTAATTTTAACTTAATTTGTAAATATGCCCATATTTTTTTGGCACACACACTGACTTTTGTTAGACTAATACTACTGGGTGTATCTTTGAAACCAGTACTAATTTGACCAATTTACTTATCATCCCGATGTGTTTATTCATTCAAATGTTATTCACTTTAGGAAAACAGTAATTGTTTTACTCCTCTCCCCCCTTCCCAGCTTCTGCCTCTGGTGCTGTCTTTTCACAATGATTTTATCAATCTATGTATTTTATATAGTGGCCAAAATAAGGACTGCAAAGTCTAATATGCAAGCTTTCTACACACTTAATTACACTGATGCAGAGATCTACATTTAACCTCATTGTACTAGGCTCTCCAGTAAATGAAGTAAAAAAAGAAAAAAAAGTCTTTATTTCAAGATAAATCCCTTCTTAACATAAATACCTTAGAGTTCTCATTACTTTTTCCAGGAAGACCATTCAAGATACCCCATTATATCAGTCCAAGCATTTTCAATCCTTTTTCCTTCCTTCTTTAGTTGAAAGCGACAGATTTCAAATCATGTCAAAAGCAATCAAGGTTTCTGCTTTTAAGACCGCCTGTTGTTAACAATTGCTCAGAGTAGTGATTGATCTTTGCTTTCACTACTTTCAATGAGTTAGGTTTGCATGACCTCTGGAGGTGTGATCTATGGAACACTAAGAACTAGCAGCAAAACTTGCCATACAGAAGGATAGTTTAATCTTTGCTAGGGTCAACTCTCACTCTGTTACTATCCACATAAGCTAGTTACTCTAAAACTAACTTAGATACCTCTACAGTATATTAGAAATCATTACTGATCTGGATAATGGGGCAGAAGTTGCTGATGACACGAAACTGGGAAGAATGGCTGACAGTAACTGCGAGGGTTGTGATGCCACCCAGAGGAACCTCAACAAGCTGGAGAAATGGACTGATAGGAACCTCATGAAATTCAACAAGGACAAATGTAAAGTCCTGCACCTAGGGAGGAGCAACCTCAAATATGAGTATAAGTTGGGGGCCACCCAGCTGGAAAGTGGCTTGGTAGAAAAGGACCTGGGGTCCTGGTGGACACCAAGTTGAACAGTAGCCAACAATGTCCTGGGCTGCTGAATTGTCAGCAGGTCAAGGGAGGTGATCCTTCCCCTCTACTCAGCACTGCTAGGGCCACACCTGGAGCGTTGTGTCCAGTTCTGGACTGCCTAATACAAGAGACATAAGGGAAATAAGGGATACTAGAGAATCCAGTGAAGGGCTACTTAGATAGTTAAGGGATTGGATCATCTCGCTCCTATGAGAAAAGGCTGAGAGAGATGGGACAGATCAGCATAGAGAACAGGGGGATCTTGCCAATCTGGCTCTTTTCAGAGGTGCCCAATGACAGGACCATTACTATGTGGTAAAATCCACAAAATCATCTGCTATTACTGCCACTCACAAGCACACTGTATTACTGGAGAGTGAAACAACAGTGTTCATTGCATACAGTGCAGTTTGAATCTGATGGCAATTGTCATCTTGTATGATCATAGATGAAAACACAGACATAACAGGTGTAAAGGAAATATGTACCTGAAAAAGTATTCAAAATTATTTCTAAAAGTGGTCAGTAACTTGCAGGTCTGTTTAGGAACATAAACTACACTGTTAAACTTTTTAAAGTGCTTAGCACCTATTCATTTTATTAAAATTGCTATGAACAGCTGGGTGTTAAGCTTGTTAAGTCTCAGCATATAAAGTAGATGCCTAAATAACAGTGGAACTTTGCTGCAAGTTATACTTATATTCATTGCTGAGACCCATGCAAGCTATTATGATGCAGTTTATTTTTAGGATTAAAAAATGAGTGTAAACCAGAGTTTGAACTGGAAAATGACATGGGATACACCACTGTTATTTGATTTCTGTCCTGGTTTCAGCTGGGATAGAGTTAATTTTCTTCATAGAAACTAGCATAGTGCTGTGCTTTGGATTTAGTACTACGAGAATGTTGATAACACACTGATGTTTTTAGTTGTTCCTAAGTACTGTTCAGACTACTCAAGGACTTTTTGAGCTTATTCTGCTCGGCCAGGTGCATAACAAGCTGGGAGCACAGCACAGCTAGGACAGCTAACCCAAACTGTCCAAAGAGCTATTCCATACCATATAAAGTCATGCTCGGGGGGGGTGGAGTTAGTCGATTGGGTCAGTCGCGGGGAAAGTGATCGCTGCTCAGGGACTGATCGCTGCTTGGGACAGGCTGGGCATTGGTCAGCGAGTGGTGAGCAATTGCGTTGTGCATCATTCCTTTTGTATATTCTGTATATTCTCTTACCATTCTCATTATTACTATTATTATTATTTTATCTTATTAAGCTGTCTTTATCTCAGCCCTCGGCTCTACCCTTTTTCTCCTTCCCAATTCTCTCCCCCATCCCACTGAGGGAGGGGGCGGAGTGAGCGAGCGGCTGCATGGTGCTTAGTTGCCAGCCGGGTTAAACCACGACAATTTCATTAAACACGCAGGATTTTCAGATGTGAGTTATAATATCCTGGTGCCCTAATCAGTTAAAATTTATTGAAAGAACTTAAAAATACCTTGCCAAAGAAGATGACTGAACATACACACACACATTGAACAATTTCTGCAACAATCTGATATAATCAGCAATCTGACAGTCACTAAGACAGAAAAAGATAGAAAGGTGCCAAATAATGACTATAAATAGTATGACCTTGTAAAAACAAAAACAACAGGCAAAACACTCAATACATTCTAATGGGGATATTTATGAGAATAAATTTTTCACAGAATGAACTGCATAGAATGAGCAACAGAAGTAGTACATTTTCATCAAAACATTGTTCTGAACCTTTGGCAATGCAGAGTTAATATAAAGAGAGGCAAGGTTTGTGTTTTCTATTCATCATTGTCATTCCCCAGTAATTTTATGACCATGTGCAAAAGTGATTTACCTAGTGAAGATCAAGACTTCTACTAAATAAATTTACCCCAACATATTTAGGAGCAAACCATATGCTCAGTATATCATAAGACACTGAATATAAAGTCAGGTAAGTTGCCTGTGTGTAGGATAAAGAAACAATATTGTAGCATTTTGTTGCCACAAACTTTTTATTTGAACTGCATCTTATGACAGCTTCAAAGCATTTACTGATACTTTACTGATATTTACTGGTATTTACTAAACTTTACTCATAGAAAACCATATTTGGAAATGAATGTCACACATAACTGTGTTGAATGCTTATTATTTTCAGTTTACAAACTTTCACACTGTCACTTATCTACACAGGAAATGCCAACCACATTGACAGGACTTTTGGACAATTTTAGAATCAGCTAAAAGACAAAAAAGATCCCTTTGGATTGTATCTGCACGCTGCATTGAACTATCACATCTTTCTTCATATAAAATATCAGCTGGTATCTCCACAGCCAGAGAACTTGTTATAAAAAAAGAAAAAAAATTTAGCTTTACTGCACAATCTATATAAGAAAAGTAGAGAAATGAGAGCATATTCTGCCAGGACTGACTATAATGTACTAATTGCCATTTCACAAGCAAGTGAAATTTCATGCCCAAATTTCTCCTACACTGATAAGCTAATAGAGGAATGTGGTGATCACCCTAGAAGCTTGCCTGGAACCTCTTTTTTTATGGACTGAGAAGTTATTAATTCTTAATGTAACTAGTTTATTTTTATTTACCTGAAGTTACATAAAAATTACATTAGAAATATTGTCAAACTTCCTCACATCCCCAAATTTATATTATTCTGATAGAAGATGACATTCAGTTCAAGTGATTACTTAATTCACTTGCATAAAACCTAGCACTTAGCACCATTTGAGATACCACATGGTGTCTAAGGATCCACACAGGGCCAATAAATATGGCACTGGACTTATGAAGGAACACTTCCAGAAAATCTGCTGGGAGCCAGGCAGCAGCTCTCAAATCAGCACATAATTTCTTTCCTATGTGCTGGGAACTGCACTAGATCTTCATTGCCTACAGTGGGAGGTCAGGAATTGAGCTGATGTGGAGAAGCCTACACACATAGGTGAAAAGAAAGTGAATCATACCTTCTGTCCTTTCAGATGTAAGTTATAATCTCCTGACATACAATTAATTTATAAATGAATGAAATAATTCACCAAATGTTGTAAAGGATGACAGACTATACACATATACTTAACATTTACCCCAGACCAGTTGGTGAGAACCACTCTAAAAAACCTAGAAGTCTAGTCAGATATGAATTTATATCAGCTGCATTTCTTTAGTGATGCTAGAGATGGTTAGAGAACTGAAAAAGGTTATCTTTTCATATTATCAATCACACTGCTCTGAAGGAGAAGGTTAGAGATTGAGTGACACACAGAGATACATTTTTGCTGAGCAAAGAATCCTTCAATTGTTTCATCTAGCCCAATATATATCGAAAAGTTCATAACTTGATGAACTTCAATCTGATAACTGCCTGGTTAATTGTTTTTTATCAGTACAGTGAAATACCTCTTTGCCAAATGCCATCTGAGCTGTGGAAGGAATTTACAAGTTTGCCTCACAACGTAATTATCCAAGCTATGATTTAAAGTGATTCCACTCCATTATTATATGCAAATTCATATACACTTTTAAAAACATGTACAGCTAGATGTAATGTGTGCATTCTGAGGGGATTTAGAGGCTTAGTGTTTCCTACAGGTTCCCTAGAGCATCTCTGTATAAATAAGAACTAAACCCAGGTGGATCAGTTCACTTTCTCTCCAGTGACTTATAGGATATTTAAGTACTTCACTTTATAAGGACTGGATTGTTTCTGCCCTTGGGCAAGAAAACTAATTTAGATGCCTATATTAGTTTCACTGGATCTGAGTCACAGTGTATTTAAAAGACTGCATTATCCTATTGATGTGATTTGCAAGCCTCTGAAAGTGAAACTATTAGAAGTGTTGCAGAGAGAAAGGCAATAATATCTATGTTTTACCCTATGCTATTTTTTAGCTTTCCTAGTTAACTAATGATCTACTATTACAATCAGTTGCAAAAAAATATCCATAAACATAGCACACTGGTGGACTACAAGTTATCTTTAACTTAACCATTTCTGCAAATAAATATTTGTGTTCTTTTTATCATGCACACCTTTGCTGTGAAACATTAAGACATAACATCCTCATTCTTTACTAGTCATGCTATTCTAGGCACTCAATATCATGTGTTAACTAGTAACTCTTCCTTGTAAATTCCTTCAGAAACCCAGCTGTCATTAGCAGCTTCTCATATTCTTAAGGAACACCATAAAAATAATGTTTCGCCCGATAGAAGCTGCACACACTCTTGACTTATGCTATAACCTCAATGTTAATTAATACATTAAACTGTGTACAGACAATCAGCAAAAACAAGCTTTTCATCTTAGTAAATGTGATTACATCACTAGTAAACAAAATAGGTCTAGTCAGAGGCTCAAACATGCTGATGAATTGCACTGAATATTTCCTGGTACAGCCTGAGTCAGGGAATGGGAGATACAAGCATAGAAGAAACCATCCTGTTTCAGGAAAGGAGCAGAGAAAGATAAGGAGAATTAGTGATGTAAACTTTTCTATACTGTTTGCCTTCAGGGGCAGAAGTCAATGTTTTAACATCACCTGAAACAAGGTTAGACTATTGCCTGTACAGAATTAGTGAGGATTCCGATGAACCATTTGGCTCCCTGAGCTGTGGGTGTAGTAACCACTACCTCATGCACCATGGGGAAGGTAATCATTAGATGATGGGTCAGAACAGTCATCAGGGAACCAGGTGAGAATGCCTTTAGCTATTCTAGACGTTAATGGGTATATGTTTCCACAACTATAGGATTTCACCTTGAACTAAAAAGTTCACAAGAACATTTTGCTATAAAAGAATGAAATAAATATATATGTATATGTGCATGCACATGTGTACATATATCCATGTACCAATATATGCTGGGAGACACCCAGCTAGAAAGCAGTTTGGCGGAACAGGAGCCAGCAGTGTGCCCTTGCTGCAAAGGTGGCTAGCAGTGTTCTGGGCTGCATTAGACAAAGTATTGCCAGTAGGTCAAGAGACGGGATCCTTCCCCTCTACTCAGCACTGGTGAGGGCAAACCTAGAGCTCTGTGTCCAGTTGTAAGTTTCTCAGCACAAGAGAGATGTGGACATATTGCAGAGAATTCCATGAAGGGTCATGAAAATGATGAAAGGACTGGAGCATCTCTCCTACGCGGAAAGGCTGAGCAAGTGGGGACTGTTCAGCCTGAAGAAGAGAAGGGTCAGGGGCATCCTACTAATGTGCATAAAGACCTGAAGGGAGGGTGCAGAGAGGATGGAGCCAGGCTCTTTTCAGTGGTTCCCAATGAGAGGACCAGAGGCAATGCGCACAAACTAAACACAGGAGGTTCTGTCTGAACATCAAGAAACACTTTAATACTGTGAGGGTGACTGGGCCCTGGCACAGTCCTTGGAGGTATTCAAAAGCCATTTGGACATGGTCCTGGGCAACTGACTCTAGGTGTCCCTGTTGAGCAGAGGTGTTGGACCAGGTGACCTCCAGAGGTCCCTTCCAACCTTAGCCATTCTGTGATTCTGTGATGCTGCATGGTTATCATATCATGGAAAAAAAGACATATCCACATACTGTCTTTAGCGGGTTTGCTTTGTTTTACATGTACTAATTTTGTTTGGTATTTTAAAAGATTAAAATAGTCTTATTCAAATTTCATTTAAAAATACCACTGAAAATTGAGGGCAACTGTGGTACCTTTTACCCTCAAAAAGTAGCTGAGAATTAGAGCTGGCAAAATAAAATGTCAGCTTAATGATATTTTTTGTTTGTTTCCTAACTTGTTTGTTAACTTACTGTGGTGGGTTGACCCTGGCTGGATGCCAGGTGCCCACCCAGCCACTCTATCACTCCTCAGCTGGACAGGGGACAAAAAATATAGTGAAAGGCTCATGGGTCAAGATAATGACAGGGAGAGATCACTCAGCAATTGTTGTCATGGGCAAAACAGACCTGACATGGGGAAAATAATTTAATTTATTGTGAATCAAATAGGAGTAGAATAATGAGAACTAAAACCAAATCTGAAAAAACACCTTTCCCTCCCCCCCCCCCCCCCCCGGCCTTCTTTCTGGGCTTAACTTTACTCCCAATTTTCTCTACATCCTCCCCCTCAGTGGTGCAGGGGGACGGGAATGGGGGTTGGGGTCAGTTCATCACACATTTTCTCTGCTGTTCCTTCCTCCTCAGGGGGGGACTCCTCACACTCTTCCACCCCTCCAGTGTGGGGTCCCTTGCACGGGATGCAGTCCTTGGAAAGACTGCTCCAGCGGGGTCTCCCATGGGGTCACCGCCCTGCCAGCAAACCTGCTTCAGCATGGTTTCCTCTCTCCATGGAGTCACATTCCCCAGGAGCCTGCTCCAGCGTAGGCTTTCCGCAGGGTCACAGCCTCCTCCACCTGGTCTGATGTGGGGCTTTCTCCAGGCTGCAGGTGAATATCCGCTCCACCATGGACCTCCATGGGCCCCCAGGAATCTCTGCACCTGGAGACCTCCTCCCCTCCTTCTTCTCTACTTTGGTGTCTGCAGGGCTGTTTCTCTCACACATTCTCACTCCCTTCTTTGGCTCTTGTTCCCTCCAGCAGTTTCTGCCCAACCACACCCCCACCCATCTTCTTAAATATGTTATTCCAGAGGCGCTACCACCATCACTGATGGGCTCAGCCTTGGCCAGCAGCTCCATCGGACATAGGGGAAGCTTCTAGCAGCTTCTGACAGAAGCCACCCCTGTAGCCTCCCCTCTACCAAAACCTTGCCACACAAACCAAATACACTTTCCATGAAGCACAATATTAAAAATAACAGAAAAAAATATTCATGATAAGCTTGTAAATGAACAATTCAAGTAAATATTCTAAAATACTTCAACATTAAGAAGGTTTAAGGCTCCCACCAAATTTTTACTCTCCCTGAATCCTTTAAGAGTGAAAATGAACATAAATTAAACGTACAGATCAACACAAAACATTTGGAACACCTATTGAAAGGGAGTAACTAAATCTTATCTATTATAACATGAAATAATTTCTTATATTGGTCAAGCCATCAATCTTTCTAGTTTGACTTGAATAAAAAAAAATACGAACTGTTTTAGTTCAGCAGATGGTTTCAGGCAAATCAAAGAAGCAAAATTAAACTAAATTTCTATGGCAACATTGCAGGTTCTATTACTTCATTTTCAGCTACATGTTACTTTTCTTTTAATATGTTAATACTGATTGGCTTCTTCTAAATTCCTCTACTGAATTTTGGATTACATTGTTTGATATCCTGTTACTCAAGCCTGACTACATTGCCAATATAATTACTGCACCTTGAAAGTGAAATGAATTATCATAAAAACCTAGGCTATAAATTTAAGCCTTCATTTTAAGAGGATCTCAGTACAATATTTTCAATCTGTTAATAATCTTTGCAGTTTATGACTTCATCTTTTTTAGTGGATTTAAAAGTAAGGAACACAAATCTCTTTTTCTCGAAGGTCCAATGATTAGCTTTTAATTTTGACCTGGCTAGTCTCCAGAGAACTCTTCATTTAATTTTCAGTGCAATGAAAATGATTGAGTGTTTTATTTGATTTATATTTAAATATAAACCATAGTAGGAAAAATTTCACCTATTGGTAAGAAAAAATAAATTTTCACCTCCAGTTGTCAATAATTTTCTGTTGTAACTTTGTTATTCATTTTAATTTGGAAATAATTTCTAAACACTTTTGTAGCATTATAGCAAACATTTACATGATGCAGTATTCAATTATAGACAAGCACCAGTGCATAAGGGTTAATTTTCAGTTTAAATTGAACAAAAAATACAGAGAATTGCCAGAAGTACATCACTCTAAAATAATTCTTTTTGAAGCTCCTTACAAACAGTTTTGAAACTGTTGTGGTGGTTTATATATATATTTATATACACACACCCTACTCATTGGTAACCTGCCTCCTTTCCTTCAGAAAGAAACATGTTTTCTCTAAAAGTTGGACTTGAATCTGAAGAAAGAAGTTTTATGAGAAACTTTCTAAAAGACTACATGGAGGAATTTGAGATTAACACAACTGTTTTAGGAGTTTACATGTGGGTGTCCATGATGTGAGAAACTAGTGACACATGTTTACATTTGTGATGCTTATCTGTGACAGGCAGTAGAAAGCTAGGATTTAATTTAGTTGCTAAACATGGGATATAGTGATACTTCAGATAACTAAGGCTTCCAGGATATTCTCATGAGGATGACATATAACTAAGTGGACACAATTCAGTTGCACAAATTAGGGACATTTGTGGTGTTGGCAGTGTCTCAGGGTATCTTTATGTGTTAGAGCAACAGAGACACCAGAGGAAACCCAGCAGCAGGTACTGTGGAATGTAGGCGTAGCTACTCAATCATACAGGGAATTGCCTTCAACACTACGGATAAAGGGCTACAACACTAAAGGGCTAGGATTGTCAGGCTCTGGAATGGGCTTCCCAGGGAAGTGGTTGAGTCCCCATCCCTGGAGGTATTTAAAAGAAGGATAGATGAGGTGCTTAGGGACATGGTTTAGTGGTGGGATGTCAGGGTTAGGTTAAAGGTTGGACTTAATGATCTTAAAGGTCTTTTCCAACCAAAGCAATTCTATGATTCTATGATTCTAACACTCAGCTTGGTAATGTGGGGATCAATGGTTTGCAAGCAATTAGCAGTGCAGAGGTAAGTAAAGTATGTGATGCCTAGATGAAGTAAAATCCCTATTGATTGGAGGAATGCAGCTAAATTTATGAGCCATATATTTAGAATTTGTAGTGGGATTAGAAGATTCTGAACATAAAAGTAGTTTGAAATCTTGCCTCTAAATTATCTCAGCTGATACTTTATACACCATAGGATCATAGAATCATATAACAGCCCAGGTTAGAAGCAACTTTGAAAGATCTTCTGGTCCAGCCTTTCATGGGAAAGGGAATCTAGATGAGAATGAGACCATTCCATACCTTACACACATGCATACATTACCTGACATGTTATATAAGGCTATTGAAATGGAAAGTAATCTTTTTAATCTTGGGTCTATTTTTCACCATTTTCAGCAATTCACAGAACAAACAAAATTGTTGTCTTCCTTTCATCTGACTTAGGTCAATAGCTTTATTTAACTCTGAAGTGGTAGATCTTGCAGATATTAATTATAAAGAAAATTATTACTAAGAACTAGGGCACGGACCAGTAACCAACAAAGCCTGCATGACCTCTTTCTACACAATAAGAACTAGAGTTGAGGCTGGTGTGTGAGCAGTTTAAGTTACCTTTTGTAAGTGCTTGGCAGATTTTAAAAAAAAAAAAACACTTTTAAGACTGCAGTAATGCACAGTATTTGTGCTAGCTTCTCAATTGGCATAGACATTGAAAAATAAACAGCTCACATTTCTGACAAAGAAACCTTTAACTTTGTCAAGTTTGACTGCAGCACATTTTATTTTGGAAAGTAAAACAAAAAAACCCACCCAACCCTCTGAGATCTCGTTATGACACAAAGTACCTGTAAATCTTAGCATCATGATTTATGATAGTTCTTGTTTTAATCACCTCATTCCTACCATTCTTTTCTTGATCCCTTTCAGAGTGGGTATATTTTTGTACATCATAGACATTACAATACCAGTATCTGGCCATGTAGTGAGCTGCCACTCTTAGCCTACCCTCACCTTTCTTCCCATAGTATTCAAAATATTAGCCGAAACAGAGTAACTACTTAAGGATGTCAGAGAATCACATGCTATGCTCACACTGGTGAAGGAAACGTGGCAAGAGATGACTGAGTAGCACCAACTGGGTTAGCACTACCATCCCCTATGACATACTTGTCTGGCAGAGAGCTAACTGGAGTTGTTCAAACCAGAGCCAGGTATTGATTTAACAGCTGAGCACTAAGGGTGAGCAAGATTTGGTCTTTGAGGTCTCTCCCTGTTTTTCTTTTTATACTGCAGTTTCATATACCCAATATGAAGGAACCTCAGGATGATTTGAGTATTCTGGTATTACCTTTAACTTGATTTTTAAGCAGATTTGAACATGGATTTCTTTCTTGATTTTGGAGAAGTGGATCATTCTGGAAGGTTAATATCCAGATTGCAACTTGAGTTCACAACCAAAAATATTTGCCATTTCTTTTTTTTTTTTGTCTTTTTTTCTTTCCTGGTCTGAAGGAAATAAATAAATAAAAAAGAAATACCTCAGCGATATCTTTTGCTGTATTAGTGACTCCTTTGTTTATTCATTGGACCCTCAGCTCAGGATTTGATCTCTAAGGAACATAAGTAAGCTCAAATTAACACTAAGAGATTTAGGTATGTAAGAACATTGTCTCTGGCTTCCTATGTAGAAATAACTCCTGTAGACATTGATATGAGCTGATATTATTGCTAGCACAATTATGGAATTACCAAAAGGTCACCATCAAAAAACAAGACTGAAGCGGCAGCTGATGCAGACCTTCCTCATCACTGTCCAACTCTCAGTGTTGTGACCTTCTGCATAAACAGTCCTTTCTGGTGCCCAGCATGGGGCACCAAAAAGGGCTGTGATGGGTTGACCCTGGCCAGCAGCCAAACACCTACCCTGCCTCTCACTCCCCCTCTCCTGTGGGATGGGGAAAAAATAAGAGGAAGGTGAAAGACTCATGGATCAAGATAAAGACAGTTTAATAGGGAATACAAAATCTGTGCATGCAAACAAAGCAAAAAGAGGAATTAAATCACTACTTTGCATTGGCAGGCAGATGTCCAGCAACGTACTGGTAAACATGGCCTCAGCACGTGTAACAGTTGCTTGGGAAGACAAATACCACAACCACAATCATCCTCCGCCTTCCTCCTTTTCCTGAGCTTTTTATTGCTGAGCACTATGTCATATGGGGTCGGTTGTCTTGGCTGTGTCTCCTCCCAACCTCTTTCCCACTGCTGACCTACTGGCTTTTGGAAAGGTAGTGGGGTAGGGAAGAGAGAAAGCCTTGATGCTGTGTAAGCACTGCTTGGCAACAGTTGAAATATTGGTGTGTTACCCACACTCTTTTAGCCACAAGTGGAAAGCACAGCACCATCCAGGCTGCCACAAAGAATGTTAACTCCACCCTGGACAGACCCAGTACACTAGCTGAATGATTATATGGAGGTACTAAACAGAATAAAATTACTATTTACTATTCTGGGGAAAAAGGGAACTGATGCCTGAATCACAGAATCATAGAACATTCATAGGAAGAGAGCTCCAAAGGACCTCCAGCAGTCAACTAGTTCAACCTCTCACTCAGAGCTAATGCCAACACTGGATTTGGTGATGACCTGGTCTAGCTAATTCAGGAAAACCTTTAATGAAGATGATTGCATCACTGGACTTTCTCCAGTTTCTTCCTATGCCTTTCAAATTGTGGAGTGCAAAATCAGAAGCAATATTCTAGGTGCGGCCTTAGCAGCATCAGGTAATATGGGAATAATAACTTCATATGGCCTGCTGACAGAATTTTTCCTGATACAGACCAATATGAAGTTTTCCTCATTCATGCTGTTGGCTCATATTCAGCCTGGTATCTGTCATAATCCCCATTGTTTTTTTTTCATGAGAATATTCACTATCCTGCCTGTCCTTAACATGTTATGATATCTGCAGTTACTCCTCTTCAGTTTCACAGCTCTGCACTTCTTGGGTATCTTTTGGCCCAATCCTCAAGTTTATTGAGGTCACTCTGGATGAAGGGCTACCATTGATTTTTTTCTAATTCTGAACAGTTTTGCTTTTAAACACCAGAATATTCAGAAGTTTCAGACTATAAACTGATAGCAGTTTTCACAATAACATTATTATTATTACTGTTATTATTATTATTATTATCATTATCATTATTATTATCATTATTATTAGTATTAAAAAATACCTGTGGTGGAAGCAGTGGTAATCTGATATAAGCAAGTAGCATACTTAGGTCATTGCACCGCCTCTGCATATCATACTTCACCCACATCATTAAGGCATGGAAGATGGTCTCTTCATCAGGAACATTCACATCGTCACTAGCAAGAAGTTTATGGAGTTCTTCAGCCGGTAGAAGTAAAAATTCTTGATTTCTTATAACTTCCATTATATTATCCTGAGAAGAAGAAAGTATTTCAGATTCAGTAATACTGGAAGAAAATAAAAGCAGCTGTTAAAACTAATAAACCTATAGGATTAGTCAATATCTGCCACACCCAGCCCTCTTAAAGCTCATGAGAAAAAAACAACCTAAAGATGATTAGAATTAAACAGCTATAGTTGTAATCCATATACAAATATATATATACACATATATATAATATACAAATATATTCAGAAAGCAACACGATTATATGGTAACATTGTAATTAAAAATTGTCAGAATTAGTAAAGGCTAGCTCAGGTCTGCATATTGTTTGAAATTTCTATAAACTCAGTTGTAATTGAGCACATTCAATGTATTGTAAATCTTTACATGCACATACTGTCATCAGATCTATTTTTTAAATAACATGTCAGTCATATACAGTTGTGTTATCAATATCCAGATGATGGCTGTCTATACATATGACAAGACTGAGAGGAAGATCAACACCATGAACATAACATTATTTCTTGAACTTGTTTAGAACAGATTGTTAACATCCAGCTAACATGCAAAATGTACACAGCAATTAAAATCTCACAGTATTCAGATTTAGAATACATATAGGAATAACTATAAAAAATAAACAAAACCTATGTAAACTATATAAAAAACATATATATACAAACAATAAGAATATATATATATAAAAACAATATAAGCTGAACAAAAATGTTTCATTTAGTTGACTGAATCATAAGAACTGAATTAAGCGCTCTCTGAACTACCTACCCTACATAAACAAACCACAACAGAAGCACAGTTCTGCAGGGTATCTTTCTCCAAATACTTCTTTTAGGATGCTTGATCTCTGTGGAGAAATTGCAAATGTGTTCTTATATTCTTGATTCATAGACAATTAGAAGAAGAAAGTAAAGTAAGTATGGACTGGAGACACAGGACCCTCCTCCTGGAAAAAAATCTAATTTTTGACATAAAACAAAAATGTAAAAAGTGTTGGAGGGAGAACAAGTTAGAATATATGGTAGATAAAAGATAATAATGAATTTCCTAATGATATTTTGGATAGACTTCGTATCTTATTATCTTATCTTTGTTGCTTATTGTTATGAATGTGAATACTTTTACATGTAAAGTTTAACTTTCAATAAATAACTTTTTAACTCTACATATACAACCAAACTAGGGTGCTGACATGACAGACAATCAAAGGTATATATATGGTCATAGTCTATATTAACCATGCTGTTAAATTATCTTTAAAAAACTGATAATTAGATCAAAACATGACTCAGTTCTTTTTTAAAATTGCTTGATTAAATGTCAACAGGTACCTAAAACCTGAGATTTTTATGATCTAAAGTTTTAATCCATTGACTCCGGATAAAGTTTAAATTGTCTGTCTAGAACATTGTACAATAGCTTGGAAACGTTAGGGAACTAGTTCACAGACACTTAACCACAAGTTGGCTTAATTAATTTTAATTAAAAAGCCATAAAACTCAGAAAATATCATTGTACTTCTCAATAAAATTTTTTATAAGCCAAAGTTTAATTAAGGCTGGTTAAACTGACATTAAATCCCATTATGAAAAAAATATAACTCTACTTCTTAATAGGAACCAACATCAAACTTTGCAATTGCATATTAATCCAAAGACCTAATATTATTGAGAAGCACTGCGGTGGTGGAGTACATTTTATGAACTCACAGAACTTAATTAATTTTTAATAGCACTCAGAGCAGGGAGTCTAAATTCAAAATAAAAATTTTAGGTTTGATTAAGACTTCTTATCATTTTTAATTGTCTTTTCATTTGGATATATACTTAAGGAGAACTTATTCCAGCCTCTGTACTGATTTACCATTGACTGAAAGTAGAATCTAACAAAGTTTTCAGACAAAACATATGAGCCCAAATCTGTTCTTCTAATATCTGGACTTACACTAGTTTCATGTTACTCAGGGCCGAGTATTGCAGAAAATGTTATTTAATAAAAAATTCTTTATATAACTGTAACTTCTGTATATGTATACATTTTAATGGTATATTTATATATATATAATGTATATAAAACAGCAATAAAAAATAGGTTCTTGATCTTCAGAGCTAAAAAACTCTCTCCTTCAAGTATTTAGCATTTCCTAAATTGATTATTGAATTATTAGAACTTCCTAGATCATATTTTATTATTTTGAGATTCATTTCATTTGTAGCAGCAAAACATATTTCAATGGCTTGCTGTTTTATCATATAATATTATATTCTTATTTTAAAAAATAATTTTTCATTTTTTTCAAAATTTTAAGGATAAATGAAATAAATTTTAAGTTCTTCAGAAATTAAGTGCAAGATGGGAATTGAGCTCTAGTGAAGTGCTTTCAGGAATGCTTAGGTCCTCACAGGCTGAGAAACCTTAATTTTGAGAATAAGGGTACTCAACATTTAAACATGTCCAGGGTTATGTGACAGAAGTGTATGAGTTTTCAGGACCTGTAACTTTTGACTCTGATACTTAAGCAGCTTTGTAGATCTGGTCTTCATTGTCTCATAAGTTTCATAAGATCAACCGGGCTGTGACTAATGCCTCTCCTGCATGGGTCATTCACTTAGCCTTTCCCTTCAGCAAGAACTGTAATGTTTTAATTAAGTAGAGTGGTGGAATTTTGCTTTTAAATTAGAAAAGGTAACTTAGAGTAGAAAGTATGAAAGTCTCTGAACCCACTTGGAGAAAGATATGTTTCACTTGGTTGCCCTTTTACTTTCTCAAAATGATCATGCAATAACCATTGATGTGGGGTCACAGCATTTCCACAGCAGAGCTGTTTCACTTTTAAACCCTTTCAGCACCACACAGGATTAGAATTAAATTATCATAAAGTATTAGCACACTAGGGTCATGTAACAAAACATATCTGTATTTAAAGGTAGATAAGCAAGCACCTGAGCATCTGAGTCAACAGGTTGTGCATCATAGGAACATAAATGCTCTAATGAAATTAAACTATTACCAGATGGAATCGAATAAAAATAAATTCTACTACATATATCCTTACAATGACATTATCAATATAAATGAATTTGATTTTTTTTTTTTAAATCAAGACTTGTAATGAAAATTATTTCACATGGAATCAAATTATTTTGTAAAAGTTAATTCTCATTGATGTTTATATCATTGATATCACTAATCAGCATGTATCAGTTGTATGGAAGAACCTGAGAATAATTTCTTAAGTAATATAAAAAATATGAAATAATTTCATACCTTGGCAAAGAATGTCACATTCCAAGAGTGCTGTTTAGAACCTGTTACATCAGAGTTACTGTGGCATTAAAATGCTTAGCAGGTTTTTTGGTTTTGGATGCAGGGGTCTTATTTAAGATGTTTTACATTTTGTTGATTTTGATGCTGTGGCCTTTCCAAAACGAAAATGAGAAATGCATAAAATAATGCTGAAAAAGAGGTATACCTACACTAGCTTTTCACTTAAATAGTAAATGACTTGTATCAATGGATATATTAAGCCCACATAACTTTTAGTTTAGAACCTAAGTTTTCATGTGAATATTTAAATATATTAATAAATAGTGCATCTGATTTCCATATTAAATCATATAGTATACTTTCTGAAGTGCTAAAGACCTGAAAGCCAATTTTGGTTTTGGTCAAGACCCAAACTATTTCAGTCTGAAATTATTGCTGCTGCCCCACATTGAATTCAGCCCTCTTGGTTTGTATGCCCAGTTTTCCCTGTCAGCTTTGTATCATACAACATATCCCCTTTGCAAAAACTGTCCTATTGTGTATCTTCTTTCCTAAGGAGAATGGGCTTTTCAAGTTCCTGAACTCCCCTTAGACAAAGGACCAGCATTTACTAATACGCTTATGGTCTGGTTCTCTAGCCCTCGCAGGTTTTATCTGAGACCGAGCTCCATCTGCCCTATGTAATCCAAAGACCTACATTTCTCTTCAGGTACCAGATGTCAGCCTGTTGTCATCATTACGGAAGGGTTATAAAGTCTGGGGTGATCAAAGGATAGACAGCTAGTGGAAAGAGATTGTGTAGGTGTATGCTCCTCTGAACTTTGTCAGTGGGAAGGCAGATCATCAGCTGTTGCTTTTTGGGGAGAGCAGACAGCAAGTTGAGGATAGAAGGGACTGTGACTATGGATACCAGCTCACACATCACACTGAAATCTTTATAGAGATTTCTAGATGACAAAGTTAGACTACCACAGTCTAAATATTGTTGTCTTTTACTTGCAACTTTTTTTTTTTTCATATTTTTTGAGCTTTAGGATGTGAGTCTGCAGAATTAGTCAGATTATAGCCTAGTTCATCATTAATGAATTTGGGATTTCAGAATCTAAATGTAATTTATAACCAGTTGGTCATAGATGTTTGCTGATATGCCAGTTCCTCACAATAAACTGGCTAAAACTGTCAAGCTAGAGGACCTTAATCTTGCATGTTTCCTGAACTGTGTCAGAATGATTAGTGTTTGTTTCCTGTTTTGCTGAATAATCTTGGCTCACACATGCTGCATGTATTCTTCACATCTAAGAAGATCCAAGAAGCTTAAACACATGCACAAAACAGACAAAACTTGCTAAATGGAGGAGGACATCTACAAATTTTGTGCACCACCCCGACTGAAACAGTCTTCCAACACTGTTCTGGAAGGTCCTGTATCCCACAAACCCTGGGACTTCTGGGTGCTAAGCCCCAGTGGATGAATAACGTTCTTTCTAGCATGGTGGCTAGGAAAAACAGAACTCTAGTAGCCTGTAAGCCAGCTGTCTTCTTATTCATTATTCCACCTATTTTTTTTTACTTTTTTTTCCCCTTTTTTGAGTCTTTTTTAATGTTAGTTTACCCTCACAAAATAAAGTAAATAGAACCAGGGATCACAATTTGGGGACCTAAGAAACTGGAATGTTTGTGTTCTGTGACATGAATTGGCCTAGATTGATAACGTTGTCATTGGAAGGGTTCTAAGCACAATTTCAAGAAAATAGCAAAAGAGATCAGCACTGGATCATCCAGAGGTGGTATTTTGGACTAAAAAGGCTAAAAGTGGCAAA
Source organism: Gorsachius magnificus (assembly GCA_034008185.1). Lineage (NCBI taxonomy): Eukaryota > Metazoa > Chordata > Aves > Pelecaniformes > Ardeidae > Gorsachius > Gorsachius magnificus. The sequence continues at coordinate 43,932,942 of CM067081.1, forward strand.
AATAGAGACTCACAGTGCAAACTGTCATATTAGTGAAGTATTGTAAAGTGTGGATACACACTTGTGCTGACTCTGGTGACTGCCTTGTTTTGCTTTTACTTGTATAAGTTATACCCTTAGCCCACCCCAAGCATGAAAAATATGAGCTTCCCCAACTTTTTAAATTCTGCTGTGTGCACAGCAGGAATGCAACCCTTCTCATCTAGATAACAGAACAACAAGTTTCTGGGTTTAAAATATAACACTCCAGGGAAGCAGTCATCATGACACTCTCCCTTTCTTAATCTCCTAGCATGACTTTTCTTTCTTCCTTACCCTGCTCATGTAATTATGTTTTGGTACAAGTTTGCTGCTCCACTCCAGCACTTTTTGGTACAAGTTTGCTGCTCCAGTCCAGCACTACCATCCAATTTACAGTCTGGCCACAGTGGCTTCGCTAACCTATAGGTCATGGAATCACAGAATCATTTAGATTGGAAGTGAGCTCTTGAGATCAACTAGTCCAATGCTCTTGTTCAAGCAGGGTCAGATAGAGCAGGTTATCCAAGACTGTGTCTAGTCAGGTTTTGAATATAGAATCATAGAATCATAGAATCATAAAATCATAGAATCATAGAATGTTTTGGGTTGGAAGGGACCCCTAGACGTCATCTAGTCCAACCCCCCTGCAGTCAGCAGGGACACTGCTTACTAGATCAGGTTGCTCACAGCCCCATCCAACCTGGCCTTGAATGCTTCCAGGCATGGAGCCTCCACTACTTCTCTGGGCAACCTGTTCCAGTGTTTCACCACCCTCGTTGTAAAGAATTTCCTCCTTATATCCAGTCTAATTCTGTTTTAGTTTAAAACCATTACCCCTTGTCCTGTCACAGCTGGCCCTACTAAAAAGATTTTCCCCATCTTTCCTATAGGCCCCCTTTAGGTACTGAAAGGCCGTAATCAGGTCTCCCCGCAGCCTTTTCTTCAGGCTGAACAAGCCCAACTCTCTCAGCGTGTCCTCATAAGAGAGGTGCTCCAGCCCTCGGATCATTTTTGTGGCCCTCCTCTGGACCCGCTCCAACAGGTCCATGTCCTTCTTGTGCTGAGGGCTCCAGAGCTGGACGCAGTACTCTAGGTGAGGTCTCACCAGAGCAGAGTAGAGGGGCAGAATCACCTCCCGCGACCTGCTGGCCACGCTTCTCCTGATGCAGCCCAGGGTACGGTTGGCCTTCTGGGCTGCCAGCGCACATTTCTGGCTCATGTCCAGCTTTTCATCCATCAGTACCCCCAAGTCCCTCTCGGCAGGGCTACTCTCAATCCTTTCTTCCCCCAGCCTGTACTGATACCGGGGGTTACCCCGACCCAGGTGCAGGACCTTGCACTTGGCCTTGTTGAACCTCATGAGGTTCACACAGGCCCACCTCTCCAGCCTGTCCAGGTCTCTCTGGATGACATCCCATCCTTCTGGTGTGTCAACCGCACTACTCAGTTTGGTGTCATCCGCAAACTTGCTGAGGGTACACTCGATCTTGCTGTCTAAGTCATTGATGAAAACATTAAACAGCACCGGTCCCAGTACGGACCCCTGAGGGACACCACTCATCACCAGTCTCCATCTGGACATCGAGCCATTGACCACTACCCTTGATGTGACCATCCAGCCAGTTCCTTATCCACCAAACAGTCCACCCATCAAATCCATAGCTCTCCAACTTAGAGAGAAGGATGGTGTGGGGGACCGTGTCAAAGGCTTTGCAGAAGTCGAGATAGATGACATCCATTGGTTTTCCTTTGTCCACTGTTGTCACACCATCATAGAAAGCCACTAGATTCGTCAGGCAGGACTTGCCCTTGGTGAAGCCATGCTGGCTATCTCAAATTATCTCCCTGGCCTCCATGTGCCTTAGCATAGCTTCTAGGAGGATCTGTTCCACGATCTTCCCAGGCACAGAGGTGAGGCTGACAGGTCGGTAGTTCTCAGGGTCTTCCTTTCTACCCTTTTTGAAAATGGGCACAATGTTTCCCTTTTTCCCGTCCGGGACTTCACCTGACTGCCATGGCTTTTCAAATATCATGGAGAGTGGCTTGGTGACTACATCGGCCAATTCCCTCAGGACTCTGGGATGCATCTCATCAGGTCCCATGGACTTATGTGCGTTCAGGTTCCTCAGGTGGTCACGAACCTGATCTTCTCTTACAGCAGGAGGGGTTTTACCCTCCCAGTCCCCCTCATGCCATCCATCAACTCAGATGGGGTGAAGAGAGAGGTTCCCAGTGAAGACTGAGGCAAAAATGTTGTTGAGTACTTCAGCCTTCTCCTCATCTGCTGTTACCAGCTTGCCAGTCTCGCTCATCAGCGGGGGTAGGCTTTCTTTAACCATCCTTTTCTGGCCGATATACCTGTAGAAACCCTCCTTATTATTCTTTGCATCCCTTGCCAAGTTTAGCTCCAGCTGAGCCTTGGCCTTCCTGACCCCATTCCTACACAACCGGACCGCGTCCCTATACTCTTCCTAGGATGCCTGTCCCTGCTTCCACTGCCTGTGCAGTTGCCTCTTCCTCCTTAGTTTGACCAGCATCTCTTGTCTCATCCATGCCGGTCTCTTCCCTTCTTTGCCCGATTTCTTACACCTGGGGATCGAGAGCTCTTGCGCTCTGTGGATGACATCCTTAAAGATCTGCCAGCTCTGTTCTGTTCCCCTGTTCCTGAGGACCGTTTCCCAGGGAGTCCTTCTGACTATCTTCTTTGAGGAGCTGGAATTTTGCTTTTCTAAAATTCAGGGTCCTGACTATACTCTTTGTTCTTCCTATTTCCCTCAGGAGCGTGAGGTCTACCAGCACATGATCACTTCAGCCCAGGCTGCCTCCAATCTTGACATCTCCAACGAGCTCACTTGCATTGGTGACCACCAGGTCCAGTATCGCATCCCCTCTGGTAGGGGTGTCTATTACCTGGCTTAAGTTGTCCTCAATGCATTCAAGAAACCTGCTGGATTGCCTACAGCTTGCTGTGTTGGTTTTCCAGCAGATATTGGGGTGATTGAAGTCCCCCAGTAGGACGAGAGCCTACAAGTGCGAAGCCTCCCGGAGTTGGAGGAAGAATGCTTCGTCAGTCAGCTCCTCTTGATCTGGTGGCCTGTAGTAGACACCAACCACCAGGTTCCCTTTGTTGCCTCTCTCTCTGATTCTTACCCATAAGCTTTTGACCTGCTCGTGGCTATTCTTCAGGGACAGCTCTTCACACTGTAATGATTTCTTGATGTAAAGGGCAACGCCTCCGCCCCTCCTTCCTCGCGTGTCCCTTCTGAATGGCCTGTAGCCATCAATAGCTACTTCCAGTCATGGGATTCATCCCACCAAGTTTCCATAATGGCAATCAGGTTGTAGCTTTCTAGCAGCACGACAGCTTCTGACTCCTCTTGTTTGTTTCCCATGCTGCGTGCGTTTGTATAGAGGCATTTCATCTGAGCTGTCGGCCTCATCACCTTCATAGCAGAACACCCCTTGGTTCCCTTGAGGTGTTTCACGGGCTTTTCCTTGTTGGCTCCTACTACCTCAGGAGCCTCCGTCTCACCTCTGCCAGACTTCAACTTCGCTGCAGCGCCCCTGGCACACTGCTGGGCAATGGGTTGAGGGCTCATACTAGCTCCCCATCCCTCTAACCATTGCATATCATCCCCTAGCCTGTCGCTGGGAAGCTCGATACGTTCCCCTTCCCCCTTCACATCTAGTTTAAAGCCCTGTCAACAAGCCCCGCAAGCTCCTGGGCAAAGACCCTCTTCCCCCTTTGAGAAACCTTGCTCCCATTTGATGCCAGCAAGCCCGGTGCCATGTAGACCATCCCATGGTCAAAGAATCCAAAGTTGTGGCGGCGACACCAGTCGTGGAGCCACGTGTTAATAGATTGAGTTCGCCTGTATTGCCCAGTGTCTCTGCCCACCACTGGAAGGAGCGAGGAAAAAATAACCTGCTCTCCAGATTCCTTTACTAACCACCCCAAGGCTTTGAATTCTTTTTAAATCACCCTCAGACTACTTACTGCTACTTCATCAGCACCCACGTGGAAGAGCAGTAAGGGATAGTCGTCCGAGGGTCGGACCAGGCTAGGAAGTTTCCTAGTAATGTCTCTAACCCGGGCTCCTGGGAGGCAGCAGACCTCCCTAAGAGCAGGGTCTGCCTGGCATATCAGACCCTCTGTTCCCCTCAGATGGGAATCTCCCACAACTATTACCCATCTCTTCCTCCTCGTGGATGCAGTAGTAATACGAGAGGGAGGTCTTTCTGATCTTCATGCCTCCTCCGATGTGGATAGGTCAACACCTACACCATCCACCGCCTTGTCTTCCACATCTAGAACCTCATACCTATTATGCAGAGGCACCTGGGGAGAAACAGTGGGCAAGGAAACGGTTCTCCTCCTGCCCTGACTGCGGACCAGTTTCCACTCACTGCTTTCCATTGAGGCCCTTCCTTCATCCTGACGGGGGGAGGAAACTAGTTCCCTTTGATCCCAGGCTTTTTTTTGTGGCTGTTCCTGCATAGATTTCTGGGAGGTCAGGGTGCGGCTCCACCAGTCTATCTCCTGCTCCACTTCCCTGATGCTCCGTAGCCTGTCTACCTCAACAACTCATTTAAATTTCTCTCTTGTGTTATCTACCTTGAACATTCACATTAAATCTGTTTTATCTCAGTCTTACAGATTGTCTGTCAAGATTTTGTTTTTAATATTTTCAAGAAGAACAGAATCCAAAAGCCAAACAGGTTTACGGGCTCCCTACATAGTGCATGAGCAGTCAATCACTGAACAGCAAGCCTAAATCCTGTAGAGTGAAGAGGATGTTACTTTGAACCTGCCAAAAGGAAATACAGTGTCTAGTGACATTTTTATATCCCATCTTATTTCTGCAGTGAAGATGCTCAGATTATGGAGTACAAATCCTTTCTGGAAAGCAAGCCACAAAATCTTCACAAAATATGTGGTATCAATAGTATGATGTCTATGTTTCAAAGAGTTTTATAATTCAATTACCTGCCTGAGAAATTTTAGGGCATAAGACAAGTCTTATTCTGAATGAATTCATTTCATCGGCTCCCAAGAAAATATTCTAAGTGTTCATGAACAAGACTGTGCACTCCCACTGAAGCTGATTTTGAACATATTTCTGTGCATTGACATTTTTGCTATACACATTGGACTGACTATTCAATCAAGATGATGGGATATTAAAATTTTCAAATCTTAAATCAGTTATCTTAATCAGATTTAGAACCCTATCTAATGTTAGTTCTTAGCGATACAGTTTCTCAGGAGGAGTTCTCAGTCATCATTCCAGCCTTACAAAGTCAGGAAAAAAAAAAAAAGATCGAAAAAGGTTTAACTGCTTTAATTCTGTATGGACAGAAGATAGTGTCATAGTGCAGAATAGAGTAGTAAGTGGACTAAATGGGGTCCATTCAGTGAACTAAATGTGGTTCATTCATGCTATATGGCTTTGAGTTCTGTGCTTCCCATTCTTTTCATCACAGATAAACCCTTCTCCAAATAACTTTGGAGTATTTGCATTTCAACTTAAATTTCCTAATTTGTATCACCAGAGGAACACAGGATATATGCGTAATATAACCTGAATTCTTTTTTTTTTTTTCCTGTGAACACCACCAAGAAAAAAAAATCTCTGAGCCAAGATGCAAGGCTCAGGCTTGGACAAAACATTTATTGCAACATACCCTACGTTGGTTCTTTCTGTATACTGCTTCATTTACAAAAGAAATATAAGAGTAAGAGTAGAAATAGGAGCAAGAATAAGATAAGGATAAGGATTAAGGTTAAAAAAAAAAAAGATATTTCATACCTGTCACTTTCTCCCAAGCAAATTTTTTTTTCTCCTTACTGAGAAAGATAGTATGCAATAAATACAACCTTATTTAAGATAAGCAAATTTTCAGCTAACATTCAATTTTATTGAAAAGCTGAAGGTGGTGATAAACTTTGGCTGTTCTTGTCCCTTCTCAATTTTAATTAAACATAAAACCAGACAGCAGCAGATATCATTCTACTTCATTGTACAGCAACATCCTGAGTGAAAAAGAGTCAAACTACCTGTATTTTCATATTTTTACTTTTTCCAGCAGGTACTTTACAAAAAAGGGGTACTGAATTAGGTAATGCAGTTCCAAAATATATTTCAGATATGTCCAACCACTTCTAAAAAGGAAGAGGTTTTTACCAATTGCACAATAAATAAGCCAGTTGCAATACATCTCAGCAGCTCCTGATGGATATAACAGATTAAGAATGCTAAGAATTAAGATTATTTTAATATAAGTTATTCAAATGCAATTTAACTACCAGAAAAAAAAGGTGGATTTTAATTCAGAATTTATTCTAAAGAATTCATTAATCTCTGCTGATGTGTTTGAAATTTGTAAAAAGAAAAACACAAGCGTTTAAAAACATTCTTGCAAAAACCTTAATGTAGGAAGCACATTGTGATATCAACTTCTATTAGAAAGTCATGGCCACAAATTTCTAAAATTTACACAAACAGGAAAACAATCAGGTCTACTTCTGAATAACTTCTTAGAGTATACCTTTCAAAAATTATAATCAAATCCTAATTAATATAAAGTTTTAACCATCCCTAGCAATTTCACAACTCTTTCAGATTTTGTCTAAACCTAAGCAAAGGAATAACAACCATCAGAATGAACTCTGAGTAGTTTTTACATCTGAATTAAATTGGCTTAATAGAGATTGCAATCTCTAAAACCTTAAAATTTTTTTTTTAAATTATGTCTTTAGAATCAAAACGGTCGGTGTGTTCAGTGTTTATGAAAAGCACTAGACTGATGGAAGATTGATTGATTTTGGATACAATCTTGTCATTGATTTTGGACACAATCTTGTCAGAGGTTCAATTCAGAGTATAAATAAATGTTTTATAATAGTGATTGCCGCTTTCCCTTATGTGGAGAGATTATATGCACAAGTTGTTATCTCCTAAATATGTAGTTTAATTTGTATGTGTTTCACTACTTATAAACTCCACAGTTTGCCCATTATAGAACTGTAGTATAGCAATGCAGTACAATTTACCGTTACAATCCTATGTTGACAGTTCTGGCTTTTTAAATTCCCTTGCAGAATGTGCTCAGTTTACGAAGTCACCTCTCTAGCAGCTACTGTTTCATCATAATTTACAAGAATTACTGCATTTCTTTGAAATTATCTTCATTTCAATGACATGAATATCATGTCCAAAATTATGGATATTATTGATTAAACTGTGGGTTTTGTAATGGGAGCTTGGACAGTAAGACCACAAATATGTATATAAATATACATATATACACATATATACCCACACTGAAGACATTATGACATAGGGTCTTGAATCTGATCTGAATCATAGCTCTAATCTCATGAAAATAAAAAAAGAATCACTACTGATGGAATAAATTCTACTGACAATTAAAAATTACAGAATGTCACAAAGAATTACATCTGATTATTCTGTGAATATTACATTTTTGCCTTGATTGGACAGCAAAGAAATATAGTACATTTAGACTTAATGCATCAGGTTGACTTACAAAACAGAAACATCAAATAGTTCAGGTAGAAAGAAATCTATGGAGATCATTAGTCCAAGCCTTGCTCAAATCAAGGCTAATTTCAAACATAGAACAGTATGCTCAGGGCCTTGCTGAGCCTAGCTTTGAATATTTCCAAGCACAGAGATTCTACAGCCTCTCTGAGAAAACTGCTACAATGAGTACTACCATCACTGTGAAGAAATGTTTTTCACCTGAAAATTGCAACTTGGGACTGTTGCCCAATATCCTCTCAGTGTGCACCTTCAGGAACAGAATGATCTTTTCTATAACCCCTGATAGGTAGCTGAAAATACTGAGTCCCCCTTTAGCTTTCTGTCCTTCATGAATGTCCCCTCAGGTTCTCTTCATATATGATGTGCTCCTTGTTTCAGTTTCATAGCTGGTTCAATTTGCTCTTGAATAGAAATGCCACCAGCTGGAAAATACATTCCAGTTAAAGAATCATGAGTCTAGGTAGAGGGAAATAATTGTTTCTTTCAACCCGTTGGCTAATGCAACTGAGTATATGGTTAGTCTTCATACAGATGCAGCACAAAATTTCATCAGAAGAAAAATTCTGATTAGTTTCAGTTGTTAGTCTACGTAATTAAAAGCCGATAATGTTGACTAGAGCTACATGTCATTCAGATGGTCTGCAGGCTGTGTGTTTCTCTTCATTTGGCAACAAAAAGATCTGCATAATATCTTTATGTTAAATAAAAAGTTATAGCAAAATAGTTCATGTAATAATAGATTAAGATAAACCCAAAAAAGAAATTCTGGTATGTTTCACCAACATGACAAATGGGAACACTGATTAACCTTTAGAAGTATTCCAGAAAATTCAGAGCATCCTAGGTAAAAAAAAAGAAATCCACAAACAAAAAACCCCAAAACAACAACAAAACCCCCATACAAATAACTGAGATGTAATAAAAGAAAAACAACCTCGACTCAGCTTGGATTTATTCATAGTAAACTACAACATTACTGCATGCCAATTAACAGCCCTGCTGTGTGAATTAACTGTAGGAAGGGGGTGTGATGCATCAGCACCTTCTTGGCACATACTTAAAGTTTATTAGATGCTAAAATAAAAAGGATATATTTGTCAGAATAACACGAGAGATTATACACCTCATATATTTATATAAATACATATCTGTGTATGCAGAAAGAAATTAAACCAATCCAATGTTAAGGCATTGGAATTATTAATTTACTTATATCATACAGTCTTAGTCTGTCTTATTTTCCCTTTTATTCTATTTCAGTAATGTGAATATCACCAAATTATCTTTTGGCTTTTCTGCTATCCACATGAAAAGAAGTATCTTTAAAACAAAACATAAAATGGTAAATTTCAGATAAAGCAGCAAAAATTGTAAGAAAAAGTTTCTTGCAATTTTCCCAAGTATTTAATTTTTTGTTCTGTTTTTTTTTTTTTTCCTTAAATCTTCAATCTTCACATTCACATAAGGAAACAAACCCCAAAAACTTTAAAAGAATAGCATTCCTTTAAAATGACTAGAGTTAAAGAAACTATACCTGGCAGATCTCAAATTAACACTGGGCCATTAGCATGATCCCAGAGCTACCCTAACCTAAAGTATGCATAGGGCTGCTTAAAAGATGGCTTGCCATTGACACCCTTACAATTTTCTTTCATTTTCTTTTTCATGTTTTCCTCACTCCTTTTAAGGAAATTCTGATGTGCTGGGTAAAGAGAGCTTATTGAGCTTATCCTGATAATTTAATATATTTTCCAACCACTTATTGACATTTGAAGTATTTCAGACTTTAGTAGTGGACTTAGAATATATTCAGAAGGGCATGCTTGTAAAAAGATCCGTATCAGCAACGGATGGCCTCTTCTGGGAATATTATATACAACCTGGGAAGCAGTCCCCAATGTTTTCCATAGATTAAAAAATATTTAATACCTTTATGTGCCCTACTGCAATGGATTCTGCTGTTTTGAACTTTTAACTAAAAGCCTTAAAAGCCTCATTCTGGGTAGGATACAGAAGAAGAGGATTGGACTATACTACCTGTAGTGAAGTCTTTAATGAAAGACAGTTGAAACTATTAACTCTCTTTAACCTTTGTATTTTTGGGTAAAGCAATTTCCTTACCCATCTGACTGTGATAGCAGCATCACAGGGCTTTGCTCTGCTTTGTTTACCCCTACTGCAAACAGCAGCTACACTGACTAGACATAACTCTGCTGAAAGGGGTAAAAGGGTGGGATGTTTCTTTTAATGCTAGCAGTGCACAGCACTTCACCTTCTGAACAATTATACTGCTGTCAAGCACAAAACATTGTTCTTACAATGGTAAAAAAACCTGACAGGTCTAGACCTACTGAAGACTTTGTGCTAGGCTATACTAATCCATCACCACCACTGGCTCAATTCGTTTTTGTGAAACTGCATATTTAAACAAATAAATTCTGCTAATTTACATCACATATTTATTTTCTAAGTTAACTAACATAAATAGAAATTGCACCTCAACTCCTTAATTGCAATAGGAAGTCATACATAAAAGGGCCAGATATACCTTAATTTCACAAATGGAAAAGAGTCACTGCAATTCTATTAATCTTTCCAGTTCTGAAACCACTTTGGAACAGGTCCCTGCCTTGCTGCACCCTCCCAGAGAGAGTAAAAGGATTTTTCTGAGCACTCTCCAAAATGCAGTTTTATACATAAGTACTAGAGCACCAGTACTTATGCCAGAAGTTAGAGTATACCAGTTAATACCTCCTGCATTTAGAAAGACCAATTTAAATTATCAGAAGTATAAAATAACATATCAGAATTAACAGGACCTTAAATTAATGGAATTAAAATAGATGAAAAAGTATTTTGATTTTTAGTATTTGAATCTTCACAGTGGGATCTATTTTATAAATCATGTCAGATTAATTTATTGAGCAGCCTTGTCTAGGAGACTCATTGTAAGCAGGCAAGACTACAGAATTCTACCACAGATTTAAGAAAATAAAACACAAGAGACATTCATAAAAACACACTGCTCAGGGAAGGTTCAGAAAGATGAGTTCAGTTTGATACACATTTTTATGATTAACTTTGCAAAAAATATATAGATTTAATTAAGTAAATCATTGTTGAACTGAAATAAAAAAATAAATTTTTTTAAAAAAATTGTGACCTCAAAAAGAGTACTTGTCAAAAATAGTAATTTAATCAAGATGTAGTCACAGAATAACGTGGTAGAACTTAAAGAGTCCTTTTCCCCTATTTATTCTAAAGATGATGAAATATTCAAGTGGACACAAAAGCTTAAGGTCTGCACCAGGACTGCAGATTGGATCCACAATAAAAAGATTTAAGGAAGTGAAAAATTTTGAACATAATTCCTCCATTTACAAATTAACACCCTTAATCTTCACAGAATACTCCACAAATCTGATTAAAATTCTATTCAGTGTCAGTTCAGAAATATGAATTAAATAAACATTGGGCAATGTAAAAATAAAATATTTTTGTAGTGGAATCACATTGAAGCAGCACCCCCTAAAACAAATCACAGTCTAAAAGATAAGAAAGTTATGAAAATTAACAACTAGGAAATAAGTTCTTGTGTAAGTGTATATATTAAATCTACATTAATGGGAACTAATGCAGAATGTTTTGTCTCTTGCATTCATTAGTTAAACCCACAAGCCTCCTTCCTAAAGCTTTCTCATCCTAGACATCTCTGATCTTAGCATGCTAGAAACCTGACAGATAAAAATTGCATAATTATAAAGCATCTAACATTGTCATATTGAAAAAAAATTTGTTAATAATAAGAAAAGAAACATAAAATAGTTGTACATTTTTCAGGTTCACTGTATTGGATAACATTTGTGTTTATTTAGAGTATGTGATATAGACATACATAATGGAAATCAAAAGGATATTTTTTATTCTAAGCTAAATCAATATACAGTCTTTACACACAGGTGTTGACAACCAAAAATGTATTATACATGACAGTGTTTATACCTCACTTTTCCTAAATCAATCCACAAGAACTTTTCTATTCTAAAAGAAATGAATGAGTGGAATTATAACCTGCTCCCTTACAAAACAAATACATGTGCTGAGTAAATATTAAACCATAATAGCAAATAAGAAATCACTGCTTACTCAACTAATGAAAATGGAGTAACTGTCCTTGTTTATGTAGGACTATATGCATCACTAGAATTTAATGTCTTTGTTTCAAAGAATGACCTTTTCCACTGAAATCTGAAACCACTGAAAAGAACTTAAATACTTTGGCAACTTAAATATCTGGGCCCTGAAGTACAATCCAGGAGCCTGCATTTGGTGCTTAGGATTTCTACATGTACAAAGCAATCTAAACAGTGAAATCCAAACAGTTGTAGTGAATGGGGCTACATCTGGCTAGCAACTGGTCACCAGTGGTGTTCCTCAGGACTCAATTCTAGGGCCAGGTCTGTTCAATATTTTTATCAATGATCTGGATGCAGGAGTTGAATGAACCATTAACAAGAGCATTATTCTTTGGAAGGAACAACCAGTGCTCACTCCATAAATGAAGATGTGGTAACCACCTTTTATATAATCATTAGAGTGCTCATTGATGATCTTGGAGGCTAATGTTAATTGTGCTTTCACTTCCACATCTATCAAATTCTAGGCCTGCACCCAAGCCATCTGAAGAAAACTAGCAAAACTCCAAACATATTCTATGTGGCTTGGTATTTGAAGAGTTTGCCTAAATGTTTAAATTATGCAAAATAAATTACCAGACTTTACATTTTGCTTAAGTATTTAAAAGGATAGCTCAAGGTTTTATTCATTTGACATGTATGCTCATTTTCTGGTACTATGGCTAGGTATTACTATTACGTTTGATAATAAACCCCCCAAAACTTAAATAATCAATAATGTTCTGTATGGATAATGATCAATAAACAACAAACTGTTTAATATTCTGCTTTATTCCTATTGTGAAACACATTTCTCCAAGCAAAACCTACTCCAAGCTAATCAAGTATTAGAAAAAAAATTAATCAATTACCTAACTGACTTTTCTGTGGTGCAACACAGCATCCATCTATGTATATTTCACAAACTTCTATTTATCTTCAAGCTCTCTCTTAGAGATTAAGCAGCTTTATTATCTCCATTGTATAAATCAGGAAAAGAAACTGAGAATTTACAGTGGAAAAAAACAGCTACAACTTTCTGAAAAGTCCAGTTTGAAAAGTCTGGGGCTACACTGCTTAAAGCACTAGTAACTCTTCAGGAATCCGAAAATAAAGGCTCTTACATTTCCCATATAATGATGTCTTATCCAAGGTCTCAAGCAAGGTAACTATAAAGGAAGAAATACTACTTTAGTGAACTCCTGTAGGAAAAATGTAGTTTAAATTATTTAATATTACACAGAAAGAAATGTGATGAAAAAATAGCATATCTAAATAAAGGCAATACTTAGTTTCCACCAGTACCATATACCTACAAATTGCGTATTAAGAATGGGGTAAGAGTCCTTTGCTACACAAAATTGCTTCTATTTATCTTGTGTGTTGAAAGAAAGATTTAATGGAAAATACTCTATATGATTCTGTAATTACAGATTGCATCATAATGTATATGTCCAAATACTCAAAATTAAGGCTGCACACACAGCTTTGATTTTGGCATCTGAATACTTGACTCTGTATTTCAATATTTTTGAACATATTATTTTACACTTAATTGTCTTTTAAAAAAAAATCAGCAAAAAGAAATTCCCTGTATTTATTCTTAGAGATACCTGAACTATTATTTGTTGACATGTTTCCAGGAGAAAAAAATGTGCATGAGACAGATACCTGGCTTGGAAGATAGTATGACTAGCAGAACATTCCAAAACTTTAGTATGTGAAAACAGAAACAGCCAGATGAATTTGGGTTAATGTCAACTAAAAATGTGAATCAATGAGTGAGAAATTGCACTTTATTGCTTAAACATGAAAAGCAAATGTTTCATATTTAATCTCTGAGTAGCTGTTGTTGTTCTGAGATTGAAATTGAAGAAAGATGGCATTTAAATGTCCTTTGGAGAAGTTTCTACTTCTCCACTGATGACAGAGGAAGCCTGGACATCAAGCTTATACTAGGCAACTAACATTAATATGACCAAGTCATGCAAACAAACTCTTGCTCTTCATTTATATTCTGAATTTTAAAAGGTGAATAGGAATTTTGCACTGGTGTAAGTATAAATTCATGGATGACCTAATATTTATTTTATTGGGAGAAATCTATTCATTACTGACAATTATGTTTGCAATGAAAACTGAAAATTAGATGTAGGCTGTATGGATTTTTTTAATGCTAAGTCATTTATTCTAGATACGGTATTCTAAAAGCAGAACACAAGAAAGAATTGTTATTGTTTCTATTAGTATAATAATAAGCTAAATATACCATCTGAATTCTGCAACAGGATTGAAGTTTCATTTAAATGATGTTGCATATTGTAGACATTTTACATCCACATTTGTGGATAGAAAGATAAATTCCCAAGTATGCAAGAAAAAAGGAAGTTTCAGACTTTGTCATTCTTAGAGAAAACCACTCAGTAGCACTTCCTTTTATAAATATACCTTAGAAACATTTTATCTGTAAATGAACCTCGCAACTCTTTCTTTAGTGAAAAGGAAACTGTTCTTTATTACCAACATGGTATAATGGCAGCAGCTAAAAGTATTGCATCTCAGGTAAACTACTAACCATACAGATTTAAACTTGGATAGTTTTTAATATGTAACATCTAAGTAGTTCTTTCCTCCAGTATCAGAAATACTGATGCTTTATTTACATAAATCAATCCTTTATTCTTTGGAGAGCTCCTTATGTGGATTTATATGAATTTACATACTTCCATACAGAAGTTTTTTATTCCATATACTAATTCTTTCTTCAAACTAAAGAAGTTATATACTTTATTTAGGACTACATAAGATATGTGTGAGTGTCATACCTTCATGATACTGAAAGCTTCAAAAGAATGGTTATACACTAAGAAAGGGTACAGAATTAAGAGAGTATTGGGCTAAACTCCTTGCATTTTTCCCTTAGTAAATGCACCAGAACTAATATCCTCCTATTGACTGAACTGCAACATACTCCTGTGCTACAACAAATTCTACGTATCTCCTTGTCCTGTTTTCAGCTGGGGCAGAGTTTCTTCATAGTAGCTAGCATAGTGCTGTGTTTTGGATTTAGTGCTAGAAGAATGTTGATAACACACTGATGTTTTTAGTTGTTGCTAAGTAGTGCTTAGACTGTTCAAGGATTTTTTGAGCTTCTCCTGCTCAGCCAGGTGCATAACAAGCTGGGAGGGAGCACAGCAAAGACAGCAAACCCAAACTGACCAAAGAGCTATTCCATACCATATAACATCATGCTCGGGGGGAGTTAGTTGGTCAGAGGGGGAAAAGTGATCGCTGCTTGGGATGGGCTGGGCATCAGTTGGTGCGTGGTGAGCAATTGCATTGTGCATCATTCATTTTGTATGTTCTGTATATTCTCTTACCATTCTCATTATTACTATTATTATTCTTTTCTTATTAAACTGTCTCTATCTCAGCCCATGGCTCTTACCTTTTTTTTTTTCTTCCCCATTCTCTCCCCCATCCCACTGAGATAAAAGTCATTTATCCATTGCGTCTAAGTTTTGGGTGATTATTTGCTTCCCACTCAGCTAAGGAATTTCCTATCCTCTCTGATACTGTGGATTCCTCGGATAGCAAAATGTCTCTAATGACACCCTGAACTCCAAAATGTTCCCTCTGCTGAACTACTTGTTAAGGAGAATTTGGCCTTCCACGTGATTCCACTTTACTCGGTTTTCAGTATTGGTGACTAACAAAAAGGCAGTCTGTTTTTCTGTTGCACCTTTTTAACAGGACATAAGATACATCAAGCACTAACAAGGTAACAAACAGATTAGCATGCCACAGATATTTAGAATTAAAGCCAAGAAGACTGGTTAGATCATTAATCTAATCTCTTGTATATCAAATAAATTCTGCACATACAGTTCACCAATTACCCTAGGACTAAGAATAATTTCTGCTTTGCCTAGATTTTATTCAAATGCATTCAATCTTGAGATGACAATATCTAGAGATGGACAGTTCAACACTTTTCTCTGCAGCTATTCCAGTTTCTTTCTGTGTTTAAGCATTCCTCCTGGTGGAAAAGTGTACCTTATTTCCAATCTGTCTATACTGAATTGGCTCTTGCTAAGATTTGTCAACCTGATTAAAGAGCTCTTTAGTTCACAGTAGTTTCTCCCTGTGGAGATACATTGTAATCAAGTACCTCATCTTCTCTTCTTTTTAATAAGCTGAAATAGCCTGAGCACTCTAAGACATTTATTGCAAGACATTTTCTCTTGTCCTGTAATCCTGCGTGTGTCTCTTCTTCACACCCTTCAAATGTCAAGCACTGTTTAAAAATGGTGACATGAGAACTACACAAAGTATTCCAAAATCCACTGTCACATCCAGAGATAAGCCCTTTTTTTGCCACAGCACCACACTTGATCTTCTGTAGCTAAAATGCCCAGACAGCACATATCACATTTTACTGAAATGCAAATGTATTAGTTCTTCTCTTTTTCCTTTTTTAAAGAAATCTGAATCTTCTTATTAAATAAAGATGTTGGATATGTCTGACATGAACAGATGTTGGATATGTCTGACATGAACTTACCTTGGCAAACTCAGGTATTTATATATGTAAATTGTAGATATGTATACAGGTATACATACACACATCTAAATATGTATATGTCATGTATATACATATGTACAAAGTTTAAAGATCTAAATATCCTCAAGAATTTAGTCCTTAATCTGCTGTGTCCAGTTGACTAGTTTATTGTAGTAACTTTTTTTTTCCCTTTTGCAGTCAAGAATGTTAAGTACCACCCATACTTCATTTATCCTTCATTTTAGGTAGTTTGCTCATCATCACATGAATCAGTTCTATCTTCAACAACTAGTGTTTCAACAGCGCCCTTGCATCATGAAATTACACTGGCTCAATAACTATTTGGTAAAGAAACCTGGCAGTTACTACATCCAGAAATGACTGGCTCCTACTCTTATTAGCAATATTTATTTCCTACACTTTGTACATTAGTGAAGTTCTTCCATAATGACAATCCCTAGTAATATCTCTCACTTTTACAACTTAACAGACAACAACATCCATTTACAAATCTAATTCTGTTAGCCTCTAACAGGCACTTTTCTCTACTCTAATATTCTTCCCTTTCCAGTTTATCAGAACCTGTTTTATATGTGCTATCTCTTATTATTTCCCTGCCTGTCACTCCATTTACCACTTTTACTTCTCACTTCTTTCTGTTGTTGTTTAACCCAGCAGGCAGCTGAATACCACACAGCCGCTCCCTCCCTCCCTCCCTCTGTGGGATGGGGGAGAGAAAAAAAATAGAGAAATAAAACCCATGGGTTGAGATAAAGACAGTTTAATAAAACGGCAGAGGATAATAATAATAATAATAATAATAATAATGTTAATAGAATATACAGAATATACAAAACAAGTGATGCACAATGCAATTGCTCACCACCCCCTGACAAATGCCCAGCCTGTCCTGAGCAGCGATCACTCGCCCCCTGGCTAAATCCCCCTGAGCATGACTTCATATGGTATGGAATACCCCTTTGGTCAGTTGGGGTCAGCTGTCCTGGCCGTGACCCCTCTCAGCTTCTTGTGCACCTGGCAGAGCATGGGAAGCTGAAAAAGTCCTTCACCAGTCCAAGTACTACTTAGCAACAACTAAACCATCAGTGTGTTATCAACATTCTTCTAGCACTAAATCCAAACCACAGCACTATGCCAGCTACTCGGAAGAAAATCAACTCTATCCCAGCCACAACCAGGACACTCTTTAATGAATAAGACATATCGTCTCACACCTGTGGAAGATGTGCACAATAATCAAATTGTCGTTACCTGTATAAAATCTAGTTTCACACATGTACTAATAAAAGCTTTTCTAGTTAGCTGTTCTGTCTCAACATTAGTACATAAATAATTACATAGCAATAGAATTTGATTTCTTGTCCATTACAATTGTCTCTGTTCTAGCTTTCTTCTCTTGGCCCTTCTTACCTCCAGTTCCATTTCAAAGAAGGCAGTTCTCCATGGTTGCTGTTTCTCATGATTATTTATTGCCCTGCCAACCTTGTATCATCCATAGACCTTATCAGCAGTGATTTTAATTTTCTTCCAAACTACAGATGGTGAAAACACTGACTAGAACCAAAAAGCAATATAATAATATCATAATACCATAGAATAACTAGATGGACTTTCTCTCAAGGGTCTTAGATATCTATTGATCTTAGAATCACTTTAAAATTTCATGGATGGAAATAATCTTTCTGTCAATGCTCTGCTATCTGTCAAATTAGGCAAGAAAGGAGACAAAATGTGTATGATGAGAAAAGGATAGCGAGAAACAGCAATTTGTCATAAAGGGCAAGTATAACCTTTGTTTTCCTTAACTAGAACAAATTAACATCAATGTGAGGTCAGCCTTTATCAAGCATTAAACATAGTCAAAGTACTTCAGTTTTCCTTCAGGTTACTAGACTTAGACTATTCAATTTATTAGAACTGGGTTTTGTTTTGTTTGGTTTTTAAATAGACTCTCCTTTGCATGGTAGAGCATAACAACATTACGCACATGAAAAAAAAACACAACAGATGTACTCTGAGAATTACTGTCAAGGTAAATAATACATAATACCAGTATCAAGATAAACAATATATATATTAAATGCTAACTGAAGTCTTCTTCATATTTAAAGTCATAAAATTAGCCTCTAGAGTCATATTATTTAGAGATTTTTTTCTGGTTAAACAATAAACCATGTTCATATTTTAAATAATCCACCAGAGGGAGTTCTATGAACAAAATAGGAATATTGACCACAAACACAAACATTTGGAATAAGAGTTTAAATATGCAACTGCCATAACTTACACTTTTTACTGAGAACTAAAATTTTTAGTCAAGCTTATGTGAAGAAAATGAGAGTTTAGTAACTATGGATTCAACTTGAATTTTAAATTTCCAGTCCTCCAAAACACCAGTATAGGGGAGCATAAAATGCAGCTCTTTCATGCTAACTCCAATCTTTGGTGGCATAAGTATTTTTGAGTAATTACTGAAGTAAATTATATTTCACCATAAGAGTCAACTGCCAGTCTTTTATCATGAGCACTGCAGTGATGTCCTCACAAGTTCTGTTTTTAGCACCATTAGCGCTAAGTGGCAGATTTTTCAAACATTTGAATTCCACAGAAAACCCCCAAGAAATATCCACACAATTCTCCACATCTCCACATCTTGCTCTTGGTAATGTTTTTCTTATGGAAGACACTCAGATTATACTAATGTGTTCAACACTGTAAAACATTAGCTAAATAGGTTAACACTAAGTATGATGCTAGTAAGGTACTATTTTGAACAAATAATTCTAGGGGTTACAAATGAAGATAAAATATATGAAGAGTTATGAAAGAATATACAATACACAAAAAAGTTGAAACAATCTTAACAGAGTGATTCTAGAAGTACATGTGTTTGCCAGCTGGTATAAACAGCATAGATATAATGACTTTAATGAAATTATGTCAGTTTAAATTAGATTATTTTTTGCTACTCTAATTACTTTTTTAGTAGTCGATGTAATAATGATCTCAAACCCAAGTAAAGCTATTTCCTTCTAAGAAGCAACTGATTCTTCTTTTGAAGCATGTTTTAATTTCTGAAGTAATTCAGAAGCAGTCATCTTCAAACAGGCTTTTGGAAATGCGATTCCAAAATATTAGAAATTATTTAAAGGAATCACTCAAATAAAGAGGGTTTTTTTCTTCTTTCCTTCCTTCTTTTTTTTCTCTTTATTTTTTGAATAACTCCTCTTATGCTATAGAACAGTTCTGCGCTGCTAGCCTGCAAGTCCACTGTGTGTCACAAAAGTGCGGTCACATATAAAGGGGATGATAAAGTGAGAAGGCAACCCTGAATTTTTAGTTGAAAAGTGCCTTCTCCACCTAAGAAAAAGCCAACTACCCCTAACTGATGGAAGTTAGCCATTCCCTAGAAAACTTAAACCTTTACAACAAAAATAATTACTGCTTTCATTCCATTTCAGCATGGGTCTTATTGTCAGAGAATTTGAGAAACATTTTCATGAGCATTTTAAGTGATGAGGTTAACCAGTTTCTCACATACATTTTGAAACAAACAAACTTCTTGGTTGTACTTCTTTTGGTGGGGATAGAGTTGAATTTCTTCATAATAGCTAGTATGGGGCTACATTTTGGATTTGTGCTGGAAACAGTGTTGATAACACAGGGATGTTTTAGTTACTGCTGAGCAGTGCTTACACAGATTCAAGGCCTTTTCTGCTTCTCACACCACCCCACCAGTGAGTAGGCTGGAGGTGCACAAGAAGCTGGGAGGGGACACAGCTGGGACAGCTGACCCCAACTGACCAAAGGGATATTCCAGACCATATGATGTCATGCTCAGCACGTAAAGCTGAGGGAAGAAGAAATCTGGGGGGGATGTTTGTCACCATTGCATGTGATGGAGCCCTGCTTTCCTGGGGATGACTGAACACCTGCCTGCCCATGGGAAGCAGTGAATGAATTCCTTGTTCTGCTTTGCTTGTGTGCACGGTTTTTGCTTTACCTAATAAACTGTCTTTATCTCAACCCACACATTTTCTCACTTTTACCCTTCTGATCTCCCACCCATCCCATCCAGGGGGAGTGAATGAGTGGCAGTGTGGGGCTGAGCTGCCTTCCAGGATTAAACAACAGGTGAATATAATCAGTAGAATTAGAGGATTTTCATAAAATCAATCATATATCTGTTAAAGTGTGTGGGATTTCAATAGAATAAAAATTTGAATTCTGTAGTATTTGATGGGATTTGCTCAAGTAATTTTAATTACTTCTATCTTGGTTTCATCTTCACTAAATTGGAGATAAAAATACCCGCTTGTATTTAGATGAACTAATTGGGATTTTTACTAAGTACTATTAAGAGTGCAAGGTAACAGAGTTTTATTATAATAGGGAGATGCAGTAATTTAACACTTGCTTATAATACTATTTACTTTTAAGTGTACAAGTTGCAAACAGTGATGAAGATCAATTCTTGCCCAGAGATTTTTGGAGATTTTTCTCCAAATAAACCAGCATTGCTATTGAGAGATATTTGAAAAATCCCAATGATTTCATTTGCTGTCCCACCAAAATTGATGGATGCAATGAAAACTTACCATAAAGAGCAGAAGAAAAGGAGAGAAGGCAATGAATGAACAGCATACCTGAACAGTGAAGCTAATATACATTGTCATTTCCAGCAATCCTTATTCTTTTCTCTGTATTTTCTGCCTCTCCAGATTAATTTTTAAGGCTTCAGTTACATATTCTCTGTGTTACACAGAATTACTACACACAGTTATTAAAGTGTGTTGCTATTTTAAAGTGATCAAGAAGTGAACCAACCATACAGGATGTATAGAAGCACAGTAGTAAAGAGTGAAAACCAAAAAGAAGGGAATGAGGGAAGGAAAGGAAGGCAGGCAGGAAGAAGGGAAGGCAGGAAAAAAAGAAGAGAAAGAGGGAGGGAAGGAAGGAGGAAGGGAAAAGTTACAGAGGGAAGGGGAAAGGGAGGAAGAGGGAGAGGAAGGCATAAAGGAAGGAAGGAGGGAGGAAAACTGGAAGTTCATGATATTGTGAAAGATGGGGTGAAGCAAAAAATTAAACTATGTAATTCACTAGATACAGCTACAATTCTTAGTCCACCCTTCTCATGTATTTTATATGTTGGTCATATAAAAATCACATGTTGAACTTATTGGTCCTGTATACATTCATTGTTTCCTTTTCAGAACAGGTTGCATGAAGAAAGCAGATCCAATGCAGTTGATGAGCTTTTTAATAAAGATGTAATTTCACTTTTCTGATTTTTAAATAAAAGTCCATGGTTCAGAGTATTTTAAAATACACTTTTTTTATTATATATTGCCCTCTGTTGCAGGTATCATCTATTACAATGTCTTAACACCTTTAAGTCTAAATGAGTTATAAAAATGTAACAGTTTTTACATCATATATTTCCATAAAGAAAAAAAAAAAAAGGATTTATTTTGGTAAGGAACATTTCCAGTCAAAATAAGACAATATGGTATTTCATAGTGCCAAGAAAAAAAAAAGATGATGAACAGTTGTCAAGGGGGAGGGAGCAGGGAGAAAGAGCACCAGACAGTGTGATGTGCAAAGTTCAATTTAATAATTGAACCAAAGCAGTGGATAAGCTGTGTCAGGAAAAACTTCACACTCCCACACATACAACCTACACACAGTTCCAGTTACTGAAGCTGGCCCTAAATGTGAGTTGGTGCAGAGGAGTCTGGAGAATTGCAATTCAGCTCAGTGTTGGATATCTGTACAATATCCCCCCTTCCCCTGCCCTTTTGGTCCCAATATCTATTACTGGGGAGGTGTCACACAGGCCACCAATAAAATCAGTCCATGATGACATTATGCATCTTTCCAGTACTTTCAGGTTTTGTTCTCTTGCTTTCTGACCCGAAGCCTGTACCAATGCTTACCACACTCTGTCTTTGTTTGCAATGTATTGTCAGCCACTGCTAATTACATTTGGTCACCCAACTCTTTATTAAGGCAATGTTGAGATACTTCCACGACAAAAGTTAAAACTCTCTGAAAGTTTGCAATACCACAAGAAATGTTCTAAATGTCAGTAAAATAAAATATTTTATGAACCAGTATTCACAACAATTTTAAGGCTCAGGCTGGCGCAACATGCTAATGAGATGGAAAGGTCCATGTCTTGTCTATTAATAATGAATATTTTTTTAATATAGATTGAGTAAGTCAGAACATGCACTTTTCTGTTCCCCTGGCTTCGGTTAGGAAGAAATACTTTCAGATTATGCTTTTTTCCCAGTATCTCTGTATTATGATTCTCTAACAGCTGTCACTATTGTATTGAAAGGCACCTGTACATTGAGAGATCACTGTAAAGCTTCGGTTTCTGATATTGCTTCAGGGCAGAGCAGGGCTAACCTTTACTCTGAACTGTTCTCTTTTTTTTTTTTTTCTCCAAAACTGAAAGCATCAAAAAAGATATCACTCTTTGAGATTTTATTGCCTTTTTTCTTCTCAACTTAGTCGAACAGAGAAATGAGCTGTCTGTCCTGCATTATACTGAAAACATTATTGCCAGGCAAAATCAGAACGAATACTCTCAAGTCTTCACTATTATCACCAAAAATTAGCCATTGGGTATGTCTTACCCTTGGAAATGAGGAGCACCATCTCTGAATCAACCAGTAACTCAAGATGGTTTTTTGCTTTTGAAAGACAAATCACGCAGTCTCATCCTGACTGACAGGAAATACTCCCTTCTTAGTACACCATCCAGAGCTTAAGAGACAATCTCATAAATGATATGTGTTAATGCCTAAGATTGACTTTCCTATCATGTCACACTCCTGTATGTTCCCTTCTTCTGTTTTTCCTGCCTGAGCTCCCCATGTTAGCTTCAGTTCAATCACCCTGTCCAATGTTATTTCCTTGTCCCCTTCCACCAGCTGTGTATTCCAGTTAGGCTATCTCCTCTCTGCTATCTGAGAAGCTCATAGAAATCACTGGTGGACCTCTTCTCAATCCTAAAGTATTGGGAATAGGAGACAGAAAAGGCATTTAAAGGTTATGTCAATGCTTTCTTAGCGCTCCTGAACTGGAACTTCAATACTATATTTTCAGAGAATTTAGCCCTCAACTTCTAATTTTCTACTACACACACAATCTAAGTATTCTAGAGGGCTTTTGCATTTAGCCACTCTTGGATACCCTTTTGTGAAAACAAAGAAAGAATGTTTATCTCCAGCACTGGGACATAACCTTCAATCTTGCCAAAGACATGTAGAAATGTCAGGTATTTGATTTTACACTGGTTTGCAGATTTAAAGGCTTTGAATGTACAGCTACATAATTCAGTTGTCTTGATTTTCATCTTTGCTTTTTTCCATGAATGCCAAAAAAATCCACAAAAATTCACTGTCTTTGGACTGCTTTTTTAGTGTGACATTTGATATCTGACACAGATTCATGCTAACTGATTTTAGGCACCCACCCATGCTTTTTAGGTTGAGAGTCTGCTTGCCCTGAGCTACCTCCATGGACAGTAATTTATGTCCACAGTTCAGGGAGATGAAGCAGGATTTATAAATTGATATATTCTTCACTCAAGAGATTGAGATGTGGATCTGCTGACCTGACAGACAAACCATCACCAGACCCAATGAAGAAAGAAGAGACACATCAGAGTACCCGTAATATGAGATTATATTTCTGTTAGCACTCTGAAGCATAGTAAGTATTAGTTTGATGGGATACTAATGTTGCTACTGAATATTCAGGTTTCTGGAACCAGAATAAGCTTGAAAAACAAATTAAAACCATAGGAACTGTTGAGTCCTGGGTATAATGTAAAAAGATCATTCAGATGAGAGTGCTACTTTTCATAGCAGCACTCTTAGGAATAACACAGCATTCTGCCATACCAACCTTTTTAATGTGGCATTTAGGCAATAAAATGGAAGTGCCTGAAGATAAAGAAGCCATCAAATTCTGATTAATGCACTATAGACTATTTGCTTAACTATTTTCCTGTAGATTTCACAGCATTTTACTACCAGCAGTTGTCTTCTCTATTTCCTATTAATTATCTTGTTGTCCGTATGCTAGTTCTTGAAGCAGTCTTTCTTTCCTCTTCTCCTACTGTGCCTTGATGGAGTGGTACTGTAACGTGCCATGTCACAGCTGTATTAAGGAGAACTTATAAAAAAGCAGCACACTGTGCTAAGTGCTGGTTATTACTTTCAAACAAGCATCTTAAAAATACCAGAAGTGTGAAAAGTGATCTATGAATACAATTTCTTCTCAAAGAAAAAAAGAAGAAAAAGGAAACTGGAAGTAAGAGTCATAACAATAGTCATAATAAAAGTTTAATGTCATAAATTAAAAAAAAAAGATACTGTAATATTTTAAGAAAGTTATACTATCAAGACAAATAAACTAGTGTAAGCTTAATTTTGTACATAAAGATCAAATTTTGTATTTCTGTTGAAAGTAAGATCATCACAAGCATTTTGGGACTCTTGTTTGTGTTTGCACCATTTCAGTCTTTTTCATTTTTGTGTATTGCTAGTCTGGCTTTAAAGTGGCACAATGAAGAAAATTTTAAACCTCAGAAACATACTTCCAGGTAAGGAATAAGTGATACATTCCAAAATGTTTTTCATTTTCATCTCTGCATCTCTGTTTTTATTATTTATTTCAATTATTCTGGTTTCTTTGGAATATTTTCAACTTGATTTTACTAGTCCAAAGGATATTAGAGAGATAAAGGAATTGAAAAACACCCAAACAATTGGAGTGTCAAAACAACAACTTTAACAATCAGAATTTAATTAGAAAAGTGAAAGGATCTTTCTTTTATTTAATTTTCTTTTTTTTAATTTCTATAATTAGCATTCTATATACAACTACAAGTAAACATAATTAATTTTTACTCCAAGCGACTGTATTTAAAATCAACTCCTTTGAAAGGAAAATATATAAGCAAATCTTATATAGGAAGCCATACTTTTCTGTGTCCATATGTCATAATGCACAAGTTGTATAACATTTTTTCCGGGGACATCCTGCCATGTGTAAAGGAATGAGAATTACTAATTTAGAAAGCATCCCAGAGACTCAGTGATCAGTGACACTTCAGCAAGGTTTTGACGCAGCGTCTTCTCATTTCTGTTGTCAGTGGTGACGAAATAAATAGTAAGTTGTATATGTGTACAACTATGCAATTTTTTAAGAATATGTGTAACTTTCTACAGTACATGATCTTTTTAATCCTGAATATTCCAAATTTGTGATTAAAATCCACAGGATATAAACCATAAACGAGAACAATTACAGTTTTCTATAGTTTGGTTCCAATCCTCTCTCCCCTTAAAAAAATATGTGTAATTGATTATTATGTCCATTTTAGTCATAGGTTTATGGAAGCATTTTATTTTCCAATTAAATTACCCTGATTTTTTTCCCCAGCATGTCCTGAGATAATTTCTTGCACATACTTAATTTATATTAAACTTGAGCAAAAACCGCCAAAAACTAAACCGTTCTTACAACACCAATTCACTTTTAAAAGCGCATACAATGTGCACTAAAACCAATGTTCTCCTTACACTACAGTAGCTGCAACATTTCCAGTTGAATAAGCAATAAATTGTTCCAAGTTAAAAAACAAATAAATACTGCTATGGATGGAAATGTCCTATCTGAAAAGGTTTTTTTCTTAAAGTATTTTCCTGAAAACTATTCCTTTTTTTTTCCTCCAAGTGTTAAGAACATAATATATTTCCTTTCTAGAGAAATAAATATTCAGCAATATGAGTAACTATGTCACCTCTTAGTGTGTGACACAGTCTCTTCTATAGTCGCTGGAGTACTGTAATCTATCACAATATCCTCTTAGGTGGCTGGACAACTGTTTAAATAGGGCTTTTCAATAAGCAACAATAAAACACAAAATAGAACAAATGAAAAAAAGGTCTGTTGCCGTCTGGAGTCACTCTAGTTTTCTGTGAACACTATCTATCCTAAGAAAAAACATCTTATAGATCATCCATAAATGTAGGATGCCATAAAGTCTGAACACAGCCTGCACAGGTCTTCTTGCAGATTTATATTTCCTATTTGCAGTGCAAGTAGGACATTTTGTACAATAATATATTTTGGAAATGTATGCCTGACAGAGCATAAGAAACAGAAAATCGCAGAATGCTTTAAAATTTCAGTGTGTTACTGCTAATTTGTTGCTAACATGTTACCAATAGCTTGTTGCTAATAAAAGTCAATTAAATGTTAGCTCTGGTAATCCCATCTGTTGCACATTGCTTTAAAAATAAAATAATTAAAAAATCTGAACTTCTCCTTCATATTGTCCCTGGATACACAACTCATACCTAAGATCACTGAAAATATATAGGAGAAACTTTTAATAGCCTCACAGAATAATTTTGGTTCAAAGTGACCTCTGGAGGTCATCTAGCCAAACTGCCTGCCCAGTGCACTTCTAACTGGGTCAGGTTATTCAGTGACATTTTCAGCCAAGTCTTGAATACCTCCAAGAACAGATCAAAAAAACTTCACTGGTTGTTGATTTTCTAGTACTTTACTACCCTCATGGTTTAGGAAAAAAAAAAAAAAATCCTAATATCCAGTCGGGATTTCCTATGTTCCAATTTGTGTCTGTTTGCCTATCACTCTGCACCTCCAGTCTGTCACCATCTCCTCGGTATCCTCCAATCAGGTAGATGCAGAGAGAAGTAAGGTCTCCCTTAGTCTTCTCTTAGCTAGGTTCAACAAGCCCAGCTCTCCTAGACTTTCCTCATACATCACGTGCTCCAGCATCCAACCAGTGCAGTGACTTTCACTGGACTCACTCCAGTATATCCATGCATCTCTTGTACTGAAGAACCCAAAAGTAGACATGGCACTTCATATGTGGTCTCATGGGTGCCAAACAGGGAAGAATCACCTTCAACTTGCTCGCTCTCACTAATACATCCCAGGATGTTGTTTGCCTTCTTTACTGTCAGGGTACATTGCTGGCTTGTGTTCAACTTGGTGCCTGTCAGGACCCCCAGGTCCTTTTCTGCAGAATTGCTTCCTAGTTGCTCCCCAGCCTGCATGGGGTTATTTGTCCCCAGATTGCAGGATTTTGCATTTCCCTTTGCTGAACTTCATGGTGCTCCTGTCAGCCCATTTCTCCAGCCTGCCCTCTAAATAGCAGCCCTGTCTTCAAACATATTGATCATCTCCCCCTGCAAGTTTGGTGACAACTGAAAACTTGCTGAGACAGAACTCCATCTAGATCATTAATAAAGTTGTTAAACAATATTGGACCCAGAAGTTATCCCTTAAGAACATCACGATTTATTGGTCACAGCTGGACTTTTTACTACAGATCACAACTCTTTGAGCCTGTTTGTCCAGTCAGCTTTCCACCCATCTTACTGTCTATTTAGCCATTTCACCAATGTGGTGATAAGGAGGTCAAAGTGGTCAAAACAAAGTATGATATGAAGTTAACAAAGCTGCTATCAGGTCAATATCTATTGACCAGTATCTGGTCAGCTATTTTAGACAGTAGAAAGACAACTGATGAGCCTGTATATTAATCATGTTAAACAGCATATGTTAAAGAACTGTTAAATTGTGATACTAGAGTTTGCTTGCCTCATTTGCTGCCTGACCTTAGTTAAAGCCATATTAACACTGAAATAAACCACTGATGTCTGAATGTACAACCACAACTCAATAATGACTGTCATCACCATCTATCAGTATCTCAATAATATTTTTCTTAATTTGAATGTGGAGTATTGTTACAATATTTCAATATGCTTCAGGATGAACTGTTGTAAATGGAACCGGATAGGAAAGATTTTACATATCACTCTTTCACCACTCCACCCTACCAACTTTTAACTGTGAAACTCTGTCACTTAGATAATAAACATAACTAATAACATGATCACTGAAGCTCTTCACCATAAAAGATCATTAAAAAATTTGCATAAGGCACACATTTCACATAAATGAAATGGATGCTGCATCTGCAGTATAACCAGAATTCTCAGTAAGTTAAAGGGTCTGTATAGAGTCAGTACATGTCACTGAGATTACTTATATGATTATAATTACATTTGAATACTGTTTTGCTCTGCTAGGACTAATGACCCTTACAGTGTGAAGCACAGAATTGCATCTATGAGAGATTAAACAGCTTCTACCACTTCATTCAAAGGCACCTGGAAACATTTTGCATCTCCCAGGCTTGTAACTGTAACATATATTAGGGTCCTTTATATTGCTAACATTTGACTGGGTTACAGATGCATCAATCACTTTATTCATATACATTCTTTGCTCATGGAAATTTTGCTTATGGCCATCCTCCTACTCAGCGCCTCAAAGTAATTTGAAGATTTTCCAATCTTCAGTTTACGTTTAGCAATTCATCTTGGAATATGGTGAAATAAAAATGTAGAACAAGCTCTACCATCTCAGTTGTCAAACTGCAGTTTCAAGATGCAAAATGATCACTGAGCTTTAAGTGAATTTTCCTGAGAGGTAAAGCACTGACAGGTTAATTAGTTGTATCTATGAGGTATTTCAGTTTTCCATTTGAAACAATCAGGCTTCAGTCAAATGGCATGATGTTGAGATGAAGAAACTGGTAGCATAACTTGGAATGCCACACTCTAAATTTCTAAGCATTATCTATACATCATAACACAAGCAGAAACATATTCTTTACTATTTGAGAGAAAAACAAAACAGTTGTATTCAAAACCTTATCAAGTATGAATAAAATTTTTAAGATTTTCCTAGGCTTTAAAACCAAACTGCAATTATTTATTTAAGGAAAAATATGAAAAAAAAATTATATCTCAATATTTACTAACATAGAAAAATAGTTGTTATGAGAAGGGCTAATGGTGCATCAAGGTCACAGAGTCCATTAAGCTAGCATGGTCTATTACAAACTTTCATCCATAAACATATAATGGTTCAAAGTAAAGTACATTATAAAAAGTCATATATTCTAAAAAGAATTGCATCCCAATAAGGTTGTCATCACAAGTTTGAATTCGACTTTATTCTATTTTATAGACATATAAAAACATACATTACAACTCTAATTTCTGACAAGTATGACAAGCTGATAAATTACTGAATATAGAGGTTAGCTTCCCTACATATGAAACCCCTGATAATGAGAAGAATAAAGAACTGTCACTAAAATGTGTTAGAAGAATGCATTTGCTTTAACTTATTGATATTTTGCATTTTGCTGCTTTCATTTCTTTTTAAAAGACATCACGTGCATTTCACTCTACTACCACATAACTCTGACAATAAATTAAGAATTTAAAGATAACAGACATATGGCTTTGCAGACTGAAAATTTACAGAAATTGACAAGCTAGTAAAACCCAAGATTTTAATTAAGAAGTACAGAAGTCTTAAATGAAGAGATATGGATATTCGTGCTACCATTTAGATTAGCAGATTCAATAAAAACAAACAAACAAACAAACCCCCCAAAACCCACCACACCTAAATGCCTAAAAAAAGAAACCTGTGAGACTTTGTATTTTTTCTCTTTCTTTTTAACTTCCTGCTTCTAATGCTTTCATTTAAAATGTTGCTATCCAAGCTCCAGTCATAAAAAGTACAGGGAATGCAAAGACAGAAAACTCCAACTTTCACTAACTTTTCATGAAGTCTACCTGCCCCTCTTGCCCCACTACCCTGATAGCTTGTTATTTGGCAAGTTAATTTTTAAAAGATTTTTCAGATGTTCTCTGGTTTTCCTACACTGCTTTTCTTATCTTCGTATCCTCCATGCACAAGTTTTCTCTTCATCCTCCAATCCTTCATGCACAAATTTTCTTTTGCTCACTTAGAATCCGTATTTCAAAAGAACAATTTGATATTTGACACTGAAAACTAAATATCTCAGTAAATATCTGGGATATAATGCCTCTGCTTATGGAAAGGGATACATAACTATTCAGTTAATGAATCTGACTTCCATTAGAAGCTTTCTCCAGGCTCAGCAGTGACTTTGCATTTTGAAAAAAGTTCATCACATTTTAGAATCATAGAATCACCTCGGTTGGAAAAGACCTTTAAGATCATCGAGTCCAGCCGTTAACCTAGCACTGCCATCCCACCACTAAACCATGTCCCTAAGCACCTCATCTATCCTTCTTTTAAAGACCTCCAGGGATGAGGACTCCACCACCTCCCTGGGCAGCCCATTCTAGAGCCTGACAACCCTCTCGGTGAAGAAGTTTTTCCTAATGCCTAGCCTAAACCTGCCCTGGCGCAGCTTCAAGCCATTCCCCCTCGTCCTATCGTCTGTTACCAGGGAGAAGAGGCCGACCCCCACCTCACTACAGCCTCCTTTCAGGTAGTTGTAGAGGGTGATAAGGTCTCCCCTCAGCCTCCTCTTCTCCAGACTAAACAACCCCAGTTCCCTCAGCCACTCCTCGTATGACTTGTGTTCCAGACCCCTCACCAGCTTGGTTGCTCTCCTCTGGACCTGTTCCAGCAAGGCAACATCTTTCTGGTAGTGAGGGGCCCAAAACTGAACACAGTATTCGAGGTGCGGCCTCACCAGCACCGAGTACAGGGGCACGATCACTTCCCTACTCCTGCTGGCCACACTATTCCTGATACAGGCCAGGATGCCATTGGCCTTCTTGGCCACCTGGGCACACTGCTGGCTCATATTCAGCCGGCTGTCAATCAGTACCCCCAGGTCTTTTTCCACCAGGCAGCTTTCCAGCCACTCCTCCCCAAGCCTGTAGCGCTGCATGGGGTTGTTGTGACCAAAGTGCAGGACCCGGCACTTGGCCTTGTTGAACCTCATACAGTTGGCCTCGGCCCATCGATCCAGCCTGTCCAGGTCCCTCTGCAGAGCCCTCCTCCCCTCCAGCAGATCAACACTCCCACCCAGTTTGGTGTCGTCTGCAAATTTACTGAGGGCACACTCAATCCCCTCATCCAGGTCATTGATAAAGATATTAAACAAGACTGGCCCTAGAACTGAGCCCTGGGGGACACCGCTTGTGACCGGCCGCCAACTGGATTTAGCTCCATTCACCACGACTCTCTGGGCTCAGCCACCCAGCCAGTTTTTAACCCAGCGAAGAGTACATCCATCTAGGCCATGAACTGCCAGCTTCTCCAGCAGAATGCTATGGGAGACTGTGTCAAAGGCTTTGCTGAAGTCCAGGTAGACAACACCCACAGCCTTTCCCTCATCTACCAGGCGGGTCACCTGGTCATAGAAGGAAATCAGGTTGGTTAGGCAAGACTTGCCTTTTGTGAACCCATGCTGACTGGGCCTGATCCCCTGATTGTCCTCCATGTGCCTGGTGAGCACACTCAAGATAAACCGCTCCATAATCTTCCCCGGTACCGAGGTCAGGCTGACTGGTCTGTAGTTCCCCGGATCCTCCTTTCGGCCCTTCTTGAAGAGAGGCGTCACATTTGCCAACCTCCAGTCATCTGGGACCTCCCCTGTTCTCCAGGACTGCTGATAAATGATAGAGAGTGGCTTGGCAAGCTCCTCTGCCAGCTCCTTCAGCACTCTTGGGTGGATCCCATCCGGCCCCATAGACTTGTGGATGTCCAGGTGGCATAGCAGGTCAAAGACTGCTTCCTCCTGGATTATGGGGGGTTCATTCCATTCTCTGTCCCCATCTTCCAGCTCAGGAGGCTGGGTACCCTGGGGATAACTTGTCGGGCCATTAAAGACCGAGGCAAAGAAGGCGTTGAGTATCTCAGCCTTTTCCTCATCTTTAGTGGCAATGTTCCCCCTTGCATCCACTAGTGGATGGAGGTTCTCCCTGGCTCTCTTTTTGCTGTTAACATATTCATAAAAACTCTTCTTATTATCCCTTACAACAGTGGCCAGGTTAAATTCCAGCTGGGCCTTTGCCTTTCTAATCTCCTCTCTGCATGACCTGACAAGATCCCTGTACTCTTCTTGGGTTGCCTGCCCCTTCTTCCAGAGCTGGTAAGCTCTCCTTTTTTCCCTTAGTCGCAGTAGTAGTCCTCTGTCCAGCCAGGCCGGTCGTCTTCCCCGCCGATTCATCTTACGGCACATGGGGACAGCCTGGTCCTGTGCCTTTAAGACTTCTTCCTTGAAAAACACCCAGCCTTCCTGGACCCCTTTTCCCTTCAGGACTATCTCCCAAGGGACTCTCCCAACCAGCGTTCTGAGCAGGTCAAAGTCTGCCCTCCGGAAATCCATGGTGGCAGTCTTGCTGACCCCCTTCCTTACCTCACCAAAGATCGAAAACTCTACCGTTTCATGATCACTAAGGCCTAGATGATTTCCAACCACCACCTCTCCCACCAGTCCTTCTCTGTTAGTGAACAGGAGGTCAAGCAGGGCACTTCCCCTGGTAGGCTCACTTACCAGCTGTGTCAGGAAGTTATCTTCCACACACTGCAGGAACCTTCTGGACTGTTTCCTTTCTGCTGTATTGTATTTCCAGCAGATGTCTGGGAAGTTGAAGTCCCCCACAAGAACAAGAGCTCGTGACTGAGAGACTCCTGCCAGCCGCTTGTAGAATTCTTCGTCAACGTCCTCATCCTGGTCGGGTGGTCTGTAACAGACTCCCAACAGGATATCTTTTCTGTTGGCCTTCCCCCTCATCCTCACCCATAAGCATTCTGCCTCACCACAAGTGTCAAGCTCTGTACAATCTAAACACTCCCTAACATACAAAGCCACCCCACTGCCTCTCCTTCCTTGCCTGTCCCTTCTGAAGAGTTTGTAGCCATCCATCGCAGCACTCCAGTCATGGGAGGCATCCCACCACGTTTCTGTGATGGCAACTACATCATAACCATCCTGCCTTACAATGGCTTCCAGCTCCTCCTGTTTGTTGCCCATGCTGCGTGCATTAGTGTAGATGCACTTGAGCTGGGCTGTCGGTTTCACCCCCAGCAATGGGGTGCCCCCCCCAGGCTCCTTTCTAGTGAGCCTGTTTATATCCTCTCCCCCCTTCAGACCTAGTTTAAAGCCCTCTCTACAAGCCCCGCCAGTTCATGAGCGAGGATCCTATTTCCCTTCCGAGAGAGCTGGGCACCATCTGTTCTCGACAGGCCCGGTGCCATGAAAATCTCTCCATGGTCAAAGAAGCCCAAGCCCTTCCGATGGCACCAACCTTTGAGCCACACGTTAACCGCTCTAGCTTTCCTATTCCTTTCCGTGTTCCCTCCTGACACTAATGAGATCGAGGAGAGCACTACCTGCGCTCCTGATCCTTCAACCATTTTCCCTAGTGCCCTGAAGTCCCTTTTGATCAATTTGGGGGCTTCTCTCTGGCAATTCATCGCTGCCTGCCTGTATAATCAAGAGCGGATAGTAGTCAGAGGGTCGTACCAGACCAGGGAGTCTCTTGGCAATGTCCCTGATCCGGGCCCCAGGGAGGCAGCAGACTTCCCTATGGGATGGGTCCGGGCGGCATATTGGGCCCTCCATTCCCTTCAGAAGGGAATCGCCCACAACAATTACCCTCCTTTTTTTCTTTGTACAGTCGGTCTTGATAGGTAGGGGTGACCGTCTCTCCCTAGCCAACCCCCTGGTTGGGCCTTCATCCCCATCTTCAGTTGCCTGGCCCTCAACTTCCAGAGCCCCATAGCTGTTATGCAAGGGCAGCTGGGAAGGTGAAGGAGCCCAGGAGGGGACTCTCCTCCTGCCCTGAGCAGAAACCTTTTTCCATCCCTCACCATCTCTTGGGTCTCTAGCTTCTGCCTGCCGGCAAGAGGACAGAGGATCCTCTGCTACCTGTGGAGCCTCTATCTGTTGCCGTGGCCTGAGGGATGGTAGAGTGCGGCTCCACCAGTCTATCTCCATCTCGCATTCTCTAATACTCCTTAATCTCTCCACCTCTTCTTTCAGCTCTGCCACCAGGCAGAGCAGATCATCCACCTGCTCACACCTGAGACAGCCCCTGTCCTTACCAATCTCTGGTACAGCAGACAGGCTGAGGCACTCCCTGCAGCCAGCGACCTGGACAGCTGCATGTTTCTGTTTAGGCAGGGACTCCGTCTGAGTCGCCACGTTCTGTCTGGCAACAGCTTTCGGACGAGTAGAAACCATTGCTCTCTCCTCATTTGGGTGTCTATGGGTGCTAGTCGAGTGAGCCTCTGAGCCAGGAGAGGAGCACGCGCCCTGCCCGCGCGCACTACCTGCGCAAACTGCCGCGCCACGCCCTTCTGACGCCCCACGCCCTGTTTGCCCACCCTGTTCGCCGCGCTCTGGGTCGCTCGCGCTCCCTGGGGGCTGCTTTTATATGTCAGGAGGGTCCTGCCGCCGTCACCCCTGACTCTGCCCACGCTGAGTCAGAGCTGCCCGCTCGTCAGGAGCCCGCTCTTTCGCGCCCTGGGAGGGGGGGGGGGGTTGGGGTCCCCTTTCTCTCCCTGTGCTTTTTCGCATTTTTTGCCTCCGCGGGTTTTGCCGCTTCAGAAAGGGTCCCTCGGCGCGATCCTCTGCTCCCGAACCCTTCGCCTCAGTGGCTTCGTCGAAATGGCGGGTACGCGGGCTTTTAAACTGCCGCCGTCACCCCTGACTCCGCCCCCGCTGAGTCAGAGCTGCCTGCTCGTCAGGAGCCCGCTCTTTCGCGCCCTGGGAGGGGGTTGGGGTCCCTTCTCTCTCCCTGTGCTTTTTCGCCTTTTTTGCCTCCGCGGGTTTTGCCGCGGTTTTGCCGCTTCAGAAAGGGTCCCTCGGCGCGATCCTCTGCTCCCGAACCCTTCGCCTCAGTGGCTTCGTCACTTTTAATTAAGTCTGGACATACAAGTGTCAACTATGCAAATAAAAATTTGTATTCATGGCTTCCACAGATTTAATGGTTGAGGGGAATTGAACATTTATCTAATGTGACAAAAAACAGGTGCTGGAAATGACATATCCTCTGAAGTTAACAGGATTCTTAAATTCAGTTGTTTGCTCTTTAGCAGCTATTTCTTCTTCAATATAAAAAAATTTCCAAGCTCAAATGTCTTGTCCTCACAACATGTTATGTGAAAGCCCAAAGCAAACTGAATATATATATATAAATTATTTTTTTTAATGAACAACACTGTAATTTAGAACTCATAAAATATCAAGTCTGACACTAGGTAAGGAAATTGCTTTTGAAAAATGAAGATTAAAATATTTATGGAGATTCAATGAAGCAAACCATTTTCATGAAAATATATTGATTTTCATTAGAATGCTATTGTGAAGACAACTGTGAATGACTTTCTAATTAAAACCAATTGGTGGAGGAAAGCTGTAAGATATTTGCCAGTTACAGGGCAGTCAGAGAGTTATTCTGAGGTTCCAGCACTTTAAATGAATACCTCAGCTAACGGCTACAGAGAATTAGTCTTTTCTTTACTTTTTTCAGGAATCAATTAATATTTAATTTCACCTATGTAATTAACGAAGAAGCAAAATTATTCCAAGATGACATTTAACTTGAGTCACATCTCAAAATTATTACAGATTCTATAGCATATGACATGACTATAAATCTATTTCTGCAAGATTATTTGAAAAACTTTGTCTTGCTCCCCATTCCCACAACCAGTGCAGAATTATTGTTTTTTGAGGTTTTTTATCTCAAAAAACTTTATGGTACAGCACTTTTATTTCTGGTCAGGCCTATCTGTATTTCTTTATAGCATTATGTTTAGTAGAATAAAAATTATTATTTTTGGTTTGGGCAATTCTTGGCTATAATATTTAAGAGACATATGATGGGCTCAAAAATAATTTCTTGTGCTTAATACAGAGAAGATATTTTTGTAGATTCAAAAGACACGATGAAAGGACATAATTTCAGTCATCGCCTTCATTTGTTCTTGACCTCAGGGACAAGTATATCTACTTCATTTAACTTTGTTATTTGTATTCTATTAAAAAAAATGTTTGTTGTGACAATTAGCATTATAGAATCGGCTATTCAGTCAACTATAATTCCCTATTCACTGAACTGATATATTACTAAAAGACTGTGGCGCTTTAGTGCTAAATATCTAGAAACTTAATATTATTAAATATTGAAAAAACTGTAGAAAGAAATCATATTATTTCACTCTTCAAAAGTCAGTAGAGCTCTCACAAATTATGTCAAAGCTTCTCTGTCCCCTGCAGGTTTTTTCCCTGTAAGTGCTTTTCATGTATCAGAGAGACTAATTTTCTACTATTTATATGAGAAATAATTTAAGTAAATATTCAAGACAATTGGCTAAGGAAAATTCACTTCCCTTGTTTTACATTTCACATTTTCACAGAGAAAAATTATTATTCTTTAGAAAGAAGAAATGCCCAAACTTTGAAGGTTTCATTCACTAATCTGTTATTCTGCCTTCATGTCAGAAACTTCTTAAGCTGTTTATTTTCTATAGCTTCCAAAGAATGGTAAATTTTTACAAGAAAACTACAACACAATATGTCAGAGTTGAGGGAATACCTTTGTCTCCTATTCACAACAAACAAGCTTTTGCAATGATACCCTGGAAGAGGATTCACAGAGACAGAATTTGAGGTACATCACTTGCGACTCTTAAAGAAAGCACCCTGAAAAGCTTTAGAAAAAGGGCCTTCAAGTTCTCTTGAAAGCATAAAAACTTTTTTAAAACAAAGGTTTCCCCATAATTTTTTTAAAGAGTGCTTCCCCTCAAATCCTCTGAATAACACAGGAGGAGTCTCTCAACAAACTCCCCCTTGCACTACTTTAGGTATGCTAATCACAGTCCATACTATTTCCCTGGAAAAACAATAATAGATTATATAATACAAAACCAATAATAGATTATATAATATATCTAATATCTTAGAAATGGGAACAGATCTTTGTGATCCATCAGAGATATATCAGTCACAAGTCTTCAGATGTACTATAACGAGTAATTTCATTCATCCCAAAAATCTTTCAATAAATTGTTTTAAAGAGTAATGAGAATTTTTTAAACTCAAGGTTTTTCTCTATGAGGTTTAAAAAAAATATTCATTGTTCATTATATTGCTTTGCACTCAAAAATCGAAGTAATACATAAATGTAAAAAATATCTTGATAAAAAGGTTGTATTTTTTCACGCCATACTTGTTTACTTCTAAGGAAGATCAGATGAATTCTGCTCTGACAAGTTATTTCTCTCCACTGACAGAAGGTTAAACTGACTAGATTGGACCTGGAAAACTACATTTTAGATGTCTAAATACAGAGAAAATTTAAACCAGCCACAGAACTAGCTCCATAAATGTAAAAAGGATATAACTACCTGAGCTGTAGTCATAAAAAACGCAGTTAAACCTGTGAATTACAATACGGTTTTAAATTCAGAAAAGGATAAATAAAATAAGGACATAACTGACGGACAAGCAAAGCAGATTCATTGAAACCTGCTATATTACTTCAATAATAACTTCAGTATAGACCTTAAGGGACCGTTATGTCTCAGAAATTATACGTAATCTACTCTTCATGTAAGCTTAATTTCATGAGCTGGATGTTTTTAATTTTGTCAAACTATGCAGAATCAAATATCTACTGATATGATATGGTTTCTGAGTAAGTATCATATTTTTGCTTCATTGATTCTGATTAATTTTTAGTATTAATGCCATACATGTTCTTTCAGATGTAGCTGGAAAAAATTTAAAATCTTTTCACATGAAATTCTTGTGACTTCAACTCTCTGCCTTAATCTACTTCACAGCTGAATAAAGAAGGGATAATTCTTGATCCAAAAAAAAAAGCCCCAAAACTTCCTTTGACATTGTTCCCATGCAGAACAATGACAATTACAAAGCTTCACTAAAGCTAAATAAAAATGAACAGTGATTAAAAAGTATTCTAAGGACATACAGATACCTTTTACTATTATCACCTGTATGTGAACATGCATCTAATTAAGGCATATACTGTTCTGACTCAGCAGTGCAAGCCAATTCTCATAACTTCACTGAAGTTGAGAGGAGTCACCACTCCAGTGGTTTCAAAAGGGCCACTTACAAAATAAAGTTCCATACAAGTACAGAACAATTTCAAGCAGAAGAGTAACAAGATATTTTTACTTACAGAAGATATAGTGGATTCACTGTATCTTCTGTAAGGATATCACTATATCACAGATCATAATTTAGATTTTCTAAAACTGCCTTACCATGGTGTAGTTGTGAGCCACCTTCATAAGCTCTGTGCATCCTTGCGCATCAGCAAATGCTCGTATTCCCAAACAGTTGGATGGGTGCAAAAGCTTCATTAGAAAATGGCAGCAAACCTCTACTACTTGTGGGAGCTGGAGGAGGCAGGCAGCTGCTAGAAGATTTTCAATGGTGTCTTCTTTCAATTCCAGGCAACCTAAAAAAAAAGAATTGATAACACATGCAAACTTCTTTATTTGGTATTTACAAACCATGCAGTATTAGAAGATATTTTATAAATAATCCTAGCTCTAGATGAATAACTCTACAGAAAAAGTGAAGACAAGGAGTATTAGTCTCTATGACTTGACTCCTCAGTGAACTGAACATTACAGTATTAGAAACATTTGTTTTTAAACTACTACTAATTCAACTGTATAAGAGGGATACAAATAAAGACTGTAAAGTCTGGAAAGGAAGCGAAGGCTTAGGAATACTGGTTTCATTTCTATAATAAGACTAAAATCTGAGTCAGTATCTGGATATCAACCAGGCTGTGATTTATTTTTTTAATTGAAATTGGTGATAAAATATGCATTCTCTTCAGTGGTACAGAGCAAAACTCACAGCCATTTATCTCCCTGTAAAGAATGAAATAACTAGCTAATGTAGTATAACTAAAACCATAAAAATATCTTCAAAATACAGCTTAAAACTTTCAGACTTCATGTTGCTTATTTGTAATGTGACTTTGGGATTACTTTTATCTGAGTAATATATGGCAGGCCTCTTATAGCATATACTTATTCTAAATGACTTTGTATTAGCTAAAAGAATATGGATGCATAATATTTATATTCCATTAATTCTTATATTGCACTTAATTTTGTAATTTCACAAGTCATTATCTTGCAGACTGATACACTTTTTAATAAATAAAAGTAAAGTAGAACAAAATAAAAAATAATTTATTTTAGTGAGGAATAAGTGTCATTCTTGCCATCATGTTCCCCCCAACCTGTCATTTTTAATTTATTTTTTTTTACATTAGTATGTCTTACAAGTCTCTTACATCAATAACTTAAGGAACTATAAATTAGAGATCACAATTAGGCATGTCTTGGAGAACCAGAAAAAATAATAAGAAATTAAAGTGTTCAAAAATAATATCAGTTGTAAGAAACTAACAGTCCTGATTTTATTTTGCTGTGCTTGGAAAAATAATTTCAAACTCTAAGAGGATTAAGTTATACTGATCTTTCTGTTCAAAGTAATAGAGTTCAACTGTTAGATAAACTCACTCCTTTCCCCACACAAATTTTGTATGTGTTGTCACATAAAAAGAAATCTACAAATCTTAATAGTTCTATCACATGGCACTGAGCAGTTCTAAAATCCTCAACTTCACAACAGAATGCCATTGAAAAGAAAAGCTGCTTTGTATTGCAATACCAAACCCAAAATACAATAATCACAATACTGAAGATCTGACCTTTTCTCCTTCTTTCACTGTATCTGGAGCTTTTAATATACAATCGAAACTGGGAAGTTTACTATATTTAGTTATAATACATCCTTTTGCAAAGGTTAGAGCATCAGATCAGTATACAGCATAATTCAGTGGTTTTCCTCTGCTTATTTTTATGCATCTATTAATGTCACATGAGTTTCCCTTTATGTTATCTGACTTTTTCTCATAATTTCAGTCTACCACACATTTATGCAATGTGGTCAGAAGGCAGTTGATTCTTGCCTGACTCATATATTTATCAATGACACTCCCACATTTGCTGCATGCTTGCAGGTAACCACTGGCTCAACACACTACTCATTATCTAGAATATAGTTCCACTGTGTCATGTGGAAGTTTTTAAAAGATAGTTGTTTTCAGGTTAAAACTGATCAACCCAATACCAGAAGGAAGAAAAATAAAAATGTGCAAAACAGCTGTGAAAAGCAGATTGACTGAGAAATGTGCTGATGGAAACAAAATTTAAAACCATGGAGTTTTAAATCTCCTTTTTTTATATGCTATGTATTTTTGAACAACAAGCTCAAAGAAGTCTCTGGCCCTACAAAGCTGATCCAGCTAATGTTTGCAGAATGACATAAAGATACCTTTAATGAAGAAAGGTAATAAGGTCACAGCTTGGCTTTTTATCACTAAATGTAGCCTGAGGAGAAGAACCCAAAGGAAATAGTTGAAGCCACATCAATCTGTTTATTTTCAAACTGAAGATATTTTCTATTATCTGTAAGGAAAACTTAGGTACTAGTAAGCTTAAAATAAGTTTAAGACTATAAAAATTATTCTGTGTTTTATAAATTATGTATTTCTTTATGGAACCAACATGACCATTTTGAAGGAGATCCTTCACATTTTTACGGATGAGAGTGAAGTTTCTGCCTTACATATTAATCAAGGGAGGAAACATACAGTTGCTTCTGGGATACCTGGGTATATGAATATATTATAGTTTGACTTATTTTTAACTAAATTCAGAAACACCAATTTACTACTTACTATATCTGAGATAAGAGCTAGACAATTACACTCAGCTTGAGCTAAAGAAGAGTTTACTCTGCTTCTTTCTTTCAGTACTGTCTTATCCTGCCTTTTTTTTTTTCTGCACAAACATGCTAAGAAGTAAGATAGGGCTCTCCAGGATCCGTTTTTAGAAAGCATTAGTTTCAATAGTAGATAAGTATCTAATCCATCTAAATGCTTTCCAAGTCTTACTTATCTTAATTTTTAAATATCAAGACATCTTCACGATTTTGGTCACAAGGGCTGTATTCACTTTTTCAGAAGGGTACTGTGACCTTTTTATGCAAAGTTCTCTGGGTTTAGCATGGTCAAAGTTTGAAAAAAAAAAGCTGCCAAGAGGCTCATTATATACAATTTCAATTCTTCAGACAGTTTCATATTGACAATTAGAAGATCCAAGCATCTATTAAAAAATGTTTAATAGGATATTCAAGGGGGCATTAATATTACTGCTTCTTCAGTTCACCTCCCCTTCATGTTTTTATGCAATAAGGAGTTTGCACAAGTACCTCAGGTGATGAAGTGTCTGGAAATGGTTTACATCCTTTAAACACTCTTTGGGTCCAATTCTGATGATCATTCTCTCTGCTACTGTCAACTCCTGGTAATGACATAATGCGTAGTAATCACCTCTTACATCCATCCATGAATAGCAGCCAATGAAGAATACAATAAAAAATATTTTCCCTGTAGCAGAAGATTTTTCAGTCTCCAGCTGATTTCCGAATTGAATGTTAAGGTTTGGATTTTGGCCTATGCCTTAAAAGATAAATGCCATACTTTTCATAAAAGTGAAGTTGTTTTCAGAAAAGAAAACATGACAGTATATTCACTTTGCAGAGGTATCTCCTGATAAAACTCTCATTTGTTTCCCATTAATTATTTGCTGCAGACCATGGTCACCAGTTGCAAGGGAGAAAGACAGCCACTCTATGCTTGATTGTGTTTATTTCCTTATAGTTTGACATTTAGCATCCATGAAAATTCAGAAAGGTGGCTCTTTTTTTTTTTGGTAGATATTCAAATAAAAAAAATAAATACTACCCCAAAAGGGAGTAGTCTCCTACACAAACAGATAGTGCAATTTAAATTGGGAAAAAAAACCTCAGATCTGCCCACTCCCTATTATCAGACTATTCATCTCACATACTAGCAACCCAAACCTAAACCAAA
The DNA here is from genome assembly GCA_034008185.1 of Gorsachius magnificus. NCBI lineage: Eukaryota > Metazoa > Chordata > Aves > Pelecaniformes > Ardeidae > Gorsachius > Gorsachius magnificus. Next base: position 43,975,162 of record CM067081.1, read on the forward strand.
TACAAATTAACCCCAAAAGTATGTATAAACCAAAGATGTGTTTATTTGAGGGTGCTGATGAAATACTTTATTTTTTTGCAGGCATTTTGGTATCAGACACCATAAATAAAAGACAAGTTAAACTATATGACTTAACTAGGAAAATTATTTTTTCCCAGGGGAAAAAAAAAAAATTCCTAACAGAAAATTTTTCCTGTCCTGAACAACTTCAATTCCCCTCAATTTCAAACTAAATTGAGTCATCTAATTGGAAGAGATTGATTTTCTGTTCCTAAATGTCTTCTTTAATCCCTGTGGATGAAATTCAACTATTGAACAGGACAATTTATTTTAACTCTCTTCACACAGAGGATTTAAAATTATTTTTTAAAGTAATTTTCATGTATATTTCTATGAAATAATCTCTCAAAAAACATTTAAAGTCAGGAAAGCATTCACTTGGTATATATACACAGATATATGACTTTCGACTATTATTGGATACTTGATTACATTGCCAGTTATGGGGCTAGTTTTTGAACTCTTCACTACCAAACATGACTTCAAAATTACAGGAATTTGTGATTTCAAATAACAATTTTTATATGAAATTTATATTTAAGTATTATCATATGTAAAAAAAGCTTCATAAATTATTCCGCAGCCATAAAAATATGTATTTTGCCAAAATGAAAGGCCTCCATCACAGTAATATAAGAATTCTTATAAATTAAATAACTTCACACTTTTAAAAAACTGTACAATCATTTACAACCTAATATTGCTTCATCTTTGTTTGAATAAGCTGACTAAACTGGCATAATCATGTGGTCACTTGTGAGTACTGCTGAAGTCCACTGTATTTCAGTGGCGTGGAAAATTACAACATTGCAGAGTGATAAGGCAATCCTATTAACAATTTAAATTCCTCCTGAGCAGGAACTTTCTTGCAAATTTCTGTCCGAAGATCAGAAAAGTATATTAACCAAAATATGCCATATGTTCTACCTTTTCATCTCCTGGTCTGAACAAAAAACCAACACACCTCTGTCATATAACTGAAATGTCATGTTTTTAAAGAAAATTTGTCTGCTGACTTATAAATATCAGCTTTTTAGAAAGAGACATTAAGATGCTATTTTCTCCTTATGAAGCAGCTGCCATTCATGTTAGCTCACCTTAGATATTTGAACTTAGTCACTTGTAAGATATACATACAAATAACAGGAGTAAAAGCAATAAATAATTTTAGTTGTGTCATAAGTCCTCTTTATAAACTGTGAAGAAAGATGTTAGTGCTCTAAAACACACCTGAAGATATGTTTTTTTCCATTGGCTATAGAAAAACTGTTAAAATATGAATTTAATTGTTGGTATTATTTGCTAAAGGTTACTAGTTTGTACTTCCATAGATGATCAATATATTAATATTGGGGGGGGGGGGAAAGAAAAAAAATGGGGGGAAAAAAAAAGAAAAAAAATGTCTCAAGGACAAAGGAGCTCAGCTTTCAGGTTTGAGGGAGAAGTATTTTATTCTCCACATCTGAAGCTAGTTCAGAACCAGGAATACTCACCTCTGCCAGAATAAGTTTCTCAACCTTTCAGGTGATGATTTGGCAGCTTGTGCTATGGTAGCATAGAGTAGTTCAAATCCACACTTAAAACCCAAAAGATTACAAAGATGGAGGCATCAATTTCCAACAAAAGATGAGTCCACCTTACAGCCTAATGAAATCTGCTTTGCTTTGGGCTGGATTCCACTGATGGAAGAAGTGAATACTACAGTCACATTGTGTTCTGTGGGTACATTTCAGCATAGTCACTGTGTGATGGGCACAGAATAGAAAGGGAATGAAAGTACATTTTACAATGCAGGGGCAGGAGCAGAGAAATGCATGAAAGGTAAGGACCTCTTTTGCAATCTGCCATTGTGATTTTCCTGAATTTTTTGCTTTCTTTTGTAACTGTGGATACACAGCTAAGCAGCTGAGCTCAGCATAGTGGATATGGGTAAATGTCTCCACTGCAGGAACTCCAGAAAGAAGCACATAAAAGACGTAGCCCATGTTATAGCAGCCCGCCTGATCACTTCACTGATGCTGTTTAGGCAAGAGCATGGCATGCACCAGATGACAATGCAGGGGGTTGGCACTCCACTCAAAGGAACCCTTGCTTTTCAGGCACATCCTGTATTAATATTCAATGCTTGGTTTATTCCCTCTCTGGAGACTGAGAACTTTGAACACAGCAAGGGATGGCTTTAAAAATGCACCTTGCAGTGCACTCAGTCTAACTGTTCTCCCCCTCAGTCACCGCTTCCCTGAGTCTGCCTAAATTTATTCTTACTCTTTATCACTGCTCTTAGGAGTAGCAGGTTTCATCATCATACAAGGAGACAGTCAGTAGCTATCTCCCCATAACAGTCTCAATCATTCTGACTACTCAAAATTTACAGATATCCAGCTCAGAGCTCTTTTCCAAACAATTCTCATATGTTGCATCAAAATAATGAGAAAACAGCTGGTTCCTAATATATAATTGCAACTTTTGTCCCTTGATGAAGTAACCTGCATAAAAGAAGGAACAGTAAGAGTTCATTTTATTGTGTAACTCCAGAAATGAGCAAGGACTTAATATTTCAGTGACAGGAATGGAAAACATCTGCTCCAGCTGGACACAAGATCCTCACAGCAAAGGTTGCTAAAAAAAAAAAAAAAAGTAAGGAGGCAGTCAGTCTCTGCACCTGGTTAAACTAAGTAGGTCTGTGAAGATCTTTCCCACAGACCTGAATCACATGAAAGCCCACAGTTGTTTCAGAATCAGAAGGACCTTCAGTGTAGGAAGGTATTTGATTCCAAGCAGGCTGACATCCACAGGTGGAGGAGGATGACAGTCTAATTCTACAGTTACAGTGAGGAACTTTGGAAGATTCTTGCATTGTACTGTATAGACAGTATAGCTCATAATTCAATCCAGGAATAATACTTAGTGTTGTACGGAGGCTTTGCTGATGCATAAATAAGAACTTAATGAGGAAAGCTATATGAAAATGTGAATCTTGTTAATTGCACCTGCACTAGTAAGAAAGTTAACCAGAGCAAACGTACATATGATCTTGGAAATGCAGTCAATGCACAACATCTGTGGACAGATAATCTGAATGATGGCTTTGCAGATCATCAGATCACTATCACCTTCACAATTCCTAAATTGGAGCAACCCTGATAAACAAGGCTTCTGTGGATAATTGCAACTCTCTCTTTATTGACTCCTGAAAAGGAGTTTATGATAAGTATCAGCTCCTAGAAGAGAACCTCACAGGGGACCTTCCATATCCAGAAGTTAAGTTTATTCAAGGTGTACTACCATCTGGTATGACTTTATAACTACTTTTCTGGTCTCTCCATTACCCAGTAGCTAACAAAGTCTTCCAGGTCAATTCAATTACATTAACTTGTCCTTTTATCACATCCCAGAGTTCCTGGAATAATTGATCTCCCATCTGAAGTGCATGGAAATTCACATGGGCTTATTCTATGAAAGCGCAAAGTCAACCATCAAGTACATGGCAAAGCAAACGTAGTGGGACAGCAGCAGGTAATAGTCTCCTGCAAAAAGCGCTAGATAGATATGGTCCATGTTCACAGGGATCTCTGACATGATGCCACAGAACAGACAACTCTTGAACTTACTCAGCATGTCACAGAGGTAGAGGCAAAGACCTTCATGATATGCAGAGTATCAGGGGTCACTCTGGTCCTCAGTGTGACGAGTATCTCCTAGAGGGGAGTAGCCTTACACACAGTAAACAAGCTACCATCATCTAAGAGCCAAGGCTTGTTTGTCTGAGCAGATGCCTTTAATAATATACATAGAGCCTTATATTATATCTATTCAATTAAGCTTGTCTGGGACTTCCCTCTAGCACTGGGGTTAACTGAAATGAAATGGCCTCAGTTGTACTCTAAATCGTCATCCTCCAAACCATGGCAGTCACATTCAAACTGCATGTTGAAGAATGATTCTGTGGCTGCAATAACCCCTGGACTGTATGAACACTCTAAATTGGCACAGGACAAAACTATGCTAAGTATCATTCTCACTGTTTATTTGTATAGACAACTGAATTTCAGCAATAACACACCCACACCTCCCCAAAAAACCAAAATCAAACTAAAACCAAAACCCAAACCTCCCTGGGATATTTAGTTAATAAAGCTTCTGTTCTGAAGGAACCTAAGGGCCCTTGTGCTTAAAGGCAGTTTCTTTCTTGGTACATCCCTGCTGTCTGCCCTGTGTTTTATTAGATATAACACTGACAGAGAAGACACTTAACAGTCCTTCTATTACAGAATCTCCCAAATAAAATCTAATTAAAAGCTATGCAGTAGGGCTTGAACCTCTTCCATGTATGATCCATGCTCTATTTTTTTTTCAGATGTGTATAAATAAATCAAGGATTTTCTTTTTGTTTTCTATTAGTTAACTGATTTTTGCCTTTTCAGTTTCATTAACGGTATGAAAGCACCAGGCTATTCTTCTGATCGCTGTTGGGAACGCACACTAATTAGACAGACTGATGCAGTCTAATGAAATCTATAGTAACTTCACAGCTCTGTTGTAACTTCAAAGGAAGGCTCCTAGAGTCACCAATGGCAGCAAACCACCAGAAGTTAAATCTCTGGTTCCAGTCCTATCTAAAACATTTAAGCATGATTGGAAATAAAGAAAACTCAAGTTTTAAGATCAAGAAAGAAGCATTACCTAAGAAAATGAGGTAGAGAAATACTCTTCTGCATTACTGCTTATCTTGAACTCTAAAAAGATCAAAGAATACATATCCATGTATCCCAGGGCACTAGGATCTGAATCCTAGATTTTCTCCTATCAGTCATCTTGCTGCTAGAAAAATGAAACATACTTTCTGCATAGCCATTGTACATAACTGTTGGTTTCAGATTTCCTCAGCTGGCTCATATGAAACATTTAACAGACATGCAAAAGAGGAAGCTTTCTTTCCTATCAAGTTATAGTTCTATCTCAGATGAAACATTGTTTATTTTAATAAACCAATCAAATGCAGCAATGTGTGGATAGATTAAACATGTACGTTGTATTGAAGTTGCATATTTTTTACTGGTCAAATATATCATTCATCATAAAATAAATATAAATAACAATTTTAAAAATCAGTTTATGTAATTTGTGTTATTGCAGATAAAACAATATGCAGCCACTACCTTATTAATTTTTCCAAAACTGTTATTCAGTCATAATACTTACATATAAAACAAAAACTGCATCCAAAAGAACTCCAAAGCTCATCTAACATAGAGTTTATAGTATGTATTTTTTACACATCTCAATTTTTTCAGCTTTAATAAAATTATATAGGTACATCCATCACATTAACTTTTTAATTAGACATACTGCCCCTTCACAGGAACTTTAACACCTTCTACTGCCTTTAAATCAATATTTTTTTGCAGTTTAATTTTCTGTCTTCCTGTTACTACTCTTAGATGGACAGTTGCCTTCACTTAGGAGCAGCTCTTACCGAGGCTGTACAGGAACTGATGCTCTACTGGTTACCATGTAATTCTACCTTGCCAATTATTTAGAACTCTATTTGTTTATACATGAGTGAACACAGTCCAGTTTCACAGTGTGTCATGACTCTGTCATCTACCTATTTAGGAGATACAGAGAGGACAATTTACCATTGTATGAAGCCTTTAATAATGTAATTAGGTACTGTGACTCCTTTATCTAACAGAGTAGTATTTTCTTTAAGAAGAAAAAAATAAAGTCCAAAAGTACTGCCTATTTTAAAATATTTAAAAAGTTAAAAAAATAAAAAGCAAAGCAAGCAAAAAACCACCTTTGTATCTTACATAAGAATTTGCCCAACTTTAGTCATAAGTATAGCCTCAAAAACATGACTGGTTTTATTTAATATGCTGATTAGATAGCTGGCAAGTCTTCCTGAAATTGTTTAGAATTTAAAATGTTCATTTTCCTTTGCAAAATAATATCATATCCTGACTTCACACAACTGGCAAAGAGACAGTACACATCTTTTTTGGTTTGGGTTTTTTTTTTTTTTTCATTCTTTTTTCTTCCCCTAACTTAAATTCACTAGTGTTGTTACCTGGCTACTTTTTCTTTGACTCCCACTGAGATATTATTTAGTTATTTTTTAATGGTATGCTTTTTTAAAGGCTCAGTATCTATACAAGAAATTGCTCTTGATAATAAATGAACACAATGTCATTATGAAAATGGGACAACTTGAAAATAAATGTAGCCCTTACTTTGTATGGTAGCAGAGAAAGATTTTTTTAAATGTTTGCATATATATTTGATGTCTACATACGATTTTTGTTTGCATATCTATATCTTTTACATCTATATAGCTAAATAAAATTGTTTAGGGCCTATTGTAACAAAAAACTTTTTGAATTATTAAATAAAAAAACAAATAAGGAAAATATACTACTTTTTCATTAGGTCAAAGAAGATTGAACAATTTCCCTTAAAAAATTAAAGCCTGAAATACATGGTTTGCTTAAAAGTTTTAAATCTAATGAATAAACAACCAAGAGTGATAGAAAGGCTTATGGAAGCTAATATGATGGTAAAAAAATATTATCTTTAGCTCATGGGATAAAGGAATTCTGATTCTGTAATGGATCAGTATTCTGCTTTATCATAAATATAATTCAATTCCAATATAAAAGTTTTAAATAAACATAGAGAAATAGACTATTTTGAAATAATTAAGATTAATTACTTTCTTTTATATTTTAAAAACTATTTTATTTTATTAATTTATTTTTTTTTTAAAAAAAAAAAAAAAAAAAAGATTGAGACCTGCAATGATGAACGAGTTTTCATGATTTCTTCTTTTTTTTTTTAATTACTGAAAAAGGGAAGCAGCTTTCACATCGCATATTCTAAAATGCATGGGAAAGGTACATTTGTAGTCAGAAATTACATATTTAAAGGAGATTATTATAATAAAACCTACTAACTTTAGAAAAGCTTCAAAATCACATTTACACCAAAAATATATTTTTACCCTTATATTTCTCTTTATAACTGAAATAAAAATATGCCAAATATGTTCTAACATAAAATTTTACCCCCTAATAATATTTAGGAAGTTTCTGACCAGATTCAAAATGCATTGAGTTGCAGAACTGAAATGATAAAAATTCAACTATCTTACTAATGGCTTAGTTTGGTTTTGGTTTTGTTTTTTCTTCTCACTGAAGGCTTAGAATAACAAAAGACAATATCAAATGGGTTGTCAAGCAGTGACCAACTTTTCCACACTGGCCCAAAGAAAGATGAATTATACTAAAGAAAGTCTAAGAATAGGTTATGAATATAGTGGTAATAAATGTTGATTTTGGAATGGATGAACATTACTCTCTGTGTTGCATAGCTTCATGGTTTTTAAGCTGTTAATGATATTAGTAAGTAATCTGCTAAATGGGGGGTGGTTGTGTACAATAGCAAGAGATAAAGTAATGATTTGCACAAATGAGGGGAAAATTAATTATTTTAAGAAACTCACTACCACAGTATGCTGTAGAGGCTGAAACTATACATGTCAGAAGTATTAGACAAATTCACATTTGATCACTGACTACTGAAGTAGATGAAATTATGTTCCATAAAGCTGGAAGCTAGGAGGACATGCCAGCAAAAGTATAACTACTCATGTCATGCTACCAAATATCTACTATCAGATATTATTATTGGCAAGTCTCTGAGTTAATGCATTTACTATCTGGCTCGTCTACCCACAGTTACAGAATGTGTTAAGAAAGGGGCAAAAGAAAGAACATTTATTAATGACTTTTAAAAAGTAGAAAACATAAATTTGTTGTTTTGAACAAATTGTAGTTATCACTTATTTCAATGATTTAGAGGAAATGGCACTAAACAGCGACTTCAGAAATTCTATCCACAAAATCATGTTCTTTCAGAAGCATATGGGTGTTTCTGTAAGCACAGGTAAGAACTATTTTAATTAACAGGAGCTAAAAGGAAAAATTGAAGATACATAACGCAATGTATAACTAGTTACCAAACTAATATTCCCTTTTTTTGTACTGATGGATATAGCAGATGATAACAACTCTCCATTCAGATAAATATACCTATCTTTCTTCAGGTCTCTGATGTACAAAACCTTCCCTTCACTAAACTTCAATTCTGGTATTTTGCAATGCTACTTGATTTTATTGCTGGAACTGAAGGGTCTGGTATTGGTACAGAATACTTCTATCTATAGTAATATTTTTCATAGATATGCATATTTTACCATTTTTGAATTATTTAATATGTATGATTCATAGTAAAAAATAAATAATTTCACTAGATCCTAAAAAATAAAAACCTGACTGAATTACAGTTAATATAATGTGGAAATGGTTCCGCTTTTTAAATCACATTTTAAAATATTTGCAGTGTAATACTCCTAACTTCTAAGTTTTTGCAAACAAGACCATGTTCAGCTGTATTTTCCTGAAATGTTCAGTTGTCTCTGGGGAACTAGGCGACAGTTCCTGTCTCTAACAGCAGTAACTACATATGATTTTCTTTTTTTTTTTTTTTTTTTTTTTTTTATCTCCTTGGGCTAAGAAGGTAGGACAGGAAAAAGAAAAGGGAAGAAGAGTGAATAACTGACCATTTGTCAAAATGGTTTGCTGTTCCTGGGGGAAAAGAATAAAGTGCTCAGACATGAGTTGCTGAAAACCTTTTCACATATTGTGCAGTCAGTAATTGGAATTTGGCAGCCAAATTCTACAGATATTCTGTCTAGACTATGTATGCCTCAGATTACAGATTGAAAGTCTGAACAGGAATTTCTGCTGGCTGCTGCACTATTTCCTTTGCTTTTCAATGTTCCTTTTGCCTACATCCATGCCGCACAAAGAAGAAAGTGAACTGACTTAAAAGAAAAAGGTGTATGAAGTAGGCTGGTGGTAAATAAGGAATCAGAAGGCAAGAAAAGATGTAAGAAACTATGAAGGTAGATAAATCATAAGAGATGGTGGAAAGGAAAGGGAAGAGAAAAAAATAAAGTTTGAGGGGACAGGTTTTGATCTGGCAAAGAACATGGGAAAACACAATGATTAACCAAGGAGCAAAGAGTGTGTTTAATTTCAGTAAACTGAACAAGCTTGGGACCACATTCTAAGAATTCCCTGATCACCTGTGAGTTATCACTGAATTGTCCATAGCATGGTTGAATGCTCTTGCCCTCTGCACAAGGATGGCCACATTCATGATGAGCCTGTGTATCCAGCCTATACCCAAGGTTTCTTAGAGAGATTGCTAACTGGATTTGGCTAAAACTGCCAGGATCAATACAGATAATTCCAGTGCCTGCAAATTTTCCCTTAGCACTGTTTGATTTACTATCATAACTTCAGCTAGGAAATTTAGGAGTTTGATAAGACATCTGATGCAGATAAAGAGAATAGAGATAGAAAAAAAGGATAAATCAGAGTAAGACAGGACAAAGAACCTGATGGAACAGAAATGCAAGACACAGTAATTAAAATCAGAATGGTCCATGGCATCCAATAGGTGTTCTCTTGTAACGTGCAAGATGGACTCATTACCTAAATCTCATCACTCTCTTCTTGACAGCAAGTATTTGTGAACTTTCCTTTTCAAGTATAAACTTAAGAAGGCATTTTTTAATTCTTATTTGGTCTCAAAATGGGTTAGAACTAAAAGGACAATGGTGGATTATCACTGCACGTGAGAGAAATTAGAGACCTTTGTTACCACCTTACGTTTCTAATTCTTCAAGGTGACATTATGATGGCACATAATGTTGCCATTTTTAAGATCATTTGGGCTTTATGTGACAGTTTAAATGAAAGAACATTACAGATGCAAATTTGTATGAGGCAAATTAGAAAACACTGGAATTATATTACTTGTGCAGTTCTGTTTTCATCCATTTGTGAAGGCTAGTCCTTAGTTACCTAACCACAAGAAGACACCTCCAAGTTTTCCACCTCATATGACAGAGTATATCACATGACATAGACAAATCAAGGAGAGTAAAGTAGCTGAAAATCTTAATCTTTTGCAGAAAGTGGAAGGAGTTTTCTCTTTCTAGTTTTTCATTACCTCATCCAGTCTCCAAAGTTCTAGAGATAACTAATAAAGTTCTGAGATAGCTTCATTCATATTGAAAATGGTTAAGTACTTTTTTGCTTCCTTCTGTATCTTTTTTCTTAATCTACACCTAAATGATATCTTTTGTCGTCAATATTAACTGTGCTGTGTGTTTTCATGTAATACTTTAGTGAAAACTGAGGCAAAAGAGCCATGTGGTACCTCAGTATTTCCACAATTTTGTTCCCCAGGGAACAACACTGTCCCTCATCTTCCTCTTACCTCTTCTTCCTCTTATGTTCCTCTTACAGAATGTTTTAATATTACAAGTAAGGTCTTTTGCTATTCTGCACCAAGGTAGTCTTGATTTTGCCCCGGTATTCCTGTTCCATTCATTCTGGATGATGTACATTCCTGGACGGCAAAACCACAACTGAAGGGAGTAGGCACTACCCTTTGAACATGTAGAGTACCATATAAGTGAAGATGGTCTGACATTCCTAGAACCTAAATTTCACAAGCATTATTCTCAAAAAGAGTTTTTAATTTGAATTATGTTTACTTGCAGTTTTTATTTCCTATTAAGATGGTAAACTTATTATATCATAAAATAAACAGCACATATCCTGAATAAATGTATCTAAGCAAAGAGCATCTTGTGATTAAATTAATATATATGTACTTAAAGAGGATTAAAACTGCAGGGTATGGGCTATCCATTTGACATTGAAGCTAGAATCAAATATTCAAAGAAAAATAATGACAAAATATTGTTAATTTAAACAATATAAGGATGTCTTTTTAGGAAACAGAAATAGAAAACAGCATATATTTTATACTTACATGATTCATAGGCAAGAGGAGACAAATTCAGACTACAAATCTTGTTATTGGAATTACCTCTCTTTTAATTACTTTATTTTGTAACTTTAGTATTCTTTCATAGTAATGCACTTCAGAGACTTTGTGTATAGCAGCTTGTTTAAGAAGGATAAAACCCGAATCTATTATGCATTAAAATGTAATAACTATTCAAAAGGAAGTTCTGAGTTACTAACTATGAGTTATGAGTCATCCATAAACTTACATTACACAATGGAGTACCTGCCTATAACAGGAAATGAAAGTGACGATGTCCAACTCAAATATTTTATTATTTAAAATTTGTAAAGATTTATGTAATTATTTAAACTGAAATTTGACTAAGGCAGCAATGTAGGGCTACTCTTCAAAAAATACAGCTGTTCATTCAATGATCTCATGTAATCTGAATCATGTGCACGAGGCATGCTTTTTAAGTATTAGAAAACCAAGAAAAATATATAATTTTCTAGACTGCCCTCTTGTACTTACCAAGCCTGAAATATTTAACATCTTGGAGATAATAGATAACTATCTGAATTCAGCCCTAGAAATGGTAAATAAGTGCTTTGATTAGTTAATATTAAAAATAAAAATATTTTGAAAATAAATATAATTCATTGCCTTGTAGCAAATAAAACTATCAACATCTTTCTCTACAGGAAGTATAATTTATGCAGTACAATACCTGTATATGCAAACTGAACAAGATCCCAGAGTGCATTGGGGTCTATGCCTTCCATTTTGATCTCTTCTTGCTTGGCTTCACAAACATCACTTGTAAACATGGCAGCAAAGTAGTCAGAAACAGAACTGAGGACAAGTCTGCAAAAAAGTTAGAAACTGGTGTCATTTACTTTGATATATGTATTAGAAAATTTATACACAAAACCCACCCAAACCAAACATTTAAAAAAGTATTTTCATAGTAATTATGCATTACCTACAAATTACCAGAAACAATATATTATTAATGCATGTAGGCAGCAAAATACAGCATGACATTTAATCCTAATTTTTTTTTTTTTTGCTCCCTATGATATGAACTAAGTGGCACATTAGTATATGGACAGACATCGAAATTAACACTCAGTCTTTCTGATAATTTTCCAGTCATCAGAAGTCACCAGTATCAAAGACAACTTACTAGTGAAACACATTTCATATTCCAGAGGTATACTTCATTGTTCTTAAAGGACTATTTTTTATAAAAATTACTGACAGCATGTAACTACACAGTCCTTCAACCTTCAGTAAATCTGTTTGTAGCTTAACCTGCCATTCACTAAAAAAAAAAAAAAATAATTAAAAAATCATTGTGTAATGCAATGTTTTTGCGAAGAAACATTTGCATAGGAGAAAAATGTCAAAATTCTTAAAAAATGTCCATGGTTTGTTTGGGGATCTGATTTATACAAATCAAAACCACAGTAAGTACCAGGTATGATTGTCATTACCAGGGCCTTAAGCTAAGACATTCTTCTAAATATCATCTCCAGTAATATTATTATTTTGTAAGGCGTGAATACTCACATATGATCTTCAGCTAGAAATGTGTTACAGCTATAAATAGTCCACCACATGGTTCCATAAAAGATGGTCACATTTCTGGCTTAATTTGAAAACATAATATAGAAGCACATTGATAAAAGAAACAAGAATCACAACTGGAGAACTTGGAAACCATTTAGACATTTGTATATAGTTAACTATTATGTCCAAGAGGAAAAAAAAAAAATTCTGAAGAATAACAAGCTATCGCTTATCAGCCAGTGTGGTAATTGATTTCATTTGCCCTCTTAGTTCATCCCAATAGAAAAGTAAAATATGACAGCTTGAATTGGCTTCATAATTTTACAGCGCTTTAAGCTAACATATTTTATCTGCAAGTAGGGCAGCTTGAGAACATATATATGATCTTTACTCTGACTCAGATGACGGGCAATGACTAATTAGGTGTAGTAGTTTTAGCCTTTTTCGTGTTGTGTTCAACTCTTGTAATCATGAACTTTAGACAGATCCTAACTCATAAACAGTTCACACTTATATTCATGTAATTAATAAAAAAAGATGGCTACAAAAAGATGAATTTTGAAATATACTTTGTTGCTATTCCAGGGACTCCTAATTCACTATTTTTTTATTTTTTTTTTTTCACCACCGAGGAACATTTACTTCTGTGTTTGCTTATTTATGTTGTGGTTTAACCCAGAATGCAGCTGAACACCACGCAGCCAGTTGCTCACTCCCCCTTCCCTCAGTGGAATGGGGGAGTGAATTGGAAAAAAACCCATGTGTTGAGATAAAGACAGTTTAATAAAAGAAAAGAATAACAATAATAATAATAATGGTAATAGAACATACAGAATATACAAAACAAGTGATACACAACTCAATTGCTTATCACCATCTGACTGATGCCCAGCCCGTCCTGAGAAGCAATGACTCTCCCCCCCAGCCAAATCCCCCGAGCATGACATCGTATGGTATGGAATACCCTTTTGGCCAGTTTGGGTCAGCTGTCCTGGCTGTGCCCCATCCCAGTTTCTTGTGCACCTGGCAGAGCAGGGGAAGCTGAAAAAGTCACTGACTAGTCTAGGCACTACTTAGCAACAACTAAACCATCAGTGTGTTATCAACATTTTCATACTAAATCCAAAACACAGTGTCCTGGTTTCGGCTGGGATAGAGTTAATTTTTCTTCACAGAAGCTAGCATAGTGCTGTGCTTTGGATTTAGTACTAGAAGAATGTTGATAACACGCTGATGTTTTTAGTTGTTGCCAAGCAGTGCTCAGACTGCTCAAGGACTTTTTGAGCTTCTCCTGCTCGGCCAGGGGCATAACAAGCTGGGAGTACAGCACAGCTAGGACCCAAACTGTCCAAAGAGCTATTCCATACCATATAACGTCATGCTCGGGGGGGGTTAGTTGGTTGGTCGGTCGCGGGCAGAGTGGTCGCAGCTCGGGCTGTGTGATCGCGGCCCGGGGGGAGTGATCGCGGCTCGGGACGGGCTGGGCATCAGTCAGCGGGTGGTGATCAATTGCATTGTGCATCACTTGTTTTATATATTCTGTATATTTTCTTACCATTATTATTATTATTATTGTTATTATTCTCTCTTATTAAACTGTCTCTATTTCAACCCACGGGTCTTACTTTTTTTTTTCTTTTCTCTGATTCTCTCCCCCATCCCACTGAGGGAGGGGGGGGAGTGAGCGAGCGGCTGCGTGGTGCTTAGTTGCCAGCCGGGTAAAACCATGACAGTCCTATTTTCGCGCCCAACGTGGGGCCCGAAGGGTTGAGATAACGACAGATCTGAACATTTTTAAAACGCATTTGTGATAAGCATTCGTTATATTAGTCTAATAGTCGCTGATCGCAATGTTGTTTTATTTGCTCTCAGAGTTGTTGTCCTTGTTCATGGGGTTCTTTTATATATCACCTTACCTGCTGTATGCACTCCCTGTGCTGCTGGTTGTCACTTTTTGCAAGTGGATTAAAGTTACTGTCCTGCTGTACTGTGTAATACTGGCTTATGCTATGATAAAACTATTGATCATCAGATTAAGCTCATATTTGTACTCAGTATTGCTGTCACCTCTGTATTTTGGGAACCATCTATTGGGAATTATGAATAATTATACATTTTACTTTTTATCCTCGGAGAGCCAGCCTGTGGGGGAGTCACCTTACTCCATCTTCCCCTTCTTCTCTGAGCTAATTAAAACAGTTCTTGAGAATGTTGAATATCCTTGGGATGTTCCAACTAGCGTGGCCCTATTGCTAGGTCTCCTGAATATAGTTCAGCTTTTACTCAGGGTTAGACTCCTACGTAAATTATATACCATCCAAAGATCAACTCCTGCAGCAGGCCCTGCAGCTACTGCAACCTCAGTGACACCCACTGTAGCTCCTCCAACTGCAGACACAGGCACTGCAGCTACTTCAACCCCTGTGACACCCGCTGTAGCTACTCCAGCTGCGGGCACAGGCACTGCTGCTACTCCAACTTCAGTGACACCCACTGTAGCTACTCCAGCTGTGGACGTAGGCACCGCTGCTACTCCAACCCCTGCAACACCCACTGTAGCTACCCGAACTGTGGACGTAGGCACTGCAGCTACTCCAACCCCAGTGACACCCACTGTAGCTCCTCCAGCCGTAGGCACAGGCACCCACAGGCACCGCTGCTACTCCAACCCCTGCAACCTGCACTGCAGCTACTCAAACCCCAGCAACAGGCATTGCAGCTGAAACAGGGAGCGAACCTGTGCCGGTATCAGTTGCCCCTATACACAAGAAGAAATCTTGGAAGCGAAAGTCAACTCGTTTAGAAAGGGAGGATGAACCAGGGCCATCACAAAAGGAGGAGGAAGAGGAAGAGCTCATAAATGAGACAGAAACAACACGGTTTCTATCCTTGGGTGAGCTGCGAGATATGAGAAAAGATTTCAGCCGTCGTGCAGGAGAGCATCTTGTCACCTGGTTGCTCCGATGCTGGGATAATGGGGCCAGTAGCCTGGAACTGGAGGGTAAAGAAGCCAAACAGCTGGGATCCCTTTCTAGGGAAGGGGGCATTGACAAAGCGATTGGAAAAGGGACACAAGTCCTCAGCCTCTGGAGGCGACTACTGTCAGCCATGAAGGAAAGATATCCCTTCAAGGAAGATGTCATACATCGCCCAGGCAAATGGACCACCGTGGAGAAAGGCATCCAGTAACTGAGGGAATTGGCTGTCCTGGAAGTGATTTATAGTGACCTGGACAATGATCAGTTACCTAAAGATCCAGATAGTGTCCGGTGCACACGACCTATGTGGCGGAAGTTGTTACGGAGCGCACCAACATCATATGCAAACACATGGGCAATAATGAGATGGGAAGCTGGACGGGGACCAACAGTGGATGAAATGGCTAGCCAGCTCTGGGAATACGAAGAAAGTATCTCTTCTTCCCTTGTCTCTGCTGTGGATAAACTATCCCAAAAGGTTGAACGACTCGAAAAGCGTATACCCTACACCTCTCCTGTACAGACCAGTATCTCAGCCATTAGAAGTAAGTGCCCTTCTGCTCAAGGAAAAGAATATCGAGGGTACACACCACGGGGCACTCTATGGTTTTACCTGCGTGACCATGGAGAGGACATGAGGAAATGGGACAGAAAACCTACCTCGACCCTAGAGTCACGAGTACGTGAGTTGCAAAGAAAAACAAGCACAAAAAGGGGATCTTCCAAGAAACTTGTTGCTCCGATTTCCAGAGACTGGGCAGACTGTAGTTTTTTCAGACAAAATAGAAGGGCTGATCTTAATTCTGATTGTGATGAAAGAACTTCTGACTCATACACACAAAAGATGAGCAACAGTGATCAGAATTAGAGGGGCCCTGCCTCCAGCCAGGTGGAGGAAAGGGACAACCGGGTCTACTGGACTGTGTGGATTCGATGGCCTGGCACGTCAGACCCACAGAAGTATAGAGCTCTAGTAGACACCGGTGCACAGTGTACTCTAATGCCATCAAGCCATATAGGGGCAGAATCCATCTGTATTTCTGGAGTGACAGGGGGATCTCAAGAGCTGACTGTATTGGAGGCCGAAGTGAGCCTAACCGGGAACGAGTGGCAAAAGCACCGCATAGTGACTGGGCCAGATGCTCCGTGCATCCTGGGCATAGACTACCTCAGGAGAGGGTATTTCAAAGACCCAAAAGGGTACCGGTGGGCTTTTGGTATAGCTGCCTTGGAGGCAGAAGAAATTAAGCAGCTGTCTACCTTGCCTGGTCTCTCAAAGGACCCTTCGGTTGTGGGGTTGCTGAGTGTTGAAGAACAACAAGTGCCAATTGCCACCACAACAGTGCACAGGCGGCAATATCGCACCAATCGAGACTCCTTGATTCCCATCCATAAGCTGATTCGTCGACTGGAGAGCCAAGGAGTGATCAGCAAAACTCGCTCACCCTTTAACAGTCCCATATGGCCAGTGAGAAAGTCTGATGGAGAGTGGAGACTGACAGTAGACTATCGTGGCCTGAATGAAGTCACGCCACCGCTGAGTGCTGCCGTGCCGGACATGTTAGAACTTCAATACGAACTGGAGTCAAAGGCAGCCAAGTGGTATGCCACAATTGATATTGCAAATGCTTTCTTTTCAATCCCTTTGGCAGCAGAGTGCAGGCCACAATTTGCTTTCACTTGGAGGGGCATCCAGTATACCTGGAATCGACTGCCCCAGGGGTGGAAACACAGCCCTACCATTTGCCATGGACTGATCCAGACTGCACTGGAACAGGGTAATGCTCCAGAGCACCTGCAATACATTGATGACATCATTGTGTGGGGCAATACAGCAGAAGAAGTTTTTGAGAAAGGGAAGAAAATAGTCCAAATCCTTCTGAAGGCCGGTTTTGCCATAAAACAAAGTAAGGTCAAAGGACCTGCACAGGAGATCCAGTTTTTAGGAATCAAATGGCAAGATGGACGTCGTCAGATTCCAATGGATGTGATCAACAAAATAACAGCTATGTCTCCACCAACTAGCAAAAAGGAAACACAAGCTTTCTTGGGCGTTGTGGGTTTTTGGAGAATGCATATTCCAAATTACAGCCAGATTGTAAGCCCTCTCTACCAAGTGACCCGGAAGAAGGATGATTTCAAATGGGGTCCTGAACAACGCCAAGCCTTTGAACAAATTAAACGGGAGATAGTGCATGCAGTAGCCCTTGGGCCTGTCCGGGCAGGGCAAGATGTAAAGAATGTGCTCTACACCACAACCGGAGAGAATGGCCCTACCTGGAGCCTTTGGCAGAAAGCACCAGGGGAGACTCGAGGCCGACCCCTAGGCTTTTGGAGTTGGGGATACAGAGGATCTGAAGCCAACTATACGCCAACTGAAAAAGAGACATTGGCAGCATATGAAGGGGTTCGAGCTGCTTCAGAAGTGGTTGGTACTGAAGCACAGCTCCTCCTGGCACCCCGACTGCCGGTGCTGGGCTGGATGTTCAAAGGGAAGGTCCCCTCTACACATCATGCAACTGACGCTACGTGGAGTAAGTGGGTCGCACTGATTACTCAACGGGCTCGAATAGGAAACCCCAATCGCCCAGGAATCTTGGAAGTGATCATGGACTGGCCAGAAGGCAAAGATTTTGGAGTATCACCAGAGGAGGAGGTGGTGCGTGCTGAAGAGGCCCCGCTGTACAATAAATTGCCAGAAAACGAGCAGCAATATGCCCTGTTCACTGATGGATCTTGTCGTCTTGTGGGAAAGCATCGAAGGTGGAAGGCTGCTGTATGGAGTCCTACAAGACAAGTCGCAGAGACTGCTGAAGGAGAAGGTGAATCAAGTCAATTTGCAGAGGTGAAAGCCATGCAGCTGGCTTTAGATATTGCTGAAAGAGAAAAATGGCCAGTGCTCTATCTCTATACTGACTCATGGATGGTGGCAAATGCTTTGTGGGGGTGGTTGCAGCAATGGAAACAGAGCAACTGGCAGCGTAGAGGCAAACCCATCTGGGCTGCCTCACTGTGGCAAGATATTGCTGCCCAGGTAGAGAACTTGGTTGTAAAAGTACGTCATGTAGATGCTCATGTACCCAAGAGTCGGGCCTCTGAAGAACATCAAAACAACCAGCAGGCAGATCAGGCTGCTAAGATTGAAGTGGCTCAGGTAGATCTGGACTGGCAACATAAGGGTGAATTGTTTCTAGCTCGATGGGCCCATGACACCTCAGGCCATCAAGGAAGAGATGCAACATACAGATGGGCTCGTGATCGAGGGGTGGACTTAACTATGGACGCTATTGCACAGGTTATCCATGAATGTGAAACATGTGCTGCGATCAAACAAGCCAAGCGGTTAAAGCCTCTCTGGTATGGAGGACGGTGGCTGAAATACAAATACGGAGAGGCCTGGCAGATCGATTATATCATAGTTCCACAAACCCGCCATGGCAAGCGCTATGTGCTCACCATGGTGGAAGCGACCACCGGATGGTTGGAAACATACCCCGTGCCCCATGCCACCGCCCGGAACACTATCCTAGGCCTTGAGAAGCAAGTCCTGTGGCGACATGGAACCCCAGAAAGAATTGAGTCAGACAATGGAACTCACTTCCGAAACAGCCTCATAGACAAATGGGCCAAAGAGCATGGCATTGAGTGGGTCTATCACATCCCCTATCATGCACCAGCCGCTGGGAAAATTGAGCGATACAATGGACTGTTAAAAACTACACTGAAAGCAATGGGTGAAGGAACATTCAAACATTGGGATACACATTTAGCAAAAGCCACCTGGTTAGTCAACACTAGAGGATCTGCCAACCGAGCTGGCCCTGCGCAATCAAACCTCTTACGTACTGTAGAAGGGGATAAAGTCCCTGTAGTGCATGTAAAAAATATGCTGGGGAAGACAGTCTGGGTTTCTCCTGCCTCAGGTAAAGGCAAACCCATCCGTGGGATTGCTTTTGCTCAAGGACCTGGCTCTACTTGGTGGGTGATGCGGAAGGATGGGGAAGTCCGATGTGTACCCCAAAGGGATTTGATTTTGGGTGAAAATAGCCAATGAACTGAATTGTATAATGTTAATTGCTGTATAATACAGTATGTCATCATTTCTACTATTGCTGTATGTCCTATCAATGGTATAGCAGTAGGAATCACCCAGATTAAGAAGAATGAATTTTGAAGAAACTGAGGAAGTGCAGCGAATGGAACCAGAACTGACTTCAGCAAGCAACAACCCAACACCAGACCCCATCTCTCCTGCCCTGAAAGACTGTTACGACAGATGGAGCCCAAAACCGTGGACTAAATGAACCCAATGGACATTTCAGAGGGATGGTCCATAGACTAAGGGAATGATATCTGTGTATGTACCAAAAAGATGAGAAAATGGTGGTGATTAATTGGAATGTATTGTAAGGGTAGGACCTAAGCATGACGTAAATGGTATAGAAGAAGGGGTGGATAACCGGCTAGCTCAGTCGGTAGAGCATGGGACTCTTACTCCCAGGGTCGTGGGTTCCAGCCCCACGTTGGGCGCCAAAATAGGACTGTCGTGGTTTAACCCGGCTGGCAACTAAGCACCACGCAGCCGCTCGCTCACTCCCCCCCCTCCCTCAGTGGGATGGGGGAGAGAATCAGAGAAAAGAAAAAAAAAAGTAAGACCCGTGGGTTGAAATAGAGACAGTTTAATAAGAGAGAATAATAACAATAATAATAATAATAATGGTAAGAAAATATACAGAATATATAAAACAAGTGATGCACAATGCAATTGATCACCACCCGCTGACTGATGCCCAGCCCGTCCCGAGCCGCGATCACTCCCCCCGGGCCGCGATCACACAGCCCGAGCTGCGACCACTCTGCCCGCGACCGACCAACCAACTAACCCCCCCCGAGCATGACGTTATATGGTATGGAATAGCTCTTTGGACAGTTTGGGTCCTAGCTGTGCTGTACTCCCAGCTTGTTATGCCCCTGGCCGAGCAGGAGAAGCTCAAAAAGTCCTTGAGCAGTCTGAGCACTGCTTGGCAACAACTAAAAACATCAGCGTGTTATCAACATTCTTCTAGTACTAAATCCAAAGCACAGCACTATGCTAGCTTCTGTGAAGAAAAATTAACTCTATCCCAGCCGAAACCAGGACACACAGCATGATGCCAGCTACTAGGAAGAAAATTAACTCTATCCCAGCTGAAACCAGTACGATTTACTATCTTAACTGAGTATCACAAGTGTGTATTTAGTCAATCAAGACAACCATACAATTCTGGATAACTAAAAATCTTATAACTCTTCTTCAAATACTTTTTCTGTTCACTTACAAATAAATTAATTGATTCGCTGTTACTAGATGCTTGATTAAAAAAAAATCATAGCAAAAAGGAAAAAAACATGTAAAATTGATGATTTTCTATGAGTTACAATCTCTCACAGCAAGTAGAGATGTAATTTAGGTCTGTGATTGAGATTTCCATTTGAGAGCATTTCGCTTCTCTTGCTTCAAATTTATTAACCACCATTTAAATTCAACTATGAGTCTTCAACTTGGTCGCTTGCTAAAAGCAAATCAAAACCCTTTCCTGCATCAAAACCAATGGAAAAATTAATGAACAGAAATTTTAATATACCAGTTAATGATAAATTGAAATATTTTTAAACAGTAGTATCTTATATTTATAATTTATATAATTTATGTTCAGACATTATTATATAATCTTCTTGTATGTATATTTTTAACTCAAAGATAACAAAACTGAGGGGAGGCAGTAAATAATTAACAGAAGGATTACATCTCTTTCACAAACTTCTACAAAAATCTGTGTTTTTCCACAATTTGTCTCATGGTTTATTATGAAGTGAGGAAATTCAAAGCAGCTATCTAATGGATTCCAGCTGCAAATAAGCATTCAGTCTACAGGACCAGACATCATCCAGTGCAAAGTGAAAAAGCGTGAAAAATATATAATACAGATGTCAAGTCCTTAGCACTACCCATTTTACTTACAGGATTATGCCTTCTGGTGTGTGCCACCTGTTAAAGAAGATGGCTTAAGTGAGCAGAAAGGTTCTGTGAAGTAGCAGCTCACCTAAGCAAGCAAGACAAGGTTTTGAACAGTGACAAATTTTTTTTTACATCCCTTATGTTAATCAATAGTTAATAGAAATAATGAATCAGCTATTTCATCAACTGAATATAAACAAAAAGTTATATTGTTGTGCCTGATTTCAAGACACAAACTTTTACCTTGGGAAGTGCTTCACAGGCTAAATTGAAGTGAAAGGAACTTGTTAATTATACTTAGTTCTGAAAGGTGACACCTTTTGTAAATTTTAATTGTGTTCCAGTCTTGAGATAGAAATGAAAAGTGAGGAATCAAAGGGATCAATTAATTTGTAATTATCTGCTGCTTTTTGTAGCTCAGAAAGCTCCAAACAGCTCTAAATCTTGGTTTAAAGGCATGTTGACCTCTTCATTAAGAAAGGTCAGGTGTCTCAGGATGTCACCTTTTTTCAACTACTGATCTGGCAGTGAAAATACACAATAAATACTTTCATCCTTGAGAATCATAGCAGGTAAGTCATGGCTAAAAATGAGTTTGTGGACCCAGAAAGATTTTCTCCAGATGAAGGGACTTCTCTACCTTTACTGCAACTAAATTCAGCCTGATGTATTTCTGGTTTCTTGTATAATATAGAATATAACTGATTCCTGTTGTGCCTTTTTTATCCCATGATACAGATTTTATTTCCTTTTAATATAGAATATTTCCTTGCAATTTTCACAACTGTTTTCACATACACTTTTGATACAGAATTCCCTTAACATTGTTGGTGCATTTAGTAATTAAAAGAAGCAAGCAATAAAAAAAAGAAACAAACCTTGATCACTTTTGTACTCTTTAAACAAGCTCTATCAATATTTTACTGCCAACTGAGTAGAATCTCAGATGTTACTTGGACTGAAAACTCATAGGCATGATACAGCTGTTTTCCCCACATATTATGCTAGTTCATATAGGAGCTGAATGTTCATTGCTTTTAAATGTGATTAGCTGTTCCGCAGAGGACACCAGCTGACATTGGGTGTCTTCACTGATAGTGGTGCTCTACAGTTCTTCTTACAGCAGACATTTACTATATATGGCTTTGTGTTTTCCTAAATTTTAGGGCTTGCACAACATATACTAAGGTGTATCCATGCACGCACTTGAAAACAATTCAGGAAAAGAAGGAAGCAGACACTGGGTGTCACTTACAGAACCATTTTGGCAGTACAATCAAGACTGCCATCTTTTCTGAGTAAAACAACAAAGGAGCAAGCTGTGGAACAGATAGACTGGTTTGGATTTCACAAGGTAGTGATTACCTTTCCTGATGACTGTGGTATTCTCCCTCACCAGTTTACCAAATACAGAAAAAGCTATAAGAGCTTTGGAAAAAATATAGCTAACAGTAAATTTAATCTAGTACACAGAGTATTTCCTGCTCAGTACTGAAGATCCCTAGAAAAAATTATGTCCAGACACCAATAATTCTTTTTTTGAGACCAAATATTGACAATCAACTTTAAATTGGCATCTCCTATCTCAGAGTTCTGATCTGTGGCTAATTGGGATCACCCACTTCCATGTTGTCTGTAATTCAGAATCAGATATGCCATGTCTTTTCCTTTTTTTATCACTCAGCTTTTCCCATGCATACTTTTGCAATTGGCTTAAATACACATGAAGTAGAATATGGTATAATTTTCAACTCAGCTTCAGTAATACAGCACAAACCCCATCTTCTTGCTCTGTACTCCCTAATGGACTGTGCAAAACTAAGTAAAGAGTGTTTGCTGTAAAAGCTACTGGCACCTTGAGGAATTTTGCTTGTCAAAACTTCCATTTTGTGTTTTATTCATGGTAATTTATTTGTTTTGCAACATTTTCTTTAATTTTTTTCTTAATCTGTTAATTATGTTCTTAGACTCTATTTCACTTTACTTAAGATCAACATTAAACACATAATATCCACTCCCTATTGAAAAATTTGCCACTACATGTTCCTTCCACCTTCACCTGTCATCTAGTCAGCATTTCAAATCTAGAGTTATTTACCATCTACCTTTCTTCCTTTTCAGTCAGGACACTGAAATGTTAATTTCAGCTTGTTAGTGCTATAACTGCTTCATTCTTCTGAATTTGTAAGTATATAAGAAAAGCCATGAGATGATACATCATAAATTATTCTTGTCCGTAAAATTCTAACAAGATTCTCTAACCACATTGTGTCTCTTGTCTCTAGGAAGAGAACAAAAAAATTCCATTGACCACTTATATATTGCAAGATTTTCCTTTAGTTTGTATCGACAGACATTTTTCACAGTCTGTTTTCCTCCCTTTCTTGTGGACTAGAGAGCCACTTTTCATTCCATTGACTAACTTGAGGATCAGAGACATTTTCAGGAATTTCCAAGATTCACATTTTGTTTATTCTCTTCTCAAAACTAAATTGTACTCAGTCTCTTTGGAACAACAATATAGTCAGGGGAGGTACAATGTATTAAATAGTAGGGAGGTACCACCTCCAGTTTGGAAGACCCTGATACACAATTGACCAGTGGGTGTTGCAGTGTTTATGCTGGCTATGTATCAAGATGTGGAACTCAAAAACTCCTTTTGGTAAAAGAATACTGGGAACTAATAAAGCATTTTTACTCTTTTTTATTGCGTGTGAAGAGTATGTACAGCCAATCATTGCCTAATCTGCACATTGTCTGTGGTTTGCTCATGAATTCCTTCATGAATCTGAGTTTTCCTCTAGTCTCAGATTTGCTTGCCAACAAACTGTCAGCTACTTTGATTTCCTACATTGTCATTACTTGTTCCTTCAAAGCA
Organism: Gorsachius magnificus; assembly: GCA_034008185.1. Taxonomy (NCBI): domain Eukaryota; kingdom Metazoa; phylum Chordata; class Aves; order Pelecaniformes; family Ardeidae; genus Gorsachius; species Gorsachius magnificus. The sequence goes on from CM067081.1 coordinate 43,999,538, forward strand.
GAAATAATTTACTTTTTTGGAGTCAACAAGCAAAGGAAAAATGTACTATCTTAGGGCAAGAAAGAAAACATGGTATATCTAATACATGTTATCCCATTGCAAGCCATGAGAGTATTGAAGATTAAACAAAAGTTAGAAAGAAAAACTGATGAACTGTCAGTTCTAACTTTATAGAATGACTAGATGATGAAACAGGTAACTGTAGGTTCCGAGTGAATAATAGATCTCAATTAGTAGTGACAAAATACTCAGACTACTTATCAGTCATCTGAACAGTACACAAAAGCAACTAAGTCTCAAAAGAAATATGCATTCAACTGACTTCTCAAAAATGTCTTGTGTGAATCATTCCACTGTTCATTGAAAATGAATTTTTATTTCTTTCAGAATTCAGAGCTTAAAATGTCTTCAACTTTTCATATTTATGAATGCATATATATGAGTGTATATACATATATGCACACTTTGACATTTGTATCTGTCAAACTGAAAAACATATATATTTTACAGAGAAAAAAGGAAATATAAAAAACTGCCAAAACTCATGTGGCAAAATTTGAAATATTGCATATTTTTTCCCCACTCTTTGTAAATGAAAGCTGTTCCTGTGCAGTTAACAAACTGGAGATAATCTTAGAGTTAATTTGGGATTCAGCAGCCACTCAGAACCATTATCACAGTGCAATCATCTTGCTAATAATTCAGTGGCATCAGATTAGCTCATTAACATATTAGAAATTCACATTTATTGGGTAAAGAAGTAATCAGTGAGTATATAACAGTTAAATTAATGCGAATTGTCTCATGCTTCCCATCATAACTGTTAATATCGACAGTCTGGCCTGTGTACTTACCTCATTTTGGAGAAAAATGGAACAGAACTACATTATAACCTTTTTTTTTTCCCTGACCATCTGTGTAATATTTATAAACTAACCTATTTGTAAAGGCAATTTCCTGTAGAACCACTACCTAACAATAATAAAAAATCGCAAACAAGAAACCAAAATAAGCTCCCTAAACCCATAGACAGGTAGACGGAATTTTGAAGAGAATCAATTAAGCCTGAAACCAGAAAGTTTCCTTTTTGTCTTTACTCAGTTTTCTTCCATTTTAATCTCTTATACAACATGTAGCTACAAATATAAGTGATACCAGTAATCTACACTAAGTGATGTTCCCTCTTTGCCCTGAGGACCATGCCTTTTGAGTTTACATTCTCTGCATCCAGATCATTTATAAAAACATTAAAGAGCACTGACCCTCAAATTGACCCCTGGGGAACCCCACTGGTGACTATCCACCAGCCTGATGGAACTCTATTTACTATAATTCTTTGAGCATACTCAAAAAAGGGTAAGAAATGCTGTGCAACAGCTGCTGTGAGAGACGAATGAGAAAATGTGAGAGAAACAGCCCTGCAGACAGCAAGGTGAGAGAAGGAGGGACAGGAGGTGCTCTAGGCACACCAGGGCAGAGATTCAGTCCATGCTGAAGCAAGCTGTCCCCCTGCAGCCCTTGGAAGACCACACTGGAGCAGATATGCACCCTGTAGCCTGTGGAGGATCCCATGCTGCAGCAGGTGGATGTGCCCTGAAAGAAGTTGCCGCCCGTGAAGAGCCAGTGCTGGAGCAGGCTCCTGACAGGAGGCTTTCTGGCAGGACCTGTGGCTCACAGGGGACCCACACTGGAGCAGTCCATTCCTGAAGGACTGCACCCAGTTGGAAGGACCCACACTGAAGGACCATCTCCTGTGGGAGAGATCCTGTGCTGAAGCAGGGGAAGAGTGTGAGGAGGAAGGAGCAGCTGAGACGTGTGATGAACTGACAACAACCCCCATTCCTCGTCCCCCTGCATCACTCGGGGGAGGAGGTAGAAGAGTCGGGAGTGAAGCTGAGCCTAAAAAGAAGGGAGGGGTGGGGGGAAGGTGTTTCTAGTTTTGTTTTTATTTCTAACTATCCTACTGTGTTATTAACTGGCATTACATTAATTTCCCCCAAGTCAAGTCTTTTTTGCCCATGGTAATTGGTGAGTGACCTCCCTCTCCTTATCTTGACCCATGAACTTTTCCATCTTGTTTTCTCCCCTTGTCCTGCTGAGGAGGGGGAGTGATAAAATGGCTTTGGTGGGCACCTGGCAACCAGCCAAACTCAGCACACCACAATCAGACACAAGTGATCAGGTAACTTAAGCTATTGATCTCCATTGATTACAATGAGAAAAGATATATGGCCATATCAAAACCAAAACTTAGCTGGATAACCAACTTCAGATTCTCAGAAATGATCTTCAAAACTCAAATCCTATTTCTGCACATGCAAAATCTTTAACTGGTACATACCCCATTATGTGAACTTAAGATCTTTCATGTCTGAAAAAGGTACAAATAAAACCAGAGGAGTTCCTTGTGGAGATCACAGAAATTCCTTTGAAAATATTAATCTCATTCTCAGAATCAGGAAATTTACTTTATCTACTACTACTTCTTAACAAAAAAAGAAAATCAATCAGAGTTACTATTAAAAATTTATCTAAATTGCCTTGCTGCTTTCCCTCTGATTCTGTTGTTGATGTTCTGTCTCAACCTTATTACTCGAATAATTTGGTTCTAAACTCATGGACAGTAGGTTGTGTTAAACACCACAGTTCAGATGCAATGTTTGAATCAGGAAGTTCCTCAAACCCTAATTACAGATATCTGGGACACAGGGCAGCTGTACTGCTTATACTGTGCACTTTCCACAAGCATCTGTTACTAACTAATGCAAGATCAGTCTTAGGACTCTGTAGTGTGCATTCTACTTCTTTCACCTCCTGCCTTTAAACTGTCTTTCCTTCTCTGCCTGGTTCTTTATCCTTTCATCTCTCCTTTCAGCTTAACTTTCTCCACTTTTTTCATTGTATTGATACTGTCTTTTTCTTAAACTTCACCTCTCTATAGTAGCATTCAAAATACATTTTAAAAGATAGCCTCTGTCCTTAGAGAACTAAAAAAAGGGGAACATAAATTACAGTTTGTTGAAAAAGTTTTATTAAATTTATCAGGATGTGTGGTGGGTTGACTCTGGCTGGATGCCAGGTGCTCACCAATCTGCTCTGTCTCTCCCCCTCCTCAGCTGGACAGGGGAAGAAAGAAAAACAACCCAAAAGGCTCATGGGTCAAGATAAGGACAGGGATATCACTCACCAATTACCATCATGGGCAAAACAGACTTGACTTGGGGACCTGACTCCCTTCTTCCTGGGCTCAACTTCACTCCCAGTTTTCTCTACTTGTTATCTCCGAGTGGCACAGGGGGATGGGGAATGAGGATTGTGGTCATAGAATCATAGAAACATAGAATAATTTGGTTGGAAAAGACCTTTAAGATCATCGAGCCCAAATGTACCTGTCCACTACTAAACCATGTCTCTAAGCACCTCGTCCACCCATCTTTTAAATACCTCCAGGGACAGGGACTCAACCACATCCCTGGGTAGCCCGTTCAAGTGCCTGATAAACTTTTCAGTGAAGAATTTTTTTCCTATTATCCCACCTAAATCTCTCCTGGTGCAACTTGAGGCCATTTCCTCTTGTCCTACCACTTGTTACCTGGGAGAAGAGACTGACAGCCACCTCACTATAACCTCCTTTCAGGTAGTTGTAGAGAGTGATAAGGTCTCCCTTCAGCCTCCTCTTCTTCAGGCTAAACAACCCCAGTTCCCTCAGCTGCTACTCATGAGACTTGTGCTCCAGACCCTTCACCAGCTTCGTTGCCCTTCTCTGGACATGCTCCAGCAACTCAATGTCCTTCCTGTAGCGAGGGGCCTAAAGCTGAATACAATATTCGAGGTGCAGCCTCACCAATGCCAAGTACAGGGGAGGGATGGCTTCCCTGGTCCTGCTGTTCACACTATTCCTGATACAAGTCAGGATGCCATTGACCTTCTTGGCCACCTGTTTACACTGCAGTCAGCTGTCAACCAGTACCCTCAGATCCTTCTCTGCCAGGCAGCTTTCCAGCCACTCATCCCAAGTGACTCATTCCAGTCACTTCATCACACGTTGTCTCTGCCACTCCTTCCTCCTTAGGAGAAGGACTCCTCACACTCTTCCCCTGCTCCAGTGTGTCCTCCAGCGGACCGTCCTCACTTCTCCCGTGGGCCCTGCTCCAGCATGGGTCAAAGTCCTGCCAGCAAACCTCTCCAGGTGGGCTCCTCTCTCCATGGGGGGTCCTGCCAGGAGCCTGCTCCTGTGTGGGTTTCCCACAGGGTTACAGCCTCCTTCTGGCATCCACCTGCTCTGGTGTGGGGTCCTCCATGGGCTGCAGATGGCTATTTGCTCCACCAATAACATCCACGGGCTGCAGGGGGACAGCCTGCTTTCACCATGGTCTTCACCACGGACTGCAGAGGAATCTGCTCCAGTGCCTGGAGCACGTCCTCCCCCTCCTGCTGCACTGACCTGGATGATTGCAGAGTTGTTTCTCTCAGATATTCTCAGTCCTCTCTTCTGGCTGTTGCTGTGCAGCAGTTTTTCTCCCTGCCTTCTTAAATACATTATCACAGAGGTGCTACCACCATCTCTGATGGGGCTCAGCCTTGGCCAGTGGTGGGTCTGTCTTGGAGCCAGCTGGCATTGGCTCTATCGGACTCAAGGGAAGCTTCTAGCAGCTTCTGACAGAAGCCGCTCCTGTAACCCTTCCACTACCAAAACCTTGCCCCACAAACTCAATACAGGATGATAACAAATAAAAGCTGTACTACTTCAGAGCTGAGCACCCTAAAAAGGCTTCAGTTGAATTTATTTCAGTATTTACAATCAAAAATTTAAATTTTCTGTTGAAAAAAAGTTTTCACTTTTTATCCAAACAGTTGTAGGAAGACTTGAGTAGCCATACAAAAATATATCTTTTTTTATATGTAAGTGGTAATTTTCTACTCATTCTGTGCTACCTTTTCCATGATAGTAAGAATCCCCCCTGATTGTTGAGTATTGGAAAGAACACAAATGCCTATGTTCCTTTGATATTAAGTGAAAACAACAAATAAAGAACCCAGATTTCTCATTATAAACTTAGCTATACTTGACAATGTTAAAACAACAACAAAATTAGATTTCTTGGTTTCTTTTCATTCTCAGTCTTGGGTTCTCACCAAATGCAATGAAAGTCAGAATTACATTAGCATTACAGGTATTGCATTTAAAAATGGTGCAATTCAAATTATTCGCCTTCACTCAAAACAACCAAATTATTTGTGGCAAAACCACGTTTTTCATTTCACGTTGACCCATGGGATTATTGCTTGATTAAGAGTTTTCTTTTAACTTGGAAGTAATTGCTGCTTTGATCATCTCACTATAGTTCTGAATAACATTTACTTCCATGTTTTTGTGTTTCAGATGAAATTTATTAGCTGTAGACAAGTTAAATTTCTAGATACAACTGCATTTGGCTGATTGCAACCTGGATAGAAGGGTCAATCAAAAGTGGGTTGGTTTTATTCATTTGTTTTGTAACAGCAATGCCTGAGTTCCTTCTATTCCAGGCACTGTAAAGTTACAATATGTTTCTTGTCTTAAAGAGATTATATTTGAAATAAGAGGTACAGAAAATGAGAAAAATATATATAGCATGCATCTCCAGAGTGACTGGAGAAACTACAGACTCTGTGTTCATAATATTTTAAAATCAGGATGGATTGTTAATAGTGCAACAGATTAACTGAAGGGAAGGGAAATTATTATTTTAGCATTTTTCTCTGGTTAAGGTATTTTACATTTGTTTGTTATCTGTATATGTTATAGCAATATAACTAAAAAATTGAGGTTTACTTTATTTTTCAAATTTATGTCAGCTACTTTACCTCTCTGAAATCCCTGCTACAGAGGTCTTCCTACTTTCTCAGTATCCTTTTTGGCTGCTTGTTCATCATTACAATATGTGGTTTGTTTGTACTTCCTTATGCTATTCCTTCATTTGAAAGATTACACCTATACCCTGTTTAGTGGAAGATTAGATGACACAAACATGATGCTTATGAGCCAACAAAAATGCTTAAGCACATTATAACTTTAAAACTGTTTGAGTTACCTGAACAGTGAGAAGCAGCTATAATAAGATTGAGAGTCTGGCATGGTGCCTGCAAGTCAGGAACTAGAGCTCAGGGACTAGAGCTCTCATGCAGAGAGGAGATTAGAAAGGCAAAAGCCCAGCTGGAATTTAACCTGGCCACTGTTATAAGGGATAATAAGAAGAGGTTTTATAAATATGTTAACAGCAAAAAGAGAGCCAGGGAGAACCTCCATCCACTAGTGGATGCAAGGGGGAACATTGCCACTAAGGATGAGGAAAAGACTGAGATACTCAACGCCTTCTTTGCCTCGGTCTTTAATGGCCCGACAAGTTATCCCCAGGGTACCCAGCCTCCTGAGCTGGAAGATGGGGACAGAGAGTGGAATGAACCCCCCATAATCCAGGAGGGAAGCAGTCTTTGACCTACTATGCCACCTGGACATCCACAAGTCTATGGGGCCAGAAGGGATCCACCCAAGAGTGCTGAAGGAGCTGGCAGAGGAGCTTGCCAAGCCACTCTCTATCATTTATCAGCAGTCCTGGAGAACAGGGGAGGTCCCAGATGACTGGAGCTTGGCAAATGTGACGCCTCTCTTCAAGAAGGGCCGGAAGGAGGATCTGGGGAACTACAGACCAGTCAGCGTAACCTCGGTACCGGGGAAGATTATGGAGCGCTTTATCTTGAGTGTGCTCACCAGGCACATGGAGGACAATCAGGGGATCAGGCCCAGTCAGCATGGGTTCACGAAAGGCAAGTCTTGCCTAACTAACCTGATTTCCTTCTATGACCAGGTGACCCGCCTGGTAGATGAGGGAAAGGCTGTGGATGTTGTCTACCTGGACTTCAGCAAAGCCTTCGACACAGTCTCCCATAGCATTCTTGTGGAGAAGCTGGCAGTTCATGGCCTAGATGGATGTACTCTTCGCTGGGTTAAAAACTGGCTGGGTGGCCAAGCCCAGAGAGTCGTGGTGAATGGAGCTAAATCCAGTTGGCGGCCGGTCACAAGCGGTGTCCCCCAGGGCTCAGTTCTAGGGCCAGTCTTGTTTAATATCTTTATCAATGACCTTGATGAGGGGATTGAGTGTGCCCTCAGTAAATTTGCAGACGACACCAAACTGGGTGGGAGTGTTGATCTGCTGGAGGGGAGGAGGGCTCTGCAGAGGGACCTGGACAGGCTGGATCGATGGGCCGAGGCCAACTGTATGAGGTTCAACAAGGCCAAGTGCCGGGTCCTGCACTTTGGTCACAACAACCCCATGCAGCGCTACGGGATTGGGGAAGAGTGGCTGGAAAGCTGCCTGGTGGAAAAAGACCTGGGGGTACTGATTGACAGCCGGCTGAATATGAGCCAGCAGTGTGCCCAGGTGGCCAAGAAGGCCAATGGCATCCTGGCCTGTATCAGGAATAGTGTGGCCAGCAGGAGCAGGGAAGTGATCGTGCCCCTGTACTCGGTGCTGGTGAGGCCGCACCTCGAATACTGTGTTCAGTTTTGGGCCCCTCACTACCAGAAAGATGTTGCCTTGCTGGAACAGGTCCAGAGGAGAGCAACCAAGCTGGTGAGGGGTCTGGAACACAAGTCATACGAGGAGCGGCTGAGGGAACTGGGGTTGTTTAGTCTGGAGAAGAGGAGGCTGAGGGGAGACCTTATCACCCTCTACAACTACCTGAAAGGAGGCTGTAGTGAGGTGGGGGTCGGCCTCTTCTCCCTGGTAACAGACGATAGGACGAGGGGGAATGGCTTGAAGCTGCGCCAGGGCAGGTTTAGGCTAGGCATTAGGAAAAACTTCTTCACCGAGAGGGTTGTCAGGCTCTGGAATGGGCTACCCAGGGAGGTGGTGGAGTCCTCATCCCTTGAGGTCTTTAAAAGAAGGATAGATGAGGTGCTCAGGGACATGGTTTAGTGGTGGGATGGCAGTGCTAGGTTAACGGTTGGACTCGATGATCTTAAAGGTCTTTTCCAACCGAGGTGATTCTATGATTCTATTCTATGATTCTATGATTATGTTTTATGATCTCCCTTCTAATTTTACTTTCTCCCTTTGTTGGGGAGACAGAAACCCCCCCAACCAAAACCCAAAAAACACCACCAATGACAAAAATTAACTTTGCAGCATTCAGGCTGTGACTGGAGTTTACCTGACATTCTTCCTATAAAAGTATTAGGTTTTAGAGATCTAATGGCACAGCACTAACTTCTCGTCTAGAGAAAAGTTATTTAAACAGATCATCAAAGGACATAATCAAGATATGTGATCAGAGAAGAGGGGAAAAAAGGCCAAATACTCTCAGGAATGAAACCAGAAATAACACAAAGGTTATGAACTGTGGAGGAGACTGGTGAAATGCACAAGAACCAATGGCACCATAACTATTTTTGGTGTCTCACTTCATTCAGTGCAATATACTGACATTTCTTAATTGATTTTTTACTTTTATAGGAATAGATACATTGAGGCTACATTATTACATAAAACATTTTTCTGTGATTAGTTTTTACACTATTGTTTTGTTTTGATTTGTTCTAAATCAGAGAAAAATGAAGAAAAGTATAACTTTCATACTTTTTATTGAAAAAAGTAGGAAGTTTTTCCTGGATTTCTGAAATTGATTCTTATAGTACTATATTGTGGCATATTAAATCTATTGCATTTCCTTAAATTATTCTATTAAAAAGAAAATATGTGAAAAAATATTTTTAGGTAATAATTTTGAGTACTTTGTATTTATTAATTTGCAACATATTCAGTATAAGCTATGGCTTGTAACATGCTTTAACTGGATTTTAAAATGAGGGTTCATTTTATCTAGGATAAGATTTTATACACCTTGTACATGGAATGTTTTACCAAACTTCTACCTATCATGAATTATTGAATTTAAAAACTCCACAAATACCAATCATGCATTGCCCTCTGCAAGCAGGCTTTTTTATATGTTCTCAGGAATACAAAATAAATATTATCTAGCCTACTTTATAAAAAAACTTTAATTAGAGGATGCACTTTGCTGGATCTGCTTCTGACAAATCTGGAAAAAATAAATGACCCATGAAATCTGACGGCTGCAGTGACCACGAGACAATGTAATTTAAGACAACAGATCCTAAGAGAAGTTGGGAAAATTAATAGAAAATTACAGCCTTGGATGTCAGAAGTGACTTCTAATTGGAGTATACAAAAGGAAGTATACAGAAGGTGAAAGCAGGGATGAATGACCTGGGAGAAATACAGAGACATTGCATCAACATGCAAAAATGGAATTAGGGAGGCCCAAAGGTCAGGTGCAGATGAAGTTAGCAAGGGATGTGATGGGAAAGAAGGGTTTCTGTAATTACCTTGGCAGCAAAAGGAAGACTATGAAAAACTTTTGTCCACTGCTCAGTAAAACTGTCTTAGGCTCAGTCTTTTTAATTCTTTTTCTTAGCATGGTCTGCTTTCAGGCCTCCCAGGTTCCTGTGCCTAGTGGCAGGATCTGCAGGATATCACTCACAATAGAGGAAGATGTACTTAGGCTGCAGTTAAGCGAAATGGACATACATGAGTTCTTGGGATCAGACAGGGTGTGTTCAGTGAGCAATGGTTGAGAGAGCTCAACAATATTGCTGTAAGGCCATTCTCTCATCTTTAACAGATCATGATAATTGCAGGAGGTTTCTGAAGACTGAAATATCAATTTCCATGTCCATCCTCAAGAAGGAAGATGTGGGTAACTATAGACTGGTTTGCCTCACAAGAAGACCATGGAGCAAATCTGCTTAGCAGCCAAATTCTGGACCACTAAAGACAGTGAGGATAATAAAAAACTGGAACAGGCTGCCAAGCGAGGACCTTGCACAAGTTTAAAAACTAACTGGGCATGACCCTCAATGGCCTAATCTAACCTTGGTTTTGACCCTGCTTTGAGCAGAGGGAGTTGAATCAGACTCTAGAAGGCCTTTTCCAAATTAAATTATATTACAAGATTGTAAAAGCCATAGTAAAAATAAACAGCTTTATCTGAGCTTGTCCAGCCACATCTGTCTAAAACAACATAGAATAAATGCTATTAAAAAAATCCCAGAAGATTCAGAACACCCTTCATTTCATTTTATATTGTTGGACAAAATTCTGGTTTATTCAGAACATAAACTTTTCAATTCTACATAATTCAACTGTTGTTTTTGCCCGTTCTTTGAGATTTGGTCTTTTGAGTGCAGAACACAAAGAAGTAGTTGTCTGAAGGTTTATTAGAAAATCTAAATAAGATTTTGGCTATTATTTCATGGTCAGTCTTCTTGTGAAGGTATTTTTCCAGCTCCAGAAGGATTTAGATATACTGTAGAACTGAAATGACAAATGCGAAATTAAAGCTACTACTGAAAGGTGGGCATACAAATATAAACAGCTGTTTTAAAAATAGTGAGGAAAATGAACCAAACTAATAAAAAACCCTTACAGTTTCCTCTGTCTCGTTCTCTACAAACTATGCAGTTTACTAAAATATTCAAAACAGGCCAAAAATATAATGGTAAAAAATGTATCATCTTTTATATCATCCGTATTTAAAAAGGGCAAATTATACCAACTGTGAAATATTTCTATGTGTATAAGGTTTTTTTTCTGTCAGTTTAAGAATGTAGATTCAGACATTGAATTATTTTTTTTTTACAACTGTGTTGAAAAATGTGAAAAGCAAAAATAGGCCAAGTAACTGCAAGAGGGAACAACAAAATTCTCATTATGTCTGAAAAAAAATCTTTTTATTTGATTTCAGTAATGTAGAGGGATGTAAAATTGGACACAGATTGGAAGGCCTTAGGTTATTATCCCTCCAGTTTTCTTTTTGATGGGAGGCACCTTAAGGCAAACCTTGCAGCCTTGTAACGCTGTAAATGCAGATGGACAGAAGGACTGAAGTTTTATATTATTCCCTCTGCACTTGATATACCCATAAAGGAATGATCTTGGTGATTTAGATAAAAATGGCATCAGACCACAGCTACCAGGGGTGCATAAAGTGCCAGATGCATAATACATTTAACAGTGGCAAAAAGCCTGGAACACAGGAGTTGTGTCAGTTGCCAGATCAGTGGGTAGATATTATGGGGGACTTAGCTGGCATCTGGGAACCTAAATATATGAAAGGAAGGGAGGAACACTAAAAATGGCAGCTCTTAGAAGACAGGAGAGTAGAAACAAAGTCTTAAGAATTAAAAATTATGAAGGAAGAGGGGAAAAACTTCTACATTTATTACAGCAACTAATCTGAAATCAAGCGGACTCTGTTTCACACGTACTGTAAACTACCTAGATCATTCTATTACTGCTTGTTAAGTGGAGTTATTTTCTCATTTGTTACAATTATTAGGGCAATTTGAATATTTTAATTAAAGTTTCTGTCTGGTTTTATTGTTTAGTATTTGAACAATTGCTTTGGCTTTTCAGTCTTGCATACTACACCTTTTAAAATTATTATTATGGGAGTTGGAATATAGAATATCCAACTTTTTTGTGAAGCAGAAAAAGAATAGTCTCTGTGTCCATCTTCACTTGGGCAGAAGGAAATTTTTAAGGTTCAAGTTGCCATAGTATTCCTCTACACCAGAAAGTTAATTTATGAATTCAGAAATACATCGACTGTTTTTCAGTTTTCTTGCTGGGGAACCATAGTCCTGTTCTGAATTTGGCACCTCAGCAGAGAAACTAGGGCACAAGCAGGGAATAGGTCACCCTTAGTTTGCAACCTTATATAGAGTACAAATGCAAAACCACCTGCTAAATTGGAAACTCAAAAGTATTTTCTGTATTTTATCTAAACTCTAGGACTGGATTTATATTTGGATGCACTAAATCAAAGGCTATAGCTAAGATTAAAATCACAATGAAGAATAACTATTTTAAGCTCTAAATACAATCTAAAACCAAGCACTGTTTCATATATAGCGGCTGCTTTAATAACAGATATTCTTATAGAATTTTAAAAATTATACTGTCATTAAAATTTGTATAATTGCAATTACCAGTAATTAAGATTTTTTCAATTCATAGGAACAGTTTATGGGAAATCAGCATTTAGTATTATTCTACTATAAGTGTCTGAGAGACTCTGTATGACAGACTTATCAGAGTATCATGATCTTAAGCTAAAAATGACGCTCTGTTCAGTGTAGCTGTATAGCATCTCATTTCAGAAATTTCCATTTTCCTCATATACGAACAGCATCACAGCAGGAAAAATGTTTGGCACACTCACAGTAAAAAGCTTGCTAGTTGAGTGCTTGACTTGAACTTTTGAAATCTGTACAAAAAAACCTACCTTCAAAGGCCCAACCTTCAAATACCACCTTTTGCAGCCACTTACATTTGTGATGTTTAAAGCAAGAGGGAAGCAGGCATAAGGGGACACAGAAAACACTGTTCTAAGAAATAAGCATACACAAAACATTTACTTTTATATTTTCAATACCTTATGCTTATGTCTTACCTATGTGCAGGTATCTTGCGATTCCCAGCAATCAGGATAACGTCACAGAGCTGCTGTTGCTTCAGGTAGCTCTCCATCTTTCTGAAGGTTTGCTCTGCATGGTGAACAGCCTGGTAGAATTCCTCAGAGCTGCATGAATCCATGTCACAGTGGGGTGGCAAGGAACTGCTGGCTGCTGACAGTCTGTAAACCACAAGAAAAACTCCATGTTGATAAGATGTGAACAGTTGTCTAGACTTCCATCACAGGCTTCTAGAATGTGAGGTAAGTAATCAGTTGTCCTGGTTTCGGCTGGGATAGAGTTAATTTCTTCATAGTAGCTAGCATAGTGCTGTGCTTTGGATTTAGTACTAGAAGAATGTTGATAACACACTGATGTTTTTAGTTGTTGCCAAGTAGTGCTCAGACTACTCAAGGACTTTTTGAGCTTCTCCTGCTTGGCCAGGTGCATAACAAGCTGGGAGGGAGTGCACCTAGGACAGCTAACCCAAACTGACCAAAGAGCTATTCCATACTATATAACATCATGCTCGGGGGGGTTAGTCAGTTGGTTACAGGGAGAGTGATCGCGGTTCGGGGAGTGATCGCTGCTCGGGACGGGCTGGGCATCGGTCAGCGAGTGGTGAGCAATTGCATTGTGCATCATTCGTTTTGTATATTCTGTGTATTCTGTTACCATTCTCATTATTACTATCATTATTATTTTCTCTTATTAAACTGTGTCTATCTCAGCCCACAGATCTAACCTTTTTTCTTCTTCCTGATTCTCTCCCCCATCCCACTGAGGGAGGGGGAAGTGAGCGAGTGGCGGCATGGTGCTTGGCTGCCAGCCGGGTTAAACCACGACATCAGTGCATCCTTCCCAGTTCTCCTAACTAGAAATACAAGGTGGAAAAATCTTACTGCATTGTGAGGGACAACTTAAATTGTAAGTCTTTTAAAATTGATATGATTTTTTTTTAGCACAGACATGGAACCAATCCATTTGTTGCTTCTTTGATAGTTATTAAAAATATAAATATGAACAACAAATAGAAATTCAGTATATTCATGTTAAGGTTAGTAGTATAGTTATGTCTTCATTACTAAACTATGGTTGGGCTCTTCAGGGTTTTTTTTGATTTTAGAGCAAAATTATTTTACAGAAATAAACAAGCTATGTATTTTTTCTTAAGTATTAATATGAACACACAAAATAAAGAAATAATGGAAAAAGCAATACTATCTTTCTACTGATTCTAAGAGTGCCTACTCTAGTTCACTTCAAATTCACATGCATTTTACACTACCTGGGAAAGAAAAATAAAACTCTAATTGACTTAATTTGTAATAAATTGGGAATATTTCCACAATGATAAATTGCATACCTACTTTTTAACCAAAAGGCTCATAAATACAAAGTGCATTTAGCCTATAAAGATAATGATGTCTACAATTCAAAAAACCAGAAAAAAAAAGCAACAGGAGAAAAATGCAAATTTTATATATATATATATACACGTATGTTCTTAGTTCAGATTTATTCAGTTCAGTATTTCTGGTTCAGACCTTCGCTGAAAATAAGAAAATGTGTCAGCAAGTACTAGCCCTTGAGGAAACTAATCCTAGTACTTCCAAATAATTCACAACACAGACAATACTCTCTTCTTTTACAAATATGTAATGAGATTGTTTCAAATTAAAGCCATAAGATTTTATATATCCTGTGGCGCTGAAAATTAAGAATTTAATAGATGATGCTGATTATATTTTTTTACTTCAACTAGTTATATACAAAACATCTTACATAATCAATAGACGATCAAAGGGCATATTTTAGTCCAGTATATCAAATTATATTATCAACTAATTCAAACCAATCTAATTTGATACATATTCTATTGAAAAATAAATATTAAAGAGCACATAAGTAATTTTTATAATTTACAGTAATAATACAACAGTTTCATTGTATCAGATTTGAATTCAGTAGGTACTATATTCTAAGAGTGATATTGATAGACCTATAACATAACACAATCTGCATTCCTGGTGCTGGAAAAAATTGAAAAGTGCGTAAAGATAATAATAATAAAAAAATAACCTATTAAAATGAAATACTGTTATCTTAGAGAAAAAAAACCCCAAACTTTGGTATTTTTATTGACTCTCAGTAGACCATAATACAGTTCAGAAAAGTAGTATTTCCTTTTGACATATACTAGTGATTTACTTTTGAATTAGTTTTTGTCTGAGTGTTCCACTTACTCTCCTACAGTCATCGTACAAGGGTCCACAGGGGAAAGGAGGAAAGGCTGGTCCATCTTTCTGTCACAGTAATTGCTAGGCTTCAAAACATTCCTTTAAAGTAGCTGGAAGCCTGCATACTTGAGGGCGGCCTGCAGATAATTTTACAGAGAACTAACTCAGTTACCTTTGTATCTCAGTCCACTATCTATTCTGTGCCATATACAGGTACTAACTTATTAGAATGTGGTGAGTTACCTTTAAAATTATGACCTACAGTAACTTCACTTGCATAGCATTAAATTGGATCCTGAGAAATCATCAGCTGGTTTAAATTAATCAATACTGCCATTTATATGCTGGTGATCTTACAATATGTGTGAGCCTGCCTATAGGAAATTGAACTGGCAAAACTTTATTAACCATAATTCCTCAACAGAAACAGTTACAAATTGGTAATTTTAAAAGGAACATTTTTTTTTTAATTATCTTATAGTAAATGTTGTTATACAGTCAAGTAGTTTATGTTAGATACCTCTTGAGAACTCCTCCTAAAGACAAAAGAACCATATTCATTCTGTGAGTAACATAATCTGCTTGTGTGTTCCTATCCAATCTGGACTGCCAAACATGTTGATCAGAAATCTAAGTTTATTTTCATATCTTTGGATGTACAAGTACTTTCACACAGTTCTGTAATGATGGAACTAAGCTCATTAGTATGGGTAGTAAGTAGATATTTCAGCTTTTTTTCTCTTTTTTCCTCTCAGTTTGATTATAGCCCTATGCACACTTCTTCAGTTTTATTGCTGAAGAATTAGAATGACAAGTAATTTACAAGAAATAAATCAGTGCCTAATAAACAAGGTTGCTAGGGTTAAACAGACACATTTCCTCCTTTCCTCTGGGGAATTCAGAAGTGACAACAGCCATTCTGAGACATGAAAATAACAGGAATAAGCAGGTCTGAATGGGTTCATATTGTTTGTTAATTCAGAATTTAGGTCTAAGTCAGTTTACATTTGAACAGATAAGGCACTAATCCTGCCTTTTCTTGGCTATTCAAAACATGCTGCACTTTTCAGGTCAGAAAAATAGAAGTACCCTGACTGAATTTATGCTTGTTCTACAAAGTTAGATTGGGTTGAAATGAGGTTAGTCAATTTTTTCTTAAGTAACTAGACAGTGTTTGCTACAAATCTTGGCCTCTTTCCTGCTTGCCATTTATAGGCAATGCTTTCCACCCTCAAACTCATCAGTATATCTTGTCACTTAGCAAGTCATTAAATTACTACTCAAACGCAAGCCCTGGAGGTCCAGCATATTTTAAATTATTATCCTGAAAACTGGCAAGTAACAAGCTTAGTAGAAGACAATAAATTAATCTTTTATTTATTTTCTAAGAAAGCCCAGATAAAAAGTCTGCTACTTATCCTATTCAGGAGCTACCTCATTTTTGTTACAAATGCTCTGTCTGCATAATCTATGCTTTAAATTCAGTCAGCAGCTTGTTAAAATAGGAATTAGATAAAAGAGCTTCAGCTGGTAAATACCAGTTATTTTCTACCAGTTCATGAAAGGCATGTATAGGTACTTAGGACCAATTAGCAAAATGAAAATAACACTTTCTGCTTGCAGATATTGTTTTATTTAGGTGCAGGCAATCTGAACCACATATGCAGTGAGATGCTTGTTGAGTGCATTCTGCAGGAACTCCAGCACAAAATCACCTGAAGATTCCTGGAGTCTTTCAAAAACCTTTTCAGTACTTTTGTACCTCAAAATCCTGTAATCAGTGAACAGGACAGATTCCATATGGGCTTTTTCCATAATCTTTCTCAGTTGGCAAGCGCAAAACCTGAATTTACTGTGGGAATTTCAAATGTTCAGGGATTGTTCAGACTAGAATATTTTTTATATTTAAACAACTTAATACCACACAAATAAGGAAACCAAACCTTTCCCAAATTACAAATGATACTGAAGGGTGATACTACAGGATGAGAAAACTAAAAGGCTCAAAAAAAAATATTTAACATTGCAAATAACCAATAATCTCAAATGTTACTTTACAAAATGGCAAACCAGAGTGCATATAAAAGAAAAACAAACCAAAACAAAACAAAACAAATTTACCCCAGCAACTTCGTACAATCTAATTCTCAGTATTAAGAACATCATGCTGTCCTCAAAAGATAAATGTTTTAAGACGACCCCAAAAGTGCTCATGAGAAAATTCAGCCTTTGAACCTTTATGGATCTTAAAACAGTGTGAACAGAAATAAAAGCTTAACTTTGAGGATCTACAACAGCTGACTCCATAGTACTTCTCTTTTCCTAGAAAAAGCACTTTGATTTGAACAAGGGTGATATTCTCTAATCACCTTTTACCTGCTCCTAACTTACTTGAAAAACAGGTAAAACAGC
This sequence comes from Gorsachius magnificus, assembly GCA_034008185.1. Classification (NCBI taxonomy): domain Eukaryota; kingdom Metazoa; phylum Chordata; class Aves; order Pelecaniformes; family Ardeidae; genus Gorsachius; species Gorsachius magnificus. Next base: position 44,016,710 of record CM067081.1, read on the forward strand.
AGTAAAATCTCAGTAAAGTTGCGTGTATGGATTATTCCCTCCATTTAACAATCCTTGAAGAACTTACGTTAGCCCACTGCGAGTAAGAAGGAAAAGGCACTTTGGCGAAAGGTCTCCTAGGGACAACTTTAAGACCTTCGGCCTTTTTGTACAAAATTAGATTTATTCAAATATGTATTGGGTTTGTGTCATAAAACAAGCACAGATTAATCTTCAGAAGGTATTTTGGGTAGGCCAGTTAGTAACATACAGTTATGTAGATATCTAATCTGCTGTCTCCTGTACTTTGTACAGTTGTTCACCCTTATAAACAGTAAGACCATACTACCCAGACTTGATTTTTGCTCACTGACTTCACAAACAAATAAGCTATAACATAAAGAATAGATAAATGAAAACCATTAGCTTACAGTAATGCTGTCAGGAGTTAAAAAGAAAATGCTAGGGAAGAAGGGACCTCAACTACAGGTTTAGTTACCTGTATCTTTCTTCTCACAAAATGGGAAAATAATTAGTAAAACTGCCGCTCCTGAGCTGTAAGGTTTGAAAACAGCAATAGCAAACATCAGTAGTTAAAAAAATCCTGAATAAGTTTCAAAAGGAAAAAAAGTAGGTGAGAGAATTCATATGACTTGAAATGATGCTGCATTTCTCTGAGTAAATAGAGGCTTAGATTTAGAAATGGTTTCCTTTCTGGAAATGACAGTCATAGAGATGCAGAAAACAGCAGAATTGTATCACTGTATAAAGCAGAGTACTTTATAGAGTATTTAGGTAATTTACATACTAAGCTGGAATATATTCTCATACCTTCTACTGAAGCCCCGACCTCAAAAAAGAACTCTTTAATCAGAAAATGACATATAATTTCATTATTACTGGAATAGCAAATCCTGCTGTATGTAACTTTTTTTCACTTTTCACTTATGCAGGATTGATCATGCAAACTTATCCAAAGCCATTTCAATGTAATTTAGTGTATATTACTGGGTACATATCTAAAGTATATAGTCAAGAAACAAAATATGTCCGTTTTTCAATTAAAAAAATTGTTTTGCTATTTATAACTTGCAAAAACTTATAAGGAATATTCCATAGTAGTGAAAAAAGTCTTCACACAATTTGTTCTCTAAAAATTGCTCATTGAATGCTTAGAAATGAATAATCTGTGGAATTGCACTTATCAAATCAAGATGGACTGTCAGAAGTCATGGCTCTTATTAGCTATCACTAGCAAAAAAGCAAGAGAGAGAGTTTTATAAAGACTTTAAATCATTTTCTTACAGCAACAGCAGGGCTGAAGTTCTGTTTGTGATCAAAAGCTATGCCTCTCATGCTGCTACCAGCAATTATATCTGCAACTAAAGGCTTTACCCAGAGTTTCAGCAGGTTGATATAAATTTCTTTTATAAAAGACAAATTTAGGTAAAAATAAAAAAATAATCTGAGTATCAAATAGGACTTTTTAGTTACATCCGTTCGGCTCAGAGATGCACTATTGCTGTCTCAGAGATTCTTTTTCTATGTAAAAAATTAAGTATTTTTAAATGGACCCCACAGCAGATTATAAACAATCTGCATAATGTATAAATTACAATGGTATTTCCTCCTATAGGTAGTTTGGGGATCAAACTACTTGTAATGTAACTTATTCTTGGACACCATAAGGCAAAATTCATTCATTAGGCTGTCTGACTGCCTAGCAAAAATATGCACAATTCCAGTGTTTTTCTGTGTATCTGTTTATCCTAAGAATATTACCAGCCTCAATTAACAAAATACCAGTACCAGTTTATCATATGACCTCAGACAAATTGAGCAGCCCTTCAGAAACAGAAGGACAATAAGAAGGGACCACTGTGCTATACTGAACTGCTTCTACAGAGAAGTATTTTTCTTGTTTAGTAGCTGATATAAAAAGAAGTAGAAGTAAGGTTAGAGAAGGAAGAGTTTGTTCACACCATGGTTTTCCCAGGTTACTAATGAAACATACAAAGCAAAACTTTTTGTTTGGTTCAATTCAAAATACCTTCAGTTGGAATTTTTGTTATCTGTCAACCTTCACCAGTTAATTATTGAATCTAAGCTACAAGCATAAACCTCTCTATTGTCAGTGGTGAGAAAGCAACATAAAGATTCCATAGCCACCTGAAATACTTGGGGTTTAGTTATCTTGGGGGTTGGGTTTTTTTCTGTAAAAAAAAAAGGTTAAAGAAAGCTAATTTAATTAGTGAACAATTATTGAAAAATCTCATGATTTTGCAAGAAACTACTTACTGAATTCAGTTAAATTCACAACAGATGCTTTACTTTCCCTTCAGTCTTCCCCCCACTTTTCCAGAGTTTATTACTGTTATTAATGGCATGAGTTTGTCCTATGTTCTATGGCCTCCTTGGAGAGTGTGTTTGTTTGGGTTTTTAAGTATTCTGTTCAATAGATCATTTATCTCTTCTCACTTTCTCACCTTTGATCCTCTACAGTCTTCTAAACAACTGGTTCAGACTTTTCTTATTTATTCTCTTCTTTCTCCACTGTCATTTATGTCCAGTCTTAAAAATTACCTGGTTTTGCTTACCCCTCACTAGTACATCCAGCACCTGCCTACCAATAATGTACCCTACCTTCTGCCAGTTTTACTTTCAGCTTCTCTCTCCAATACCTGCAGCTCTCAGCAATTTAGATGCTTTTCCTTGGATGAACAACCAAATGGGCTCAGCAGTCCAACACAACCCTGACTGACAGTCAAAAAATAGAATTTCCAAATAAAGACTGAGATTGAGAAGACACAAATATCAATAGTCAGATATTAAACTGTGGAAAAAATACTAAAATACCATAAAATATTATTTTCAGAACATTAAAATTTATGCAATTTTTTGTTTGTTTTAATTAAGCTAAGGATGGGGGATTTTTTCCTCCTATAGGCAGAAAAATGCTGCACTGTAATGCTTGTTCGACAAGGTTAGAAACTTTCACTTTGATATGATGGGTTTACATTATACCTATAAACTGTCTTAAAAGGCATACCAAAATATTTCTCTCTTAAGGAAAGCTTTGTTTCAATTATATCCACTTATAAAAAACTTGACATATTACATTTTTGTGAAGATTTAATACATAAAATTATTTTGATATAGAAGTTCCCCATCGAAAAATGACAGATCTGTGCTAATGGGGATGTTTACTTTCCAGTATATCTATTCTGAGAGGTAAAATGAAAGGTATCCCAGACAGAAATGGTGTCATTGCAGACAGAATATCCACTTTATATACCCTTTCCAGTCAAAAAACTGTTTTGCTCATTACGAAAAATTCCCAAGCAAGCATGCTTTTAGTAAAAAGCAAGTTTGCAGAACGGACTCCACTTAGTTTTGCATATGATAATTTATTCACTTTAGTCTTTTAAGTTTGTTTTGTTTTCTTTTGTTTTTTTTTTAATTTAAGAATGTCAGATCTCGTTTTAACAGCTTTTGAGACACTTGATGTACAAGGAGATGATTAGTTCCCATATTCTTTCAGATTTTAATAGACAGATGGTAATTTAAAAGTTATCTTTCTTCAAATCCTCTCTGTCAGCAAATAAGAATTGCACATTTATTTTAATAATTGTATTTATAATGTAATAATTACTGTAAGTATTAATCATAAGTATTTGTAAGTGATCTTGATATAAAACCACTTTCAGTAATGTCCACATATATGCATAATGTCAGTTAGAAGGTTAATGAGTTTGCCTCAAATCAGATGCCATTCAGAAAAAAAAAAATACAAAAAAGAGACAACATAGTAATAAAACTATTGAAAGAAAACAATTGTGCCATTACAATGAAAATTTATCAGATAACCTATGTGAAAATGTCAAATCACTCAGGCAAGTGCAGACTAGAAAGTCTGATTCATCTGTCCACTGCAAGAAGCCTGAGACAGGGTAAGAGTAAAGAAAGGTCTGGTGGCCTCAGAGCCCTTGCAATGACAAAAGGCAAAATGAGACCATGCACTCTGCACCATACAATGGTAAAACATTTTGTATTGTTTCTATTTTCCCTAGCAAATCCAAAATCTCCAAATCATGACCAATAAATAATAGATAGCAGAAAATAAAACTTTTTTTTTCCTCCTGACAACCAAGTTGCCCCACAGGATCTAAGACACAGAGTATTTTGTCTGTATTCTGCACAATCTCCATCAATCAAAGAAAGATGCTACCTTTTTCTTTTTAATTTTTATCAATTCTCATGGGGGGGTAAGCATGCATTTATTTTTCATATCTATACACTGCTTTTTAAGGTGTCTTTGGAACATAACTAATACCTCTTACCGTTCCTTCTCATCATGTCAAAAAATAACAGCTTATTGCAGTGTACCACTTTGGAAAATTCTTTCATACCTAAAATCAGTCTCATTATCCTTTCTGAAACTCATTTCAACATACAGATGAAACTTTTATAAACCCTATTTCAGGTTCCCCTCAATTCCTCAAATGCAGACAAAATTTTTGAAGGAGATCTGACTTTTTAAAGTTCGTCATCCCAGTCACACCAGGCGCCTGATAGCTATAGTACTAGTTGTACTGCTACAAACCATTGTCACAAGTTAACAGCCTTCATACTTCCTTGACGAATTACACTTTTTTTTTTTTTTTTTTCCATGTCCTATTCTGCCTCTAAGCAGTCTTGCTATGCAACAACAGAGTAAAGACGCTGACTATCTGCTGGACTGCTCTCTCCCACCCACAGCTAATAGTGCACCTACTGCTTTTTCAGCTCTGCATGCCCATGTAGAGGGAGCAGTTTGTTCCAGCTGTTCTTGGAAAGCCAATGATTAACTTAAATGAACATCCAGTTCTCCTAGCTACACATAGACATATTTTAATGACTTGGAAACATACTGGTATATTTTCCACATTCACATTGCTAACAGAGCTTTTTGTCATATTGGATCTTTCTGCCTGAATTAATTTTTCTGTATCTTGGAGGATACAGGAAATTGAGAGCTTACAAGTATAAAGCCCCATAGGCAGATGCTAGGTGCATATAAATCTACACAATGAATCAGCCTCCTGGAAGGAGGCAAGCCATTCTTCTTGAAAACAGAAACCAGGCAAGACATCACAGGAGACCTCAATTTTTAAATACATATGCCATTGGAGAACTGTAGAGGGGTTTCTTGAACAACAGGGTCACAAAGTATTATGGGAATATGTGGACAATCCAGGGTTTGTAAACAGCGTGTCCTTGGTACACTGAAACAAGTAAGAAGCTATGAGCTAAGGAAAAAATGTGCTGATTGCAAGTAGAAACTAAGATAGCTGTGTGCTTTGTTTTATATATCCAATCACTATTTGAGAATAAGCGCATGGGCAGTAAAGCTTAAACCAATGAGAAGTGTTACAAGTGCGGTCACTGTCAGAGGAGAAGCGCGTGGACAATAGCATTGAACCAATGAAAGCGTTGTTTTTGTCGCGTGGACCCTATCCCTCAGTATATATGTACCCATATTTTAGAATAAAGGTGGAAGCATTCACCATACTCCTAAGGAGACTGCATGTTTGTATTCTGGGCTCCCCTACGTGACCGTCCTCCTCCTTCATCTGGCGCCCGAACAGGGACCTGAATAGCGGCACGACGCTGAACGGAGAACGGAGAACGGATGGTGCAGAGAGACGCAGACAGCGTTGATGTACCTTGGCTCCTAGACTTTCCACGGGAAGCGTGAGCTGGAGGGGAGCAGGCGTAGACGTACTCGAGTCTCCCGGAGACCGAAGGTAGGAAAACTGATCATTTTCCCTACGCCGAGCTGTGAGCATGGAATCGGAATTTGCCGCAGCAATTAAACTGCTACTTAGTATTCTCTCAAAGAGAGGGGAGGCAGTAGCAGAAAAGACTTTGACTAAGTTAGTCGATTGGGCGCGTGCCCGTGGGCACCTGCGATTGCTGGCACACCTGTTTGCCGCAAACAGTTGGCGGGATCTAGGAGACTATATGTGGGAACTAACAATCTCGGACCGAGACAAAGATATTCGCGGGTTTAGAACAACTTGGCGAACTGTTACTAATACCTTGAAAGACATACAAAATGAGACCAAGGTCGCTGCAGCTGCGATACAAGCCCTTACGCCAGCTGGTCCTCCTCCTCCCCCGCTGCAGACGACAAAGAAAAATCAGCTAGACTCATTTTTTGGGGTTGGGCAGTTACCGTTCCATACATGCCAAGCAGGCCCTCCCACAGCAGGTCCTCCCGATGCGTTCCCAAATAAAAGAATCACAGGAATTACAGTGTCAGTGTACAATCCTGGAGTGGCTGTTTGCACCTAATACTGCTCCAAAAAGTATTTGGCAACGTACAGAAATAATTTGTAAATTGATTAAAAAAGGTCGGACACGATGCAAAGATGTTAGCGGACAGGAACCAGCCAACATCAGTTTTCAGATGAGTGGAGAATCTTTGGAGTGGATGCTTGCCAACTCCGATGAGATCCAACTTGCCCTCTTAGGATACCCAGGACGTATTCTTACCATGATCCCGAATCACCCGCTGCTACGTTTTGTTTCAAACCAAGAATGGAGACCGCGACATCTAGTGGTGTCTCAACCCCTCACCCAGGCACGGACAGTCTTTACGGATGCGGGCAGAAAGACTCTATCTGCAGTCTGCGTGTGGAGAAATGAAGACCAGTGGCACCATCACAAAATTAAGGGTGTTGAACAAGACTCTTTGCAAACTCTAGAACTCAAAGCGGTATTGTGGGCCTTGTCAGAATGGCTTGAGGAGCCTCTAAACATAGTATTGGACTCTTTGTATGTAGTAGGGGTAATACAAAGAATTGAAGATGCAGTAGTTCGGCCACCAAAAAGAGAACTGTTGGGACAGTTGTTTTTACAATTGCAGAAAACATTGTGGGAGCGGTCATGTCCATGCTGTATCATTCACATAAGAAGTCATAAAACAAATTTAGGCCTGGGAGAGGGAAATGCCAGGGCCGATGCCTTGGTCACACTATCTGTACAGGCACCCGTAGATTCTTTTGCTATGGCCTGGCAGAGCCATGAAATGTTTCATCAATCTGCTAAGGCATTAAAAAGGCAGTTCCAACTGTCTTGGTCAGACGCCCAAGGAATAGTAAAGGCCTGTGACCAATGCAGTAAACACAGTGGATCTTTAGGCCTGGGAGTAAATCCTAGGGGTCTGACAGCATGCGAGGTATGGCAGATGGACGTAACCCATGTAGGAGAATTTGGAAGACTGAAATATGTGCATGTTACAGTAGACACCTTTTCACACGTGATATGGGCTACTGCACAAGCAGGAGAGAAAGCCGTCCATGTGATTCGGCACCTTTCCGCCTGTTTTGCAGTATTGGGAGTTCCACAGGTGATAAAAACCGACAATGGTCCTGCATATAAGGGCCAAAAGGTGAACCGGTACCTACAACAGTGGGGTGTTAAACATGTGACTGGTATTCCTCATGTATCTACAGGACAAGCTATAGTAGAAAGAGCTAATCGAACCATAAAGGAAACATTGGCCAAGCAAAAATCAGAAACTGAAATAAATCCTCATACCCGCTTGCATAAAGTGCTCTTTACCCTAAATTTTTTAAGTATGTCAGGACAACAAGAGGTACCTCCCGCTATGTTGCACTATCAGAAAGAGACGAGAATGTGTGAATCCAGCATAAAGCTGATGTATAAAGACCCAAAAACAGGCTTATGGGCAGGACCGGGAACAATGTTATTTAATGGTCGAGGTTACACTTGTGTTTTGACAGATTCCGGACCCCTTTGGGTGCCCAGCAAGTGGACGCGACCGGCAGTGAAAACTCCTCACGACTGCAGGAGCAAGGAAGAGGAAAAATTTTGACGGATAAGAAATGCAGATAGTGTTGTGGATAATTGTGATGGGGACGTGTCTCCAGAGCAGTTGGGGGGTGTTAGACAGGATCCCGCCCAGAGCGAATGTCTGGGTCACGCTTGCAAATTTAACAGGCCAAAGTTCCCTGTGTTTAAGTTTAGCCACCCCAGGAGACCCATTTCGTACATGCCTGATAGGAACGCCAGTATGGCAGCCTGGGGAATTTATGGGATATGTTGGAAACAGCTCTATCTTAAATTTTTCCGTAGCTAATGCGACCCTGACAGGCTCTGGTCTAACACCTCAACAGCAAGATGGAGGGTGGCAAACGAAATAATAGAAAGCTTAAATGCCACTCTGACGTCCCCTCCCGAAGAAATAGATCTGTTTGGTTGCCTAAATGCCTCTGCTGGCGGAAATATGACCGGATGGTTCAGCTTTGAACCACCCTCGAAAGATTCTCTTAACAGTAATAGGAAATATTGGGCAACAGTAGATTCCACCCTTAGCTCAACAGACGTGTTCGAATCCCTGTACTCAGGGTGCAACCAAACTGGCAAACCAGCACGAAAACTACCACCAGGCATCTTCTTAATCTGTGGCGATCGGGCATGGAACGGAATCCCTGCCAGCCCCCATGGAGGACCTTGTTATCTAGGGAAACTAGCATTGTTTCACCCCAACCTAACGAACTTAATACAATGGTCGTCTACAAACCATTCCTCTAATCATACGAGAAGGTCAGTCCATGAATTAGACTGTCAGGATGTTGGATCGTCTATTTTTTGGTCACGAGTTCAAACAGTGTTTACCTCTCTGTTTATCCCAGGTGCAACTGCAAGTAGAGCCATGACTACCCTAAAGCAGTTAGCATGCTGGACCAAAAATGAATTAAATATCACTAGTCAGGTGTTGGATGACCTATCACAAGATGTGCTTAGTGTTAATCACGCTGTGCTTCAGAATCGAGCTGCTATTGACTTTTTGCTGCTTGCGCAAGGACATGGGTGTGAAGATTTTGAGGGAATGTGTTGTATGAACTTGTCTGATCATTCTGAATCTATCCATAAAAAACTCGCAGATTTAAAGAAAAACTTACATGATTTAAAGGAAGTAGATGACCCTATTGGGAATTGGCTCCGACAGTTTGGCATTTCAGGATGGTTACGAGTGTTACTAGAAAAGGGGCTTACTTTGATTGTAGTAGTTATAATAGGATGTCTATTATTAGGATGTTTGTTATCGTGTATCAGAAAGTTAATGTCAAGAATGATAGAACAGGCCTGGATTGTCCAAAAAGAAAAGGGTGGCATCCCAGATGGGACAATGCTTGTGAATCTCGACGGATCCGCGGGATCATGGGATCTCCAGCCGGCACCGAGGGATTCTCGGGGAGAACCTCTGATCCCCGGACCGAAGAATTCTAAACAGGTCCCCTGGAAAGGTAATAAGGTAGAACAAGACTGGATTGTCCAAAAAGAAAAAGGGGGAATTGTAGAGGGGTTTCTTGAACAACAGGGTCACAAAGTATTATGGGAATATGTGGACAATCCAGGGTTTGTAAACAGCGTGTCCTTGGTACACTGAAACAAGTAAGAAGCTATGAGCTAAGGAAAAAATGTGCTGATTGCAAGTAGAAACTAAGATAGCTGTGTGCTTTGTTTTATATATCCAATCACTATTTGAGAATAAGCGCATGGCAGTAAAGCTTAAACCAATGAGAAGTGTTACAAGTGCGGTCACTGTCAGAGGAGAAGCGCGTGGACAATAACATTGAACCAATGAAAGCGTTGTTTTTGTCACGTGGACCCTATCCCTCAGTATATATGTACCCATATTTTAGAATAAAGGTGGAAGCATTCACCATACTCCTAAGGAGACTGCGTGTTTGTATTCTGGGCTCCCCTACGTGACCGTCCTCCTCCTTCAGAGAACAACCAAGAAGCCCAACCACCTTTCCTTAAGTTGATCTCAGTAGTTCTCTATTTCTAGCTCAAGACTTAAGGGAGCCTCCTTCATTAAAATATGGCCCAGCTGCTCTGCTTTCCTCCACTCTTATTACTTTTACTATCAGAGAAGCAGACAATATTGGTACTGCAAGGGATCAGCATAGCCTCAGACCAGGACTACTTCAGATAGGCGCTGTTTCCTCCTCCCTCCCCGACCCCACCAAAATCATTGCTCTCATTTACCATGCATTTTTGGTTAATGAAGACTTTGACTGCAAGAAGGTATAATAAATAAGTAAATCTGTGCCACTGTGCAAATTAAATCCTCTATATTCATGGGACTATTTAATTTCCTCTATTAAAGAAAAAAAAAGGAATTAAAAAAATGGTTGATTTATGGTTTTCTAAGTGTCTTATGGCAGACAAATACATAAAATAGGAAACCCTAACATAGGAGTCAAGCATTTGCAATGCCTTCACAGTACATTCGTGCTTTAATTGCCCAATTGATAGTGCAATAGGGAAACACCCTCTTCATTATGAAGACAGATTGTCATCATAAAACTTTAATACTTCAGTTAAATATTTTCTAGCATATATGATTCCGCATTTCTACCAATCAAAAGTTGAAAAAGAATATTATGACTGAGAAATTCAAAACCATGGTTTTAAGCTAGATCTGCTTCCCTGCAAAAGTTGAAGTCCTCCCATTTCTAAAGTGTAACACCAAAATTATTATCCTTTCTGCATTGTTTGTGGCATACATGCAATTTTCTGTAGTTTTATTATTTTCTTTCGTTACAATAATTCACATTAATTCCTTTAAAATAGATTCTCCACTTTCTTTGATCTTATACATTAATGAATATAGGCAAATAATAAAAGTTCATGTGGTAGCTGTTCATGGCAGACAAAGCCACCAGCAAGGTTTAAGTTGGATGAGAAAGAACTTTGTGTCTGCTGTGGCATTTACAGTGGAAGTTATTAGCTGGTAAGTCTGGGTCAAAACTAAAGACTGTTGTAAAGGAGGCTAACATTACTGGCCTAAGTAGTTAAATGTGACAGGTTGGAGATGTATTTTCCTGTCTTCTTGCAGATATGAAGTGCTCATGATGACTACTCATTCCTCTGGCTGAGAAGCAGCAATAAGCAGACAGGTACAGGAAAAAACAAAAAAGCAGATGTCGTAGTGGAAATGAGAGAGACGTGATTCCTTCTCCTTTCTTAACAGCTCAAGAAATTGATGACATTGCATTGTGTACAACCATGCTGTACCATCAGCTGAGCAGCACTAGCAAAGACACAAACTCCAAGGGACAGATCTTGCAAAGCACAGACTGTCACAGTTTCCTTGATGTCAAGTTGTTTTGATGGCTTATTCCAGATGATGATCCACACTAAGCCTTTCTGAATTACTTAAGTAGTCAAAAATAAGATACCAAAACAGTTCTCCTATATCATTAAAGTAATTCCCTTATCCCCCAATGCCACCTTTTACCAGGTGGCAAATGCCAAACATGTTGGCACTTTATAACTCAGCTATAAAAAAATGGACTGAGTTTGAGCCTGAAGATAAGTGTGAATGGATATTGTTATGCACTGTCTGTCTTACTACTCTTTGTATAGGGGAAAAAAATGTGAGCAGCTGGAAAGACTATCCTTCCAAGTCTACAAAGAGACTCAGGTCATATGCCTGGTACCAGATGTGCTTCTCACAAATAAAAATAAGCTTCTTGTAAGGCCAGTTACAATTCAAAGTTTTATTTTTTTTTTTTTAGGAATTGATATTTTGATGGATGGTAAAAGCTTCCACAGAGAAAAATCAGCAGTATTAAAATTAATGTGGATGGGTTAACTTGGTTCATTTAATAAATGAGAAATTCTGCTGATTATTTCAGAATAATTCTTTAAAAATAGCCTTTATTCACTGATTCAATTTTTTATTTTATTATTCGGATTTATTTAGTCATAGATAAGATTCAGAGTTTCACTAAGTGTGACTTTAAGTCAAGTAAGTGAATAGAGAGGATACAAAAGAATACCAAGGTGAAAGGCTAGAAATTAAGACACCAGGCATCTTTGATAATCGGGCCTTCACAGTGTTTACTGGTTGCAAAAAATAACATTCACTGACAGTTTTACTATTCAAATAATAAAAACATTATGATAAATACAACTGCATTGTATTGGCCTGCCTTTCTGATTTTTATCATTAAAATAATAAATACTAACTAGTCTACTTCCCTATACTATACAGATACATGATATGTCTAAGGGAGATGCTAGTGTCATGTGTTAACTATCTTGTCATGACAAATGGCCGTATCTATATGGGTAAACTAAATAAATTAGCTGACAGTTACTCATTCAGTAACAAGCATGCAGATCTAGCTTTTATAAGCAACATTTTCTTCCAGCATTTATGATATAGGCACTTTATGTAACCAGAAATCATATGTGTGAATGATGGTAAGAGCATACAAAAAATGACAAACAAGTATTTTATCACTATTGCATTTAGCATATATTTCAATAAAATTCCAGTGTGTTACTGTATTATGCGCTGGTATCCCACAGCATAGGCAGCATGTCAGAGCTTAAAACACCCTATGGCTGCAGTGGAAATCATGTCAAAGACAAAGGGAGGCTTAAAAATCCCAACTTAAAATTCTGGTTCACTTAAATCCTACACTTGGTGAGGTGGGACATCACATCATGCATGCATGCACACACACCCCTAAGACTCCTATCCAGTAAGCTGTATGAATGATTCTTCAATCCATGTCCTGTTGCAAGACAAGCTTTTAGGGAGCTTGCACAGCATTCAGTAGCAAGCAGCATACAATCTCTTCCTGCTATTTACTACAGACTATTGAGTGTCACGTATCTTTTGGTGATGCTCACGAATTTCATGGTCCTGACATGCCTGCCTGCATCTGCAAAACAGTTGGAAAGATATGTCTGAAATAAAAGAATAAACCGTAGGTCACTTTGCCACGCTGTTTTGAAGTGTCAAAATATTTTTGGCTAATCTCAAAATCAGCAATTAAGATTGACAATTTGGTGAATCCTGTCTAAAATGAATTTGACGGATTCAGCTTCTACACTACAGGATTACTACAACCCTGGGAATGTAACTGGCAAGCAATTAAGGACTACATATTCCATAACAGCTACCACTCATTAACCCTGCACATACCCAAGCTATGTTCTTCATAGTATGTTCAATACTAAAAAGGTCTAATGAATTTTTCATACACATGCATGGTAGCACAAAAACATAGCCATTAATATTGTTTTGGTGTACCACAGTATTTGAAAAGTTATTATCTATATTCCATAGAAGCTGAAATCAGGCAATAGGAGTGATATGCTAGACCACTGAATCAAGAAGGTAGGTACACACACATCCAAGTTAAATACTGCCCTTAATTTGCAAACTTGTAGGTATGGAATCTCCAGCCAAAGCCACAATATTATGTACAGTTACAGAGAGCTATGGTGCAGCCTGTGGCAAAATTAGCGCTTACCATATAAAACAGAAAAAACATGATTTTTTCCACATTACTGTTTGTGATTTAAAGATTTTTATACAAAGTGTGACACAAACTTAAAAGCAAAACCTGGAATTCATATTTTTGTTTCTGTTACAGGAAATTCTTTGTACCCCCCTGCCTCTGTTCTTGAAAGGTGAAGTAGCTGAGACACTTTCACCTCCACAGACTAGTCTGTAGACCCCAAAGTAGTTAAGACCTTCTCCTCCACAAGGCAGAGGAGGAATCAAGTCCAGAGTACGAGTGCTCTGACCACAGAGCTAACTGCAAAAAGCACAGAGAAGCCAGATCTTTGTAATCAGGCATTTTGCATGGAGCATATGTAAAGGTATTACAACAGACATGAATATTTAACTTCCTTAAAGAGATACAGGGATGAGACACTTGCCTGTGACTCCCATATGAATACATATGAATAAAAGCAAGATTTAAAGAAAGGTATTTCTTTTCCTCATCTGCCCTATGTTGTCTAGTTTATGAGGCCACTCACTCAGTATGATGGCTTTTATGGATCTCCATTTCATGGTACTTATGCTTTTGCCTTAAACATTTAAGAAACCTGGGTATCTTTTTCAATTGTAGGTAACCAATATTTAGGCATTCCAGTACTTAACACTGCAGCCACAAAGCAAATACAACAGCAAACATCTGAGTGCACTAAAAAAAATGAAGACATATAAAAGCAACCTAAATTATCTTATAAACTAAAAAATAATGTAAACGCTACCTGAATTAAATGGAAAACAACATTTTAAAGCCTATTTAGATGAAAGTAATCTTACTTTCTATGCAAGTGAACTTTCTAAGAAATGAAGTTCTAGGAATATATTAGTGCTGTTACATCACGTGAATTAGAAAGCATGAAAAACCTTGTATAATGCAAAAGAGTATGTCTTCTGTGCCTCAGATTTTCTTGAGGAAGCTACGCCCAACTTCCTTCTGGACTTAAACAGCCAAAAATCAGGAATAATGCAAGTAAGTAGGTACTACAGTCTTCTAGACTCGTATTCAGGGGTTTTTTTTCCTACATTAGTTTAAATAGAAATTGTGCGTATATACCAGCTTCACTTGTGTTTTCTAGTACACCTTCACAACTGGCAAGTGGCAATGAAAAAGTTGTTCTACATATACGAGAAACACAGACTACATAAAAATTGCCTTTTCAACAAATCATACATGCTAATCTATTGAACAGCAATACTGAGGCTCAACTAAGATTTTTCTTCAATCACTTTAAATCTAGTCAAGCCACAGACATAATAGTACTATAGAACTGCATTCATTACAATGTGTGAGCAACAAAACCAGTCATAATTTCATGCCTGGCCTCACCATGTTTCACACATAGCCCAAATCAGTGTGTTAGCATAGGGTATCTCTGGGAAATCTTTTAATCTGTAAGGTCATTGGGACTGTCCGGTTCTGGATTTAAATTTGAATAGCTCTAGGGCAATCTGAATTCAGCAAACCTGAAATGGTGGGTTCACATCCTCAGGGTTGGCTGGTGTGTAGCCACCAGAGTAATCCTCCATATCAGAAGTTGGGGGGAGTGGGGTGGGGGAAGAAGAGAGAAAGAAGGAAATTATATGTCACAAAAATTCCTGCCATTAGTTTAAAAAACTGGGAAAAAGGAAAAAAAAAGGAAAAGAAAAAACCCACAACCTAAACTGTAGGTACTCTGCTCCAGTCTGAAATAGTTTAAATAGCTTTATCAGTGGTATAGATGCCTTTCTAGTCCTGTGCATTGCCTTGGCAGATTCACTATTTATTTAATTCAAGAGCTGATATTAATTAGCTATCTCAAGCATTATCTGCTGTCATATATCTTTATTTGGTTGAGATTATTTGCTGAAAAGCCATTTCCAGTCATGGCGGAATGTTTCCATATTTTTGACAGCTATAAGACAAAGAGACGGCATTAATGCCATAATTACTAGCCTACCTCTAAGAATGATATAAATGTGACAATTTTTCACTAGTGAGATTGCTGCCTGAGATGAGCAGTTTACACAATGTGTAGTTACAGAGACCTTAATTGTGGAATTAATTTCATTTAGTTTTCACTTAAAAATCCAACTTGTATAAAAAGTCTTTACAACTGGAATACATCAAAATGTACACATGCTTCAGGGCAGAATGTGACAATTAGGCAATGTTATAGCTTAGTCTCTTGGCCAAAGATGTCTATAGGCTAAGAGGGTTTTATTGTCAGCTTTTTTGCTACACCTGAGCAACTTACATACACAAACTCAGCAGACAAATCAATACCTATGAGCATGCCTTGGGTTTCATTAGGAGCGCTGTAAAACAAACACAGAGGTTTCTGCCAACCTTCTTATTCCAAAGTAAAGATAAATCATCTACCACTTTACACCATGCAATTTTTTTTTTTTTCAACAAGAAGCCATGTTAATGATAATTACTTGATTATGCATTTCTTTTATGGCTTCTCAATAAAACACTGGCACTTTCAGTGAGAATTCAATAATCTTTACCCCACGTCAGTAAATTCCAAACTAGACCCTTTTTTCTTAGTTGATGAAGATCTTTAACTCCTCACTAATGAAAGATTAAGGCACCACACCTGTTCTTTTTGATTTATGATACAGCGGAGTACAATGTCTCTACTTGCAAATTATTTTGCCAATCCTAATATTAATTATCATTACATTTTAGTAGCCAGAAACTAAAACGAGCAACTAGTAAACAGGGCAATGAACCTGTATATCTTCCCTGTAGACTGTGTGTGACCATAATAAAGCAGTTATTAATAAATGTTCATTGGACAATCACAACTGTTACTTAATATATATCATGAAATTAAGTACAGTTATGTATGAGACTGACTCTTATTACTGAACTACACCTACTAATGATTTTGATTTCTGATAAGCTGTTCTATGATGGAGCATTCAATTTAAAATATTAATATATGCATGCATGCTAATTCCTGGGTTTTCAGCTGATGTATTTCGACGTCTGTCAAGTACGCATTATGCTATTGACAGGCCACAGATTTCCAAGAAATCATATCCTACAATGATATGAAATCTCTCAATCATAACATTTAATTGCAAAAGATTGCAAAATACTACTCATTCCTCCTGGGCAGACCTTTCCTATTTAAAACACACCCATCGAAAAGACATCAACATGTTGTGCTGGGAAAAAAAAATCACCAAACAAAAAACCTAGTCCAGTCTATGAGTCTGAGCTCCTTCCAAACTTGTGCTTATCCAAGCTTATTCTACTTGTACTTGCCTAGAAGAATTTCATCCCTAAAACACCATCAGAACACCTGAACTTTGAAAAAGCCTGACTTAAAATGGTTATGCTTTCCATTATATGCTGTTTCTGTATTAAATTTGATTTTCTTAAAATTACATTTCATTAGCACTTTCCTTACTTTTAAAGTAGTGTGATGGCCTTCCTTAAGTGATTAGTGGCATCTTTACCATTATGTGTTTCATTTAATGTAAAATTATTATTTGTTTTCTAATTGTCATTGGTACTGTGCATTATTCTGTTAAATTTAAATTTAGGACAAAAGATGATCAGTGCAATTAAAAAGACAGAATGAAAGTAAAACTTTATCAAGTACTGTTAATAGTGCTAGCAGTATTACTGAGTTACACAGGCAGGAGGATTCAATAAGGTTGGTGATCACCTGTGAAGTTTCAAGTGATTCACAGCTAAGCTCATCTATTTCAGACACATTTTGCACAATAATCATGACCATAGCTGTCAAATTAGAGCATGACTTTGTGACCTCCTGTCCTGGTTTCGGCTGGGATAGAGTTAATTTTCTTCACAGAAGCTAGCATAGTGCTGTGCTTTGGATTTAGTACTAGAAGAATGTTGATAACACACTGATGTTTTTAGTTGTTGCCAAGCAGTGCTCAGACTGCTCAAGGACTTTTTGAGCTTCTCCTGCTCGGCCAGGTGCATAACAAGCTGGGAGTACAGCACAGCTAGGACCCAAACTGTCCAAAGAGCTATTCCATACCATATAACGTCATGCTCGGGGGGGTTGGTGGGTCGGTCAGTCGCTGGGGTACTGATCGCTGCTCGGGACGGGCTGGGCATCGGTCGGCGGGTGGTGAGCAATTGCATTGTGCATCATTCGTTTTGTATATTCTGTATATTTTGTTATCATTCTCATTATTACTATTATTATTATTTTCTCTCATTAAACTGCCTTTATCTCAGCCCTCGGCTCTAACCTTTTTCCCCTTCCCGATTCTCTCCCCCATCCCACTGAGGGAGGGGGGGGAGTGAGCGAGCGGCTGCGTGGTGCTTAGTTGCCAGCCGGGTTAAATCACGACACCTCCTCTAGACTGCATAGCTGTAATTAGTTATTCTTAATGATGCTTTGAAAGGAAAGCAAAAACTTCAAGGATGCACAGTACATTGTGATCCAACTGCATTATGAACTGCATCATCTGCCTATTGACTTCCTAGTACAGTTCAAGATGTTATTATGGTTCTCAAGGATTGTATGTTTAGGACATTAGTTCTCAGAAGATACCAGTAAGCCACTGTACATCAGTTCAGCCAAGTTCAGCTAATGAACTCATGGTAGCATTACCTAGACTGGATTTTATGTCAAACTATTTTCAACCAGAGATTTTTGCTCACCTATTAGTGAAAAATGAAAAAAAAAAAAAGCATATAATTTCATATAATGCATTTTCACATGTGATATATTTAGGAAGGACTTAAATATGTAAGCAACTGACTGCTTTAATTTTCTTAAACTTGAAACTAAAACAGATTAAAAGGTTAACACTAGTATAGCACATCATGACTTTATATGACACTTCTTATAATTTACTTTTACCAATCTAATATTTCCATTAAATTCAAATATTATCTAGCTATATTTTGCACATTCAGCATCACTGCTCTTTTTAGTAATGGAGAAACTGTATCATCAACATATGAAGTGGTGTTTCCCAAAATCCACTACCTGTCCAATAAAGGATGAAGCAATTAATGCCAGAATGAACCAGTTGGTGTTTGGAGTTCAGCAAAATGCGGTAAATGATCTAATTTAGGTAACCAAATCTAATAAATTACAATAGCTTCATCCATACTAGTAAATAAAACATATCAGAACCTGTCCTTGGCATAAGATACCCACTGTGCTAAAATCTTCCTGCCCCAAAGCATGGTGATTTTCCCTATCAGGAAGCATCCCTGGGCTGTGCTACTTTGTAGATCATTCCCAGACACTGGGACAAACCTACATCGTGGAATTTGCTAGCAACTAAATGGCATAGGTGATAGAAAACTCCTTGATCTTGTCTCTTGGTCTGTGTTGTTTACAGTACAGACTTAGCCAGATGCTATTTTTCCCTACTAAATCCCAAGTTCATCACAGATCACATAAAAATTAAAAAAGTATTTACTGAATTGGCCTTTATATTTTAACGGGATTTTCAAATAACCAGAAGCAATTTACTTATTAGCATGTGATGCTTTTGAAAAACAGATTTAAATAAGATAAATAAGTAGTATTTCTTTTAATGACACCTTCATTTTCTTACCATAATTTTAATGAACGAGTTTAATAATTATAGTATTAAACTTTTAAATATGTTAATCTTATTTGGAACAATACATTTTTTGTGCCTCCAAAGCCTTGTAATAGTTAAAACATTGACTCCATATTTCAGCATGGCTTGAGGTGAGAAGCAATAGGGTTTGTTTTTTTGACAGCAGGATGGACTGTATCTTGAAAGTTCTTTGAGGGTGTTTTACTGAAAGAAAAAGGATCTGTCTGAACTGTCATGTTGTGTATTCTTGAAAGCCCATGTGTTCAAACATACTGGCAGATTATTCTGAGTTACAGACAAACTAGCTTCAAAGCCTACAAGCAAACTTTTAACAGCTTAAGTACATTAAGCCAAGGAGCTAATTTAAAGAAAAATTAATGCAAACAACGTATGGTAAATAACATTTTAAAAATCCAAAGCATTTAAATCACACTAAAAGACTTAGATTAGTTTACATACTCTGTCCTAGGTAAAAATAGCCTGATACTTGAGTGTTCGTACTTCTTTACAGGCATACTGTCATTCTTCACCCAGGGAGCCTCTTCAAGAAGAAAAGGGAAAAAGAGAATGCTACAATTATTAGCAAGGGGAAAGGAAGGACTCCCATCTTCTCAGAGCCCATAACATGAATCTGTCTAGAAAGGTTTTCCTTTACAATCCAATATGCACTTTTCACTGTCAGTCTTTACGCATTAGCACGGGTATATTTTACATGTAGATTCATGGAATAATTTAAAAAGGGCAGACTTGGGACAGATTTTTGCATAACTGTAATACCAACACACAAATAAAATTCCAATATGTCAGAGTTGCAAATCCAGCAGGATAACCTGTAGAGCAGGTACAGTTTTGCGAAGTACATTCAACTTTTAAAATTAATTCACTTTGTGTCCTTGGAAAAGGATTTGACTTCATTGTTAAAGGATGATAGAGTTTCTTAATCTATTTAAAGGTTTTGGCATGAAAAAACAATTATACACAAAGATTTCTACTCTCAGACAAAATGGATGTGCATTCAATTGCTGGTGGATTTATAATAAAAAGAATATGCTTGTAAAGATAAGCTGTTGTTTTTAAGAAAAAAAAAAATTATTAAAAATATCAACCAAAACAAAATCCCTATCTTTTCCAATTAAAAAAACCCCAAACCTGCCTACAAGGAAAAGGTGATTATTGTCCTAACAATGTTTTGAATACATATACACATTAATCATGGTATAGTACTTATGCTTACATACCAAACCATCAGCTATTGGGCTGTTAAAATCACATGCAACAGAAGAGTACATTTACGTTATATATTAAGATTAGCTTTGCACCTTAATTCCATTTCAGTTCACATTGATAAATTCCTAACCCCAAATTATAATATTCTCTAGTTTAGAGCTTTAAACCCTTTAAACCTAAGAGACACAGAAACAGAGCCAATACAGCCTTCTCATCAAGCTCTATTACGCTGCCCAAATGGATAGTAATTCACACATGAAACACAGTATATGAAATGACCCCTAATGATCTTAACAACTGCTTGTTAAGATCAACCGCCTGGCATCTGCCAAAACAAACAGAAATTTACCCTTTCTCTTTACGCCTGGAAATACTGTCTCAGCCCTGACATACCTCTTATTTAAATTTTGCAAATGTGCGCAACAAGGCAGGCAGGTTCAACTGTACAATGACAGATCTATCATATTTTAAGAACCAAGATAACAGATATTGTAACCTTTTATTAGTTCATCCTTGACTGGTTGAAGAGCTACAGCTAGGAAGAAAATAATGCCAGGTAAAATTTGTCTCAGGGCGAACAAAATCCAAGGCATATGAGCCAAGGGATAGGCCGGGACACCTAACAGAGCCACGGGAAATACCAATGAAAGTAATGAGACTGAATTTCTTTATACTATATGACTGAAAAAGCCTTCCTCGCAACTGCAGTGTAGCACAAATATAAAACAGGGATGAAAAGTCACATACCCATTTTAGAGTTATTCATCTACTTATGTGCATTTGCGAAGAGTAACAGTCCTTAATGGCTCAGGGTAAGAGGAACTGGTTCAGACAGTGGAAGATCTGGGTCCTGTACCCAGAAACCTGGGTTCTATACCCATAGTTGTCTGGCCCAGGAAATCTTTTTATTCATTTGATTACACAGTATTCTGAGCTAGAAGCCCTCTCTACACATCACTAGCTCTGCCTTATCGTGTAACTGAAACATGTCAGTTATGGCTTTAGGGAAGATCAGGTAGAGAAAGAATTTCAGTGAATGGCTTGATACAGTCCTAAACTCAAAATCTAGTATTATGCATATGTGATATTATATGCATGTGAATAAAAGCACAACAGCACCTGTTCCATGCTCTGTACTGCTGTCCATTCATAATTCTCCCACTTTATAAATGGACAAAGCACATAAAGCCTCTATCAGTGCATTTCACGCCACATTTGCTCACTATAAATTTCCAAACCATAATCACTTGAAAGATGATCCTGAGTCAATATAAACTCTCCTTCTTAAATGTATTGATGGAGGTTTCTAAATTAAATTATTATTACAGTGCATGTTCCCAACACTCCCTTTACATTTTGTCTTGAGATTTTAGTGTATACAATGCCAAGATTACTGTTGACAGAAAAAAAAATAATGACAGTAACATGTTTTTTGACATGCTTCATTTCAAGACCAAAGTCCTGAAACAGTGTGCCTTTTGTTTTTACCTATGCACTACATTTGAGCTGTGTAGAAATAAAGCCTTAGCCATCAGATGACTGGGTTCATTTTCCCCAGACATTTTATGTATTTTTAACACGTTTGTTTGGGCATTCATTTTGTGTATATCGATGAGCTGTATATTCTAAAGGATTCAAGCTTGCATTCACAATCTCTGAAAGCTCTTTAAGCTGTTCTGTACCATCTTCTCAATAGTAAACATATCTGGATGAAAACAATTAATCCACCTCCTTTTACAAATGTTGGAAAAACACATTTATTGTTTAATATACTGCACATATTTAAATGTATTTTAATCCCTTTAACCATAGACAGCTTTTTTCCAATTATTTTTCTTCAAAGTTATCTGCCCTTCAGCAGATATGGCTTCAGTATTCACTTTTCAGCACAGCTGTCACATTATACATACATCTCTCTCTTTTCCTCTTTTTTTAAAACTACTTCACATTACTTGGTTACTACTGCAGAAGTATTTCAAAATCTTAAGATTCCTTCACAGAATGCAAATAATTCAAAGTTCTGTTTTAATAATTCTGTTTTAGTTTTACTCTAGAAAAACAAAATACACAATCATGTTTTGGCATAAATGTTGAATGACATGGCTTAGAAGAAGAGCTGTGTCTCTTCATGATCTCTTTGGGTGCAACAAATGGACATCTGTCTCAGGATGTCTGAATTGTGTCTTTATGAAGTGCTCTTGTTCAACAAAACAGATTGAGCTAAACCTCTTTGGAGACTCTTTGGAGGAGGCAAGGTTTGAGCAGTGTTCCGCATTGATTGAAAGGTGCCTTTTAAAATAAATAATAAAAAAAAGTTTTGTAAATCAAAACAATAAAACTAACAAAAACCTGTAGGTTTTTTAAACAAACAAAAAGTTTTACGAAGGAAACAATAATTTAGATGAACAAAAGGATTTGCAAACACTTGAGAGCATCTCTCTGTCAATCCAAGCAGATGACCTCATCCACGCTAAATAATTTCACACACCCCCAGTATCCTTCTAATGCCTTTTGGTGGGTCTTGAATTGCTCCATCTTGTTTATCCAGTATAAGCAAGGATATAGTTTATGCTACACCAGTTTTTCCTTTTCTTGCTTGTTTTGTTTGGGGCAAACACTAATTAGATGAATTCATACAACACACAGCCAAAAAGCAGGTCAGCATACAGCACTTGAAAATTATGACAGAGTATACTACAGTTATGCTTAATCACTGACCTTAGTTCCACTGTTATCAGACTTTCATTCCCTGTCATATTAGAAAATTACTATATTTTGCTAATTTGTTTATAAGATATAAAGGATAATGGCACATTAAAATAAGTAAGAGATGACACAACGCATTTTAAACTGATAACTTCATGGTGAGAAATTGGTTTTGGCTGCATAATGACTTTTAATCTTTCTCAGTGTTAAGTCCTTTATCAGAACAATTAGCACTTTCACCGGTATTTCACAGAAACCATGACATCACCATCCTGTGGATTCTCTCCCACTTTAAAACACGTTCTAATAAAACAGCTGGAGAAACAACAAGAATGCCTAACTGCATTTACATATCAGTTTTCATAGCTGTATCCTAAGG
This sequence comes from Gorsachius magnificus, assembly GCA_034008185.1. Taxonomy (NCBI): domain Eukaryota; kingdom Metazoa; phylum Chordata; class Aves; order Pelecaniformes; family Ardeidae; genus Gorsachius; species Gorsachius magnificus. The sequence continues at coordinate 44,039,935 of CM067081.1, forward strand.
AAATCCTCTGATACGAAAAGAAGGATCTACAAGTTTGTCACTGCTTCTTACACAACTGTCCTTTTCTATTTTTTTTACAACTTTTTTTTTTCAGTAATAGTACAGCTTACTAAAATATAAAGTTTACAGAGATATAGAATTACATTTTTTGCCATAATTGGTATATCAAAAATTATTCTCAAAGAGCCAAGTATTATTTACTATTAGAATAATACCTTCCACTATTAGAATAATACCTAATACCTCCTAATCACTTACTGTTAGAATAATACCTTCTTGAAGCATAATACAAAGAAAATGAGACTATATATTAAAGACCATGTGAAAGCTTTGAGATTAAGTGACTTGTCCACAAAATTACATTGAAAGTTTAAGGTAAAGCTAAAAACTGAACTTAAATCTCCTGTATATTAATGCAATGTTTCAATGACAGACTCATCCTTTGTTTTCATCTAAATCTTGTATTTCACAAAGATAACTAAAATAAAATAAGAATAAATAAGCCTAGCTAAAATTTCTGCTAGTCACAGAAGTAAAAAACCTTTAAAGTTCAATGGCTTGAGACCCATGCTTTGCATTATCATTATGGACTTCCAGTAAATTGATAACAAGAAGCAGAGATAAGTATAATTTTTCCTCTATTTTTATTTCCCTCCTTTTGCACATTCCTTTGGGAGACAAGGCAGAATTGAATAATATTAATACACCTCACAGCTCATAGCTCTACCAGTCAGTATAATTATGTTACCTAAGTGATACTACTTAAAAAACTTCCTGGCTTCCTCTAAAAGAGTGTAGGTCAACAGTGACAGAGAGAATTGTGGGGAGGGGAAGAGAAAAAAAAGAAAAAAAAGCGCATATGATTTTTTTGCATTATTTCCTCCCTCCATTTATATATTTTAGTGGATTAAAATACTATTTACTTTCAGTATACATGGAATTTTTTGGCAACACAAAACTAAAACAACCAAACTGTTGCCACATTGCAAACATAGCAATAAACAGGAAAAAAATTACTACTATCTCCAAAATATTTATTAATACACATCATTTGTAGTTCCTGTGCATGTTTTTCAGGAGCTTCTGAGCTGGTTCAGACCAGCCTCCTTGATTATGCCTCCTTGAATGTGTTCAAGAGTCCAAACTGTTACCAATATCCCTGGAAGAAACCTTTTACTAAGTCAAAGGTATGGTAGGCTGCCATTAAATACATATTTACCAACATGCCTGAGAGCAACAGGGTCAGAAACAGCCCCAGCATACATGAAGAAGTATGCAGCCATGCATATGTGAATACATTACATGATGCAGAAGGGCATGATGCAGCAGCCTAGTGCTGAACTCACCACAGTCATCTGGAAAAACATGCACGAGAACCCCATTGACTTTAGTACAAACAGCCACACGTTCCAAGTGAATAATATTCCTATATATTTTACTTGATCGGAAAGGATTAAGGATTTACAAGACAACTCAAATCTCAGCCCTGAAACACAGAAAGTCAGTTTGTTAACTTTCTCTAGAGCTGAATTACCAGATCATATTTTTTTCTATAGCTTTTTGCTTTGCCAGGGAGAACCTCCATCCACTAGTGGATGCAAGGGGGAACATTGCCACTAAGGATGAGGAAAAGGCTGAGATACTCAACGCCTTCTTTGCCTCGGTCTATAATGGCCCGACAAGTTATCCCCAGGGTACCCAGCCTCCTGAGCTGGAAGATGGGGACAGAGAGTGGAATGAACCCCCCATAATCCAGGAGGAAGCAGTCTTTGACCTGCTATGCCACCTGGACATCCACAAGTCTATGGGGCCGGATGGGATCCACCCAAGAGTGCTGAAGGAGCTGGCAGAGGAGCTTGCCAAGCCACTCTCTATCATTTATCAGCAGTCCTGGAGAACAGGGGAGGTCCCAGATGACTGGAGCTTGGCAAATGTGACGCCTATCTTCAAGAAGGGCCGGAAGGAGGATCCAGGGAACTACAGACCTGTCAGCCTGACCTCAGTACCGGGGAAGATTATGGAGCGCTTTATCTTGAGTGTGCTCACCAGGCATATGGAGGACAATCAGGGGATCAGGCCCAGTCAGCATGAGTTCACGAAAGGCAAGTCTTGCCTAACCAACCTGATTTCCTTCTATGACCAGGTGACCCGCCTGGTAGATGAGGGAAAGGCCGTGGATGTTCTCTACCTGGACTTCAGCAAACCCTTCAACACAGTCTCCCATAGCATTCTGCTGGAGAAGCTGGCAGTTCATGGCCTAGATGGATGTACTCTTCGCTGGGTTAAAAACTGGCTGGGTGGCCAAGCCCAGAGAGTCGTGGTGAATGGAGCTAAATCCAGTTGGCGGCCGGTCACAAGCGGTGTCCCCCAGGGCTCAGTTCTAGGGCCAGTCTTGTTTAATATCTTTATCAATGACCCGGATGAGGGGATTCAGTGTGCCCTCAGTAAATTTGCAGACGACACCAAACTGGGTGGGAGTGTTGATCTGCTGGAGGGGAGGAGGGCTCTGCAGAGGGACCTGGACAGGCTGGATCGATGGGCCGAGGCCAACTGTATGAGCTCCAACAAGGCCAAGTGCCGGGTCCTGCACTTTGGTCACAACAACCCCATGCAGCGCTACGGGATTGGGGAAGAGTGGCTGGAAAGCTGCCTGGTGGAAAAAGACCTGGGGGTACTGGTTGACAGCTGACTGAATATGAGCCAGCAGTGTGCCCAGGTGGCCAAGAAGGCCAATGGCATCCTGGCTTGTGTCAGGAATAGTGTGGCCAGCAGAAGTAGGGAAGTGATCATGCCTCTGTACTCGGTGCTGGTGAAGCCGCACCTCAAATACTGTGTTCAGTTTTGGGCCCCTCACTACAAGGAAGATGTTGCATTGCTGGAACAGGTCCAGAGGAGAGCAACCAAGCTGGTGAGGGGTCTGGAACACAAGTCATACGAGGAGCGGCTGAGGGAACTGGGGTTGTTTAGTCTGGAGAAGAGGAGGCTGAGGGGAGACCTTATCACCCTCTACAACTACCTGAAAGGAGGCTGTAGTGAGGTGGGGGTCGGCCTCTTCTCCCTGGTAACAGATGATAGGACGAGGGGGAATGGTCTGAAGCTGCGCCAGGGCAGGTTTAGGCTAGACATTAGGAAAAACTTCTTCACCGAGAGGGTTGTCAGGCTCTGGAATGGGCTGCCCAGGGAGGTGGTGGAGTCCTCATCCCTGGAGGTCTTTAAAAGAAGGATAGATGAGGTGCTTAGGGACATGGTTTAGTGGTGGGATGGCAGGGTTAGGTTAAAGGTTGGACTCGATGATCTTAAAGGTCTTTTCCAACCAAGGTGATTCTATGATTCTATGATTTTTCTGATCCCTACTTTCCTCAAAGTATGGACACCAGCATAGGACGCATAGTGCTTGTGACGGTTTCATCAACGCCACGTATTTACTGTGTTTCTATTTTCTTACTTAATCTATTCTTCTTTCTGCATTCAAAAATTGTTGACTCACTCTTTAAGTTATTTTTATCTTCCAGGAAGATACTTCCTGTCTTATAAATATATTTTATATTCTTAGCAGATGTACATGGATACCTTGTAATAGCTTGTATTCAAAAGATTTTCTTTGCATTGTCCCATTACTAGCCATGATGCCAATGTACCTGTATCACTGGGCAATTATTATGTGAGAATCCATAATTTCTGATTCATTTCCAGACTACATCAAGAAATTATTTACATATTTCCTTTGAGACCAATTACGTATTTATGCATGTTCATAGCATAAAGTGTAAAGTAGCTGAAATTAATGAAATAAATGTAACTCATGCTTCATTTATCTGGTAAAAAAATATATACTTTTTAATTAGAATCTTATGAAAAACTAATATAAAATCTTACACGTGTCAAAATATATTAGAGTGTTACAAGACTGTACCCATCTCCTGTTTTAAACAAAGATAATGAATTGATTTGCTAAGGCTTATCTTCCATGAAACACTTTTGGTTTTCATTAATTCATTTATAGTGCTCACCATACCAACTTTTCTTTTTTTTTCTTAGGACTATTGTGAGGTTACTTAGGCTGTAGCATCCTTTTTAAATATTAGAAGAAACAAACTTTCCCCTAGACTGCTGGATCTTTCGCAAGGTTCTGATTTTTTTGTTTGACTAACCCAAAAATTTGTTCAAGGAACTTCTCATGCAGATAGTCCTTTTAATAAATGTGTATATTGCTAACATGTCTGTTTTCTAAATATTTACTTTTACTAATTCATGATTAACATAATCACAAATTAAAACCAGATCAGAAAACATTTCAATGAAAAAAAAACTTACTTCCTCTTTTTCTTAATCCTGCTTAGAATTTTTCATGGATATCTTTAACCTCCTTTGTTCCTGACTGCAGTTCTCTAGTGTCCCTGATATATCTAAACTGAAGGACCCACAAGCACCTTTCAGGAATTTTTCCATGGGGGATTGAAAATGGGGAAGGCAACATTCTTCCCTCTAATGTCTATGGAGACTGGTGGTCAAATAGGTTTGATTTGATTTTCCTGAGTTATTGCTGATTTTGCAAGACCACAGGAGCATAGTTCATATTTTTAAATAGTTAAAGAGGAAAATGAATAGTTTTAAAAGGGAAACTCCACTGCTGTCCATATCGTAGCCTAGTCTCCAGTCCTGTCTCCTTTTGCTTCTGATCCCCTGGCAGGACCCTGGCCCTGGCTCATTGCTTGCCATGTTGGGGATGTCAATAGTTCCAGTTACCAGCCCTGGGCACTGCCTGCTGTGCTCAGATACTGTAAGGCTATACCCCACCAGTGGGGACACTGTCTGTGCTGTAGTCACCCTTGACTATCTGATCACCTTCCCACCAGAGAACAGTCGTTGATCTCCCTTCTCCAAAAAATATGAGATATACCTTCATAGTAAGATCCTTTGTGAAGGCCCATTCATGAAGTTAAGTAAGGTGAGAATTTTAAGATAGCCTGTTGGTTATTTTCTGTTTGAGCTGAAAGTTCTATAAAAATGTTCTGTAAAGGTTATTTTTATTTTCTTCTTCCCAGTCTACTCTCCCCTGTTCTCTGTTGCTATCTCACAGGGAACTTCATACACTTAAACTCTGTTTTGACCATGAGAAAGTAACCACTCTAGACTCAAAGCTGGAACTTGTTCTCATCATGTCTTGTGAGCTTGTTCTTATCACCTTTCTACTGGACAATTTCAGTGCTGGAAGTTTGGAAGGGAGTAGATATGAGGAGGGCCTTTCTGGAGAATTTTTTATATTTCTGATTAGGGAAATGATGAAAGACTTTGCAAATAATGAGTTTGATGAGGACAAGCAGTAGCATAAATTACTTATGACTACAGCTGTTAATATGATCTAGTTATAAAATTATAATCTATTTTAAAGCAAAAGTTCTTTTATGCTGCATGAAACTGCATTTCTGGTTGAGATCTGCATTCTCAACTGTTGACCAACATTCAGCATAGATCTAACAACAGCAGCAACAGTAAAAATACACGTTTCATAGAATCATAGAATGTTTAGGGTTGGAAGGGACCCCTAGAGGTCATCTAGTCCAACCCCCTGCAATGAGCAGGGACACCGCTAACTAGATCAGGTTGCTCAGAGCCCCATCCAACCTGGTCTTGAATGTTTCCAGGTTTGTTCCACTGTGATTGATTTTTTCAGAAAAGATTTTAAGCTTCTGTAAAGTTCATTGCTAGCTACATACATCTATATGGACTCTTTTTTTTTCTTCTGATAGATTTAGCCACAGTTAAGCTTCAGTTGCAATGGCCTACTTACCAGTGGCCAAAATAAAAAAAAAAAATAGAAGGACTTTGAAGAATTGGTTCATTAACTACAGTTATGGCAGGAATCATGCTGATTCCTGAGAAAATATGCTGAACTGAGATAACAGTTGATCCAGAGATTGATTGCTTACTTAGCTAACTGTATGTTAAAAAGGAGAAACCTATACACTTATTAAAGGATTGCTTCTTGCAATGAATTTAGAGATGTGGATTAAAAAACAACAAAAAAAAAGCAACAAAAAACCCAACCCTGATGTTAATAAAGCTGAAAAGTGTCAATAAATAAGAAAAACTAACTACAAAAACTCAGTACATTCTTGATAAACATATTCCATCATCACTCACTTTATGGAGCAGATGATCAGAGGAATAAATTTACTCTCAAAATGGCAGCAAAAGCTTTTCACTTTGTGGTAAATAGCTTGGTTACATAGTTGTAGTGCTTTGAACTCCTAAAGAAAAAATCTAATTTCAGGGGGTCTTCCTTCTTCAAAAAATATCCATAAAAATACATACTTCATCCAAATGTAGATAGCGATTTTTGTTAAGATGGTTTGCAGCTCGTTATAGTTACATCACAAGGCTATCTCTGTATCACACTTCTGATATATAAATATGCATATGTGCTGAACTGCACATTAAATTGGGACAGATGATAGAACTTTAAGGATGACCTCAGGACTGCACAAATTTTGAGGGAGAATGCATTTTTCCTTCTTAAGCTTCTATGTAGAAGTATCTTACAATATCAATACTAAATATTTTTCTACCATTTCTTTCCATCCCAGCTGGTTCCAATGTCTGGGTCTGCTCAGTAAGGTAAGCTCTTCCTCCTTTTCATGCAGTTAATGGCAAGTGCACATAGAAACCCAGTGTTACTGAAGAGGACAACTGAGTAACAGCTTGCAATCCTGAAAGCAGACAGCAAGGCAGGGAGCAAGGTGAGCCTGCAGGACAGATGCTGACTTGTCAGAACAGAAGATGACTAATAAAAATAATAATAGCTGTGTGTTTGACATGGTGGATCAGTTCTTGTGAAAAGTTCACAGCACCAACTAATTGCACTAGCATGTAATGCTAGTTGGGATGTGGAGATGAGAAAAGACATGCAGCAGAGGGACGCTGCTATTGTAATCTCAAAACAAGCTACAGTAAGATACTAATTTGCTTTGCAAGTCCCATTTCCTCATTTTCTCACACACATGGTATTGCTGCAGCCCATTTCTTTGTGTAATGATACTATCAGTAAACAGAACAATTCTAAATTGACCTGAGATTACTAAGGAGACATACCCACACATTAGCTGTGCACCAGGAGGTACCACTTTAGAAGTACACCGCTCACAATGTCCTTGGACAGTGGGTTCTGAAGGCTAATGGAAGGCACGGGTAGAGTAAACGAGTCATAGCGGGTTGCTTAGGAGATCTGGCATCAGCTTGCTGGCAGGAGCAAAGGACTTTGCATCTTTCAAATAACATTGATATCAAGACAGTATTTGTACACAGATGTCATTTACGAACACACTGAACATTAGTTTAACTGCACATTAAATAGTCTAGACAAATTCAGAACAGGGGTGACAGGGCTGACACTCCAGTTCTCAGTGCACTCCGTGACTGTAAACTACATGAGGGTGGGAGGGAGCCTTCCTTAGGAGTGACTCAAAGGGGTTCTGGTGAACAGGCTGAGTGCTAATTGTCCAGATGCATTTGGCCAAGAAAGGGGACATGAGATATGCTCATTATCTTAACTGTAGTGGGAAGATAAATGATACTAATATAGGGGACAAAGAGCTAAACTATAGTGTAACTAATTCTACTTGCTATTGCTTATAAAAGATTTTATAAAGATATATTAGCTTTTTTCTTCCTGCTTATTTCCCCAAATCCCCACACTAACAAGGAAACGGTGTAGGCAACTGTATCTAATTGTAACTTAAAAGGGAGAAACTGTGTGCTTATTAAAGGATTGCTTGAATATTCCTTCCTATTAGTTTTTCAAAGATGTGAATAGATAACATACAAACATTAATAAAGCTGAAAAGCATCTTGAGTCAGAAAACCCAACTACTACCACTCAGTGCCATCGTACTGATAACAAAATGAAGAACTGTTCTAATTCGTATTGTCATCCCCATTCAGTCTGTCCCTTAATTATTCAGACACTAGTTACCAAAAATGGTGTAAAGGTGAAAATACAGAAACAGATGCAGCTACAACTTTGAGCAGTGTGAAGCTTGCTGACTTGCTACTCTCCTGAGACAGCCAAAGTGCCAAAACAATAGCAAAACCCAGATGTTACCATCATGACTACTGCGAGTGTGAGATCAGTGTAACTTCCCACATTTCCCCCCCCCCCCCCCCCCCCATATAGCAATGTTCAAATATAAAAAAAAACAGAGTTAAACACTTGAAAGTAGAAAATGCTATACATGCTTAAATGTGGACTGGATTATTCTGAGGACTTTAGGTTTCCAAGAGGATAATCCAAAAGTAAATAATTTTAACTGATCAGATTGCATTCCATACTAAATGTATACAAAATTACAGAGTTAAACACTTGAAAGTAGAAAATGCTATACATGCTTAAATGTTTAATATGAGCCTATTGTGAAAATATTATAATATAGCTTTGTCTTAAACTAAATTCAATTTATGGTTGCAAAAAATCTGATTTGACAATTGACAGGAGCTTGACACTGTTATAGCTGCATGCTAAAGGTTTCAAACATTATCCCAAGAATGAAAAACTAAACCACTAAAAATAATTTACAATAAAGCCCCTGATCAGAAATATCACAGTGATATACATGTAATATACAAGGAAAGACATGTAATGACTAGGCTGTATTTAATATTATCTCTGAAGATACCTGTGTGACACTGAGTCCACATTAAGGTTTATAGGATGAACAGTGATAATTTTTAAGTGTTTCTGCAGTGTGAATTTAGCTGTTTTGTTCCAGAAAGACCTAGCCTGTGCTGAGGGTGCAAAGAAGACAGAGCCATGCCCAGTGTCAGCACCAGAAGGCAAGGGGCATAAACTGAAACACAGGAAGGTTCCTCCTGGACATCAAGAAACACTTTTTTACTGCAAGGGTGACTAAGCAGTGGCATGGGTTTCCCAGGGAGGTTGTGGAGTCTCCATCCCTGGAGATATTCAAAAGCCATCTGGACATGGTCCTGGGCAGCCTGCTCTAGGTGTCCATGCAGGAGCAGGGGAATTGGGCCAGATGACCTCCAGAGGTCCCTTCCAACCTCAGGATTCTGTGAAGCCACTGTACACCAGCTGTTCCAGAAACAGAGATTGTTCCCTGGGGAAATGGCCAAGAGAACCTGTGCAGCTATAGCTGTAGGTGATGACCTGCTTGGAGCCACAAAGAAAAATTTCTGAATAATAAGGGAGAGACTCCAGTTTTCTAGGTCTTTTTGCGCTTCCTTTTCCTCTGGAATGTCACAAGGGAAATTCAAGACAACTGGAAGAAGAACTAACCAGAGAATGATGTAAACATTAAAATGGAATAATTCTTGAAACATTTTTTAACCATCTGCCTAGTTAGAATTAAGCGTACTTAGACAATTACTGAAAGATGGTGGCCTAATTCTCAAAACACAAAACATTCTCAGTGAATGAGATTCACAGATATGTATGGTGATCTTTTTCAGTGTGTAAGTATGCCCCTAGCTAAACATGGTTCTGAAAGGCAATGCACATCAGCTGGTCAAAATTTATATTCTTAGCCACAGATACTATAAATCTGAAATAGCTTATCCTTTGCTGCAAGAAGAATAAGTTAATTCAAATTACCTTGCATTTGCTGTGGGATATACACATCTGTGATTATTAAAGCGGTACCCATGGGTAATTTGCTTGTGTGTCTGAGCCTTGTATTTCAATATCTAGAGTTCAGTTTATTTTTTTTTTTCCTTTTTCCTCTCAAGTGATCCAAGATCAATATGAGCTCAGACAGGTTTGCAAACATTTTTGGAAGACTTTTGTATTTCACCTGCAGAATGTATGCATATGTTTTTTATTATAATATTCAAACAATTAAAATAGTAAATGAAACTGGCTTCAGGACAGAACTTATTAAATGTCCTTCCAGCTTAACAACAAGCCTTTAGTAACTATTCTGTGAGTGATTTTTAAGCAGTTGAGCACTCACCAGAGGCTGTTTATACTCACATTATATGTCATTAGTTCACTTACAAGTGTGCTTAAGTACCAAATTCTTTCCTAGGTTTTAATTCATTGGGACAGTCAACCTAACCAAGAGATTGAATACACATGACTTATTCATCACGTATTGATGATAGGAGGATAGGTTTTACCTCTGGATCCCAATCTTATAAGATTGGTGTTTATATTTTCAGCATAGAGGTACCTCAGTGAAATTCTTTTCCAAAATATTTTTTCTTCTCAACTTGTCTTTCTTTACTGAAACATTGTACATACACAAGTCTATGGGGCCGGATGGCATCCACCCAAGAGTGCTGAAGGAGCTGGCAGAGGAGCTTGCCAAGCCACTCTCTATCATTTATCAGCAGTCCTGGAGAACAGGGGAGGTCCCAGATGACTGGAGCTTGGCAAATGTGACGCCTATCTTCAAGAAGGGCCGGAAGGAGGATCCAGGGAACTACAGACCTGTCAGCCTGACCTCAGTACCGGGGAAGATTATGGAGCGGTTTATCTTGAGTGTGCTCACCAGGCACATGGAGGACAATCAGGGGATCAGGCCCAGTCAGCATGGGTTCATGAAAGGCCTAACCAACCTGATTTCCTTCTACGACCAGGTGACCCGCCTGGTAGATGAGGGAAAGGCCGTGGATGTTGTCTACCTGGACTTCAGCAAAGCCTTCGACACAGTCTCCCACAGCATTCTCCTGGAGAAGCTGGCGGTTCATGGCCTAGATGGATGTACTCTTCGCTGGGTTAAAAACTGGCTGGGTGGCCAAGCCCAGAGAGTCGTGGTGAATGGAGCTAAATCCAGTTGGCGGCCGGTCACAAGCGGTGTCCCCCAGGGCTCAGTTTTAGGGCCAGTCTTGTTTAATATCTTTATCAATGACCTGGATGAGGGGATTGAGCGTGCCCTCAGTAAATTTGCAGATGACACCAAACTGGGTGGGAGTGTTGATCTGCTGGAGGGGAGGAGGGCTCTGCAGAGGGACCTGGACAGGCTGGATCGATGGGCCGAGGCCAACTGTATGAGGTTCAACAAGGCCAAGTGCCGGGTCCTGCACTTTGGTCACAACAACCCCATGCAGCGCTACGGGATTGGGGAAGAGTGGCTGGAAACCTGCCTGGTGGAAAAAAACCTGGGGGTACTGGTTGACAGCTGACTGAATATGAGCCAGCAGTGTGCCCAGGTGGCCAAGAAGGCCAATGGCATCCTGGCCTGTATCAGGAATAGTGTGGCCAGCAGGAGCAGGGAAGTGATCGTGCCCCTGTACTCGGTGCTGGTGAAGCCGCACCTCGAATACTGTGTTCAGTTTTGGGCCCCTCACTACAAGGAAGATGTTGCATTGCTGGAACATGTCCAGAGGAGAGCAACCAAGCTGGTGAGGGGTCTGGAACACAAGTCATACGAGGAGTGGCTGAGGGAACTGGGGTTGTTTAGTCTGGAGAAGAGGAGGCTGAGGGGAGACCTGATCACCCTCTACAACTACCTGAAAGGAGGCTGTAGTGAGGTGGGGATCGGCCTCTTCTCCCTGGTAACAGACGATAGGACGAGGGGGAATGGTCTGAAGCTGCGCCAGGGCAGGTTTAGGCTAGACATTAGGAAAAACTTTTTCACCGAGAGGGTTGTCAGGCTCTGGAATGGGCTGCCCAGGGAGGTGGTGGAGTCCTCATCCCTGGAGGTCTTTAAAAGAAGGATAGATGAGGTGCTTAGGGACATGGTTTAGTGATGGGATGGCAGGGTTAGGTTAAAGGTTGGACTCGATGATCTTAAAGGTCTTTTCCAACCAAAGTGATTCTATGATTCTATGATTCTAATTCTGGTAATTAGCATGGATTTTTGTGACTATAGTTGTCTTATTTGGGCATAAACCAGAATCTAACATGATACATAATTTATTTTTTCCCAAAAAGAAATTACAACAGTCAAAAGCAAATTACAGAACAGTCCATCTTCTCTTTCATACACTTTTTTCTTTTTTTTTTTTTTTTTAATTAGCAACAGAGGCTGCTGTATGTGTTTATTATCTAAGGAATGAGGATTTTGTATCACAGACAATTATGTTACCCTATTATAATGCTATTTTAAAATATAGAAGTTAGTAAAACATGTAATGTTACACTCAGGATTATGAAATGATCTTTTCTACAGTACACTTGTGAACTCTCTGTTCACTAAGTAAACATAAGATGCATCTATGCATTTAAAATTAGTCCTCACTGACAAAAGTCTTTATGCCTTGAACGTAAAGATGTCACTTTACAGCATTCTTTATGATACAAGATACCAGTTTAGCTTCCCACATACAGGCATCTTGAAGGAATTTAAGATGCTCTCAGGTATCTTATCTGTTCTTCAGATCATCAGATATCTGGTCTTCAGATAAAGCATGGTCTCCTCTAGACCCAGTGGACATATGTTAGACATTTTAGGGCATATCAAATGACAATAGATGCCTATGCATGAGGAATTGAACTAAGCTATTACTGGAGCCTAACGAATGATTCATCTTGACATTTACAGATATTTACATTAGCAATGAGATGACTAGCTCTTTGGACACCTTAAGTGTCTTTTCTTCTGACAACAATATGTGTTTCAATTTGCTAGACCACATTCAAACACCTACATTACAGGCACTGAAGTCAGGCAAAATAAATCCCAGTTTAAAGTCTGCTCCTGAAAAGCCTGTGAAAAGATATAAAATTACATAAACAAGTAACTGGAGTATGTATTGTTTTGACCATTAAATGCAAAATAAATGTTTGTTTGTTTTTATATTCCTTGAGTTTAACAGTTAGATTGCTAGAGATTACTCTTTATTATATATTTAATAAAATTAATAAACAAGAACAGCATTGAAGAGGATCGGTACATGCATTCAGCTATGTAACAGGAATTATAAATAATGTAATACAAGCTCAAAGCTTTGGATTTGTGTAAAGCCTGAAAAAAGAAATTCCACATTTCATCCTTTCAACTAAAAATACTGCTGAGCATAGGGCTTATAGTAGCCACATATAGGGTAATCAATGGATAAAATATTCTCTTAACTGCTCACATCTCATGTATGTTCTTTAAGACATGAGATGTCTTCTCTGCTAAAGCGGAAAGGGTCCTACCAAAGCTGCTAAGTGGGAGTAACACAACTGTCATCCTCAACAGTCATTTGCATATAGTTGGTAGACGGTGGCACACAAACCATCAGCTGCTCATATAACAAGCACATGGCAATATTATGATTTCCTATGCATCACTCCATGGGACTGATAAATAAATAAATATTTTTCAAGTATAACCTCTGTATCAGAATCAAAAAGCTGATTTCTTGTTTAAAAAATCAAAAAGTAAAAGAATACCAACAAATATTTTATTCTGATGAATGAAATAGCAGTGATGCCATTTTTAAAGCCTCCTAGTAGAGATCATAGAATCATAGAATTATAGAATGTTTTGGGTTGGAAGGGACCCCTAGAGGTCATCTAGTCCAAACCCCCTGCAGTGAGCAGGGACACCACTAACTAGATCAGGTTGCTCAGAGCCCCATCCAACCTGGCCTTGAATGTTTCCAGGCATGGAGCCTCCACTACTTCTCTGGGCAACCCGTTCCAGTGCTTCACCACCCTCATTGTAAAGAATTTCTTCCTTATATCTAGTCTAAACCTACCCTGTTTTAGTTTAAAACCATTACCCCTTGTCCTGACACAGCTGGCCCTTTCCTGCATACTGAAAGGACACAATCAGGTCTCCCCACAGTCTTCTCCTCCAGGCTGAACAAGCCCAACTCTCTCAGCCTGTTCTCATAAGAGAGGTGCTCCAGCCCTCGGATCATTTTAGTAGCCCTCCTCTGGACCTGCTCCAACAGGTCCATGTCCTTCTTGTGCTGAGGGCTCCAGACCTGGAAGCAGCACTCTAGGTGAGGTCTCACCAGAGCAGAGTAGAGGGGCAGAATCACCTCCCGCGACCTGCTGGCCACGCTTCTCCTGATGCAGCCCAGGGTACGGTTGGCCTTCTGGGCTGCCAGCGCACATTTCTGGCTCACGTCCAGGTTTTCATCCATCAGTACCCCCAAGTCCCTCTCGGCAGGGCTACTCTCAATCCTTTCTTCCCCCAGCCTGTACTGATACCGGGGGTTACCCCGACGCAGGTGCAGGACCTTGCACTTGGCCTTGTTGAACCTTATGAGGTTCACACAGGCCCACCTCTCCAGTCTGTCCAGGTCTCTCTGGATGACATCCTGTCCTTCTGGTGTGTCAACCACACTACTCAGTTTGGTGTCATCTGCAAACTTGCTGAGGGTGCACTCGATCTCGCTGTCTAAGTCATTGATGAAAACATTAAACAGCACTGGTGCCAGTACGGACGCCTGAGGGACACCACTCGTCACCGGTCTCCATCCAGACATTGAGCCGTTGACCACTACCCTGCGACCATCCAACCAATGTTTGAAGAGACTTAGATGTATCAATGCATATGTACAGAATCATGTTGACAGGTATCTGGCTAAGTACAAAACCGTGCAATTCTCACTTAATGCTCAAGTATAAGGAGCTTAGTTACAAATTCTACTGTAAGGAGGTATCTGCAACACTTGTTGATTGATGATCAACAACCCTTAAGGCAAACAAAATAGTAGGAGGGAAAGTAGAGTTCATTTACCTTAATCCATGAATGAAAATTTTAAGAAATGAATGGACAACCCTTATTCAATCATTTCCAATATGTGGCATTTTAGATTCACTTGGGTTAGATTTATTAAGTCAGTAATAATTAAATTCATATAAACCTGTTTTCTGGTTTAAAAATACTTAATTGTTTGCCAGCCTGCATTTATACACGAAGTAACCATTGCAACATTTCAGTACATCTCCAAAGAGTGCCTTTTTAGAGTGTTGCTCTTCAGAACGCTTTGCATATGCTCATATGTAAGGACATAAGTTTGCTTTTATGTACCTTTTCCTTTGGCATTAGGCACACTGACTCGGTTTATTCTAGTATTATACTAAGAATAAACATCATAATGGATGGCAGTTTTGCAGCATTAAACCCATATGCATGCAGAACACTCTCAGTTGAATGTGGCTGACAAACCAAATTCATTCAGTTGAATTAGTAGAAAAATATATGATTGTTTCTGAATTTCTAAAACCTCACATATTTTTCAAAAAGGTATTTGAAACCCTATGAGTAACAGTCTCATTGAAAGTCAACAGATTTATGCTTCTAAATTAGTAAGGTAAAAACCTAGACCTATTTGGACTTTTGTCCATAATAAAAATAAAGCTGTTTCCAAATGCCATTTAATCTGCCTGATATTGAATTCTACTTGCACCTTCCTTTAATGTCCATGTCATAGGTTAATCTGGAGGTGGAACAGAGGGAAGATGAGAAGCCTACAAGATGTTTATTACCACAGAAAATCTAATTTTCTGGAATAATCTTGGATTTATGGAAGTATGCAAGTATGCTTCCTTTAAGTAGGATTTCACATGGTACTCATGGCCTAATAGTGTCCCAAGAGTAATGGCTTAGAGTGGAACAGACTTGTAAATATCTGCTGGGAGTGCTGGGAGTTATTTCCCAGATCTCCATAAATGGAGGCTAATTGAATACCTTTTGCAACACTACCATATATTCTCCTAGTTTTCTCTTGCCTCCCTTTGCAAGAGTCAGAATGGTGAAGGGGTTAATGAGGAAAGACTCAACTCATCACACTGAATTAGTGGCATGTAATGGACCTAAAATGAGCTACATTACCTGGAAATACTTTTGTTTCCCTACTACCATTATGCGAAGTTCTCGTGTTCCTCATTTTTATGCCTCAGCTAGATGCCTAAAGCTCAGTGTGATTAGTCAAAGCTAAGAGCCACGTATGGGCTCCTTTGTGAACACAGTGGGGAGGCACATAGGAGGGAAACATCTTTTGCCCTCACTTCCCTATTTAGCAGGATGAGGAATGCCAATACTGCTTTTGGCCCCCAAACTTACACACACACATTTTATCTTACTTATTGATAACACTAAAAACTACTTGTAACTTTTAACAGCTCCTACACCCTTTTAGGATAAGGACTTCAAGCTGTATATACATGAGATCTCTCTGGTAAAGCCTTAATTTGGTTTTGTTTACAGAGAAGTCTGAACAGTAGTATCTATTAAAAAAGTTAAGCAATCAATTATTTGTTTACTATTTAACATTATTGTTCTGTAGAGCTTTCATGAAGAAATAGGACTGTCTTTTTCAATTCTGTTTCGCTCAGTGGTAAGAAGTTGCAAGTAAAATTTTACTTGCTGGTTTTGTTGCAAAAATAAAAACATCACTGCTGTTTTGTAAGGATCTCTTTCAGAAAGAATAATATAGATGTTGAGTTTTTTTCCCATGTATTGGTGAAGAGCAACTGAAATGGCAATGACTGGCAAGCTGGTAACAGCAGATGAGGAAAAGGCTGAGGTACTCAACAACTTTTTTGCATCAGTCTTCATTGGCAACCTCTCTCCTCACCCCTCCCGAGTTGATGGATGGCATGAGGGGGACCGGGAGGGTAAAACCCCTCCTGCTGTAAGAGAAGATCAGGTTCGTGACCACCTGAGGAACCTGAACGCGCATAAGTCCATGGGACCTGATGAGATGCATCCCAGAGTCCTGAGGGAATTGGCCGATATAGTCACCAAGCCACTCTCCATGATATTTGAAAAGTCATGGCAGTCAGGTGAAGTCCCTGGGGACGGGAAAAAGGGAAACATTGTGCCCATTTTCAAAAAGGGTAGAAAGGAAGAGCCTGGGAACTACCGACCTGTCAGCCTCACCTCTGTGCCTGGGAAGATCATGGAACAGATCCTCCTAGAAGCTATGCTAAGGCACATGGAGGCCAGGGAGATAATTTGAGATAGCCAGCATGGCTTCACCAAGGGCAAGTCCTGCCTGACGAACCTCGTGACTTTCTATGATGGTGTGACAACAGTGGACAAAGGAAAACCAATGGATGTCATCTATTTGGACTTCTGCAAAGCCTTTGACACGGTCCCCCACAACATCCTTCTCTCTAAATTGGAGAGCTATGGATTTGATGGGTGGACTGTTTGGTGGATAAGGAACTGGCTGGATGGCCGCATCCAGAGGGTAGTGGTCAATGGCTCGATGTCCGGATGGAGACTGGTGACGAGTGGTGTCCCTCAGGGGTCTGTACTGGGACCGGTGCTGTTTAATGTTTTCATCAATGACTTAGCGAGATCAAATGCACCCTCAGCAAGTTTGCGGATGACACCAAACTGAGTAGTGCAGTTGACACACCAGAAGGACGGGATGTCATCCAGAGAGACCTGGACAGACTGGAGAGGTGGGCCTGTGTGAACCTCATAAGGTTCAACAAGGCCAAGTGCAAGGTCCTGCACCTGCGTCGGGGTAACCCCCAGTATCAGTACAGGCTGGGGGAAGAAAGGATTGAGAGTAGCCCTGCCGAGAGGGACTTGGGGGTACTGATGGATGAAAAGCTGGACATGAGCCAGAAATGTGCGCTGGCAGCCCAGAAGGCCAACCGTACCCTGGGCTGCATCAGGAGAAGCGTGGCCAGCAGGTCGGGGAGGTGATTCTGCCCCTCTACTCTGCTCTGGTGAGACCTCACCTAGAGTACTGCTTCCAGGTTGGAGCCCTGGACCTGTTGGAGCAGGTCCAGAGGAGGGCTACTAAAATGATCCGAAGGCTGGAGCACCTCTCTTATGAGACAGGCTGAGAGAGTTGGGCTTGTTCAGCCTGGAGAAGAGAAGGCTGCAGGGAGACCTGATTGCGGCCTTTCGGTACTTAAAGGGGGCCTATAGGAAAGATGGGGATAATCTTTTTAGTAGGGCCAGCTGTGTCAGGACAAGGGGTAATGGTTTTAAACTAAAACAGGGTAGGTTTAGACTAGATATAAGGAAGAAATTCTTTACAATGAGGGTGGTAAAACACTGGAACGGGTTGCCCAGAGAGGTGGTGGAGGCCGCATCCCTGGAAACATTCAAGGCCAGGTTGGATGGGGCTCTGATCAACCTGATCTAGTTAGTGGTGTCCCTGCTCACTGCAGGGGTTTGGACTAGATGACCTCTAGGGGTCCCTTCCAACCCAAAACATTCTATGATTCTATGAAATTAAGAGATTATTAATGTAAGCTCTTATTAAGGATAGCAAATACATTTTTATTTAAATTGGTGGGACTTAGAAATTAAGTTTTCAGGAAGACATTTCCTGAATGAAGCCTCAGACTTCAGAAAGAGGGTAAGCACACCACTTTTCTGTTTTCTGGTTTATTTTCCGTGATGGATTTGAAAGGTATATGTAGATAATATTAATGCCATGCAAATATTCTTTGGGGGAGAGAAGAAACGTGGATTTTACTTACTGGAATTCAGAGCTTCTGAGTCTCTCCAAAACAGAAGAACAAACAACTAGAGACTACAGACAATTATAAAAATTACTTTCTTTTTTTTTTAAACAATTTGAAGTTAAGAGACAAAGTCAAGTTGTATCCACTTCAGCAATCCAAGTATGATTGTTTATGCAGTGCAGAACAGTGTGGTGCAGGCTTATCCAAGTTAATATGGTTCAAGTTGCTATTAAAAATTCATATACTTTTAAACTAAGAAACAGTTGGTAGGCTAAAAAATCATTGAATATTAGGGTAGGAAGAAATATATCTTGAAACTGGAGATTTACATCAGTCAAACCATTGTTTCCCACATATCTACAGTCACTGCTTTCCTGGGTACACCTACAGGTGTCCACTCTCTCATTGTTTTCTTAAATATTGCAGTAGATTTCTCCAAATAATATAGTATAAATAATAAAATTGCAATTTTAAAATTTAAATAAATAATAAAATATAATTTTAAAATCAGTACTATTGTAGAGGAAACATAAAGTTTATCAGATTGAAGTCAAACCGGTACTTTTAATAGCATTGCTTGGCTGGCATAAATTCACAAAATAATATCTTTCTGAAAGTCAAAACAATTGGTGTATTATTTCCAAACATTCTAATTTATTATTTAATTTAATCTAGAATTATTCAATGTTTCATAAATGTTATATGATGAATGATATATTTTTACGTACTTTCATATGTTCAGTAAAACATGTTGATACCAAGTACTGCACAACAAAAAAAGAAAAATAACATTTTCCAATATTTTATGTATAAATCTCCCTCTTTTAAAACACAAATATTTTAAAACATGAAATTGATTTTGAAATAACAGTGCATATGCTCTATTTTGAAATAAGTAAGGCTTTGTAGAGATGAATTCTTCATTCAAAACTTCACAAGGGTCATGGGACTTTTTGCATTGAATATAATAGTCTGTTTATCAATTATAGATAAAAGTTTACAGTATTATTGCATTGCTTAGTTTTCAAAAATATTTTTGACTATAATTCATCCATTTTTTTCACATTGTGGGTTACAAGATATATTGAACTTTCAGGTATTCTTCATAGGGATGGACAGGGCTATTCAATCTCCTCTTCATCAGACTTCCAGCCCTATAGTCCCTTTCAGTGGAGGAAGGATTATTGGTGGACAGAAGTGAACATTTACTGTAGCAACATCCAAACCTATTTACCATCCAGAGTTTCCACTCATAGAGTAAAAAGGTATGATCTGACCATATATACACATATGTACACATATATACGCACATATATATGTATATTAAAAAAATTATATTAATGAGATCGACTGTGCCTGAATACATACTTCATGTAAGCTGTCTGCTATAGGTTAGCCTGATTTTTTCCTAGTAGGTGCATTTAAAGTGAGCAAGAAACAAGGTGTGATTATATAATTGCCTAATTATGCTTTTAATTTGGTCTATTATGTTTATGAAGACCTTTACAATCTCCTAGTCAGCACAAATATTAAAAAGCCCTATAAAGAATAAAAGCAAGCTTTCACAAATAATTCAGAGATTCCTTCAAACTTTCCTAAAATAAGAAATTAAGTTAACATGCAGGGGTTTGCTTTTTATTGAAGATTTTTTTTTTAAGTTTGATTTGGCTAAAATTAATACAGCAAAATCTTGCTCACAGAATTCATTAGTGCCTTAACTCACCATCATATTACAAGTTACTATAATTCTGCAATTGTTTATCAGTTCCTGAATTATATAAAAGTAGACATAAAAATAATAATCAAAGTAGTTGAACTGATCTCTTCAAAAAGGAGAGTCTTTTTCTCATACTATTTTCCTGCATTTTTAAGAAGCTTCAAGAAGACTCAAGAGCTAATATTGTTAAACAGTAGCATCCATTAGAATTCTGGCATTAAAGCAGATTTCTTTCTGTTAAGTAACTTAGAAGTTAAATAAATTAAAAAAAAACAAAACTAAAACCAAATAAAAAACGCAAACAAAACACAACAACAACAACAAAACAAAACAAAACAATAAAAACCAACAACAACAAAACCCTCAAAGAAATAACCCCAGAGAATTTAGACACCCAACCTAGTTAGTACACACATATGTTTTGATTGCATGTCCTGGGCTTGGACTGTCTCCTGAACTTTGGCATTTATCTTAGGAGACAGTATACTGCAGTAGACCTCTCATGCAGAGAATAACGAAATGCTGAGAACATTTAAATGGCATTTAAATGACTCCTGCTTTCCTCCCTTCTGCTCTTTCTTTCCAAAAGATGCTTTGTTATGTATGAGTAACGTAAAATCATACGGAAGCTAATCCTTTCCTTTTGTAAATAAATGGCAAAACTTCATTAGCTCAAATGAGCTTCACTGAGCATCAAATGATCTATATGTGAGATGTTACAATACCTCCTTGTAATAAAAAAGGCAGAAGGCTATTTGCTGACCTTTTAAGTTATTACTAAACATTTGATAACAGAAATTTAATATAATTAATTTCATAATTATGTATTTCTACAAAAAGAAGAATCTTTGGATTTACTTACTAAAATTCAAGTCTTAATTTTTATCCTGTCTCTCACTTTGCCTTGTATACTGTGATGGAAAAATAATAATAAAAAAAATCTTCCTATTCTTTATTATTATTATTATTATTATTATTATTATTTATTATTATTATGATGATGATGATGATGAACCGGTATTTTTTGATGCATTTAAAAAAGCTTGACAAAACGAAGGCATGAAATGAACAACCTTTCAGTTTTATGTGCTTGGATGCCCGTTACATTTTTTTGAGACTCATTTGAAATAAAGACAGTAGCTCTAGCAAAGAACAAGAAATGTATAGAAATATTGTAATAAATACCACACACTGAAATAACGAATCGTACCTGAAAAGAAGCTGCACAAAAACATGCATTTATTTTAAAATTTTAAAAAGATGGAAAACCCTATGCTTCAGGCAGTTTTGGTTTGGGCTTCTTTCATGTATTCTATCTCATTTGCTATTTACAACAGACTTCAGCCACAGAGGTTCTCTGACCAGATGTCTTTTTTTTACTGGAAACAAACTCTGACAAGTAGTCACAAAATGAAATTGCTAGAGGAAAAGGTTCTGAAATAAATTTATGAAGTAGAAAATAATAAATTGTCTCGATAATTTGGTATTCACCCACTAATTTTCTATGAAATACATAGAAAACTGCTAAACTTAGTTCTGTAGTATAAGCTATTACTTAAATCATCTTTGGTATTAGAATAATGGACAGAAGCTATTGGTGTGACACAAACTTTAAAAATAGCTCTAGTGATTGTCTGAATTCTATTCCAGGGAAATTGATACAAAAATAAAATACTGAACATCCTTCATATACACTTGAATATATATGATACATTTGGCAATCTCAAATTACCTTTCATGGAAGAAATCCTGCCCTTATAAGTGTTAGTTGGGCCATGCGAAGGAATCAGCAAATATGTGAATATGGTATGAGCAGTAAGTACTCTCTTTTCCAATAAAATTTCTGTTAAGTTCTCCCATCAAAGCCTCTGAAAGAACCTATCCTGTTCTAAAGGGAGAGCAAGACCTTTAATGAATTAATAACTAGCTAAAAGACAGAAAAAGGACTGGAATGAATGGTCATTTTTCATAATGAAGAGATATCTACAGAGGCATCCCTGAATAATTTGTGTTGCTGGGTTTGTTGTCAATTATTTACGTGAGAAAAATGAGAATGTAAAATCATTTATTTAAATTTTTTAAGGATAACCAAATCTAACGTGATCTTAGAGGTATAAGAAAGACCTCACATTTCCAAATGACTGAGTAATACATTTGAATGTTAACAAAAGTAGATTAAATTCAGTGTTGATAACTGCAGACTCAAGGAGACTGGAAAAGAATCCCCACACATGAAAAACAATAGGCTCTAAATTGGCTAATATCACTTAGGAGAAAACTCTGGATTCATTGTGGATAATTTTCTTTTTCTTAAGAAATGCAGTAAAGCATTTGATACTCTTTCCTTGTGTTAATATATGTTAGCAGCCACTTCCTAAAACAGACGCTGGGATCTTTGATCTGGCAGCAGGTTTTTAACTTCTAAAAAAAGATGATGTCATAGTGATTTAATTTTAATCCTATTTGTTTTAGCATTCACGTTTTACTTTCTTAATAAAGGTAATTATTTTCTTAAAAACTTAAAAAAACAGGCACAGTTTTTCAATATCTTTGTTCTGTGAGAATGGAAAATTAATCTCTTTGTGCACATGTCTATGTGTGCTCTATAATGCATAACATACCACCACAGTGATTGTATTTAAAAGGAATATTTCTTATAATCATCTCTTAAAAAACATGCCACAGATTTAAGATGATGTAGAGCAGACACCTTGGTGAGCATCTTATCCTTGTTCTGTCTTTCCTGAATTGTGTATTCCTTTAGTAAGACAGTTATTGGTAATATCTTTCAACTCCACTCCTTTCAGGTGTAAAATGAAGAATACATTTTATATAATTTTACTGAATTGCATCTTCTGAAAGTCCCCATGAAAATTTGTATGCAATGAAATTAGAACCAGACCTTTATAAACGAAAAACTAGCACACAGAAGCTGTGCAGGGTTCCAGCAATTGGGGCAACATTTGCCTCCACAGAAAACTCACAGTAGAGGTTTTATGAATACTCTTAAAGAGGAAGACAATTCGTGGTTGTCTGATTTACTTAAGGGAAAAATTGGTAGTATAGTTCCTGCAGAGGCTATACTCTCTTATTCTTCAGTACAGCACAGTACATACTACAGCCATTACACGGACTTAATAGGAAAGACTGACTTGGGTCATTTGTCATGACTAGCATTTTTATTATGTTTGCAGTTTATATAGTAGTATTTTCATGAGGCAACAACAGCAGTACAACCAAATGATGCAGAATGAGAAGAAAAAGGAGAGAAAGGGTGAGAGAGAGGAAGAAAGAAGGGAAGATCACTCGAGAAGCTGTTTCCTTTGTTCTGAACACAACTCTCCTTCACATTAATGCTTGCCACAACTTGCATAGTCAGTGGAAAGGTGACCTGCATTTCACACTGCTGTAAACTACAGAGCAACTGGGGCATGGAGACGAAAAAAAGACAGATTGAAACAAAACGTCCCTTATTTCAGTCCTTGAAGCTATTTCTGAGTTGAGGATTAGACACAAAAACATTGGATAGCCATCAGTCATACTCATTAGGCAAGATTTTATTTATATAGGACCCCCAAACATAGCTTTAAGCAGCCTACTTGTGGCTGACAGAACTTCGCATAACTGGACTACCCTATACAGCTGTGACCAAATACTCTTGGCGTCAGGGACAATTCTTTAGGTAGACTTTCTTCGAAGTGTTTTGTTGTTGTTGTCATCATTGTGGTTTTCTTTTTTAATTTTAGTGGGACCACTGCAGCCAAGCAAAATGGTATAGTCAGATGGAATTAACTGAAAATTCATTCAACTCCCACGATAAAATGGGGGTTGCAAAGACTTCAATCTGAAATACATATCCGCCATTTTCCCCTTATTCATTTTCCTTTAAAAAACTTTCTGGGAGCTAAAGCTTTTACCAATGCTTATTTCAAAATATACTTATCCCTGAGTGATGATATTTTTAATTGACATCAGAAACATGCATACTAAAACCACAAAGGCTTGAAAACATTTTGTATGCTTCTATGCTTGGTATTACTAAAGTAACCTTTTTCCAAAGGTTATAACTAACCTTTTGATGGTCTTTTTGTCAAAAAAACTGAAGGTTGACATTGAAGCTGGCTCTTGTAACATGAAATATTCACAAATTACTTCAGTGCTTTCTTCTTTGTGCTAAAGAACCCCTTTCAAAACATTCTTATTCAGCAACTATCTTCTACTGATGTATTAAACTTTTATATCAGAGTTAAAGTTTTATAAGGTTTAAGGTTATAAAATATTAAGACAAGAGTTGAGCTTGTGATAAGTTCTGCTTAAAAGAGAGCAAGTATATCTACCAAAAAGAAAGAAATGTACATTTTATTATGTTGCTGCTTTACAGAGATGCTTTTCTGATTCCTTTTTTTTTTCCCTCATACTAAATTTATTTTTTTATAAATTCATAACAGAAAATTAAGGGAAAACGAATTTTGAGTTAAAATAAAATTAAATTGTTATAAACATTCTTTCAAAAGTTGCAATTAGTTGGTCTTGACCAACCCCAAAATTTGATCAGGCAGTACTGTTCACTAGAAGTCAAATGTATTTTAGTCAAAACTAGTAGCAGAATTGTCAATAGCTATGGGATTCTGTAAGACTGGGCCTCCATTTGAATGCATTCTGTTTCAATTCAGGAGTGCTCATGCAGTACCGCCAAACAGTATCTCTATATTACATTCCCATATGTAGCTCTTAAGCTCATTTAAAAATAATTCAAAACTATTGAATATAGATGTTTCAGCCATGTTAAATAGTAAAAAAAAAAAAAAAAAAATATGTTTTAAATATACTTTCTCCATAGGTAAAAAAAAAAGTTAATTGGACTGCAAATATCACTTCCAATTGCAAGGGTAGATTTAAAAATTTATTTATTTAAATTTTTTTCGGTAGCAATTTTTGTAGTTTATAGGATTTTTTAAAGTGTATTGTGCAATTCTTGTTTTCTATAATCTTTTCCTTATAGCTTTCTGCGAACGCAGTTACACTTTTATCCTAATGTCTACTTTTTTATAGAATCATGGAATGTTTGGAGTTGGAAGGGACCCCTAGAGGTCATCTAGTCCAAACCCCTGCAGTGAGCAGGGACACCGTTAACTAGATCAGGTTGATCAGAGCCCCATCCAACCTGGCCTTGAATGTTTCCAGGGATGCGGCCTCCACCACCTCTCTGGGCAACCCGTTCCAGTGCTTCACCACCCTTGTTGTAAAGAATTTCTTCCTTATATCTAGTCTAAACCTACCCTGTTTTAGTTTAAAACCATTACCCCTTGTCCTGACACAGCTGGCCCTACTAAAAAGATTTTCCCCATCTTTCCTATAGGCCCCCTTTAAGTACCGAAAGGCCGCAATCAGGTCTCCCTGCAGCCTTCTCTTCTCCAGGCTGAACAAGCCCAACTCTCTCAGCCTGTCCTCATAAGAGAGGTGCTCCAGCCCTCGGATCATTTTAGTAGCCCTCCTCTGGACCTGCTCCAACAGGTCCATGTCCTTCTTGTGCTGAGGGCTCCAGACCTGGAAGCAGTACTCTAGGTGAGGTCTCACCAGAGCAGAGTAGAGGGGCAGAATCACCTCCCTCGACCTGCTGGCCACGCTTCTCCTGATGCAGCCCAGGGTACGGTTGGCCTTCTGGGCTGCCAGCGCACATTTCTGGCTCATGTCCAGCTTTTCATCCATCAGTACCCCCAAGTCCCTCTCGGCAGGGCTGCTCTCGATCCTTTCTTCCCCCAGCCTGTACTGATACCGGGGGTTACCCCGACCCAGGTGCAGGACCTTGCACTTGGCCTTGTTGAACCTCATAAGGTTCACATAGGCCCACCTCTCCAGGTCTCTTTAGATGACATCCCATCCTTCTGGCATATCAATCGCACCACTCAGCTTGGTGTCATCTGCAAACTTGCTGAGGGTACACTCAATCTCGCGGTCTAGGTCACTGATGAATATATTAAACAGCACCTGTCCCAGTACAGACCCCTGAGGGACACCACTCATCACCGGTCTCCATCCAGACATTGAGCCGTTGACTACTACCCTCTGGATGCGACCACCCAGCCAATTCCTTATCCACCAAACAGTCCACCCATCAAATCCATAGCTCTCCAATTTAGAGAGAAGGATTTTGTGGGGTACCAGTAGTAGTAGTTTGTAGTAGTAGTTGTAATTTCAAGTAACTACACCTTTATATGAAAGACAGCAGTTAAAAATTATTTTTTACTTCTATTGTTGAAATCATGTTTATTCTCTTTTAATTCATTCTTTCGACCACTTTAGGTTAAGCTGATGAGGTTCGGGCTGCCTCCTAGTAATGAAAGCAAATTAGAAGATTACAGATTACAGATTACAAATTACAGATTCTGCCTTGCCTCAGTCTATTCCACATTATTCTACACATCAATAACCTTTATGGAAACATAGGATGGGCACTACAGAAATCAATGCACTTGTGAAGCATGATTAATTCCATATTACTATAGACATCGGATATATGTCAGCTGAACCATGGCTTAAAGTACATATTTCTCTTCATTGGTTATAGAGTGTAGACATACCAAAATAAGTAATCTAAATATAAATGGCTAAAATTAATTGAGACACTATACCTCAGTGATGATCTTCTCACTCAAGAATTGTGATCCTGTTTCCCTTGTAATATGAGAACCTAAAATGCCTCTTCCTTCCATGCTACTAAAGTTTCAGTTTCTCCCACCAAAATGAACATTCCGCTTCAGACCTGAGAATCTTCTAAGCAACAAAACAATAAACATCTGTAGACAATCCTGGTTTCATTCTAGACCAATAATGTGGCGCCTTTCACAAAAAGTTTTGGAGCAAAGTGAATCATCCATCCCTTCCAAGCCCAACTCATTTCAGATAACTTTTAAGGTCTGTGGATACTAACCTAGATGTAAATCAAGAATATTGGGTAATACAAGACAACTTACATCTTTCATCTATTTTACTGAGTAAAGTGAAACTCCTAACATTTACAATTTTTAGTCTTCAGACATGGGCAGATGGTAGCAAGTGAACAAGTTGACCTATCTTAAGATATTACTGTTTCTCAGCTGACATAAAATAACTGTCCCTGCAAATGCTCCTAAACTGGTGTAGCTATAAGGTAAAATGAATTAAACTTCCATGACAACAGTAGCAGTTCACATTCTCCTTAAAACTTACAACTGTTTTTTCAGTTGTTTTGTTTTATACTTCCTCAGACCTATTTTTTCAGTTAAACAATCATTACAGTCATTTATAGGCAATTACAAATTAAAAGATTAGAGTCCTAACAATCACCAGTGGTGCTTAGTTTCTAACCAAGACACACTGTAATTAAATTAAACAAATAATTCTGGGAGCACCAGAACTAGTGAGGCTTGATTTCTTATGCATTTTTGTTCTTCGGGTTGAATTAGAACAAAGTTTTCTATTACCTCTTCGGAGATATATGCTATCCTTTCACAATGTACTTTGGTGGTGACATGTAGGCTGTCATGTTCAAATGATAGCATTTTACAAAACTTGTAGGAACATAATTATTTTGCGTACTTACTCTAATACATTTTTTGTTTTCTGATGTGATAATCAGAAAAGGTTGGGATGCAAGAGGTACAATACAAAATTATACCGAAATGGTATAAAATCTGATCTGAAGGGAAATCAAACTTAAAACATGCACATACAAATGTTCAGTGGTTAAAGTATTACACTGATATACTTTTATTTCATAAACTTATCTTGCTGCCAGCAGTAGTACTGTTTGAGTACTAGTAACTAAGGTTCATCCAAATAGTTGAATGTCAGACACTTTGACACTTGCATAACCATTTGAAGCTATCTATGGATTGTATAACGAATTTCTGCTTTCACTTGTTTAACTAATGCATGTACTTTCATCACGAGATAGAGTGCTCATTTCATGCAGCATATGACACATCTTTGTACAGATAGGCTATATTCAACTATTGAGACCATTAGGTTGGCTAAATGACTAATTGACTAGATGTCTTTCTTTTACATGAGTAACATTGAATTGGACAAACTCCTATTAGTAAACTAATACGTCGCTGTAAAAATAAGGCTAAAATAGCTTCATCCATGCTGACTGCCTGCAGTATTAGCAAAGATAACTTGGCAAAGTTGTTAAAATGTTTTGGATCTGAATAATCAAATACACAAAAATAATACTAAGAAAAGTTACGGTAATCTGAACAGGGTTACTAAAAATTTAGTACTCTTCCTCTTGCTTGCACGCAATTTCTCCTAATTCTCCTGATTATAATACCTAAGAATTGTTCTTTTATTCTCAAAAGTTGATTTCTAACACAATGTAGAGATTTAAAAAGAAACGCCATTTTAAAAGGTCATGCAGCAGGGACAATACACAGCATGTGACAAAAGGATTAGCAGAATAATAATACTGGGGTTTTGCCCCTATTAAGCTTTTAACAAAAATGGTATTTCTGATATAAGATTGCCATGGCTCATTCCCCTTTGACACTACATCTTCCTGAATACTTAGCAGTAATGGAAAATACTAATTGAGTATATGTGTTAAAAAGGCAAGGAATACTGTAAAGTTTATCCGTCTAAAGCTTATTATTGTTATTTAAATCCTTGGCTGTTTTCAATGATATACCAAGTATGTGTAAACTCTAAAAAATACAAGATTACTGAAATGAGATAACTATACACAGAAAAGAACTTATATCAACAAAAAAGTACACATTTTTAAAACATTCATCTGGTTTCCCCAAAAAAACATTCATGTGTTAATGCTCCAAAACAGGATCTGTGATCTCAGAATTAATAACAAAATATATTTTCCTTCTTCCACTAAACATGTAACCACCTTTTCAACCATTTGATGAGATCTTGAGATTAATAATTTTCCAAGTTTCTGACAATGCAGTCAGCACCTTGATGATTCCATGAACCAGAATTCAAAAATCAGTAAATAAGAAGTCCTAACTGGCTCAATTGAACACATTCATTTGAATCATTTAGTATTAGTTTTGTAACACTCTTCAGGTTTTTTAACTTTCTAGTTATGATCTCTGAAGCAAAAATATTTTTTTTTAAATGAGACTGTAGCCTTTTTATTCATATGCCATAGAGGTTGCTTCAGTAATTTTGAAAATCTTCTTAATTATTAATTTTAAATCAATAAATCATACACTGGAATCACTCCTTCCCACTATTTTTTATAAAACAGTATTTTCTTACAAAACTGTTTTAATGGAAAATTCATGTTCATCTCTGCTTTTGTGTACAGAAAAGAAACATCAAATCTTTTTTTGACTGACCCTTCCACAGTGAAGTGAATTAGAATGGAATGATCACATTGTATACACAGGGATTATTTTTTTAACAAATTTTGGTTTTCATTAATTTTCAAAGAAGCTCAAAGGAACTTGCTATAAGTAGGACTCATTTGAAAAGCACACATTCAGACATTATTATAGAAATTATTGTGAGAAGTAATTTGAAAGATAAAGCAAACCAGGGACTGAAAAAAAAAGAAATACTTTTGTAAGTTTTTTCTCTTCTTTTATCATTTATTACAACATGAGTTTTAAATTTTGACCGCATATATGCTTTTAAACTTAATAACATATAGTTGGTCCCCCCTAAAAAATTTCCAAATATTTCAAACAGTTGTTAAGAATACAGTTAGTGGAAGCTGTCAAAGATTTATTTCTGGACCTCTTGCTTCAGATTCCTGGTATGTTGTATTTTGGTTTTCCAATTACATCCATGTTACCAATTCCTAGTAAAGTTCTGAAATTTCCACAGTGCACTGTGGTAATTTTCCAGACTTCAACTCTGTCCAGAAGTTTAAAAAAGAAGGAATAAATTACAGAAAAAGTCACAAAAATGCACCTAACATTACAAGATTTTCTGAAAAAAAACACAGCAAAGATAAGGCACACAATAAAATTTACAGAAATAGTCATTAGGAATTCCTGGATTTGAGAGATCACTTATCTTTACATTATATCAGCTTTAGAATTAGTTTTGATATTCTGAAACTTGTCTACGGTACATGACATGAGGTTTGTGTTTGGTTCATTTTTTAACTTAAGTTTTAGGTGGTGTTCTGTTCCTGAAGAGAAGAAAACATCTACAAAAGTGGAAGAGGAGTCATTACAACTGATGCTTACTCTGAAAGGTTGCTGGAATTCAGTCTCTGACAGAAAGATTGCCTGTTATGGCAAAGATAAGGAATCTTAGATAAATTAAGTTTCACCTGCATGAAAAGGGGAAATATATTTTTCTGACCAATTTTTCTCCTCCACTGTGGTGTTTTTATGAAAAGACAAAAAGGCAATATCATTGTCTGTACTTTTTTCCAGGGAAAAATTAATAAGTAATGAAGAAATATAAAAGATAAAAAGAAATACAAATTAGTGAGGAAACGGGGACCCATCTACTTGGCATTTCAATATGCTCAAACGTGCTGAGATATGTTTTATTACGGTGTTGTGGCCCCAACAGCAAAGTCTGGGACACAAAATCAAAACATGACATTTGAACAGAGGGGCAGCAGTACTTCTGAAATTAGTATTGTTCCTGGTTTCTCAGCTTGTCTATCTATATTTATATACACAGAAACATACAAATGTGCATATGTTGAAATACGTAGATTCTTCACCTTTTAGCATAAAAAAAAAGACATATTGACATTTTTCTTTTTAATTTAGGCCATAATCATATTTTCTTCAAAACTTTTAGCAGACAGTGTTATCTGCATAATACTAGTCAGAGCACCTATCATCTGCTTGTAACAGAACGCACAAACCATCTGTTGGGTGGGTTTTTTTCAACTGCTGTTTTCATATGCTAACATAAAAAGCAAAACAAAACAAAAATCCTGAAGTATATTTGAGTTTTTCCTACAGCACAGTAATCATGGGTGGCTCTGTTTAGACTACACAAACAGGCGAGAGAGAAAAACAAGCCCCTGAAAGTGAAGTTAATTGACTTTACCTTGCAAAATAACATATGCCTAGATACGCCTCTGTTGTAATGAAACAATTAGTCTGAAGAAAAAAGAAAAAGAAGAAGAGTTCTCCCCAAGATTCATTATTGCGATTAATTAATCTTACTGGTTTTTTAGTTTTTTGTATCTTTCACTTTTTCACTGATCTTTTCAAAATATTCTTGTATCATGCACAGGGGAATTAATTTCAATACCAGACAAAAGATTTAAGAAACATCTGTATCAGTTCTTAATCACTGAAATTTGGAAATAAACCTTCCAACGATACTTCTCTTTCAGAAGTAAGTGTCTTAGAAGAGGGTTCATAAGACAAGGCAAATTCCTTCTTTTCTTAATAACTCACTGCATTTTTTGCTGTGTAATTCCCAATCACCACTACAAAGGAAACAGGACACTTCAGAGAGCAATCTCCTTGA
Source organism: Gorsachius magnificus (assembly GCA_034008185.1). Lineage (NCBI taxonomy): Eukaryota > Metazoa > Chordata > Aves > Pelecaniformes > Ardeidae > Gorsachius > Gorsachius magnificus. Next base: position 44,071,437 of record CM067081.1, read on the forward strand.
TTAGACAACCATGTATGATTCTGTGAGTTACACTGTGAATGCTGTGTACTCTCTTATAATAAGAGTATTAAAAGCCTAGCACACAGAAAGGTCTTATTTCAACTCTGAGCTTCAGTAATGCTTGAAACCTGTCATGAAAACAGCATCACCTGAAGCGAAAACAACCTAACAACTTAGATGGTGGTGAGACAGATAGTACTAGATGGTACTTTGTGCTGTTAGGAAACTGCACCAAACTACTTTAAAGTCTTTATTTTGCATCTAATTCACTATTTGTTTCTGGAAAACTTAATTATATTTTCCACAATCTTTTTAAGATGATAAAATGAGAAATATTACATTAAATGGGCTCTTTGGGGGGATATCAATGAAGATGGTGCATAAAAAGGAACACACTAAATTTCACATAATTAAAATTTTAGAGTCTGAGGAACTAAACACACAAGTTTTGATTTTACACTGTAACATAATTTTTATGAGTACTGTGGATGAATTTATTTTACTATAACATTTATTTGAGGAAGATATAGGGCCTTGACTTTAAGGCAGACTCAAAAGAGCTAGTTTCAGTTTCTAAGTTACCTCATGTAACTTATTTTCACTTCAATGTTCTGTCTTAAAAAAAACAGATATTAGTACTGGCATTTACTTCCAATTAGTGTAATTTCTTTAAACTCTAAGCTTTTTAAGATACGAGTATGTGTGTATGTTAAATGTTCCCATCATGGGGACTGATTCTGGTTATGCACAGTAATGAGATTTACGACACCAAAGTAGGCCAGTGGAAGAGCGAGTCAAATGAGGAAGCCATAAAATATAAAGAGAGGATGTACTTAAATTATAACAGATATATCCAAAGAATGCTGTAAAAATGGGATGATAACAAAAAACTTTTAATCCCCATACGAAAGATTAGAGGTTTTTTAAACTCTTTGTCAGCATCTGTAGCCAAGCTTTTTATAGAAAGATACTGACTGATAGTTTGTGGGAGATTATTTAATGCACATCCTTCTTCAAGGCAAAAGGGTTGTCATGCTTAAACACATCATGCTAGACAGACATTTGTCTAACCTATTCTAATCCTGAATACGAAATAGTCCACACCACTACCAGGAAGTCTGTTCCTGTGTGTCAATATCTGTAGAATCAGTTTCTTACTGATTGTCTCATGTGTGATTTAAATCCTTTAAGTCTTTTCCAACATTCCTTTCATATGAAGAGTAGATGAATATTGTTATAAATTTAAAAAAAAAGATCTCTTTCATACAGTAATTTTTTTTGGTACAGTGTTTCCTAAAATTCTGATTTTTTACCTAGAATTTCTCCAAACAATTCACAACTGTCCTAGACAATAGATCAGAGTTGAGGCTCTACTGAAACTCAGACAAGTGGAATTACTAAGTTGTTTTGCAGGCTATGTATCTGTTTATATATTCCTATGATTACATTTCAGCAGCAGCATGGCATTGTTGACTCATATTTTACTTGCTGTTTATAACTGCAGAACTTCTGCAGAACTGCTATGTAGACATTTGATCCACTGGGTAGCTGGCTGATTATTCTTATGACAGGATAGCAAGTTGAACTATTCCATATTCATTTTTTCAGAGGATGTCTCTGGTTTTTCAAGATTATTTTGCATTCTAATTCTCTCCTGTAACATACTGATGAATCCTCTAAGACTCTTTTAATCTTTATTTTTAAGAAGCATATGCTTTATTTCATAATTTAGTCATTAGTGACAATGAAAGCACTGGGCCTGAAAGAAATATATGAAGAATTCCAACTGATACAACTATTGTTTCTAATTTTCATGTGAACAAAGCTTTCCTCTTGCATCCCTTTTATAGAAGTTTTCATAAATTCCATTTCCACCCCAGATGAACAGTCTACAGAAGTATTCATTTTCATCTAAATTTCAATCCTCTCAAAGACTATTATATTTTCAAACAAAAGTCATGAATCTTCTAAATTGAAATACGAAGAGTCAAGATATGCAAAACTCAATTCAGGAGAATTAATTATAATCAAATATGTTGGTGAAGGCATTGTTGATTAACACAAAATATTATTTATTGAAGCTTTTTCTATTTAAAAAATCTTCTGAAATGTGGCAATATTTTGAAGTCCTCATGTCTCTCAGTAGAAGACTAAAAAGGTTTAAAAAATTGTTCCCACTAATTGATACTATTAAGTTTTGGTTATTCCATGTTCTTTACCTTTCTCTCCCCCTCTTTCCCATCTCTCCTTCCTTGTTCTGAATAATATATATTTTGAAGTTGTGCTTACTATTGCTACTTAGGGTTTTTTTAAATTTCTTTGGGGGTATTTTTGTTCTCAACTTTAGATAACTGATATAAAAAGTATGTTATCATTGTGGATAAATTAATAAATATTAAGACAAGACAATGGATAAACAAAAACTCAACTTGCATGAATAGAGCCACCAGACATTATACACAGAAGGTATACATTTAGCATGAGTAGTACTATAAAATTCTGTGATAAATCATTTTATAAAAATAATCTGTCAGACATTCACCAATTATCATAATTCAATTGCATGCATAAAAATATAACACTATATGTGTGAGATTAATAATGAATTGATTTATACTAATATTATTCCAGATTCAAATTTATAAGTAGAGAAATAACAAGGAATTTGAGAAAAGGTGAACCAGGGCAGCCTGAAAGCCTGGATTAGTGACACACCTAACCTGTCTAAAACATAAAAAGAACCTACATCTCCACAGGCAGCCAGAAGTCTACCTAAGAATAGAAAGCTGAGTGTCTGAAGTTAAAGTGCCACATATCCTTGCAAATACAGATACCATGTTCTTTTTGCATTTTTTCTCCATGCTTGTCCAAGAAGCATAAGACAACTCCTATGCCCTGGAAGAACTTCTTTATTGCTAAACTATAAGATATTCTGGGAGGAGACATTTTCAACAAAACCACAGCACACAACAAACCTGTATTTTCTCTCTTCACATATTTCTGCACACTATTTATACGTACGAATCATTGACACAGTAGAAGAATCACTAGAAAGAATTAGGAGCCAAAATTGGATACAATCCTAGGACTATATTCAGCAACAGGAGCGTAAGCGTGTGATTATACCTGTTCAGATCAAAGGATCTTTGATTTGATATGGGTTTGGGTTCCTCTTTGAGCTTTGCACAAAGCAACACTACAATAGCAGCAAAAAAGATACCATAGGGTCAAAGCAATGCTGCTTTTTCCATATGGTTAGAGTGGGAGGAAGGATAAAAACAGACGACAGGCAAATCCAAGCGTTATAAAAAGTTGAACGTTTTAATGTTGATAAGACATAGTAAGACAGAAAACTTGACTGATGCAGTTTAAAAAAGAATGAATGGTGGATGATGCATTCCACACAGTGAACCCAGCCACTTACTAGACAATAAGAAAGTGCCTTAAATTCAGATAATCAGTTCAGTGTGATAAAGATCATTGGTTTAGATACAAGAAATAATTCTTTTAATGGACTTTTGAAGAAGACATTTCTATCTTTCAAACTCATTTTGAGCTAATGGCAAATGTTGCCAAAGACCAGAAGAAAAAAATCTCTTATTTTTAACCAGATCTGATTTTAAATGTTTCATTTCTAAGATTCAGTTTTAATATAACAAGCTGAAGTAAATAATTCCAAACTGTGGAAATCATACCACATTGAACTGTCTTAATCCTCTCTGCACATTTCTGTTGGTTTATTTCTGAGAATTATATACTCATGCTCATTCTTTATTATCATCTGTTTTATTTCATTAATTAAAGTCAGTATTTTTCATGTGAAAAATATCATTAGCATGAACTCTGTAAATTGATGTCTTTGGTCTGAGATAAAAGCAGCTTCTGTATAGACATTAGGATAGGATGAGTGTCTACTGATTTCTGTAAGTTACCCCTAGGATTCTAAATCTTTTACTTTGATGCCTCCGGACACATCAACCCATTTGGGTCAAGTAGAATACATCAAAATCCACACGGAAAGGTGAAAATGGAAATCTAGAGATGAGATGTGGATAGGTAAGTGAAAGGATGGATTCTGGATCCTAACTGCTAGAAAAGGTATATGTGATACAGCCAAAATGTGGGAGGGAGGTATGTAGTAAAGGACTGAAGACTGAAGAAACAGGAGGTACGATTAGAAATGCAGTTTGGAAAACCATGGTACGCATGACAACAACCTGTGATGCTCTGAATATATATTTTTATTACTGCATAACTGTAACACTGATCTAAACTTAGAGCAATCCTCAGCACTTCCAGTACAAATACTCAAGATTTAAGTTGGAAATCGGAGATATGGAATTATAGTCATATGCATTACAGATAATATGGTATTTCTTGCAGTTGATAAAATGTATTGAGATTTTCAGATAAATCTTAACATGAAAATTATAATAATCTTCTAATCTGTTATTACAGTTAAAATTAAAATTTAAAAAATATTTTTAAATAAAAGATTGAAAAGATTAATAGAAAAAGATTTAAAATTACAATCTTAAGTAAAAAACTTACAAAAAATCATAGTATTTTAATACTTTAGATATGTGTTTGGCTTAAATTAGTGGTAAACTATGATTTTTTGAAATAAAAATCAGAAACTTTAGGCACTACTGAAATTGTATTTTTTTATAAAATTTAGGTTTTGAGATTTGGGGGATGGGGGAGTTCAATATTACTAGAGATGCCTACACTCTTACTTACCTTTCTGTGAAAGCTGCAGCAGTTCTAAACTTTTTACAGGACAGATTTCCTTTCACAAACTTTTGATGGCATACATCAAGCTATTTCCCTAGTGCAAATAGTTTATTTTAGGTCATCAATCCTGTATTCTTAAAAATTGTTGAAACAACACTGGGAAACTTTTATACTATGAAATTCTGCCAAAACACCACAGCATAATGTTTAAGGAGCAGTTTTCATCTAAAAATGCAACTTTGAGATATAAAAGGAAAGAGCAATCTCTTAAGCTGCTTGCAACAGGGAATAAAAAAAAATGTGTCACAAGGATAAGAAGTAGCTTTTCGAAAGCAATGATCACGTGCTAAGAATATGTTAACCTATATGTAGCAGCACTGTCCTTATGAATTTAGCACAGATTCCAACGATATGCTCTAATTTTTTTCCCTGTATACTATTTAGGTGAACTTCACTGCTCACAAAAATAGCATAGAATACTAAATTATTTGATAACAGAATGCAGATAATACAGATTTAGATGTCTGTGTGCACATATAGACCTATATATATATATATGTCCATTCTATTATTATTACAAAACTGGTTTTACCAGGAAAAAAAAATAAAAATACATTCAAGCCACTAGTATTTCTGGAAGCTTACCTATGAAGATTCAGCATCAATTAGATTTTCAAGAGATAGCTGTTTTTCTCTGTACATGCTTTCTCTTTTACTGTGGAAAGGCTGAACAGCATTTGCCTTTTCTAATGCTGTTTAACGTTACCCTTAAGACAACCATCGTTTCAGAGGTATTTTAGTGATTTAGCTACTCTCTGTGCAGCTGTTATTTCCATTGCCAGACCTTTTCTTCATGTTGAATCTTTTGGAAATATTCTGACAAAACAGTGCAAGCATTTCTGAAAATAAGTCTGGAGGAAAAAAAGTTGGTTTAGCCAATGTTTAAAGTACGTGGAAAACAACAATAAAAATAACTGTCTAGTCTTGCTTTCTAGGGGGTTTAGTGGGCCCATGTTTCAGATCAGTACCCTTACATTTATTGGGATGAGAGATATGCTCTTTATTAAAGCTGTGAAAATCTTCAAGATTTAATTTATTCTATCCTTTTCGAACAGTTTGAACTTGCAATGTAGACTTCAAATGATGTTCATTTTCTCAAATTTAATTGAACATTAAACATTTAAATTGAACATTCAAAACTGAACTAGCCACTTTACTGTTACACTCAATGAAGAGAAATAGGCATGTCTAGAAGACAATTCACCTTATTCTAAAATGTGCATCTAAGAAACTGGTAAGATAAAATCCCAACACTGACAGAATGAATTACTCAGGTGTCTTACTGACCCATTAAACATAGCAAATGGCACCATGAACTTGCTAGCAGTTAAGGAAACAGGTCAGAGGAACACAGTAAAACTGGGAGCTGGGAGAAAACACAGGAATGGGAATTCTACTAGGATTCCTTTAAAACTGACAAAGGAGCTGGAGGAAGGTGTAAAGGTTACCGAAGTTCAAAGATTAGGAAATAGTGGCAGAGAAACAGAAGAATGAGAGGCCTGACAAGGTGTTAAGGAACTAGCAGATAATTGGACTTGATTTGTGAAAGTATCTAGGGCAAGCTACAGGAAAGAATGGACATTTCTGCATTAGAGTAAGTAATCTGGTGAGTAAATCAAGGAGGCAGATCGTAAGAGAAGCCAGTAAAATCAAGTAACAGTGTCTGGGTAAAGAATCTAGGATTTGAATAAGGTAGCCAGGAATAGTTTGAGACTGGAAAGGAGAACAAGGCTAGATAAGATCCAGAAGGAGAACACAAAAGTAAGAAAAAAAGAGTTCAAAGAGGATGAAACAAAAGGAAGTAAGTTAGGAAGCACCAAGAAGAAAAGTGTACGAGTCTGTGCTTGCCACTAGAATCTCAAATGCAGCAGAAGATTCTGAAGACTTGCTATCCCTTCAGCTGTTGTATTCCCCAACCTTTCTGCAGAGAGAGTACACAATCGCCATTGCCATTATCCACACAGGAATTAAGAACTTCCATCTGCTGTCAGTTATTCTATCAGTTCAAGTGGCAGTGGGATATACAGTGAGTCCTCAAGTTTCAGTCCTGCATCCTAGTGGTGGACAAAAGAAATGACAGCACATGAAGTTCTGTGTTCTGCTTCCTTTGTTAAAAAACCAAAACTCTAAACAACCCACAATCGAAATGCTCTTCTAAAAGTAGGAAAACCAAAGACTTCACAGTTAGGAAATTCCAGAACTAGATTTTCCTTGTAACTTTAATTTAATTCCACCTGTATATACATACAGTCTTTAGCTATATGATCATGCACTTTTTTTATCACCAAATTCTTTTGCATCCTATGCACAGAATATACATCCTCTGAGAATGAATCAGAACCTTGGAGAAGAAAGGTCTTGGGTGCACGTTGGGTATGAAACCTGCTTCTTTTGTTGCGAAAGTCAAAAGTGTAAGTATAAAAAAGAATACAAGTTATATTATCATTTTTAAAAGTTTTATAAATTAGTTGGAAAAGCCATCTCACAGTAGAGACGAATTATTCTCTTCTGATTCCATAACCTCAAAATGCAGAGCTGTGTGTTCTGTATTCAACCGCTAACACTGAATTACATTTCTATCAGAGCAGTCTATACAGATAGCCAAGCCAATGGAAAACATAAGCAGCTATAAGTTTGATGTCTATAGTATCTAATTTTAGTATCTGTCTGTCACAGTAGTATCCACCATTCATATTTTAATAACTGAATAATACCAAGAGGGTAGCATCTCAGAAAGGCCATAGCCACGTTCAGCTGAGAAAATACTACAAAGTGTGAAAACTCATAGTATAGACTAAGGTATGGGAAGGTGCCATGACTTCCCTCTTTTTGTGAGCTCAGGTACCTAAGTCAAAGCTGTAAGCGGGAAACTCTATTTACTTAGAAACAAGAGCTCAGAATCCTCTCTTGAGACTAGATACATATACAACAGTACATCAAGTACTTAAGCTGTAAATTTGGATGATGATTTTATCTGCATTTTCTAAAATGATCAAAATATTTTCTCATTATATTATAAAGCTGCATTGAAATTCTTTCTCATCCTGACAGGCTTCAAACTCATAACTTTCTGTAACAGCAGGCTAACCACAAAGGTGGTAGGTTGCTAAGAGAAAATGAGGAAGGCTTGAAAGTGGGAGAGACTAATGGGCAAAAGCATCAAAATGCAAGATTTGTGGGATCAGAAAAGAAAAATACAAAATAAATGCTTATCCAACAGTTTTGATTCCATAGTTTAAAAATACATGGGGTTTATATTCCTGATTCTACCCTAATCATTATTATTGTTTCTTGTCAAATAATGATTAAATTTAAAGAAATAGTTTTGAGCATAGAGACTTTTAAACTAAATTGCTTGTGTAATGTTTGAATTATAAAAGTATGCCCTCAATTTTTTGGACTCCCATTAATACTGTATTTTTTACTTCGCCAGTGACAAATTTGACAGAAACAGAAAATGCTCTTTCCTTGTGACTTTTTCTAGTGAAGCGAGATACAAATGTGAAACTCTGCCGCGTAAGGGCACAGAACTCAGCCCTTTCACTTCTTGCTTTACAGTACACTATTATAAAGTATCTAATGGTGGGAGGACTTGTCACCTTCTTTCAGATACTTGTATGTTTTATGAAAGACTTCTGCACTGTCGAGTGCCTGTTTTATTTGGGTTAGGCATATCTAGCATATCCCCCTTGGATTTGCCTCTTCAACAAATTGTTGATTGAATCCTGTATTCCTCATTCCTCTTGCACACAGCCAGAGAAGTCTGGGACTGGTTTGCCAAAGGGCTCATCATTTACGGGTGCAACTGAGAACATAGAAAGCAGTAGGAGAAAAATGCTATGTGCTCTGAAACCAGCAATTCAACTCTTTTTTGCTTTCACCTCTGTTTTACTTCTCCACTGTAAAATAGGGCTGTTGTAAAGATAAACCCATGAACAGCTTGTGAGACACATACTGAGTATAGTGGTGAACAGCACTGAGGGCTCATGAGTAATTACGTCTTCATAGGATTTGGATAGCATAAGGAAAGCAAAGCATGCTACCATGCACTGAGGAAGGAGGAGAGAAAATACTGACTCTGCTTATTAAGTGAATACCATTCATGTTGAGGGTTGATTAATATGTCAGGTGAAAAAAGCTATCGTGATCATGCAAAAAATCCGTTATAAACTCATAGGAGCTGATGGATACATAAAAAACCTTAGCATTGGTATTTTCCAAGTGTTTTGTGGTTGATTTATAATCTTAATTGTAAATTCATTATATAGATTTTTTTCCAACAGCTTTTTCTTACAGAATTAAGATCAAAATAGGACCTATGTTTAAATAGCTGCTGCAGTTATTGCCAAATTTGTCATGCAGGCTCTAAAACAATTTGATATGCAAGTTTTCAGGCAATTTCAAGAAATCAAATAGTGGTTTTACACTAATTCCTCACTGTAAAACATTTTTTTTGTTTTTACAAATACAATATGGAATGTAGAACAATTATGTCAGTACTTTATATCATGTATGAAGTCTAACCTTCAGTCTTCTTAGTGCCAATGGATCTATCCACATAACCTTACTTATGTGTATAAGTACCTGTACAATTAACATGACAGGTTGTTCTTTAGAAGCATACAAACCCAAATTTAATAAAGTAGAATGTACTTGTTATCACCCAACCATGCTCTCTCATTAATTAAATGCCATAATATCTAATATTAAAAGTAAAGTTAAGAATACAAAATCAGTCAGCTAAGCTTTTAACTTAGATGTGAAAACGGAGTAACTACAAATCCACAAATAGCCAAAACCAGGAACGCTGCACATGAGATGGGCTGAAAAAAGATTACAGTACGTAATTCATGTATCGAGCAGAGGGGGAGCAACCAGAAAAAAAAAAAACAAAACCTATTTGGGGGATACAAGGATCCCAAGTAGAAGCCAAAGGAAAAAAAAAAAAAAAAAGTAATTTTTACTTGTACATACATATTAATAGTAGAAATAACAAATAATTTATTAATCCCAAGCACAAAACCAAAACCACCTTGTCGACCTGCTCCTCACATTATGTCCTACCACTGGGTTACTAGCTAATACTGCCCAGAGACCTCCTTTTCGCAACATTTGAAGTATTGTGGATATGGTCTATATTGGAACATATCCAAATGCTGAATTCTCACCATTTTTACAAAACAGAAATATTGTTTTCTGAACAGTGCTGAAGTACCAAAGTAGTTGCTAAATATGTACAGGACAAAACATTAAGGAGAGCCAGGAGTTAACAATTTTGGACTCACTGTGCCAAACATTCAGGTGTACGCCTAAAGGCTTGGTGGAAGTTCCACATATTGGTCTGCTTATGTATTTGGTAGTATCTATCATTCAGGACTGAATGGTAGTTTACATATCATATGGTCATAATAAAGTAAAGAAGTTGGCACCATTTATCAAAAGACTAATTTCTACAGAAGGAGTGAGAGATAATTTGTCAGGGCATTCAGAGACTGTTGGACCACAGAGCTTTCAAGCACAGCACTGCCATTTTTGCAGCCTTTGACCACCTCTTGCCAGAGCGTTCAAAATTCCCGTAGGTAAATGAAAGGTTCTTAGGTGGAAAAAGAGAAAGGAAGGTCTCAGACTCTAAAACTATCTTAAACATTTTTGTATCTCAAAAGGTGTAATCTTCATTAATAATAAAATATCTCCCTGCTTTAATTATTTTAAATCTGAACAAATTTTAGCATATACCTTCAACAAGACTATGAGCTACTGATGACTAAAGGGTTGTTTCAGTAGCAATGAATGAAGAAAATGGAATAAATGGATTATAAAAACCCAAGAGCAGTAAGAATAAACCAGATGTATATTATCATAGAGTACATGTGTGATGAGGAAGTTCATTCTAGCAAGTCAACTCTTATGGACAAATAAAGTGTTGCCATTAAAATTCAGTAAGCTTTTGCCAGTATGCAGATCTTTGAAGATTCTCAGATCAGTGACGCACCTAATATAAAATCTATACGATGAGATTGTATTTTTATCAGTTTTGAACCTCTTCTAGTCAGTTCAGAAACCTTGAAGATACTTTTTTTATTTTACATGTCTTTATAGTGTATCTTGATAACATTTTGTACTGAATCCCATGATAAGCATCTTCTTATTAAAAATACTAACTTCAGATGTTCATGAAAATTTCAGCATCACTGACTTTTTCTTTAAAAATGTGCCCTAAGTCATTCATCAGCTATTTCACATTTGTTTAAACAGTGTAGCTCCTACGAAATGAACTACACTAACTGACAAACAATGAAGAGTTTCTAGTAGAGAATGTATGCTTTAGGAGTCTCTGACAAAGTTTAACAAATTCAAAGTGCACATGTATGTATACCTACAGCCATATTATCCAAACAAATGCACAGTGGTCTTTAATAAAATAATGAATGCCATACGCTTTACTTTCAATATGAAAACCACAAATCATTCTTTTCTGTTTAGAAATAGAACTACACATTTCTTTCCATAGAAAAAGTAATAAATGACAAGGGAAATAAAAATGAAATTAATTTAACCATAGGGAGGTGGGGGTAAGCCAAGTTAAACCAATGAAGCATTTTATCCTTAGGATTATGGGTATCAGTATTTCTGGAAGCTCTATGTTAGCTACATTTCCCTCTTCTAATGATTTTAATTTCTGGTTGGGATTGGGGGGCGGGGGGCACGACAACAGGGGAGCGAGGATTGAGAAAGAAAGAAAGAAAAGCAATTTAACATTAAAAGAAGTTTCATATGAAACACAAGCACCTGGATGTGTCTTGCTTGTTCCTACATTTTCTCAGATGTCACTCAGTTTGCGACTTGTAAAACAAATTATTATTTTTCTCTGAGGTAGGCTGTGACACGATTTAGTCACCGAGTTCCAGGAAAGCAGAGGTTTGTACTTTTGAGCTCTCACCTGGCATCCCAATACTCCGAACAACATCACCTCCCGCTAGCATTTTAATGAACTTCTTGAGAAAGTTGGGTGGCGACGATCCCTAGCACGGAGCGCCGGCTTTGAGAAGCGCCGCTGCCGGGGCCAGCCCCGCGGGCAGGGGCAGGGGCAGGGGCAGAGGCAGGGGCAGGGGCAGAGGCAAGGCAGGGTCAGCGGCAGGGGTAGGGACAAGGGCAGGGGCAGGGGGCAGCGTCCCCCCCGCGGCCCCCCCGCTCCGGCCCGGGCCCGGGCCCCCCCCCCCGCGGGGCGCCCCCTGCCCCCCCCCGCCTTTCAAACGGCGGAGCCCTCCCCCCCAGGCACCCCCCCCCCCAACCCCCCACTCCCGTCACTCCCCCCGCGGCCGGCAGCCCGCCCCGTCAGCCGAGGAGCGAGGACCCCCCGCCGCCCCCGCCCGCCCGCCCCGCGGGCGCCGCCTTGCCCGGCTGCCTCCTCCGCGCAGCCCCCCGGCGCCTCCTCCCGCTCCGGCGGCGCCAGGGGCTTCTCGGGCTCCCGGGCCACCTCCATCCCGCCGGGCACCGCCTCCGCCTCCTCCTCCTCCTCCTCCAGGGACTCCACGTAGAAGACGGTGCGGGGCGGCGGCGGCGGCCCCGGCCCGTGCCCGTGCCCCAGCCCGTGCCCCCCGCCCGGCCGGCCGCCGGCAGGCAGCAGCGTCCCGTTGGGCGGGCTGGCCGTGGTGGCCGCCGAGGAGGAGGCGGAGGAGGCGGATTTCTTCCAGAAGACGCTGTTGCCTCTCTCCTGGCTCTTCAGCAGGCGGCTCTGGCTGGGCCCCCAGTGCTCGAAGCTGCTGTCGGGCGGCAGGCAGCCGCCCCCCGCCGGGCCGCCCGCCGGCGAGGGGTGGCTGAACAGTTTCCAGCGGAGGCGCAGGATGTGCTTCACGTCGAAATCTTTCCTGCCGGAGCCGGAGGCGCACGCAGAGCCGGGCGGGCGGGGAGCGGCCCCGCTCCCGGCAGCGGCGGCGGCGGCGGCTCCTCCGGGCAGCGCTGCGCCTGCAGGGCGAGGGGTGGCAGCCGCCGGGAGGAGGGAGATGCGCGCACACACCAGTACGGAGAGAGAGGGAGGATGGATGGAGCGATGCACAGAGCCGAGAGGAGGTAGAGACAGCCAGCAGGGAAGGGAGAAGGAGAGAGGGAGAGATGCCCAGAGCCCTCAGGGGAGACAGGCACTTGCGAGGGAAGAGCGGGCGATGGAGGCTGCGAAGACGCGCTAATCTTATTAACGGGGGAGAGAGCGGAGCTACAGCCCGGAGAGGACCGGCGGCGGCAGCCACACTGGCAGGCAGGTGGCTCTTCCTCAGTCTCTTAGAGCTCCGTGACCGAGTGCAGCCAGAGAGGGAAAAGTCACCTGGAAGCCTATCTCCACCTCCCGCCTTCCCATCCCATTTCTCAGGGGAGTCCCATGCCTGCAGTTATCTGGGATGGCAAAGACTGAGAGCTGGCTCGGAGAGAAATCGAGGCTCCTTTATATACACTGTACGTAGGAGAGAAAAAAAAAAAAATCATGCCCGTGAGGCTGTCAAGGTCCTCACTGTGCAATTTTCTATCTATCTCAGTGCCTCTCACCGAGCCGCCCCCTCCCTTGCATGTGACGCAGATGTGCTCTGGGCCGCCAGTGTGAAGAGACAGAGGGGAAAAAAAGATGCTTCGGTCTTCCTCATGCAAGTAAGTCAGCAGGTCTCTAACTAGCCCTCATAGCTTCCCCCTCCCCTCTCTCCGATGCAGGTCTCCTCACCTTGGTATTTTGGTTCTGACACCACTGTGTAATACGGGGAGCAAAATAAAGCAAAAAAACAAATGTGGCAGCAGCAGTAAACACAAGAGCATGAATCATGAGTATGAACTTAATAGACTGCATGCAGACCAGATGAGGTTACAGGTTAACAATTTATTCTGCAGGCTTCATTCATTAGCCTGTTGGCTCAGTGTTGCTGTACCAGTAGAAAACATTGGCTAGAGGGACAGTGTGTCAAACAGAAATAGCACTACACATCTGCTTCTTACCTTTTATATCTGCTCTTAATGCTGTCTGACAGTGCTAAACCCAAGGGAGGTTCCTTCACAACAGAGAGATCTGCTTAGGAACATCTGCCCACTTGGGAGAGGTGTCACAAAGTACACCGTGCATCTGGGACATAATTACAGAATGAAAAGCTTAATGGAGAAATGTAGGAGAGGCATATGGGGGCAAAACCACACAGCATATCATCACCTGCTAGCTCATAAATCCCCATGCACGAAAGGTGGCCATCAATAAGTTAATACACAGAATGCTTGCAATCTATCTGTAGTATTTTAGTATTTCAGAAGAAGATTCATGCCTAAGAAAATGATGAAAAGGATTCTATTTCCCTCCAGGTACTCTTTGCATTGGCCAACTTTACCCATGCACTCATGAGCTATCAAAAGTTTGTTATGCTAACTCCTTGTGAATTCAGGAAGTAAGGTTGAAGGAATTCTTTCCTTCAAGGTGGAATGTTTTAAGTCCACATTCATAAAACACTATAGCTTGAAAATTCCTCCAGAGAAACAAAAAAGTCAAACATTAATTAACAATTTTATTACAGTTTTATTTAGTTTACCACTGAAGTAGTGCTTCTGCGTACAAACCAATACTAAGTTTTCCGTTTTAACATTGATAAATTTCTGGATTTAACAGAAAAAGAAATTAAAGACACAAAGTCCTACTTTCAAGGGAAGAAAAAATGCCACTGTGCATTTTAAATATTGATTTATGCTACAACAGCTGGACTGCAAACTCTCTAGTGCCTCAATTTTGCTCTCAGTATTCAGTGATAAAAAAAGACAAAAACCATTCTGAAGCAAACAGAAGAGACAGTTCATTTTTATCCAGGAACTGATGTGACTGAATATGTGCTGCTTGGGAGAGCAGCAGGAATAAAAGCCTAAAAATCTTCGTCTAGAATAGGACAGATGAAGCTTTCATCATTTCAGAGACTTTACAAATGCATATCTTATGACAATATATGTGAAAGCACCTATAGTGAATCCTGGTTACTTAATGTCTAGCTACAAGCTCTAAAAGATGTGGATATGTGCATATAAAATAGCTTTAATCAATGAATACATAGATAGACAGTATGCTATCTATTCTGTGTTTAATACCTCTTAACTGATTAGGAATATTCAGAAATATTCTGATTTGAGGAGAATTATATAATTTTTTTGCCATATTATAAAACTTAGACATTTTAAAATCTGCATTAATATTTTAGTTGATATTTTGATGTGAGCAGCTGATAGGTTAGATTTTCTAGCTTTACTTCTATTACGTAGATAAATATAAATAACAATACATTTCAATGAAATTGTTCTTCTAAATATACTTCAGAGGTCACTCAATGAATATATTACAGTATCACCCAAGAAAGTGATTCAGTTTTTTATCACCTTTCCAGCACAAGCTAGCAAACGATTATAAGGAAAAAAAGTAAAAAGTATTTTAAGTTATTTGTTATTCATACTTTTTTAATTTCAGTTACATCAGTAACTCTCTTTAATATTTTAGGACATAAACATTTTTTGCAAGTGAGAGATACGTGAAATTGGTATGTAAACCTGATTTTTTGTGAATGAAGATGTATGAACACTTCTCTATCATAAAATGAAATCTGGAAAACTCTTGATTTTCTTAGTTCATATCACATTCACAATTATTTTGTCAATATAAACAAAAGCTACCCCCAAAAAAGCTACACTGGAGAATTAGCCATTATCACTACATATAGTTAGTGAATAAATTTGTTTCCTGAGCATGAAGAATGAAACAGTTTGGTTTACTTAGTTTTTCATAGTTTCATATCTTCATATTTCCCTGCGAACATTTTTGACATATGCCAGTGAGGCAAGGAACATATTCTAGATTATTGCATGCAGGATGAACAGAAAATATCTTGGGTTTCAGCTGAAAGTTCTTGTACATAAAAAGATTAACTTAACACTATAGGTCTAGACTTGCTTCTCCATCCAGGAGAAGAAAAAATGGTTCTCTACTGGAGTTCTAGGGACCTTGCTCATATGAATTACAAGTACAGTAAAATAATTAGTTTACTAGTCAAATATGTCTTAGTGAACCCATACAGGCTTGACATAAACATATGAACAGAATTGTGAAAATACATGTGTCTCAAAGTTGTTGAAGCGAAACATTTTGATGCCTAATAGCCTTCCATCCCTGCCTTACACATGCCATAAAACATAGCCAAGATAATAATGAGCAGGTAATCTGTCAAGTGTCTGTTGGTTGCACTCTGGAACATAGTGTATGGCACTGTATTTTTTATTAAACAGCATGTTTCTGAACTTCCTCACCTGTTGTAGTTTCTCCAGATTATTCATAATCACTCAAATCTTGAATAACTTTACAGTCATTGCTTAAAAGTGCTCATGAGACTTTTTTCTGTATCTATTAGTTAGGCAAACAGATGAAAGTGGTGGATCTTTATGTCCCTGTTATGAGTCAGATTCCTGACACTTTCTCTCTCTGTTTTTTTGTCTTTCTAATGTTCTTCAGATGAATTAAATTCACATAGTCATGTCCCTAAGGAAGTATCATGCTCATATTTTATAGGGAAAATGGCCTAAGGATATATATTCTTTTAATAAATCCTCCAAGTAGTAAAAAGCACTTCCAAAGAGAAGGACCTTGAAGTGGGTATCCAAACTGGTCGAATTTGATTAACCCTCTTTTTTCCTTCTTTCCATTGCAAAGCTTTGGAGAATAATTTATTTCTGAGTTTCAGATGTTTCGTGGTAAGCTGTTTATATGTTGTACCCTGTACCGCAGGAAGAACTGGTGGATCAGGAATAAAGTTGAATTGTAGTTGCAGTTACCGATTGCTAAACCAAGCAACAGAGGAACCATCATGAAGGGTAATTTGCTAACAGTACCCTTAGGGTTATGAATACTCCTAATCTATCTGAGTCTCCACATTACATTTAAATAGATAAAAGACATATAGCAAGTGAGTCTGAAGGTGATGAGCATATATGTTACTGTGGAATTATATTATTAATAAGAGAAGGGATATACCTCTTCAGCAAATTAAAAGGATAAGGGGCAATTTTGTTATTGAGTTTTAACACGTCATGTATTTTTAATCCAGAAGATGCTAGATCTTGATGAAAAGAAGCAGAAAAAAAGACAGGAGACATCACTGTGCTTTGAATAAGGATTATACTAGAATGAATGGCTTTAAAAATGCAGAAATTCTCACATGCGTGAATGAACATGTACTTCAGCTAGAAAGATGATGGTTTTGTAGGTGGTTAATTATGCATTCAGAAGCAAGAATATGAGGGTGTTAAAAAGATGCTGTGAAACAGATCTATAGAATACTCAAGGAAAAGAAAGTAGGGAAAGAAATTGATGGGACTGGATTTCCATTGAGAGATCAAAACTTACTGAAAAAAGTGGCAGTGCGCTAAGTGATAAACAAATAAATAATGTATTAGACTTATTCTTTATACTTTTGTTGTGTACAAAGCCTTTGAAAAAGCTTTATGAAATGTAGATATATTCTGAATCAGTTTAGGTAAGTAAACTGTGAAACACTGGGAAAAGATGGTAGTAGTGGGAAACGAAACTGTTATTTTGTATATAATGTAAACATATAATGCTGAAGCATTGCTGTAAGTCAGCAAGAGGAGTTTCAGGTTGAGCTGATTTTCCTCCCATAGTACTATATTTTGATATATCCTAAATACTATAAATATGTCTACACTTATTAGCTATTCTTTTCTAGTGCAAGAAAGGAATAACAAAAAGACAAACAGTAAACCAGAACTGATATGCTTCTCATCTCTTGTGTATGGCTTTTTGTAGTGAGTTTTCAGCTGAGGTGGAACTTCTGGGGATGGGTTTTGCCTTCTAATAAGTTAAAAGGTTAACTGATGTTATTTCGCAAAATTAACAGTGAGTTGGCACAGCACAGGATAGATTTCTGTAACTGTGGTGACATGAATAGCTACATTTATTTCAGGGAGTAACAAAATTTACTTCTCCATAGTTGTTGTTTACTGCCTCCTTAGTAATGCTGGGTAAAATAACAATATATGAGTTGCCCCCAGTGGCGATTTGAACAGGTGCATTTTATTTTGCATTGCAGGAGCCTAGAAGAGCACAGTCAGTTATCTTATATTAGCTTGAGGGACAGTCACTTCTTAAACTTTCATTATGTTCACAAGCAGTTGTATAAACACACCCTAAAGCAGTTCTTAAATGGTCAGAGAATTTCACTTAGGAAGAGTAAATGCTACACGATTTGTCATGGATAAAGATTGACAAGTAAACTAGGGCTAGAGAACATAAAATTATGAAATCAGAGAAATAATAATAATAATAAAAGCAGGCATATTAATGAATATTAAGGTTCTTCAATTCCAAAATCAGTTCCTACAGTTTATTTGTTCGCAATGGTTGCCAGTTCTCTTGAGATAAACATAGTTTTCACTTGCAGTTCCCAAGCTTGCTATGGACTACCCCTATTTGAAAAATGTGTCATGCCTTCTTTCCCAAATTATGGTCAAGAGAAACAGCTGAACTCTATCTAGTACAGGTTTGGCAGAGCACACACCTTTGTGCTCCTATGCCGTACTCCACATGATATCCTTAGACCTTACCATTTGGAAGCTGCTCATCTGTCCCATTTGCTGATTCACTTGGAAGCTGTTCCTACCTATTTTTATGTGATAGAATGTCTTATTAAAATCACTATGTTTTTATTTAAATCTAACACTTTTAGCAGTGCTTCTATGAATGATATCTTATCAATCTCTCTGTGGAAATTATGGTGAAGAAAAGAAAATTGGTTGTTTTTTCTTAGCTAGATTCAATAATAGTTGCTGTCATTTTTTCTGTGACTCAGAACCTTCTTAGAACTGGTTTGCTTTCATGTTATGTTCAAAAAAGATGCAGTTTCCAGCTGATTTTTTATTTAACATTTATTTTTCAACCTGAAGTAAAAACTTCTGTCAAATATTATGTATTAGCAAATGACAATAAGGGAGACACCCATAGTTTGAAAAACAGGCTATATAAAAAAAAAAGAAATATCTAGGATTTTACCACTACACATATACTAGTAAATGAAATTAGACTTAATTTAAGTTAAACAGAGCCAATGGAACTGTCATAAGATGGTCAATACTGATACGGCATTATCACAATCATTAAAATGGTTTTGGGTTGTACAAACTAGCATCTCACAAACTAGTTCAGGAGTTAGCATAAGTCAGGAAACACACTTAATAGCTACTTTGGATATAGCCATGTTTTAGAAAATAAGAGAATTTAGCCATATGGAGGTAAATTGTGCCATGCCATTTGGCCTGAGTCCCAGAGTCTGAACAGAGCAGAGAACAGGCACTGGGTGATTTTGTTTACTGTTCTACACATAACCTTATGAGGCTTGTACTTCAGCTTATAGGTTCTTCTGAAGTTTTAAAAAAATATTATTTCAGGGGTTTTCACCCTTGAAAACGTTTTAGTATTTGACAAAAAACAAAAGACTCCTAGATTTCTCTTAAGAGCCAAGACCAGTTGGGATAACAGCAGATTTGTAATGTCGCATCGTTGGAGAAGTTACTGTTTGAGTAAGTTTCCTTCCAAGTCGGTATATATTTCTCCAGCATCTGAATAAGCAGCAATCTTAATCAATGTCAGAAGACATTGGGATGTACGAAAGTGAATACAGGCAAGTCACTGAGTATGAAGGAAAGAAGTTGGCTGGTTGAGATGAAGAATAAGCATGTTTTTGGTGTTCACCCACAACTGATAGGAGGTATTTTGTAATGTCTCTCTCTGGATAGGTTGTTTTAAAAGAGATGATTATTTTTTTTTATAAATCTGACTTACAATTTTATTTATTGCTTTATTTTATGAGAAAACTTTTATCCCTGTAAATTTATTTAAAAAAAAAATTTTTAAGTAAAGGATTTGGATTATTTTAAAGAATTTTGTGTAATATTATTTTTTAAAAAGAAAATATCTACTGTACTACACTATACTTAGAGTTTTATTTTGAGGAATACATAGATGAATAGGATGTAATTGCTCAGATTAACACTTGCAGTAACAAGTGTAATAATCATTTTATATTAAAGTTTTGCTATTTCAGAAATAAAGTGAAGAACAAAATACTGCCATCTAACAGTGTTATTGTTGTATGCATTTAAATTCATATTTTCCTCCTGCAGCCTGCAATTAAAGTAAAATATTTTGAAGTACAGAACAGCAATTAACTTCTATTAATGTTAAAAATGAACTTGTATTTTTTTATTTGCCATTGAAAAGTATAAGCAAAAGTTCTGTAATTAAGCTGCATCAAGATAAAATCAAATAATCTACAAATTTCTTTACATCTCATTCACACAGAATTACTTAAGCAGTAAATCTTGTTGCTCTTCAAATGCCTGTTACTAAGACTGAGTATTAAAGCAAACAACTTACTATGATCATGACCTCTCCTCAGTTTTTCTGCAATTCAGTCTCATTGCCCTTTGGGTATAGCTTCCTGTCCATACTTCTTTAATTTCTTACAAATACATGCACTTATAGGAGAAGCATTTCCCTATTTTCACATGTGTCTCATAGTATGTAAGACCCCTGTCCACACAGAGGTGTACTCTGGCCGCTTGAGTTGTTATTTAACATCAGAATTCTACTGCCTTATACTTCCCATATTTTCTAGGCTCACTAGATGGGTTCCTAGACTGAAAAAGTGTATAGTTCCAGTTTAGGAAGTCACATTTTTTTCCCACAAAAACTAAACTTTCTAGTTGCAATTAAGATAGTTGTTGCTTGTACCAAGTGCCTTATCATCACATTAATAAGATTAATTGAAAATTTTACATTGCGGAGACATAGACATCGCTTCTGTTAAATAGAGGAATCTTCCTTTCTGGGAAACATAACAAAGAAATACACATATAGTAATGCTGGTGGGGAATCGCTGAAGGCCATTTTAATTGTAAAGTAACTGTTAATGACACTTAAATCTTTATTTACTTTATTTATTTTTGATTGTATCACAATCAAATAACTCATTCAAAACATCAGCAAGAAGTTACACATTTCTTGCAGAAATGTGTTTTTTCTTTAAAAGAATACTTCAGCACTTAATATAAGGCAATAAAATAAGCTCTTGTATGCTTCTCTTGTCCTTTCTTTTTGAAAAGGAAAGATGGGGCTTTGTTTATGATGACATGTACATATGGTCTTTCATTTGTTTACATTCAGTGTCTGACCAAATTTAAAAAACCACATATTTGAGAATGGTTTTTTTTTAATCTTCTTATTCACAGTTTCAGTTGAACTGTGTGTCCCAAAGAATATACTTTTTTTTTTTCCCTTGAAAAATGTTTTGTGATTCAGATGACGTTATTGTAATTGCTTGAACAATTTGAGAGGATAGTTTTCAATCCAAATGCCATGATGCCTACAGTAATAAGTGTTAACATTACAATTTAAGATCACAGATTGGTTGAAATTTTCTCTTTTTAACTACATAATACAGAAGCAGAAAGGGTGTGGACACTTTTTTTCCCATATTTTACAGTGTTATATAGTTGACGTTTCACATACTTCTAGTTGTTCTTGTATGTAGAACTGTTTTCCTACTGTGTTTTCTCTTGATTTTACCTAATGAACTACAGTATGTTTTTAATCCCTTGGCCACAGTTTTTCATACTGGCAGAATGTCATAGATTTCAGTGTCATGAGACTGTAACTTCTGACATGGCAAGTGTGTTCTAATTTCATGTTTAGACATAGTCACTTTGTCAAGAAAAGTCTAGACATAAATTACTCTGTAGAATTAAAAAATAGAGATGAACCTAAAACAAATTTTAATCCTTTCTCCTCAAAGCTGAGTGAACTCTAACTATTTCTGACAGATATTTTTCTGTTTTTTAAAAAATGCTTATGAAGAAAGTCCACATTTTTCCTAATTTATTGCAGTATATTTTAGCAGTTACATAAGTTTGCATATAAATTAAATATATATGTAAAGTTGAGATGTGATATCTTGCTTGTAGCTGCAAGTGTATGAAATAAGCACTGACATAATTTTCTTTATTTTGATATAACTTGAGTTTGGCAATTGGATTGCTACAGCATGTAAGTAATAAGGAGGCATAATTAACAAAGAAGGTCAGTAACTGGGCTGCTCTGGTGGCCAGAACATGTGTTACCTGTCCAACAGGAGTTATAGGAGCAGTACAAAGTAGTATCTTTATATATGCTTTAACTTTAATAGGAAGAAACCAACAAAAACCAAAGTTTTTTTGTTTCTGATGGTCTGAAGGAGGGGACTGAAGAAAACCCTAATCGACAGAATCATTCTGGTAACCTTTTGGGTGATTTTCTTATTTGCCCCAAACATTTGCATGTGCTGTTTGACAATCAGGCTGTAGTTTTTAAGTGAGGGTAATAACAATCTTTCATATTCTTTTAAGCTAAAAGTGCATTTCTGTCAGCAAACATTGTGTTTGGGGTTTTTTTGAAGATAACTTCAGTTTCCCAAGATCATTTGAATTTTAATGTGGTCTCCAAAGACTTGTCCAATCTGAAGTGATCTGCAAATTGAATGGTGTACCCTATTTTCTATTATAAAATAAATGTATTGAACAGTACTGAAGTAAAGACAAATATCTATGTAAACACACTCAACATTTTTTCTTGTTCTACTCTGAGCAATGAATAACAGCTGAGTACAGTTTTCCAACCATTTATACACTCACCTTGCAGCAGATTTTTCTTCACTGTAATTTTCTAGGTAGTTTAAGAAAATTGTACCAGGCACTATCTGAAATACCTATTATTTTTAACATACTAATGAGATGAGGTATCGTGTTGAAGGAAATTTGTTTGTTATGGCATGATTTATTGGCTGACAATAAACATCTTTTGATTTTCCATATCTTTGTACTAACATATTTTTCATCAGCTGGAGTTTTTCCCCTTTTTAAAAAAATCAGCCATTTTTCTAAGTACTCTGCAGAAAATTTCATCAACCTGATGAAATTTCATCTGACTTACCTAAGTACCTCTCTTTCCTTATTCTGTGTCGGTGTGATGTCCATTCATGCATAACTTTCTTAATGAAAACTGAAGCAGGGAAGGTGTAAACACTTCATCCTTCCCAGTGTCAATAGTGTTTGGTGTTCCTAAAGTAATGACTCAACTTTTTCTGCCTATCCTTTTGCTTCCAATAAACTGACAGGATGTTTTCCCTTCCTAGTTAGATTTTTCCTGTGCCTTGGCTGCCCTGGCTACTGTTAATTTATTGATGGCAAGGCAATGAATACTAGCCCAGTGGTCAAACGGAAGAAGACTGCTTAAATTTAGGCATTTTAATAAAAGATTAGTTTTTAAGATAACTAGTAATAGATGTGCAAAAATGAGCCAGTAGTAAATTAGCAGTTAAGCATTGTAGACAGTTAAGAGTAAAAATCTTTCCCTTGTTCTCTTTCATCCACGAGTGTAATTGAGCCCTCTGACTTTTCCCTAAGGTGGTGCTTCTATACTGTTACTCAGCTATGCAACCCAGGTTACAATGGTTTCTGATTGTGTCTGAACTGGTCACCATGAATTTTCTTCATAATCAATGGAAAGAAGATGACATCTCCAAAGGATGGCTCATTGTAACTATCTCAAACATCTGTGTAGGGTGATATGAACCAATCTCTGGAAGTTATCACTGTTAATTGCAATAGTAGAATAAGGTGATGAGCTGTTATTTAAACAGCTACAATGTAGATATCAAAGAAAATTTACTGTATCCAAAATTCCAACTTTTTTTTTTTAATTTCATGTAATTGAGAGCTAATGCTTTCAGCTGTTCACAGATGGTAATTATGGAGAAGAAATAACATGCACTTCTAATCCATTTTACTTGATCTTAAAAGTCTGAAAATGGACAGATAAATGTCGTTACTCAACCAATACTGCCAACTTTAATAGAACTAATCATGTTTTGTTTGTGGGGTTTGGGGTTTTGTTTGTTTGTTTTGCAGTCATTTCAGATCAACATAATAATTTTGAAGTGAATAATGGTATTGTTTTCTTAGAACTGAAATTCTTAACTCTGGTCAAGACTTTTCTGGAAAATGAAATTTTAAAATTTACATTCCTTTACTATTTTGCTCAGTATGAAAGCAACTCCATTTTGTTCATATAGTTTCATCATTCATATAGGTTTAATGCTAAACATGCGTCTCTGATGATGTTCAGGAGATACATTATTTTAGTAATTATTCTGAGTTTAAGGTTTACAGTATACAGAATCTGAATAAAATTATAAATTTGGAGAAAAGGCATTCGAAGTTATAGTGTCATAGCTCATGACATAGCTCATTTATTTATCCTGGATATCTGGGTGGTCATTTCATCTCTTTCTCAACATTTTTTTTTACCACTGCTTTGTCTTCAAAGAAGGATGTCCTACAACCACAGTTTTATGTATGACACACAGTCAAAAATGGCTAAGTTTGGCTGGCAAAGAAATTGCTATTTTATCTATTCAGAGAGACACTCTCCTTTTAAGCCAATTAAGCATATGAATTTAAGCACAGAAGTGGAAAATGGTAAGGGGGTTACTGTGCAGACTTTGCCTATGCTATCAGTATGTATTTTTGCAAACACATGAATGTCAATACAGAATGCTGACATACATGAATATAAAAAAGG
Source organism: Gorsachius magnificus (assembly GCA_034008185.1). NCBI lineage: Eukaryota > Metazoa > Chordata > Aves > Pelecaniformes > Ardeidae > Gorsachius > Gorsachius magnificus. The sequence continues at coordinate 44,095,912 of CM067081.1, forward strand.
AAAGAAAACTAACTACATTTAGATATCCCTATTTTAAAAGTGTTGTGGCTGACATCAAGTATACTATAGACATTATGAGCAATTTAAAGAATAAAAAAAAAAACAAACCACTTTTGACCTTCACAAGTATCAAAGCTGCAGCAAGATGCATAGTATTCTTCCAAAAATGTTACTGAGTGGTATTAAATCAAATTTGTTTTGTCTTTTTTTCATAAAGTAGTAGCAAATAAGGTTATGAAATATTGTTTAATGAGGTATAAAACCAATTATACTACTACAATTTAATTTTCCTATTATTTAAGATACGTCTGAAGTAACTGTAGACCTAAAACAAAATTGAAGCATACTCAAAATTATTCCAGACTAAAAACTTTCACTATGACACTAACTTATATTCAAGAAGTTAAAGCTCTTCTTGTCGTGGTTTAACCCTGGCTGGACACCAGGGGCCCACCAAAGCCGCTCTATCACTCCCCTCTAACCAGACAGAGGAGAGAAAAAGTAAATCAAAAAGGGCTCGTGGGTCGAGATAAGGACAGGGAGAGATCATTTTATCAGTTACCATCATGGGCAAAACAGACTCCACTTGAAAGAAATAATTAATTTATTATCAATCAAAATCAGAGAAGGAGAGGAGAAAAACTGCTAGATCTTAAAAACCTTTCCCCCCACCCCTCCCTTCTTTCTGGGCACAACTTCACTCCCAGCTTCTCTACCTACTCCCCCCCAGCGGCACAGGGGGATGGGAATGGGGGTTGAGGTCAGTTCATCACACGTCGTCTTTGCCACTTCTTCTTCCCTAGGGAGAGGACTCTTCCCCGCTCATGCGTGGGGTCCCGGCAGTCCTCCACGAACTTCCAAGGCCAATAATTTGGGGTCCCCTGCGGGGTCACAAGTTCTACCGGCAAACCTGCTTCGGCGTGGGCTCCTCCCCCCACGGTCCGCAATGGCTTGCCAGGAACCTGATCTGGTGCAGGCTTCCCATGGGATCACAGCCTCCTCCCTTCAGGCATCCACTGCTCCATTTTGAGGTCCTCCACGGGCTACAGGTGGAGATCTGCTCCACCGTGGACCTCCATGGGCTGCAGGGAGACAGCCTGCCCCACCACGGTCTTCACCATGAGCTGCAGGGGAATCTCTGCTCTGGCGCCTCGAGCACCTCCTCCCCCTCCTTCTTCACTGACCTTGGTGTCTGCAGGGCTGTTTTCTCTTGCATCCTCTCACTTCTCTTCCCTCTCCGGCTACTGAGCCGCAGATGATTTTTTTTTTCCTTCTTAAATATGTTATCACAGAGGTGCTTCCACTGTCGCTGATTGGCTTGGCCTTGGCCAGCAGCGGACACAGGGAATACTTCTAGCAGCTTCTCACAGAAGCCACCCCTGCAGCCACCTCACTACCAAGACCTTGCCACAGAAACCAAATACACTTCTAAATTCTAAATCACATCATAGTAATACCTCAAACAAGATATTTTCTATAAATGAAATTATCTTAAATTGTGCAATTCTTAAAATGTTAATTTAATTGATTATGTTAATAAATTTTAAAAGTAGAAAACCTTAACTAGTTTTCATCCTTGTTTTTAGATTTCTTTCAAATTTCCTTAGCATAATGATTGTGAAGGCTGTGTTAGCTTTACTGTACAAATGGTAACCCTCTTTTTCTGAGTCATTTCATTTGGGCCCCTTCTATCATAAAGGAAGAGACTGTCAGTAAGATGTGAACAACTTAGGAGTGGAAGGCAATTATTTATTGGCTAATACATGTGGTAGATAGCTGCAACCAGTAAGCTACTACGTAAAGCATTAATATGCTTGCCATCCTTAATACTGATCCATGATGAGTCTCAGTTGACTGGGCAGTTAGTAGTCAGATGGGAAAGACCTTCCTTGTTCTTTGAACAGGCTGATCCTTGCTGTTGATGAACTTTTTTCAGGATTTTATATTTTTTCATGTCAGCATTTTTCATACTGAATCTCTGACCCGCTGATTATCACTGTCTCAACACCTACACTTCTTTGTCCCCTCCTCCCTTTTTTTGATCTTCCATGACCACTTACTTCCTCACACTTAAAATAATTTCCTCAGCAAAATGGTGCCAAAGTCACACAGCTGTGCTGCATGAAACTAAGCCTTGGATCACAAACAGCTGAACCCATTGGTCAAGGGTTACACTATTATACTGTAATTTGTGTGACCATTTCTATAGAAAGTATCTGGTTTATTGTATTAAAATTGTAATAATTGTCAGTTGAAGTAATTAGAAAATTTAGAGAATACATGTTCAAGCCTAATAAAATGTGGATTTCAGGTTCAGTACCTTAAATTTGTCTTCAGAAATTTCTGAAAGCTTCATTTCTTAACATTGGTATAATTTTAATTTTTAGAGAGAAATAACTCATTTTTTGAAACAAATTGAAATAACTTCTTCAATGTTAAATATAATTTTTTTATTTGTGAATATTTGTCTTAGTACTTTTAAAGATAGCTGCCCACTGATATTCACAAGATACCACCAGGGAATTTAGGAAATACAGGTGCTCTCACAAAATACCTAACATTTGATCATATATTAGATCTCTCTGTTAAGTAGGCTGTATGTCACTCTTGAATAAACTGGCTCATATACTTTTTAAATATTTATTCAGAAAACTGTGCATCAAAATCAAATTTGAATTTCAGATATACTTTAAACTTTGTTGAACACCACTTATGTCTTGGCAATAGAAAAATGTATTCCATTAAGTGGAATTTATGTGAAATACTGTCCTGATTAAATGTAAATTAGTATTCATTAACATTTGTCAGTAAACATTTCTTGGAAAGCATGCCAGTATAGCATTCATTTTTATTCACATAAATAGCAAGGAAAGTAATAATATGTTACATTTGCCTCAGGTTTTCCATTTCAAAACAATTTATAAGCAAGGCAGTGAAGACCCAGAAAAAAAATTTTACAAGACTTAGTACTGCAACAGTTGTGTTAGGTAACCAGATTCAATATTTAATTTTTAAGGTTAAATTGGCATCTTAGTTACATTTATAGTATATATATCACATAGTTGTAAATAAGGACTCCCACCCATCTGATGGCCAGGAAACCTAGGAAGAATGGAAATGTAAAATAACAACTAAAAAGAAAAGGATTTAACTGAAAGTGTCATCTACAGGGGTTAAGGGAGATCTAAGACATGAATTAGGCATCTTCACTGAAGACAGCTTCAGAGCTGAAAGCCCTCTCATGAGGTTTTGACCAAATTGCAAAGGAGTTTATAGTATGACCTTTTTTTTTTTTTTTTAAACTGGTCATAAAATATCTAGGATATTTTTGTTGATAAGAACACAAATGTAAAACTCAAAATTTGAAGGAATATGCTGAAAAACATAAAAAGTCATTATTTACATGTAAGGTCAGGTCTTTTTTTATTGATTTCTAGGTTGTCCCACATAATGCAATTTTTTTTTTTTAGTTTTTTTCTTTTCTTTCAACAAATTTAAGCTAGAGTGTTGAACAAGGCACTTTCTGTAAGGCAATGAGTGAATTTGTGAAGCATTGCCTACTTAGGAGTTCCAAAGTCACTGCATTCATCCATGTCTCCAGCAGTGGACTGCAGAGTGCTGTTGAGGCTGTAACTTTCACGACATCTTGAAAAGAGAAGGGACCATTTCAAAGATACCTTTGAAAATGATCTCTCAGTGTCAGAGTTGCTGAAATATGACAATTTTAATGCACATCACTTATGCTCATTAAGAAAAAGAAACCAGTGATGCATAGCTGAGTGCTTTGCCCATACATTTAAAACTGATATTCATTATACTAAAACCATACCAAATTATGCAATTATTTTTTTTCATTGATGGGGAGTTTATATGTCTTAAACTTTTTTTTTTTTAAAAAATCAGTCTGCATATTATCGCTTCTTTCTTCATCCCTTACAGCAATTAAATATTATCCTATAATTTGATCACATAGTAGCCTTTTTCCCCTCTATACTGTATGAAATTTGAAATATTCTATGTTCCATGTTTTGATAAATTTTATTTCTTTACTGAATATACTAAAGTGCTGCAGGACCAAATTCTTCCTTGAATTTCATAATATTAAAAATGTAAGATAAATCTATAGAAGCTGAGATGGGAACTTTCATTTTCTTAAATCCATTTTTAATTGTTTCTAATCAAGAAAAGAAATTATCACTAATGAGGTAGACTTCTATTGCTTCCTTCTGAAAGTTTGTTTTTCCTGCTCTTCATTCGTCATATGTTGCTCCCTAAATTCAATGTCTTCTGTGGAGCTAGATGTAGGATTCTAAGGTAAATTAGGTGAAAATGTTTTAGAATAATAAAAAAATTGGGACATAAGCATTTTGTACAGAAAGTATGTGATTTAGAGAAGGAGGGAGAGAACATATGCAGGATATTCTTATGTTCTGTTGAAGTTTACTTGATAATAAAGATGAAGGTAATAAATATTTAGTCTTCTTGAAGCAGCAGATTCTACAACAGGTGTAGCACTTGATTCTCAGTTCAATAAACTGCATTTCTTGCAGTTTAATTTAATGTAGTGCATTTCTATTCTGTATGTTCTTTAAAGTAGACATTGAATATTGAAAGTTTTCCATGTAGATCATAAAGACTCCATTAAAAAAAACCCCACCAAACCAAAAACCACAATAAGGAATTTGCTGAATGCTTTTGAACAGTTTTCTGTCCTCTTAATACAGTATATTTTATGTATTTATGTTTTATAGCCTTATTGCTGTTACCATTTAAGAGAGTTGCAATCCAGCAATGTTGTATATGTGTACGCATGCATTACCAAATTCTAAGTTGCCTAAGTGCCATTTAAGCACAATAAATTCAAGATAGTAATTCAAGTTCTTCCTCGGGTACTGGAAATGTAGTGTCTCAGATCTCAGGCAAATTTTTTCTAATAGTTTAATCTATCCCATGTGCATGCACAGTTTTTGCTGATACCTTGTTACCTGTTTCACATCGCCGTCTGTTTGGAAATCAAAGAAAGAAGCATTCCAAAACTATTAGAAGTACAAAATTGTTAATTGTGCTTGGAGAAATCCTAAACCATGAATGGTAGTAATATTTTAAAATCATTTAAGAAAAGTGTTGCTTTGACCTCTCTAGATCAATAAATAGTGCTATCACTTTTCCAGTGAGTGCCTTTATCTTACTCAGAATTACATCAGCAACTAAAAAATGAAATCTGAGTTCCATGAATTGCATGGCAATTTTGTATGAAAATGTTATATTTATTAGAATTGATGGGCAGTTGTGGATGCTGTCAGGAACAAGACCTGACCTGGAGATACTATTGATTTGCCTGTCCAGGTGTGCTCCTGTTAACCATGGAGAGAAACCTGCTCAAGCTGTCCTGTCTGCAGGGTTGACTCCTGTGTTATGCTCAGAATAACAGGCTTCGTCTACAGTCCTGATTTAGGCTACAGTGATCAAGGGCAGGACTGCCCAGCAGGTACACCCATACAGCATCTATTTCAACATCAGCATACCTTATTAATATTTTTGCCACCCTTGCACCTCCCTTTCTATGCCCCAATCTCCTCACAACTGCCCTCAATTCCTTTTTCCCTTTTGGTCCCAGTTTTGCTACTGATGTGCGGACACAGACTCCACAATCTGTAAGACTGTAAAGTAGGTATATTTATTCAGCGCTGGGCAGCACAGGGGGTAGTTCCACCAAAGTCGTGCGCACCTCCACATGGCAACTTGTCCTGTTTATATGTAGCAAAGTGTTACATATGCATGAAGTTTCCCAATACATCTATACATATGCATAACCTGTCCCCGCTTCGTATTAAAATCAGTTTCATGAGGTCATTTCCATAAGGCCCTCCCGACTGCGCTTGCTCAGTGCCTCCTTGTGGTGGTCGTCGGGGGTCGTGGGGATTAAGGCTGATGGCTCCTCTTTGTCACCTCTAGTAAGCCCTTGTTCTTGCGCAGACTCAGTTGCTTCTTTGCTCTTGTCCAAACTGGGTGTTCTTATCAAGAACTGTCCTTCATAAGGAGACGCAAATCTTCCTGAGTCAGTTAGTTCTCACAATAGCTAGCAAAACATTTGAGCACTATCTATCAATTTGATTCTCTGGGCTACGCAGCAATCTAGACAATTATTACGCAGCATCTTATCTACTAAGATTCCTTTAACCCCTTCTCTCACTACATCCTTAACCAAATCGCATATTTCTGTTATCATTACTTAGGGAACCTCATCCTTGTAGGTTATTGCTGATGTGGTTACCTTAGCACTGCTGGCCTGCAAGATATGACCTTGCTAAAGGTCCCCAAGTACTCCCTCCAATTACCCGTGAAGCTCAGTCATTTCTCAGATAGCTCTGCCTTATTCACCTGTGCACCTCTGCCATGTGTCATGGTGCTCTAATTTACGTCAGCTTCTCACACTGTTATCTGTCACATTCAGCAGTTTCCTATGTCGTGTCATGTCCTGCTCAGTTAACATAATCTCAGAGCAGGGTCTAGCCAACAGCCTAGTCATGGTCTTGCAACCCTAACAAGATTCCACCTTTTATGTAACTTCACAGCTATTTAAAGCCAATCTTTATGCCTAAGGACACCTAAGTACAGACTTTTAATTATACTTTTAACACAGGTAACTAGGAGGACCAAAATGCCCATGATAAATGTTGATTATAGCAGAAATAGCAATAAGTGCCCATCACTTTTGTACCCCTCTTCCTAACATATCTGTAGTCAGATAGCTGTTCCAGTAACACCACTAATAGTATTCAACACTGAGAGACTTCAAATAACAACCTTCTCGTTTTGATTCCTTTTCTCAAATGCTCGAGCCCTAAATAAAAAGGTTACTTCTATGTTATTGTCCTACCTAGTGCATCTTCGTTATAATCTGTCACGTTTTACTTGTTGCTTGTTTCTTTGTGAACTTTGACATCATCTTCTCACTGAAATTTATCCATACTGTAAAAAAATACTTTAAAATCCCTCTTATTAGAAAAAAAAAACTCATTTCTGATTTTGTTGACTTTTTTGTCAACTTTTACATTTCATTTAAATGATCCTATAAAGTTTAATTGAGTGAGAAAAAAATGTTAGTTACAAAGCTGTGTCTGGCAATTTTGCAGTCCATTGTATTTGTTATTTTCTGTGTGAAGATTTGCCATCAAGTAGGATAATGAAAGATTTTAGCTAAATAAAAAAAAGTCTAAATTTGTGAACACTACAAACAGAATAAAAGATTTCATTATGTTAAAATGTTATTAAGAGCAAACTGTGATTTAAAAAGTTAATTAAAAGCTGCACTGAAAGTCAATTCTAGTTTTAGAGGTATTGATTATTCCTTCTGTGCTCTCCATTTTAACTATACAGAAAATTACCAAGAGAGTAAATGCTGGAGTTTTACTTTAAGAACTTAAAATTAATATCTCTATTTTAGCTACATATTACATGTTATCATTTATTTCTGAAATCTAATCATTATATTTTGTACATTAAACTCCAAAAGATATTTGTATATTTTAAAAGTGTGGAAGCAGCACATCAGTGGATTTGCTTTTCTGTACACATATCATGTACTGTCCAGAACTTGATCCTTTTGTGAATGTGCCCCACAGTTAAAATCCTTGGGCTTGCTGCTCACATAAAACCCACAGAATATACTGTCTAGTTTCTGTGTATTGTCTTCAGGTCCCTTTTCAAATGTAGTTTAGGTATTAAATCAGATTTTAAACAATATTTCTATGGCCAGAAAAATGAATTTGGTAAGAACATAGGATAAAGTAGGCATAGTGTTGTACAAGATGGGAATTAGCTCCAGACTGTACACACTAAAATTTTCATGCACTTAGATATTACATGTGGTTTTGAAAGCTAATTACTGTGGTTTACATTATAGTCAATGGCAAGATTGGGCAAAATCCTGTTGCCTTGACATTCAAAGAGATATGACAGATATGACAGATACGACACAGTCCCTGTGCCCTTCTCAAGTGACAGCTGCATAAGATACCTAAAGATGCCTGTCTTCTACTGGTGACTATTTTTTGATATTTGACATATTTCATTAGCTATTGCCTATTTATTAGGAATTTTTAAGTACTGTTTTAGATTATTCTTGCTATAGTGTATTCGAGTCCTGTAGAAGTCTCTGATTTGCCTGTGCATTCTCTTTGTGTGTTTACATAACATAAATCCTTAAATGTTGTATTAACTCTCGTAACTGAACTAAGTGTAATACATGGACAGACAGAAATGTGATGTCTGAGTCCTTTATATGCTTGAAAGTTGAATACACTGCAGTTACTGAGTTCCCTTGTCAGTACTTTACCTGTAATTTACTAACCTGTATGCTTAGATTTATATAGATGCTAGAAAGAATACCTAGCCAAACAAGTCAGATAATCTGACTTTAAAATTCAGTGATGTTAATGTCCAGTATAAATTGTTGAAGCAAAGCCTAACATCCTTAGACTGCTATGTTATATCATTCCTCCTCAATAGAAATCTAGCTGGGTGGATAGAAATCTAACTTGGTAATGTGCCCTGCAGAGCATCATGTATAGACTAGCGTTGGCCGAGTGAAATTGAGAAGCAAAAGCCCTATAAGCGATGCTACAGAAATAGTAATATAAATGATGAGATGGAGAATGGTTAAGAAGTTAAATTAAAAAAAAAAACAAAACAAACAAAACCAAAAAAAAAAACCCAAACCCAAACTTACACTTGATTTGGCATTTGGCAATGGTTTTGTTCCTTCTGTTATTCTAAAGGTTCTTTTTGATCTTCATGCACTTTTAGGAATGGTACCCTGGTAATGTGATGGAAGAAATTAGAAGAAAAGAAGGTGTCAACAGACTTGAGAGAGAGAAGAAACTTTTTCACAAAATGTATGCCTTCTGCTAGACTTTTTCATGAGTTCACTGATGAAGATTTATAGAATGCTGTTCCTCCCTTCTATTTTAACTTAATTTAAGGAGTATGTTTTAACCTACAAAAATTTATAGCCAGAAGGTTTCAGAAGTATTTTTCAGGATTTCTTTTTAATTAAAAACAGAGGATAATGGTTTGCAATATGTTAGCCTGGCATTTAATAAGATGACCTAGAATCATAAAAATAACCCAATGCTTTTTTTTTTTTAAAATTCTTGTTTGAGCTGCCTGAAGATTTACTTTGACTATATACAAATTTAAATTAATAACATAATATATACTATAATTAATACTTTTTTTTCTGTCATACAAATATTTTGCATTATGAGCATCAAAGGTAATTTATCCAGAGTTGTATAGTCCAAAAAAGAACTCAGGACTGCCTTCTGAGTTCTCAAAGAACTTTTCATGAGCTCATCCAGATAGGTCATATTCATTAGGTCTCTCTTCTCTCTTTTGCCAGACTGCTTGGGTAGATTGTTTTTCTTGATTGATTGTTTCTTTTTTTGTTTGTTTGCTTGCTTTTACAGAAGCAATTAAGGCTGTGTGCTCCAAAATACATCAATCCATTTTCATGACATAAATTAGTTCAACTGTGCTAAAAGCAAAATCTCTTCTATTTTAATTTAAAATTTAATCACAATGTATTGCTATAATAAAAATGTTTCCAGTATGATTAACATATCCATTAATAGATAGAAACTAACAGGCTAAGTGTCTGAAATTAATATGGGATTAGATCTGGAAAGGGATTTAGACACTGCAGCATATTATTACATTACCTCATTTTTAAGTCTACTTTTCAGATTCATTCATTGTAGACTGAAATCTAATTTTTGTTAGACTATTAGCTTCCTAAACAAAGTTTTATATTTGAGACTGACTAGAAGACTAGAGTGCTCAGTGGTGAGCTGATAGTTAGCCAATAGTGAGAAGTATCTATTCAGTGCCATTACTCTTCAGAAAATACCGATCTTCAGGGAGGCTGTTTTCTCCACTCATGATTAACAATCCTTCTTGATACAGAGCACAGCAAGAGGAGTTTTGCTTCCCTTTCACATAGCTGTTTATTAGGATATAGTAGATGAAGATTCAGATTCCTTCATCTCTTCAAAGATGTAAACCTACTTTTTTTTGCATATGCCTTATCCTCCAGGCTATAGTTTATTGTGGAATAAATCTGCAATTTCAAGAAAAGATTTAAAGTATTTGTTTGAGAGAAAAGCATGAATAAGCTGCTGGATGAAGATGATCTTATTTATCTACATATCTATTAATCCTGCCTTTTGTAGTGTCTTAATTTGTTCAGTATAAGCCAAAGAGTTATTAAGATGTGGTTCTCTGCCTGCCCATGAAAACTTCTTTAAAAGTGTTTATTCCTCTGCAATTGTATCCAGGTATCAATGCAGTTTTAGATAAAAAATCACATGCCTTTGATAAAAATTCATCTGATTCATTCATGTGAGGTGATTTGTTCTTGTTTATTTATGCATGTGCCATAGCTTCTCCTCCAATCCCTTCAAATTTAGGCAAATCCCCTGCAGAGCCCTTTCAATAAAGGATTCTGCTGTGAGAACTGATCTCTTGTCTTAGTTGAACAGATTTGAGTATATAAATTTAAGTAATTTGAAAATACTTAACATTTAGTAAGCAGATTGGAGACTGTAACTTTTGAATGGAGAGGTTTATAAATACAATTTTGGTCTGTATCAGTATATTAACACAGAACAAGAAGAACATATAGGACTATCCTTTAAGCTTAGAATTCTACTTGGCTTGGATATAATATTTCAGTATTTCACCTATTGTCACTCCGTTTTGTTTGCCCTCAACTTCTCCAAGAATTAATAGTAAATTGTCATTCCAACTGTTATAAGTTTTCTGTTTAAACCAGTCAACACATTTTAGGTGAATTGATTTATTTTTTTTTTTCACTGAGTGAAGTAATTGGGGTGTCTACTTGACCTATCGTTGACTTTAAGAATCAGAATAGACTGATAATTTCTTTAGCTATGCCTAAAGAGTAGTAATAACAAAGGCACTCCAAGGCAAAATGTCTTTTATCTAGTGCACCTTGATGCAAGATGAGCACTGTCAAGGTGCGTCCATGTCCCTGACAGATTTAAAGTTCCTGAATTTTTATTTTTGCTGAGAAGAAATCAGTAATATGGGAATGAGATTATATTATTTGATCATTATTTATCCAGCACTGCAACATGAAGTTCATTTAAGACATAGCATTAGCTGTTGGATTATATCTCCAGGGTTTATTTATGTAATGAAAATAATTAGAGCTATATGTTTAAAACCTCTAAGTTTTTAATTCCTTGTTCAGAGGTATTTTAATTTTTTCAGTTACTTGTTTCTCAGTTACTGAAAAGGATTTTTTTTTTTAATTTTGGATGCTACTGATATCTGTTACTGAAGTAATTTTTATGTTCATTCCAACTTATGAAACAGAATAATATTGATTACTTGTGTTAGATGGAAGTTATTAACTTGTGAAATTATTAACCTCTGACATGAATGAGAAGTAAATGAGAATGCTTTATTTCTAAGGGCACTGTAAGTTCACTCGTTGAACTTAATAGCTCATTACCTAAGGAATATTGGGCTAGTTACTCTTGCCAAGATCTATACCTAAATAGATACAATATGAAACATGACAAAATTAATACCTAGCATAAATCATTTTTAAATTGGAATAATACTGGAGAATAACTCAACCCACTATCCCTACAATAATTCATATTCAGTAAAACATTGTAGTCTTCAGAAATAATAGGACTTCTAAGTTAAAAGGGATTCAAAGAAAACAGGAGCTCAGATAATGGTGTTGGCTCACTGTCTTGCTCATATAATTACAATGCAGTGATAGTTTATCATAAGATTAATAAAATATGACAACTGCTATGTTTTTCTGGTGACACTGCTGGTTCTGAAAATGCCATATGTTCATTGGATTTTTTACTGTGTTGTGCTTAATAGTGTACTTGTAACTATAAACAGCATTTGTGTATTATAATTAATCCTTGATAAATGAATGTCCACATCAGATCATAGTTAGATCATTTTAATTAAGTAGATATATTTTCTCTGCATTACAGTGGCAGAGGGAAGATTCTTGTTGTGGTCTAACCCATTTACATTTTGTGATACTGAACACAGTTTAATCATGTTTCTCAAAATCTACTGTGGGAATCAGCTACAGTGAGCACTCCTAGATGTCTTGCTGGCATACAGATTTGACTATTCCAAGCCGATACACATGTCCATGTGTCCAGACTGGAACATACTGACACTTTACAGAGGCCTTTCCAAAATAATAATAACTGCATGAGTAACTGATCGACGCAACTGGAAGCAAATGCTACCCCTGAAATGTGATTGCAGGTAAGACCAAGTAGATAACCTTGGAGTCTTAGAATCATAGAATCATAGAATCACCTCGGTTGGAAAAGATCTTTAAGATCATCGGGTCCAACCGTTAACCTAGCACTGCCATCCCACCACTAAACCATGTCCCTAAGCACCTCATCTATCCTTCTTTTAAATACCTCCAGGGATGAAGACTCCACCACCTCCCTGGGCAGCCCGTTCCAGAGCCTGACAACCCTCTCGGTGAAGAAGTTTTTCCAAATGCCTAGCCTAAACCTGCCCTGGCGCAGCTTCAAGCCATTCCCCCTCGTCCTATTGTCTGTTATCAGGGAGAAGAGGCCGACCCCCACCTCACTACAGCCTCCTTTCAGGTAGTTGTAGAGGGCCATCAGGTCTCCCCTCAGCCTCCTCTTCTCCAGACTAAACAACCCCAGTTCCCTCAGCCGCTCCTCGTATGACTTGTGTTCCAGACCCCTCACCAGCTTGGTTGCTCTCCTCTGGACCTGTTCCAGCAAGGCAACATCTTTCTGGTAGTGAGGGGCCCAAAACTGAACACAGTATTCGAGGTGCGGCCTCACCAGCACCGAGTACAGGGGCACGATCACTTCCCTGCTCCTGCTGGCCACACTATTCCTGATACAGGCCAGGATGCCATTGGCCTTCTTGGCCACCTGGGCACACTGCTGGCTCATAGTCAGCCGGCTGTCAATCAGTACCCCCAGGTCTTTTTCCACCAGGCAGCTTTCCAGCCACTCTTCCCCAAGCCTGTAGCGCTGCATGGGGTTGTTGTGACCAAAGTGCAGGACCCGGCACTTGGCCTTGTTGAACCTCATACAGTTAGCCTTGGCCCATCGATCCAGCCTGTCCAGGTCCCTCTGCAGAGCCCTCCTCCCCTCCAGCAGATCAACACTCCCACCCAGTTTGGTGTCGTCTGCAAATTTACTGAGGGCACACTCAATCCCCTCATCAAGGTCATTGATAAAGATATTAAACAAGACCGGCCCTAGAACTGAGCCCTGGGGGACACCGCTTGTGACCGGCCGCCAACTGGATTTAGCTCCATTCACCACGACTCTCTGGGCTCGGCCACCCAGCCAGTTTTTAACCCAGCGAAGAGTACATCCATCTAGGCCATGAACTGCCAGCTTCTCCACAAGAATGCTATGGGAGACTGTGTCGAAGGCTTTGCTGAAGTCCAGATAGACAACATCCACAGCCTTTCCCTCATCTACCAGGTGGGTCACCTGGTCATAGAAGGAAATCAGGTTGGTTAGGCAAGATCTGCCTTTCATGAACCCATGCTGGCTGGGCCTGATCCCCTGATTGTCCTCCATGTGCCTGGTGAGCACACTCAAGATGAACCTCTCCATAATCTTCCCCGGTACCGAGGTCAGGCTGACTGGTCTGTAGTTCCCCGGATCCTCCTTCTGGCCCTTCTTGAAGAGAGGCGTCACATTTGCCAACCTCCAGTCATCTGGGACCTCCCCTGTTCTCCAGGACTGCTGGTAAATGATAGAGAGTGGCTTGGCAAGCTCCTCTGCCAACTCCTTCAGCACTCTTGGGTGGATGCCATCCGGCCCCATAGACTTGTGGATGTCCAGGTGGCATAGCAGGTCAAAGACTGCTTCCTCCTGGATTATGGAGGGTTTATTCCACTCTCTGTCCCCATCTTCCAGCTCGGGAGGCTGGGTACCCTGGGGATAACTCGTTGGGTAATACCCTGGGGATAACTCGTCTTAATACGGATTTGGGAAATTTGTCTTTGTCCAAGCCCCAAATTTGAACTTGGCATGTAATACCAAAATAAATATATAAAGCCCACCCCTGGTTGACTTTAAAAATCACTGGTATCACTGTACTTTGTTTATGTGCATGGTTGTAGGGAGTCTCATTCTGATCTGTTTGCATAAGCAAGGTCTTGAACCTTGATGCTGCATTCTGAATCCAGTGACTCTGCCAATGTCTTCTGGACAGTTGTATAGAAATCTCAAACCAAAAAGAAAAAACTTTATCACCATATTTGTCCTTCATAAACTGCAATAATAATCACTCTCTCCAAAAAATATTATCAGTAGAGTATTAGTTAATTAATCCACAACAATAGTGCCATAGTTGAAATGCTGAGAGAAACTCAAAATTCATTATAAATTTATCCCTCCTATTTCAGAAGCACCAAATTCATATCATCCAGCTTTCAGAAGATATAGGAGTTATTTGCACACTTGTGGTATCTCTTCCTTTTTTTTTTTATACCAGCACTGCTTCAAAAGGAGGAACTAAGAGAATTTATCTGCTCCAACCTAAGATCTGTTAGTGCAGCATCTAAGGCTTTTTCCTGGGAAGTCCAGGATGTTTCTTTTACCCTGTTGGTGTAAAATGTGAATTAAATGAAGATCTTTGACAGTCTGGACAAGTCCTCTGACTGTAAGAAAAATCATGTAAAATAGAAAAAAGACTCCAGTTTGTCTCCCAGTAGTTATTCTTTAAGATTAAAGAAGTCATAAGTCTTGCAGTGGCTTGGAAATAAACATACTTTTTATAAGGTCTGTGGGATGTACATGCTGGTTTACCGATAGATCCCCCAGGAGCTCACACCAGAGTACTTGAAGGGAAATTCAGAGCTAGAGCGGCACATAGTGAGTTTAGATGATTTATTCACAGTAGGTGTCATTCATAAGGTTTGTACCTACTTAGAAAGGAAGATTCACTGCATAGTTATTATCAGTATGCTAGCCTGTAGTTAAGTGAGTACGATATGCTTGCTTATAGCAATTTGTGTCCTGCAACATGGCCATGATTTATAAAGGATACTTATGCTGGAACTTGATGTAACTTAATGAAAATCAGTAACCCAAAAGAGCAAAGGAACCAGTGAGTAGAAAGGTGAAGGACATACAGTGACAAACTGTACCGTACATTTCAAGTGTTTGAAACTGCTTCTGCCCAAGACATTTCTTTGACTATACCTTGATGAGTTCCTACTATTTGGAGATAATTTTTTTTCTTTCATAGCTGAATGTCTTTTTCTATTAGGGCAACACTTTCTTATTTATTCTTTTCTAGGGACATATAAGTTTTTGTGAGACATTGTAACAGAAAATAAAGACAAGAAAAGTTTGAAGTTAAGAAAGTGAAAAGGAAAATCTTGACTTCTAATCATCTCCTCCTATCTCTGTATAAAACCATATTGACTGGCCTACAAATAAGACAGATTGTGGCTGTCAGTACTGAAATGAATATTCTTGTGTGGTACATATAATGCATATCAGCTCTTTATATCTTTTCCAAGATATTATTCACAGAAGCTTATTGGCAAAGTAGTTGCCAAAATGGTTCCTTTATTTAAGCTCTGTATCTGATAGAACCATAAAGAAGAATCTGACAGAAGCAGTATAAGCTACGTTGTCAGAGAAATATGCAGAAAATATACATTCACAGTGGGCCATCCAGATATTGCACAGTTTTGGGCCTTATTTTCAAATCAAAATTATAATAGAATAATTTGGTTGGAAAAGACCTTTAAGATCATAAAGCCAAACTGTACCTGTACACTGCTAAACTGTGTCTCTAAGCACCTTGTCTACCCTTTTTTTTTTTTTTAAATACCTGCAGGGGTGGTGACTTGACCACTTCCCTGGGTAGCCTGTTGCAGTGCCTGATAACCCTTTCAGTGAAGAAATTTTTTCCTAATATCTGGCAATTTAATAAAGGAGATAATTATCTGGAAATTTGATAACAGATGTGTTTTTATACTCATTTTTCCAACAAAGGAAGGAAAGAAATAGTAGGAAGCCTCAGAAGTCAAAATTCACAGGTTCCAATGATTTTGTTCTTGAATGTACATACATATTTACATTCTTAGAAATATCAAAATGATAATCATATACATCTGTATTCTGCAGCTGCAAATGACTACATTATCAAGAGCACTGTAGAATTGGAACCCTTTCTGTTTGACTAATATATTTTTCCAGGCTCCATTTAGTTAGGCTGATTTCTAAGCATTTTACAAGTACTCTGCTTTTGTTTAAAAGAAGTCTTTCAACTCTTAATGAATTCTCATATCCTTCTTGACAGTTCTTAGAAGCAAATTTCCATTTTTAGATATAATGTTTTATAAAATGACAAGAGTTGATTTTGATCATTGAGAGCAGATGCAGTTATTACTGAAAAGAATAATAAAAAGTTTTCTTGATAGAATAGCCTTGAGTGTTTTCTTTATTAATATTAATGGTGTCAATAATGTATTAATAATAGAAGTCCAAAATCTATTGCAATGCAAATTGGCACAGTTCTCTGAATTTAGTAGGACTTTATCCAGTAAAGCTGTCTAAGAAAATGATACATTTCTAACTTAATCTGGATTTTTTAAGTGTAATGTCAATATTTATGTTAAGTAAAAATGCATGGGTTTGGGGTGTTTTTCATTTAATTATAATTTCTGTAACCTTGTTGCTCCTATGCATTACTTCTAAAATTTGTTTGTGAGCAAGAAAAGACTATATCTCTGAGGCAGTCAAAAACGGATGAGCTTCTCCTTGGTCAAAGTATCTAGTTTTCTATCCTCAAGAATGCAATTTCTGGAAGATTTGACAGATTGCTTATATCTTCTTTTATTTCAATAAATGTAGTATTTTTTTTCTATGATGTTATTTACCATATCAGACTGCTTTAAATTAAATGTAAAACTAGTCTTTTCCATTTGTACACCACTTTTCTGATTTTAAAAGGTGAAGTCCCCATTGATTTTGAATGGATTTGTGAAATCAAGACCTCTTTTTCGCTATTTTTTTTCCAGGAATTTATGTTTAAGAATATAACAATGTGTAATCATTTTAAGATGTCACATGCCATCTTTTTATTTGCAGTCAAAGATGGAAAGGAATTGGGAAAGCTATACTTTTATGTTATGCCAGAAATTTTTTTTTATTATTCTATCAGGTGTTCTTGCTAAAACTTATTATGTATGAATCCATATGCATATGTGTGTATGTGTATATATATGTATACATATACATTAAAATTGCATGTTTTTACAGCTGATTTTTTTATGCTAACTAGTTTTCAGTCTTAATATTTAACTGAAAATTTTTAATTCTTTTTAAGTGAGACTTCTGTATTAGCAGCATGATTCATGTAACAGGGACTGAGAAGCATAGATACTCAAATCTCTGCTTATTTCTAGGCATTACTTGTTTTCAAGTAGTAAAAGCATGTGTGATAAGAATGACAGTTCTCTAGGACTAGTCAATACTGGGGCCCTTACTCAAGAACTTTTGGAGGCCTGAGCTTTAAGCATGTTACAACTTCCTGTATGGCTCCAGGGTGCAGTCATTCACAATTTAGATAGGCATTGTAAATTTTGCGGTAAATGAGCTTCCATACTGACACAACAGAAACGGTCTTTCTTTGTAATCAAATAGAATGTCAGAAATTGGCCACAGAAATATGGTTGAATTTTAGTACTTAAATTGTACTTGAAAAATTAACCCCACAATCTCAGAATATTCTTCTAAATTTTTTCAGTAAAACATGATATTGTGTATGAGTTAGCAAAAGAAGTTATAAAATAAAAATTAAGGAGGAAAAGACTTGAGCCTTGTTTGTTCTCTGATACAACCTGCAAGTTGTTCATCTTATTTGTCAGAAAACACTATAAAATATGTTGGGAATGAATTTAAATTATTTATTATAATTAGCAAAATGGGGAAGGGGACAGAAATTGTCCTCTTTTATGCATAAAAGAGATTTACATGTCTAATTTCCATTATCAGTGATCAAGAAAGGAATCAAAATAATTATTTCAACTTAATGATTTCCTCCAGATTTCAGAGCTGCTCTCATTTAAAATCAATAATAATGTTTCCAGGTTAACACTGTACTCATTTAATATACTGAAACCCTAGGGGTAGGGGATATTTACATGGCAGCTCTTAAGTGATTTCACTTGCTAATTCTGCCAGTAAAATCAGATTATCTCCCAAATGGGGAGAACTAATTAAAAATTAGATGTCTTCCTGACTTTTTCTCTCAGAGTAAAACCTCAGAACTAGAATGTCACAGTCATTCTGTAGGGAGGATTCGTCAAATTTCTTTTCTTTAGGGTTGATGAGCTTCTGGATATGTAAAGTTAACATCTTCAATCCACATCTTAAATCCTCATGATATGAAAATACGCAAAGATGAGTACATGTGCTCATGTGTCTTAAGCCTCTCTAGGAAACTTGGGTGAGTCAGAAAGACAGGAAACAGAGAGACAAGCATTGCAACACTACTTCACATAGAGCAATTCAGTTTTTCTTTAATAGATGGGCTCAGACATCTTTATACAATACATGTGACATTGCATCTAACAGTAACAGTTTCTTAAATTTTGTGACAGGTATAGAATATTTGTTGACCATTTCATTGGCTTTATACATAATCTCTGTAGAAGGAGGCTTCCTATGCTAAGACAACACTTTATATTTTATGGGTTTATCCCCTATCATAACCTTGAGCTAAGTCATAGAGAAAGTCCCAACTGGAATTTACATAGGTGTAGAAAGAATCTGTCAGAAATATGCAGCTTCTGTAAGCTGAACATTAAGCAACCATCAGGAGCAAGAAAGGACACTTTTGAGAAATGCACGTACTATCCTGATTGGTTTGTTTTCATTTTCTTTGAGTTTTTTCATAAAATTGTAAGCAAGAAATGCATAAATATGGTGATTATTTACCTTAAGATAGACACATTATACCAAAAATCTACCTAGTAATTATATCATGCTCCAATCCAATAGTAACAAGACTTTTCCCTTTTCCTTTTTTTTTAAATACATCTTACACGTAAGCTGTATATAAATAAGAACTGTCTAATATGCTTAAGAAATTTAAAAATGTAATTTAGCACTGCATATGTCCAGGTCAATCTTAACCCTGAAAAAAAGCCAAGATGTCCCACTCAAGTATCTGCAAAATAGTTAATGATACTAGAAACCTTAACAATACACAACCTCCCGCCCTGGCTTTAGCTCTGGCTGCTGATACTGTGCTGTAAAGCACTTCTTTAGACTGCCTCTGAAAGTGAAAATTTGGTGCTTTTAAGGCGAGTTATGTGTTTGGAAGAAGGAAAAAACCCAAACAATCTTTCCCTTTCAAATCAGGAAATAACTAGTTTACAAGTCAAGAACAAGAGTAAACCTGCTTATTGGGAGGAAAAAGTATTTCACATATAGTAGAAACAATGAAAAAGATTGTCCATTAAGAAAGTCTTGAATTTTAGCAGCAAACTATAAGAGAGAGCTCTGAAAAAGTGAGAAGGAAAAAAGGAAGATCTAATTCTAAATGTCCATGTATCAGACCTAAGTGGCAGGTTTGGATAGGTAGGAGCTGCAGAGTGCCCTGGGTGGAGGAGGCCCTGAGGGCCCAGTTGGCTCTGACTCTTCTGTAAACACCCTATTGCCCCCCAAATTGCAGCCAGGCAGGGGAGCCCCAGGTGCTCAGGCTCTCATGTATTTAGGAAGCAGGGGCAGCTGGAAGGCACAGGAAGCACATGAAGGAGAGGCACTTTGGGAAGAGAGGTACTTGGGGAAACATATTGTGGAGAGGCACCTGGGGAGACACATGGGGGTAGACTTATGGGGGGGACATGTGAGGGAGTCACCTGGGGAGACACCTTATATGCAGCACAAGTTGCTGCTGGAGACATGCAGAAAGACAGACGGTTGCAGAAGAGAGACTCCAGGGGCACATGGGAGAGGGCCTGAGGCAGGACCAATGGCACTGCAGAAGACGGCAGTGAAGTGACACCCAGGGGTCCCCACAGCCCAGCCCAGTCCCCTGATTGTGCACCACCCAGCTGTGACCACTGTGCTGACCCATCTGACCTTCCTCCTGGACTGCGCTGCCTACCCGACAAGACAGCAAGGTCATATAATTTGTAAAATTGCACATGTATCTGTAATTAAAGTGTTTTGTATCTGCCAATGTCATCTTAAACTGAGACGTTCCAGAGATTTGATTCCATGGCTCTATTGGCATTATTCTTTTTTATTGCCAGATAATATACAGTTATCAAAACCTTTCTGTTTAACAGTCACTATCACAGAGAACAGTATTAACCCCCAAAATAAAGAAAAAACAAAACCAAAAACCAACCAGATGATGATACAGATTCAATAGTTCTGGCATTATTTTAAAAAGTGTTTTCTGGAGCAAACCTATTTTCAGTATGCAATTCTGTCCGTTTAACTTTAGAAATCAAAGAACATTCTGTCTTGAAAGTAGTCTGGTAAAAAAAAGTCTGATAAACCATAAGAACAAGTTATAATTTTATTTCACTTCAAGATGAATATTGAAAAAATACATCTTGAAAATGCATTCACAATTACTCTTAGAATAACAAACCACAAAATAATTATTAACATATCTCATCCAACTACAGTATTTTAATATAAGGCATTACAGGGCAATTGATTTATATTTCTTTTGACATTAGTCTGTGGCTAAAGGCATGCCAGTGTAACCCATGAAAAAAAGGAAAAATTACATGTCTTCTTTAATTTACTGGTGTTCCTATATATCTTAAATGCTTAATTTTATGAGCCCTTTTGTGATATACAATCTTTTACAGAACCTTCATTTGACTTTATTGGTAACAGAATAGAACCTAAAACCAGTGTACCTTACCTGATATTTTTTCTTAGAAAATAAATTATTATATAAAAATTATTATATATTTTTTTTTTAAATTTTAGTTACGTATTAAAACATGATAACCACATTCTTTCTGAATAATAATGAAATCAGTTTGTCATGTATTATGGAAGAACCACTCTTTCGGTTCTGTGCTATAAAATTTGAAACAATGTAAATCCCTTTGCCAGTTTTGTTCAAAGACAGTAGAAAGCATTTACTAACTTAGATTTCACTAAAAATATTTTATTAAAGAGAATTCATATTCATTTTGAGCTCATATGACTATTTGGTGAAAGGTTTATGAAGATTTACAAAAATAAAAATTAAAAACTTCGTAAGTCATTTTATTTCCATGAAAAATCCTGTTATAGAGCATTCATAATATTTTATATTAATTTTAGCAAACGTTAGGAACATGTTTTTACAAACACTCATAAAATGCTTTGGAAAATTAGAAAGAAAAATTATGAGGAGTAGCTAATGGATGCCCACTCAGCCATTTTTCAAACTTTAGTATCTTGACCTTTCCTAAACATTTCTTTTAACACAGGCCCTAGGACTGAATAACAGTGCATAAAGATGCTTCCTGTTTATCAGTCGTGCTAAAACAGTCTGCTCAGGAAACAGAATTTATTTGCCAACTCTTGGCTATTCCCTATCCCACACTGTATCATGGACTACCGCTTTGCCCCATGAGGAAGGGAAGTGGGGTGGATGTCAAGGCAACAATCAAGATACTGTGTACATTAAACATATTGTAGTCCACTTATCCTAGCAGGGTTATTCCTTTAAGGGACTCTCTACTCGATCTCGTATTACACAGAATCTAATCTGTGGAGTCTCCCAAGCCTGCATTTGTAAGAATACAGATTATTTCAGATGTGAGTTTTCAACTCATGCTCTGTAACTAATAATTTTAAAAGTAATGGAGGAAGGGGCTAAGAATCATCATCCTGTATCCTCAGCAGAGTACTGAAATGAATGAATGCAAGCCATATGCTTCTTAGAAATGCTGTAACAGATGTAACACTGAGGGAGAAAGAGAGAGAGACTGTGTTAAAAATAGACTAAGAATAAATTAAGGAAAGATACTCTTTCTAATAACATAAGACTTCTTATTTTATATTACTAAACATTACTGTTTCTCTACTGTTTATCACATTATTAACATAGATATCAGTCGATGCTCCTGTCTTTTCTGAACTCCTACTTTTTATTTCTACAGTTCTTTTGATGTAAAGTAATATTCAATTTCAGATCCCCTACCTGTGTGTCTGTTTTATTCAAAATATTGCCCAGCTTACTAGCTTTAGCAAACTAACATATCTAGGATTTAAGTGTCCATAAAAGCTCCTCCTTTTTTATTTTTTTCAAAATGTTGCATAGGTACCTACAGGTGAGACAGAAATAGATACCAGAAAATAGCTGGTTAAAGAGAGAAGTACATGCTATGGGGTAGTATGTAAAGGTCTCCCAAGACTAGCTGGCCTATGGAATCTGAAAGGACTGAAAAACTCAGGACACCATGAATCTGCCAGCATATAGAATCATAGAATCATAGAATCACCTCGGTTGGAAAAGACCTTTAAGATCATCGAGTCCAACCGTTAACCTAGCACTGCCATCCCACCACTAAACCATGTCCCTAAGCACCTCATCTATCCTTCTTTTAAATACCTCCAGGGATGAGGACTCCACCACCTCCCTGGGCAGCCCGTTCCAGAGCCTGACAACCCTCTCGGTGAAGAAGTTTTTCCTAATGTCTAGCCTAAACCTGCCCTGGTGCAGCTTCAAGCCATTCCCCCTCGTCCTATCATCTGTTACCAGGGAGAAGAGGCTGACCCCCACCTCGCTGCAGCCTCCTTTCAGGTAGTTGTAGAGGGCCATCAGGTCTCCCCTCAGCCTCCTCTTCTCCAGACTAAACAACCCCAGTTCCCTCAGCCGCTCCTCGTATGACTTGTGTTCCAGACCCCTCACCAGCTTGGTTGCTCTCCTCTGGACCTGTTCCAGCAAGGCAACATCTTTCTTGTAGTGAGGGGCCCAAAACTGAACACAGTATTCGAGGTGCGGCCTCACCAGCACCGAGTACAGGGGCACGATCACTTCCCTACTTCTGCTGGCCACACTATTCCTGACACAAGCCAGGATGCCATTGGCCTTCTTGGCCACCTGGGCACACTGCTGGCTCATATTCAGTCAGCTGTCAACCAGTACCCCCAGGTCTTTTTCCACCAGGCAGCTTTCCAGCCACTCTTCCCCAATCCCGTAGCGCTGCATGGGGTTGTTGTGACCAAAGTGCAGGACCCGGCACTTGGCCTTGTTGGAGCTCATACAGTTGCCTGGCCCATCGATCCAGCCTGTCCAGGTCCCTCTGCAGAGCCCTCCTCCCCTCCAGCAGATCAACACTCCCACCCAGTTTGGTGTCGTCTGCAAATTTACTGAGGGCACACTCAATCCCCTCATCCAGGTCATTGATAAAGATATTAAACAAGACCGGCCCTAGAACTGAGCCCTGGGGGACACCGCTTGTGACCGGCCGCCAACTGGATTTAGCTCCATTCACCACGACTCTCTGGGCTCGGCCACCCAGCCAGTTTTTAACCCAGCGAAGAGTACATCCATCTAGGCCATGAACTGCCAGCTTCTCCACAAGAATGCTATGGGAGACTGTGTCAAAGGCTTTGCTGAAGTCAGATAGACAACATCCACAGCCTTTTCCTCATCTACCAGGTGGGTCACCTGGTCATAGAAGGAAATCAGGTTGGTTAGGCAAGATCTGCCTTTCATGAACCCATGCTGGCTGGGCCTGATCCCCTGATTGTCCTCCATGTGCCTGGTGAGCACACTCAAGATGAACCTCTCCATAATCTTCCCCGGTACCGAGGTCAGGCTGACTGGTCTGTAGTTCCCCGGATCCTCCTCTGGCCCTTCTTGAAGAGAGGCGTCAATTTGCCAACCTCCAGTCATCTGGGACCTCCCCTGTTCTCCAGGACTGCTGATAAATGATAGAGAGTGGCTTGGCAAGCTCCTCTGCCAACTCCTTCAGCACTCTTGGGTGGATGCCATCTGGCCCCATGGACTTGTGGATGTCCAGGTGGCATAGTAGGTCAAAGACTGCTTCCTCTTGGATTATGGGGGGTTTATTCCACTCACAGTCCCCATCTTCCAGCTCGGGAGGCTGGGTACCCTGGGGATAACTCATCGGGCCATTAAAGACCGAGGCAAAGAAGGCGTTGAGTATCTCAGCCTTTTCCTCGTCTTTAGTGGCAATGTTCCCCCTTGCATCCATTAGAGGATGGAGGTTCTCCCTGGCTCTCTTTTTGCTGTTAACATATTTTTAAAAAACTTTTCTTATTATCCCTTACAACAGTGGCCACGTTGAGTTCTAGTTGGGCTTTTGCTTTTCTAATTTCCTCTCTGCATGGCCTGACAAGATCCCTGTACTCTTCTTGGGTTGCCTGCCCCTTCTTCCAGGTAGCCCCTTCTTCCTGGTAGCAACAATGGACTGGGTAACTCAGACCACATCCAAGAGGACAGTGGCTGCTCTATGCAGGCAAAGACAAGAGAATTATCTTTATATACAGCTGATAAAACAAGGAAACCCTTGAGGGGCTTTCTGAACAACTACCTGGAAGCCACCAGAGCATCAGTATGATTCTCCACGCCTGAGCTGGGGTTGGTCTCCCAGCTGTTGCTACAAGTACACATCTATGAGTGTGTGTGTGCATGCATGTGTGAGAGAGAGAGAGAAAGGGAGAGGGAACTTTGTGAGAGAATGATTGAATACACTGGGCAAATAGATATCTGCTATGAATAACAGCTTGATTCTATTAATAGCAACAGCTTAATTAATAAGGGGTGTTCTAATAAATGTTGGTTGTGATCAGTTTCTGATCTCCTTATGGAAAAGGGTATTTGCAACACTAGATGCTTCTTGCTGACCACATCCAATTTCCTCGCTGAAGCAGATGCAGTATTTCTCTTAGTTGCATTGTCTATATGCAAGCTTATCTCATTAATATTAACACTTTCTGGGTTTTTTTAATCTAGCCCACTATCTTCTGCTATTTTTTTTATCAGCACCTGCTCGAAAACCTTGTTCTCCTGCTATTCTTCCATGCAGCACATGGAAACTATGTAAACCTATACACTTTCTCCTTTTTGATTTATATGTTTAAAATAAACTTGTTTTAGCCTCTACCACAAAAGATTCTTTATTTCAGTGTTACAAGAAACTCCCACTACACCCACTGCCAGGAATAATTTGTTTTGTGGGTTTTTTTTCCCCCTGTGTATAGCTCCCTAAGCAGTTTGCTATTCTTCACTTTATTGTTTAGATAACGTTAAAAATAAAACTAGTAAAGGTCATAAGGATCACAGGATCGTAGTATCCTATGGTAGTTCAGGTGAGAAGGGACCTCAGGAGGTCTCTAATCCCACCTCCTGTTCCAAGCAGAGTCAGCTATGAGGTTGCTCAGGGATTTATCCGTTCACATTCTTGAAAACCTCAGAGGATGGAGACTGCACAACCTCTTAAAGCAGCTTGTTCCACTGCCTGACTATCCTCATGGTGAAAAAAGTTCTTAGACAAACGAATGCTTTACTGGTGAAAAGTGAAGAAGAACCTGAGCTTTTCTTGTTCCAACAGATGTGCATGGTTCCTTCTGTCACTCTGAAGAGCTTGGCTGCATGTTCTTTGTAGCCTCTGGATAGCTTAGCATGCTCTGTAGTTCCGAATTCTAGCAACAATGGACAATTTAGTCCTCTGTGAGGTTTATATTTTTACACAGGCATTCACATGTTGCATATTTCTTATGGAAAACCAGCAAATGTGCTACACATCTGCAGCAGTTTTGCTACCAGTTAACAAAGTTGATTGTGCCAAGCTAATATCAAAATATAAACGTACTTTTTAGTGGATCTATTCTATTTAAGCTTCTATTGAAACTTAAAAAAATTATTAGTTGAACTGGGGCTAATTACAAGTTATAAGGTAGATAAAGAACCTGATAAGAAAAGAGACAATAAAATTCAGGAGTAAAAAGCATCTAAAGGAAGCTCCTGTTGGATTTTCTTAAGATTCAGTCTTGAGAACAAGCTTATTTAATATTCTTATGACTGATTCCATTATAAAAATAGGAATATGCTAAGTAAATTTTCTCATGACACAGACTTGGGAGACAACATTAATACACAGCCAGACCTGAATATCATAAGGGAATAATGGGATGATCTTCCAGTATAAAGTAATACAAATGTGACAAAATTTAGTGGGGCCATGTGCATAAGGACTTATAGAGTGAGTTTCTACTAGATTAACTAAAGGTTTATCTATAGAATATTACTTCAGTGACCATGACTGTATGCTGCCAAATTAGTACTGAAATGGAAAAAGTGAAATGAAAGTCTAAAAAGTGCCACGTAACATATTCCTGGTAGTGGTAGGAAGGTATTAAAATTGTTTTACAAAGGAATAGAATAGAATAGAATAGAATAGAATAGAATATTATATTTCAGTTGGAAGAGACCTATGTCATCTAGTCCAACTGCATGACCAATTCAGGGCTGAACAAAAGTTAAAGCATGATATTCAGCGTATTGTCCAAATGCCTGTTAAATATTGACAGGCTTGGGGCATTGATCACCTCTCTAGGAAGCCTGTTCCAGTGTTTGACCACCCTCTTGGTAAAAAAATGCTTCATAATGTCCAGTCTAAACCTCCCCTGATTCAGCTTTGAACCATTCCCACAAGTCCTATCACTGCATACCAGGAAGAAGAGCTCAGCACCTCCCTCTCTACTTCCCCTCCTCAGGAAGCTGTAGAGGGCAAGGAGGTCGCCCCTCAGCCACCTTTTCTCCCAACTAGACAAGCCCAAAGTCTTCAGCCACTCCTCATAGGACATGTCTTCCAGCCCTTTCACGAGCTTTGTTGCACTCTTCCAGACACATTCAAGACCTTCACATACTTCTTAAATTGTGGGCCCCAGAACTGCACACAGTATTCAAGGTGAGGCTGCACCAATGCTGAACACAGCAGGATAATCACCTCTTTTGTTCGGCTGGTTGTGCTGTGTTTGATGCACCCCAGGATAGGGTTTGCCCTCTTGGCTGCCAGGGCACACAGCTGACTCATGCTGAGCCTGCTATTAACCAGCACCCCCAGACCCCTTTCTGAAGGGCTGCTCTCCAGCCACTCCTCTCCCAGCTGATACTTGTACCCAGCATTTCTCCCAGGTGCAGAATCTGACATTTTGACTTGTTAAATTTCATCCCATTATTCATTGCCCAATGCTCCAGTCTATCTGTATCCCTCTGCAAGGCCCCTAGACCCTTGGGAAAGTCAACAGCACCTCCCAGTTTGAGTCATACTCTCAAATACTACTGATAACTCTGTTATTCCATGTAAGAAGAAGATAAATAAATTCATAAGACACTCAGAGAAAGGTGACTTGGGTGATTAGGAGACTATAAAACTTATGTTAAGAATAGCAGCTACAAGAGCTAACACTGTTAAACCAGATAAAATGAAACTTGAAAAGACAGTAGTAAAAAAGTAGAGCATAAAAATAAGAGTGATTAAAGCTAAAGGATAAATGTTGGTGCAAGAACAAATGGGCATAAAGTGACTATGAATAAAGTTAACGTCTAAATTTGAACTTTCTTTTAATAGCAGAATTAGTGAGACAAAAAATGGCCTGCTTTATATTGGCTCTGGCTTCAGCATAAAGAGATGGGATGTTGGGGGCTGGACAGCTTCCCATATCTACAGAAACAGGGGCTGCGGAGGGAAAAGATTTCTCCCAGTCCTGCACTCTGGTTGTGGTACAGCACTCTCTCTCTTGGGACGTGAGCTATTTTGATATCATTACTTTCTCATAGGTTATCTGTTTTTTAATTACTTCTGGGTAGTTTCCTTTTCCTTCATGGGGAAACACTGTGTTGAAGTGCAGGCATGTACTTAGAGGCCTAAAGCCAACTGCAAGTCTATGTTTTGTTTCACTGACAGAAAAACAAACAAAACAAACCACAAACCAAACACCCCAAAAAACATAAACCACAAAAACCCTCCAAATCACAAAAAAAAAAAGGAAAAAAAAAACCCCAAACAAACCATGGATACAGGCTGGCTTTGTATTTTGCTTGTATTTACATCTGAATGGTGAGACAAGATTGCTAATATTAGAGATGTAAGTATGAAATCAGCTATGGACATACCATACCATACTGATAAAGGAGAAAAGACGATAGGCTTACATCATAACAAAGATAGAGTTTGTGTTAGCTGAATGTATTATTTGAGAAGTTTGACTCTATTCTTACTCTGTGTATTAAAAAGAAAATTTTAATAGACTTGGAAGGCAATACACATTCTAGTCTTTGACACCAGCATGCAACTTTAATGAGTAAGTTCAAGAGGAAATTTGGTTGTGCAAAGTGATTACTATTCAGTAATACTATTCAGCCCACTTCCATGTGGGGGCTATTTGCAGAACTTTATAACAGGCTTATTAATACAGCATACCTGTAACCTTACATAAATTAGAGATTATTGAAATCTTACCTTAGAATATTGACTGCAACAAGCTCATCATGGTATACCTATTTCATAATATGAATTATGAATATAATTAATTATATTATCAGCAATTTGTGCTTCAGAAGTTGAAATAACTTCTTTTGGTGTGTCATATATTCATAGGAACCTTTATTTGTTAACTTATTGCTTCACAGAATTTATACAGGAAATGATTTAATTTTTTTATCCTAAGATGGAAAAAAATTGTCTAGTAAAAAATAAAATACAAGGCTAAAAGCCTAGCAGAAATAAAGATTCCCCAATTCTCAGAAAGGATGAGAAAAAATAAGGATAAAAATAATTGAATATTAACTATCAGGTATAAAAAACAATCAGTAAATACAAATCTAAGGAAATAAAAATGGTTATTAACAACAAATTCATCTAAATAAAAGACAAAAATACCTTAAGCTACTCAGAAAAGGTTTTTTTTTTTTGATTTTGCCTAGAAGCAGATCTGAAAAACTATATATATCTTAAAAGACAGGTTCCTTCTTTATACCTACAGCTAGTTAGCATCTTACTGATTGCATGTCAGACTTTCTCCAGTGAATTTTCCTTAATACCCACTTCTGTCTCTGATAATGCACTTTATTAGAGACCACCTTTTTCAAGAGTGGTTAAGTGTTCCACAGACAGTCCTAGATAGAGTACTTTTAAAAAAAAAAAGAAAAAAAAAGACTGATTATTGAGGTCTTTGCATAAAGTAACACTGACATGGAGAAT
This sequence comes from Gorsachius magnificus, assembly GCA_034008185.1. Lineage (NCBI taxonomy): Eukaryota > Metazoa > Chordata > Aves > Pelecaniformes > Ardeidae > Gorsachius > Gorsachius magnificus. Next base: position 44,125,211 of record CM067081.1, read on the forward strand.
CAAGTATCTCACACAGGATGGTCAGTCACTGTTCAGATTATGACGGGTGTTGGCAACAGTGTTTTCAGCTAAGACTCCTCAAACTGTTCTTCTGATAAAATCTTATCATCCAGCCAGCCTGTGTTCCCATGTTGTCAGGGTCCTGAGTGTACCAATAAGCATTAATTGCACTAACAGCCTCACCTGCACCTTCCAGTGATGCACCCACACTATCACCATCCTTGCTTTGCTTGCCTAGCTCAGGTGCTGTGGGGCTGCACCCTGTCGATGAGTGTATTGCCTGGGGCGTGTGTTGGGGTCACCCTCAGCTCCCAGCTCATCTCATCTCAGGGAGCAGCTCCTTGACATACATGACCACTCTAGCATGTGTATGATCTATTACTACTGATTCTTTTAAACTGCATGGAAAACATCTCCTGGTTATCCTCAGTATATGCAAAAGATTGTCACATGCAACCATTTCTGCATCTGCACGAGCATTTTATCCTGACTATTTACAAGTGTCTTATCTATGCAAAGGCGGGTCAGTTCTCCACAGAAACCATCTGGGGAGTTTCTGAAAGGGCCAGGTTTTCCACCCTGGGTGTCAATCATTAACAGGTTGAACATACAGACTGGTCTGGGCACAGCAGCTCACCTGGGAAAATCTTAGGGGCAGTTTGAAATTCTGACTTGGAGAGTTCCTCTGCAAAGAAGTCAAATGCTTTGCTGGGAAGATGACTAGGAGTTCAGTCAATGAACTTGTCTCAAACCAGTCCATTATCTCAACTTGAGATAACTTCATGGTGAATTTCTGGATCACCCCGAGAATTAATGACTTAAGTGCACTGCTTGTGCACAAAGGCACAGAACTCATACCCAGCTATATAGCAGTTATAGCTAAAGGATAAATTTGAATCTGACTTGCAAATTGTATTCTGTACCTTTTGCCACACAAGAGAAAAGTAACAAATTAAGTCTTCTGCTGATGCTGTGGACATGAGACTAGCAGAATGGCAACAGCTTAACTGGAATCAAATGCCCTGTTAATATGGTGAATATATCTCCTCACTGCAGCCTAAAGCAAGAATGGATATACTGAAAAATAAGACAGGACAAATACCTACCTGCCTAGAAGTTTCCAGGTCTGCAAGGACAAGGCTTGCACTAACCAAAAGCTGAAATTACTTCTTCATGAGAGCAGTTCCCCTCAGACAAATCCCATGTTCTCTATTGCAGGCCATTTTAGGTGATCCTCATTAATACAAAACTTTGCATAATATACTCATATAATTTGTAATGGTCCATCTTAAAAAAACCCTCAGCCCCGCAGTCCATGGAGTTATCACCATATCACTACATTTGCAATGGCAATATGCATAATAATGGGTGTGCTTTAAAAAGAAATCATTTGAAGTACAATATTCAGCAACATGAATTCTATCATATAAATAATTAAAGATGGTAATTTATTACAGGTATGAGTAAATGACTATAGTATAATTAAGGAGCCTTTGTTTAATCACATATTTAGATGCTAGAAAACATCTTGCTTCCCAACTGCACTCCTGAAAGGTATGCACACAATTTTAATTTTAGTCTTGGAAGCACCTCTCCAAATAGATTAGTTTTAAATGTCAGTGTTCCAGACTCTAGCCAAATGCAGCAAATGAAAATGTGATAATAAGAGATGTGATGGCTGTACAGCATCTATAATACATTAATTGACATTGCCTTCTAACATTTCTTACATACATCATCTAGGTAGAACTCAGGTTTTGTAATTCCTCCATCAATGCTAATTGTTAAAATCATGATTATTTTCTCTATTACTTTTTTCCCATGATTCTTTTCCTTGAAGGCTCAATAGCAGATCAACCATAGCATATTTTTGTGACCCTATGAAGTATCCTTATATTCTCTGTAAGAAATTTGAGAGAGACTGCAGGGTGATCCTTTGGCTCATAATGACCACTCACTATATTTCCACAGTTCTTTCTGTTGGGATGTGATTCAGACGCCTAATGATAGAGATCTAAATTTAAGCTAGTGTTTCTTCCAAACTGCATTTAATCATGAAATAACTGCCTAAAAGCAGACATCTTATTCCCCTATTTACACAATGGAAGATATTATGGATAGGCAGCCTTCAGCTTCAGGTGACTCAACTTTATCAAGATGACAATATAGCAACATGAAGGAAAAGTGCTTCAGGGCATCACACTAAAACCCCCTCCTCTCACTCTTCCTTCCGTATTTCTGCTCAATCTTGCTCCTTCTTCAAATCTGTCATTATTCTGCTTTGCAAAAAACCCCAAACCTTGGAGGTTTATTTTCCTGTCTCTGCTACCAAAACATCTTTCCCCTTTTCCCAGATGAACTATCTAGAAAATAGAAGGGGTAGTTTTCATGGACAAAAAGTTGTAGCCTCTGTAAGACAGTTCTGAAAGAAGAGTCACAGCTTCGAGCCTCACAAAAGCACCAAGCTTGCAAAAGCTGGCACACTTGGACACCATGGTTTCCATCTGTCACAGCCAAAAACCAAAGCAGGTGATACCATGTATGTTCAGCCAATAAATATTACAGTTTCTGCCTGCAGTGCAGTGTGGTTGATGGTTTACATGCTTAGTTTCTTGATATAAGGGATATGAATGCTAGCAGCTGAAGATTGCTCCCGTTGAGTGGCATATAGTGTTTTCCCACTTTGCCTTGTAAGGTGGAAGAACCCCTATAAATATAGGACAACACAGACTGGAGGAGGGAGGATGTCCTGGTTTCAGCTGGGATAGAGTTAATTTCCTTCCTAATAGCTGGAATAGTGATGTGTTCTGGATTTAGTATGAGAATAATATTGATAGCACACTGATGGTTTAGTTGTGGCTAAGTAGCGCCTACACCAGTCAAGGACTTTTCAGCTTCCCATGGCCTGCCAGTGAGAATCGGGGAGGAGGCACAGCCAGGACAGCTGACCCCAACGGACCAAAGGGATATTCTATGCCATATGATGTCATGCTCAGTATATTAAGCTCGGGGGAGTTGGCCAGGGGGCAGCAGACACTGCTTGGGGCCAGACTGAGTATTGGTCAGTGGGTGGTGAGCAATTCCATTGTGCATCACTTATTTTGTATATTTTTTTTTACCTTCCTTTTCTGGCCTGTTAAACAGTCTCCATCTCAACCCACATTTTTTTTTCCCCTGGATTCTCCCCCCATCTCACTGGGGTGGGGAGAGGGAGCAAATGTCTGTGGGGTGTTTAGCTGCCTGACGGCTTAAACCACAACAGAGGGCTAACTAGGAGCAGGTGGAGGTGTCAAAGAAGGACATCTAAAGGATGTTCTGGGCATGTCTGGGAAGATATATAGACACAGTTCCCGACTTTCCTTATTGTCTTCACACTCTATGCAGTATCAAGATATAGGAGCCAGGAATACTGCTTGCAATAAATGCCTTCATGCAAAATACTTGCTGCAAGAAATCAATAGTGACAGGTTTCTACAGTGACACAATCCTTTCACAGCTCTGACAGCAATGCCTGACCTTTCTTGTAGTAGTGCCAGCATCCTTCCAACCAGGGAAACTGCTGAAATTCCATGGCTAACCAGAAACTGGGAACAAGCTCCCAGGGGCACATCAATGTGGATGGCTCCCCATGAGCCACAGAAGCCAGTGCTGAATCATTCTACCCTAAGTATGAAGTGTTTGCTTTAGGTGGTCAGCAGGATGAACCCTATATCATGAGCCTAAGTTTACATGAGTTCACTTTGTCTTATGGCAAAAGAATTTATTGTAACACAAGTTACAGGTTTATTTATCAAGGTAGAGAAGTAAAAGTCAGAGACACAGACACAAGGCTTGGAAATAAAAGCGGCACTGAAGTAAATCCTAATTTATGCCTTTTCTTTCAGTAGCTGTTAGTAATTGAATCTACATCCCTCTGATATGTGGAATACCTAAGGAATAAAGAGAAAAATGGGTTTATGAGAGGCTTAATACTTCTATACCATTTCCTCTCACCCTCACAATCCTTTCCATATCATTAGTCTAATTTTTTGGAGTGTGATAGTCTTGTTCTGATCACTGTCTTTGGTTGCCAAATTCAATCTCATACAATCTAAAAAGGGGGAGAAGAATTCAAATTAAACTTTCTCATACTGTTAGTGAGTACACTGAATTGATGTCTGCAGTGGAGATCCATGGGAGTCATGTACTGAGAGGGAAGTGTTTGAAGCTGGATGGAAGCTCTCTGTGCCTTAGAATCATTCATTCAGATGATCCATTCCCATGCCTCTGCAAACTGTACTTAAAATCATTAAGGCTCCAGCTGAATGCATAAGGGACCTATACATGGCCTTTATCAAAAGGCAGTCAAAGTGAGGTATGATATTTGCTCTTTGTTTAGAAGCACCTGATAATCATATGCTGTCTTGGGTATGGTACTTCCATTAGTGCTGCTGCTAGACTCCAGATGTAAGTAGACTTCACCATAAAGAGATCATTTCAATAATATTCCAGGATACAATGCAGGATCTGTATACTTTCAAGCAGATACATATGCTTGCAGATAAACATGTAGGGTGTTCCACAAAACTCAGTCTTTGATATAACTATTAATATTGGAACAAATTAAAAATGTCTTCAATTTCAAGAGTAAGGTACATACCTGAGTGTGTGATGTAGAGCAGTTCCAGTGGCTGATGTGTCCAGAACTCCACAACTTCTTATTTATGGACTTTGTGCCAATGTGAAAAAGCTGGACAGCATTACAAATGGGTCTATTATTAACTCTCAGAAATTTTTCATTCTGAAAAGTATGCAGTAATAACTAGATAGAACTTACAGGAGTTTAAGGAAAGAATGGATGAATTTTTGCATTTAGATCCTTCAGTCTACAGGTATCATGACAAGTCCTTTTCTCTTCTCCTTTTTTAAATTATTTTTTAAATCCATTCATCCTGACAACACATTAAGGTCCACGGGTGCACAGATCACAGTGATATCTTTGCTCTTTTAATAATAATCAATGCACAAATGAACATGAAAACACAAATTCATGAAAATAAGTATAATAAATGGATCCCTTTATATATAGATTTTTCTTTCAGATATGTCACCCTTTTCTTGGCTATGTTTTCCCTTTGTAGAGCCTTTTGCCAATCTGTATGCTGGGATTGACAATGGAGAAAGGTTGCTAGGCAACATAAAATAGAAATCATGTAATGGACTAGTAGGCATTTCTGATGAAGGCTTCTTGAACCATACCTTAGTCTTCACACCTAACAAATAAGTCTGGGATTATGGGCTGATGTAACAGATAGGCAAGTGGTCTCTAATTAGTATACCCTTATGTTCAAAGAACTAGCATGCCACAGTGAAAGTTATTAATGAATGCGAGATACACATTTAATATTCAAGGGCACAGGACTCAGTTATGACCAGTTAGAGAGGTTTATTGAAAGACAGTATTGAATATTACAAAATTCCAATTAAATTAAAAAAAGGAAAAAAGTCAGCTTTTGATTATGCCTATATTAGTAATTAAAACAGTTTCTGGAAATGTTCCCGAACACTGTATTGCATATTCTGTCAGAATACTAGAATAGTCCCCAAAAAGCTTTCGCCTTGTGCCAGTAAGAGTCTCCCAAAATATTTCTGGGGCAGTCTGGGAGTTAACATTGACTATGGATGACCCCCTGTGCTGGTTTTGGTTGGACAGACAGGATAAAGGCCCTTTCTGCTTCTCACACCACCCCACCAGCAAGTAGCTTGGGGATGAAGAAGAAGCTGGGAGGGGAACAGCTGGGACAGATGATCCCAACAGACCAAAGGGATATTCCATAACATATGTTGTCATGCTCAGCATATAAATCTGGGGGAAGAAGGAAGGTAAGATGTTTGGAGTGATGGCTTTTGTCTTTCCAAGGAACCATTATGAATGATGGACCCCAGCTTTCCTGGAGATGGCTGAACACCTGCCTGACAATGGGAAGTACAGAAGTAGCAAATTAATTCCTTGTTTTGCTTGTGGCTTGTTTGCTTGTTTGTCTGTGGCTTCTGCTTTACTTATTAAACTGTCTTCATCTCAACCCATGAGTTTTTTTCACTTTTACTCTTCCAATTCTCTTCCCCATCCCATCACGGAGGGAGTGAACAAGTGGCTGTATGGTGCTTAGTTATAGAATCATTTGGTTGGAAAAGACCTTTAAGATCATCGTGCCAAACTGTACCTGTACACTGCTAAACCGTGTCTCTAAGCACCCCATCTACCCATCTTTTAAGTACCTCCAGGGATGGTCACTTGACCACTTCCCTGGGTAGTTCATTCCAGTGCCTGATAACCCTTTCAGTGAAGAAATTTTTCCTAATTGTGGTGGTTTGACCCTGACTGGATGCCAGGGGCCCACCAAAGCCGCTCTATCACTCCCCTCTTTAACCGGACAGAAGAGAGAAAGTAAATCAAAGGTCGAGATAAGGACAGGGAGAGATCATTTATCAGTTACCATCATGGGCAAAACAGACTCAGCTTGATAAAATTAATTTAATTTATTATCAATAAAAATCAGAGAAGGAGAGGAGAAAACCTGCTAAATCTTAAAACACCTTCCCCCCACCCCTCCTTTCTTCCTGGGCTCAACTTCACTCCCAATTTCTCTACCTACTCCCCCCCAGCGGCACAGGGGGATGGGAATGGGGGTTGAGGCCAGTTCATCACACGTCGTCTCTGCCACTTCTTCTTCTTCTTCTTCCCTATGCTCATGCGTGGGGTCCCACTCACAGGAGACAGTCCTCCACGAACTTCTCCAACGTGAGTCCTTCCCATGGGCTACAGTTCTTCACAAACTGCTCCAGCATGGGCCAATAATTTCCACGGGGTGCAGTCCCTCAGGAGCAGACTGCTCCAGCATTGGGTCCCCTGCGGGGTCACAAGTTCTACCGGCAAACCTGCTTCGGCGTGGGCTCCTCCCCCCACGGATCCGCAATGGCTTGCCAGGAACCTGATCTGGTGCAGGCTTCCCATGGGATCACAGCCTCCTCCCTTCAGGCATCCACATGCTCCATTTTGAGGTCCTCCACGGGCTACAGGTGGAGATCTGCTCCACCGTGGACCTCCATGGGCTGCAGGGGGCAGCCTGCCTCACCACGGTCTTCACCGTGGGCTGCAGGGGAATCTCTGCTCTGGCACCTGGAACACATCTTCCCCCTCCTTCTTCACTGACCTTGGTGTCTGTCGGGGCAGGGCTGTTTTCTCTCACATTCTCTCACTTCTCTTCTCTCCAGCTACTGAGACGCAGCCATTTTTTTTCTTTCTTAAACGTGTTATCACAGAGGTGCTTCCACTGTTGCTGATTGGCTTGGCCTTGGCCAGCGGCAGACACAGCAAAAACTTCTAGCAGCTTCTCACAGAAGCCACCCTTGTAGCCCCCCCACTACCAAGACCTTGCTACACAAACCCAATATACTAATATCTAACCTAAACCTCCCCTGGAGCAACTTAAGGCTATTTCCTCTCATCCTGTCACCCATTACCTGGGAGAAGAGGCCAACACGCACCTCACTATACCCTCCTTTCAGGTAGTTGTAGAGGGTGATGTCGTGGTTTAACCCGGCTGGCAACTAAGCACCACGCAGCCGCTCGCTCACTCCCCCCCCTCCCTCAGTGGGATGGGGGAGAGAATCGGGAAGGAGAAAAAGGTTAGAGCCGAGGGCTGAGATAAAGACAGTTTAATAAGAGAAAATAATAATAATAGTAATAATGAGAATGATAACAAAATATACAGAATATACAAAACGAATGATGCACAATGCAATTGCTCACCACCCGCCGACCAATGCCCAGCCCGTCCCGAGCCGCGATCAGTACCCGAGCAGCGATCACTCTCCCCGCGACCGACCGACCGACTAAACCCCCCCCGCCCTGGGCATGACGTTATATGGTATGGAATTGCTCTTTGGACAGTTTGGGTCCTAGCTGTGCTGTACTCCCAGCTTGTTATGCCCCTGGCCGAGCAGGAGAAGCTCAAAAAGTCCTTGAACAGTCTGAGCACTACTTGGCAACAACTAAAAACACCAGCGTGTTATCAACATTCTTCTAGTACTAAATCCAAAGCACAGCACTATGCTAGCTTCTGTGAAGAAAATTAACTCTATCCCAGCCGAAACCAGGACAGGTGATAGGGTATCCCCTCAGCCTCCTCCAGATTAAACAAACCCAGTTCCCTCAGCTGATCCTCGTAAGACTTGTACTCCAGACCACTCACCAGCTTCATTGCCCTTCTCTGGACACGCTCCAGTACCTTAATGTCCTTCTTGTAGTGAGGGGCCCAAAACCAAACACACTATTTGAGGTGTGGCCTCACCAATGCTGAGTACAGGGGAAGGATGACTTCCCTAGTCCTGCTGGGCACACTATTCCTGATACAAGACAGGATGCCGTTGGCCCTCTTGGCCACCTGGGCACACTGCTGGATCATATTCAGTCGGCTGTTGACTGCACCCCCAGATCCCTCTCTGCCAAGCAGCTTTCCAGCCACATTTCTTCCCCAAGCCTGCAGTGTTGCATGGGGTTGTTGTGACCCAAGTGCAGGACCCAGTACTTGGCCTTGTTGAACCTCATACAATTGGCCACAGCCCATTGATCCAGCCTATCCAGGTCCCTCTGTATATCCTTCCTACCCTCAAGCAGATCAACACTCCCACCCAGTTTAGTGTCATCTGCAAACTTGCTGTGGGTATGCTCAATCCCCTCATCCAGGTCATTGATAAATATGTTAAACAGAACTGGCTCCAATACTGAGCCCTGGGGAACACCACTTGTGACTGGCCTCCAACTGGATTTAACTGGATTGAAGGTGCCTTCCCTTGCTGGTTCAGTTACCAGTTGTTTCAGGAAGTTGTCTTCCACACACTCCAGGAACCTCCTAGACTGTTTCCTTTCTGCTGTATTGTACTTCCAGCAGACATCTGGTAAGTTGAAGTCCCCCACAAGAACAAGGACTAGAGATTGTGAGACTTCTCCCAGTTACTTGTAGAATATTTAATCTGCCTCTTCTTCCTGGTTGGGTGGTATATAACAGACTCCCACCATGATAACTGCCTTGTTGGCTCTTCCTCTGACTTTTACCCATAAACACTCAACCCTATCATCACCTTCATTGAATTGCTGGCTGGGGTTAAATCACAACACCCCCAAAAAGGCACTTTGGATGTATCCATGATGTTCTAGAGCATAAGAGAGATTAATGGTTTGATAGTATGAATGCAGGTTGTTCCACAGAGTTGTCCTCAGTGATAGACAAAAGTCTGAGTCATAGTTAATTTACTAGCATAGGCTTAGGTTGTGAGGATTCAGCTGAGCTTTTTGTCTTGACAACTTGCTTGATCCCTAGATCCTGGTACTCTATCCCAATGTTCTGATTTGCATTTTTGTACTTACTTATATGATATTCAGAATCTTTTGATCACTACTAAAATCTGTAGTCTTCCATAAATCATTTTCTGAGTACAGGTGATACATATGCGCAATTTACCAGATTGTCTGTATCTGCTGTTTTATAATATAAAAATGGTTATTTGAATAATTCACCACATCACTTTCAATTATTTAGGAAGTCTTATTACTCAGTTCTGTTATTCTGTATATTTCCTTTTATCTGCAAGGTTGTTTTAACAATTGTGAGCATGCACAATGGCTATTGTATTCCAATGGTGAGACATCAAATGTGCAAGCTCTTATAATTTTGTCACAGCTTAAATAATATATAATTCCAGTAGAAAACTCACAGGAAGTTTCTCATTGTCACTGCTTCTGTTAAGTTTCCATATTCTTTAATTCTCTCCTTGCCTTCCTACTCACACTCTGAGTATCTCCTTTCCAATTTTCTGTGCCATCTGAGTTCTCCACCACTACCCCATCCTTCTCTGGTTTGAACTGTTTTTAATTAAGCCATGCAAATTTAAATAATCTAACAGGAAGGAGTGAGAATTTCTAAAATTTAATATATTTTGTTTTGTTATTCATTGAAGAGATGAAAGATGGGTCTTCAAATTTCCTCTGTGAAGAATATCTTGTGGAATATGTTGTGAATATCTTGAAGAATATCTGTGCAGGTATCTTGCAACCTCAATAAATGTTATAGTAATTGCTTTGGCAAATTTTACAGAATTACCGCGTTTTGAGTGAGTTTTACTGTTTATTGGCAGGGTTTTCTAGATGTTGAGAGTGGGCTTCCTCTCACCTAACTTTAGACATCTAAAAGTCATCTAGATTTCCTAAATAGTCAATAGAAATACAAACAACTGCAAAGAACAGGAGGTGGGATTTATCTTACCACATGTCTTTAATGTAGGTACCTACATGCAAAGTGGTTTATAGTCAGAGTTCTATTCAGTACAGTCAATGAAGTTTGAGCATTGATAAGTTAATTCTATAGTATATATCCACAGAGGCTGAAGGGCTCTCCACGCTTCAGTGCCTACTAGTCATCTCAAAATAATTATTTCAATCCTTGAGTTGGATCCTAGCAGAAAAAAAGTTTTTTCAGGGTGAACTCTACACAAAGAATCAATGTTAGGTGGAACAAATCCATTACTTTTCTGTCAATTTAATACAAAGGGACCCTAAAAATTAAATACATTAACTTAGGTGGAAGGAATCACAGTTTTTGTAGATGGCATGGAGTGCACAGTATTGACTACAGGAAGAAGCAAAAAAAAAAAAGCATGCAAATGAATGTGTAGTGCAATCAGCAGAATTTAAAGAGGATCACTGAAAGAATGTTTGCTTTATATGTAAGAGGAATTTGTGATATAGATATATGTACAGAGTACTTAATTATGTTTTTCATTCATGTTTAAAATATCAAAGTGGATGAGAAATATGATACAAAGAATTAATGACGTTTAGTGTTAGAGGATTTCTTTAGAGACAGGTACCCTGTGGATACATGTCTAGCCACCTATTAACTTCCCATTGGCAATTTTTAAATTTTTAATTGCCTCTACAATCTATAATTTAATGCTTTTTGGATAATATTTTTTGTTAATATTTTCATAAGCTTTTTTTAACACGGGCACAAATTTCCAGAAATAGTCCAATTGCCTGCTCTAATAATTTGTCAAATATTAGAAATAATTTGTGGTGTTCTGTGTAGAAGGCAAAGCCATAAAATAAAATAGGCAGCATTCCCACTATGCTTACATTGTTTCTGTAGCCGTCGATCAGAGACTATTTTGAATTATTTCCAGCATCCCAAAACACACTCGCACTTTATCAAGGCAGAGCTTCTCATCCTGACTTTTCAAACCAACATGCTAATACATTTATTTCCACCAACTTGCTGAAAAGGCAGTTCCCACACGTATTAGAATTTAGACCTTGAAAAGATAAGTGCATCAGTTCATCTGCTGTCTATTTCTTTTTCCTGGTGTATTCATTCGTAATGCTCTGACACTGGTTGTTATAGATTTAGGTTTCCATTAATCTTCAGAAAAGCCACAGTATGTACAAAATAAAATTTGTAAAAAATTGTCACATTTCCAAAGCAATATAAAGAATTCTACTTTAAATATATGTTTAGTCCCAAGTACCTAGAAATGATGGAAACCAACTGTTACTTAATAACATCTGAAAAAGGTGAGGAATTTAATTTCAGTGAGTTTTTCTTTAATGATCTAGATGATAGTGTTCCACTAAACCCAAGGATTCTGAAACACCATTGCCCTTAATATGGTTCCCTCCAAATCAAAACATCCTTACAGCTATGGAAACAAAAATGCCCAGAGAAGTAATTTGTATTTGTATTCCAAGGTTGAGACATGTCTTTCTGTGAAATAGTTTATTTTTGAAAATCTGACATTAAAAATATGTTTCCAGGTAGTTGTTTCTTGTTGGGAACCACTAACTTCTATGACAAGTTGTAATTTTTATATACTTTCCAAATTAAATCCTAAATATCTTCTGATAGGATTATTTGATATTATAAATAACAAATATATGTTGTGTTAAAAAACCACAAACAAACAAACCCAAAACAAACACAAACAAAAAACCTCAGGAAAAAAACCCCAAACAAACAATATAAACCAGCACATAAAGATGAGGGAAGAAGAAGGAAGGGGGGAAATTCGGAGTGATGATGTTTGTCTTCCCAAGTAACTGTTACGTGTGATGGAGCCCTGCTTTCCTGGAGATAGCTGCCCATGGGAAGTGGTGAATGAATTCTTTGCTTTGTTTTGCTTGTGTGCACAGCTTTTGCTTTACCTATGAAACTGTCTTTATCTCAACCTACAAGCTTTCTCACTTTCACTCTTCCGATTCTCGCCCCATCCCACTGTGGGGGAATGAGTGAATAGCTGTGTAGTGCTGAGTTGCCAGCTGGTGTGAAACCACAACACCTTACTAAAAAAAAATCCAGGTCAGTTTCTTTTAATTTGTTACAGACTTTACTATGCTCCAAATTTCACTACAATCTTCTGGCAATAATTTTTAAAATATATTGCTGAAGAAGTAACACTCACAATGAATTCCTAACAATTTACTTTTCAAAAATGGAGAACTTAATTTTCATTAAGTCTAATTATAGCCAGAATTTTTCTACCAAAAGGCAAGTTTTTAAAAGGGTAAAATAAGGACATTATGGAGAATAATATTTATTCTACATAATTCATATGAAGTATCGAATATTATGATGGATGACCTTACTGTTTAAGAGGAATTTACTAGTCTGATGAAAACATTTTAGATTTTCCAAAGGAAAAGTAAAGAGGGATGGAGGGAATTTAAACCATTCACCTTTAAGTAATTGATCAGCAAGGACCCTTAGACACTGTTTAGTGTCTCTGCAGCCTGTAGCTTAAGTTCTCTCTACTCCAAAATAATATAGAAGAAATGGAAAGGCCTGGAGAAGGTTAATTAAATGTATGCATTCTTAGCCACTACTTCAGCTAAGAACGTGGTCAAAGGTGGATCTTCCATCTCACTAGTTAGTGTTCTTATGTTGGATGAATACAAAGGAACTGTAGTGATGTGCTGCAGCCCAGCACCTGGTCTGTTCTTTTCAGTTATCAGCCTTTTTATTTCTAATAAATCCTAAATTCTACCTGGATATATGGTGCATGTTTTACATAGATGTTCCATATGTTGTAATTTACATAGTTATAATAATGTCTATTTTCTTATTTTGCAGACTAGAAAATATTGGCTGAGTACCATATATGCTCAATATATTTTTCATCGCAAATTACTTTCAATTATACTATGGTTCATACAATTTAGTAATTTATAAGTAGTAATCCAAAAGACCTGAGACGAATCTTGATATACTGCTGCCTATTTAAATGCTTCCTGTGAAAACTGCTGTAGTTAAATGAAGTACAATGAAAAATAATTTTTTTCAGCTTTTCTGATGGTAGTTCTAGTTGGCTGAAGCACTGCAATATGATCTTGGAAAAATATACATGACATATTTGCACTATTACCTTTTAATTAAAACCATCTTGCAATTCCATTTATTACTTCTATAATTTTTTTTTTTACGATTGATGTACTGATTACCAAGAGGGTGGATTTATGATTTGTCCATTCAAAAGTATATGTCTGTAATTTAATTAAGTGTGTATTTATTACATACGTCTTACAAACAAAGCCTCTATAGGACATTTTTATGGGGCCAAAGAATCAATATAAATATATTTCACTGCATTTGTAGTGATTATGCTTCCGATATTAACCTCCAGAAATCCAGCAAATGAGTGAGCCTGTTCTTTCTTCAGTCAAAAAGCTGTTTGATCAAACTGTGTTTTCACTAACATCACTTGAGAATTTTCTAAGTTCATCAAATCAGGTCATGTTAAGCTAGTCCATTGGTAATTTTGGAACGGGCTCCTTACCAGGTTGTTGGTTACATTCCACTTCTCACAAGGCTCTCCTAAAGTGAATGAGCTTAACGTAAATTTCTAGAATTTTAGAATCTGGTCAAAATGTAGAGAATCAACTCTAGAAATATGAGCATTGAACAGTACTGTTATTCAATTTCTTAAACTTGACATTTTAATAAGATGTTTAAAGGATCATATTTGTAAAAATGTGAACTCTAATAAAATTAAGTCTATTTTCATAGTTATATCTCCAAGTCACATAAATGAATAGGTGTTATCTAGGCAGTCTATATTTTGGAAACAGAGGTCTTGGTGTTAATGACAGCTTTTCCACTTATTTTAATGAATTCAAGGTCTTATAATAGGAAAAAATAACTATAGAGAGATTTCTTGAAAAAATCATGGTACTAAAAATTGCTTGTCATTGGTGTGTGCTAAACGTGCCATAGATGTGTTCCTGCAAAAGATGACCTGCATTGACATAAATATTCTTTACTTGCTATTTTATATTCAGAAAAGAACTGTATGCAAGCAGCCCAATTTAGAATAAATGGTTCACCTGAAGGTGTCATTTGGATTGTCTTTACCAAATAGTTTATGAATTTTGTTGATATCAGATCCAGGAAGAATACCTCTCGACTTTGAGAATCAAGATATGCTGAACAGAAAAAAAGAAAGTCCCTTCTTTGAGCCCCAAAATCACAGAACTGTTTTCCAGGGCTGGGAGGGGGGAGGAAGTGTGCTCACCCACAGAGCAGTTCTAATGTTTAGTAACCAACATACAGTAAGTGTAGAAGTATATGATTTTCTATTTTTTATTAATCTTTTGTCAAAGATAAATTTGTTTTTAAGGATTTTCCAGTCAAGTGAAAAACCCTTCTATGTGTCTGTGAGACTAGAATTCTCCATGAAGCTTAATTAAAACGTGCAAGGGTAATCCTTTGTACTGGGTGTTGTCTATTTAGAACATAGTATTTTAACCTGTATAAATTAATTTCCTTATTTTGGAAATATTTTTGTTATATAACATAATAACTTCTGATAACTATTTTCAGAAGATATGTTCTGTAAAAACTGAGATCATAATCTGTATCACAAAAATATGAAAAACCCCTTAAATAGTCTGTTCCATAGTTTTAATTTTGTATTTTTGAATTTTCAATATCTAAACTAAATTGTCACTTTAAAACCACTGTGTAAGTCTCTATCTTTACAAGTTTATTATTTATCCATTTTTATACTTCAAAATAATATTTAGGGAAGAGTCATTATCTGTCATTACTTCACAGTTTGTAAATTAATATCAAAGTAGAGAGAAAAAAAGAAACAAACAAAAAATACCCAAATGAAAGAACCCTTAAGAAATTATAAAACTCCTGCAATATTTGATATTTAAGTGTGAGGACTGTCATACTATTAGAAATAATAATGCTAAATTTAACATATGTATGAAATAAAAACAATTTAACTCCTTGGACTGTGATTTCTGAGATCCAGTACTTTGACTGCACTGAATGCAGCCTGAAGATTTGGGAATTTCTTTGACTTTTTCCTCTCTGCAAGGACTCAGAGTCAGTGGTTTGTGCCTATATTGTCCTAAAGCACTTATTTAGAAATGGACAACAGGAACATTGTTTTCTTTTAAATATTAATAGGAAGAAGACAAAAAAAAATCTAACCTATAATTGTGTTATTTTGCAAATAATCAATATATTTACTTCTGATCTTTTCCCCCATTCCTCAGTCTTCACCAACACAGAGATTTGGAGAAGGGGCAGAGGTGTAGTATTTTGATTGTTTGTTTTTATAAACTATGAAAGTGGCTCTAGTAGTACTATTTTAGTTATAGACTTCTGTCATTAAACAAACAAATAAACAAAAAAAAACCCAAAACACAAACCCAAATCAAGCACTGTTGCTAGTTCATCCAAAAGTAATGGGAGATGTTCATACCTACTAGCCCCATCTGGACATCTCAGACAACTCAGGACAACAGAGTCTGTGCCAATATGTTAAAAAGCAGTAACTGAATCGCATCACTAAATTTAGATGTCTTAACCACAAGCTGAATATCATTCTTAAAATTAACAGATAAAGTCTGGAACTGATTTTCATTCCTATTGTTTCAAAGTTCTGGGAACAGCAAAATTTAGTTATGGAACAATAAATGGTTTAAGTATACTGCCCTGCAGCAGACCAGACCTAGACTTTTTTGAAAAACACAGGCCCTATATTGTCACAGATTTAGACTTAAGTAAGAGAACTTCTACTGCAAATATTTCCTCCTTTAATTCTGCTACACACATTTTTAAAAACAGTTATTAACATATCTTCTATGACAGATGATGTGCCTAATGCTATCACATCTATTTCCCTATTTTTTTGTAAGATTTTTCCTTCTAGATTGTAAAGTAATACGTATCAATTCATTACTTTAGTATACTAATTAATAATATTTTTTTTTCTAAAGCCCTGAATACAGATGACTGTAAAGATGCCGCTCTGGTTCGCTTTCCAACAGCTATAGCACACAGTACAGACCAAGAAGAGATGTCTTTGAGTTATCTTTAAGCCACCCAAATTTCAGACTAGGGAAGGTCATGAAATGCTTTAATTGAATTGTATTTTTGCACAGCTACACATAGACTCAGCAGTATTTTGGAGTACCTATAGCAGTATAATAAATAAAAATCCCCCACCCTGACTGTTTTCCTTATGCAGGAGCCTGTGGAATTATTTGTCCTTACTGCTACTGCACAGTACAATTATTGTCCTGAAGAACTGTGGCTTTATTACAGGCATGATGTGCTATGCTAGGGACTCAGACCATCATTTCCATTAGAATTTTTGCGTGGTGATCAACCACAGGGTACTGTTCATTGTTCTTCATTGTGGTACAGGTAATAAGTAGCTGATTGCTTTAATAAAGGCACATTTGAAATAACAAGAACTAAATTCCAAAGCAAAATTAATTTGAGAAAGAATCCCAAACCTGTGGCCAGTTACCTACTGTGTACATTTATTGAAAACTATATTCCTTGCAGATGTTATGATCCATGAACCAAAGCCAAGTGATTTAAACTACTTAGGATAGAAGTTATTTTATACTTACTTACTGGAATCTGTTTTTGTAGTTATAAAATAATATTCTTTTCTTAAAAATTTATTTTTTAAGGTAAAATTCATTTTGAAGGAAATGAGTTTGTGGGATAGCACAGCAAGATCTCAAAAATTCAGTGCTAGCTTAGTTCTCTGGTTCAGTAACAAGGGAAGCAATTCAGGAGTGTCCTCCTGTGAAAATAGTTTACAGATTCTTCTGCACAAGTTAACAACCAGCATCAGAATCATGTGCAAATAAACTACCAGCCACTACAAGTTTGTCATCCATGAGTGGTGGTGTAACATCAGATCCATAGCAGTGTTGTTGCTGCTGTGCCTGTTAGAATAGGCAGAAAATAGCGAAGAAAAATATTCTTTTTTCCAAGTAATTTATTTCAGTGTTGGTGCAAAGACTATTTTCCTGCCCTCAGGAGACAGTGAAAACTGTCACAACTGGAATGCTTCAGAATTGCAAATTACCTGAATCCTAAATATTGCTTTTCAAGAGTTTGTAATGATGTAAGTCATAACTATAAGGTAGATAGAGCTATTTAAAGCTGAATGTTTTAAATGAATATGTTCTAAAATATTGTCAGAGATAACCATTGTGTCCTAGGTCTGTTTAAAAGACTAGTGTTCCTGCTAAAGAGTTTGTAATGAACTGATGTGTTTAAATGGTATTCTCATTTCAGATTAATTATACTTTCCATTCTCACCACTTCTACCAGTAGATTTCCGTAAGTCTTTAGAAAATAGTAATTTTAATTTTTTGTTCTGTGAAAAGAAAAAATTTTAAAGCAGCAAAAATTATTTGTACTCCCTATTTTCTACAAAGCTTGAACCTCAAGCCTTAAGAACTTTATATTGAATTTTATTTCATTTATAACTAAATCTTTTGGGGCATGGGGAGAATGGGAGCCTCAGCCTAAATTTCACTAAATATTTAGGCTTCTAAATCCTATATTGTCTTCTTACTTACCTATGATAATAACTGGAAAGAAAGTAAATTAGAGTTAGCAGCCCTTGGACATTTGCACATACTCTTCCATTCTGTGCTAAAGGTCAAGGACAGCTTTCTGGTCCTCTCCACAAGCCGCAGATTCTTTCAGGGCACATCTACCTGCATGGGGTCCTCCATGGGCTGCCCTGTAGGTATCTGCTCCACCATGGTTCTCCACGGGCTGCAGGGGGACAACCTGCTTCACCATGATCTCCTCCAGAGACTGCAGGGGAATCTCTGCTCTGGCACCTGGAGCACCTCTTCCCCATCCTTCTTCTCTCATCTTAGTGTCACAGGGCTGCTTCTCACACTTTTTTCCCCTCACTCATCACTGCCTGTTCAAGTGTTTTGCCCTTTCTTAAATATGTTTTCACAGGGGTGCCACTACTTGGCTGATGGGCTCAGTTGTAAAATGTGTTTTGACAGAAAATCACGACCTATACAAAGATATGATCTTTTATAAGAGGGCTGTGGCAGTAAAAACATATTGCTAAAGAACTGGAAATCCACCAATATTTCATTACAATATCTGCCTTCATTTTGCCTTCTTTATCCTGAAGATCTGGGAGGAATAGTTGGCATAAGACAGTGTTGTTTCAAGGAAAATATTTTTTTAGGATGATGGTGGGTGTGGCCAAATTTCTGCTGACAAATGGCTTTTGTCTTTGTTGGGTCAGTGTCCTTTTGTGATAAATATCGTTGTCCAGTGCATGATGCTACAAAATATTACTAGTGAAAAACTCTGAAACAAACGATAGTAAATGAAAATCTGGAGAGACAAACCCATATACTTACACTGGTCAAGACACTGGCTAGTCACTGAAATTAGCAGGCTTCGTACATACACTTCATCTTGTTTCTTAGTGAAGAAATTGCAACGTCTTCTAATTGGTTTCTTTTATACCTATGCAGAGATCGTCAATTATGTTCATGCTTTTTATCCCAACAGCAGCTGACTTGACATTTACACATACAGCAACAGCATACTTTTCCTGCTGTTACTAGACTTAACAGTTTTACAATCTGTGAATCAGTGACCTTTGCAACTAAATTCAGACCCACAGCATTTCTCATAAAAATAATAAAATGTCCTCAGAAGAGCACACTGCTTTGCTGCTTACTCTCCAAAGCTATAGCATATATTATAATGGTGTTAGGATCACAATAATTTGAGCACAGACAGTATACTCTAGCAGGGAAAAATTAAAGTAAGAGACATAGCGTAACACATCTGAGAAACAAAAAGACTAGGATCTTCCAAACTGTTCCGTGCAGTATAAACATACCTGTAGGAAGATAGAGCTGATGTATCAGGTTTTGAAAAGCTATATGATTGGTAGGCTAAATGTAGATGAAAGAAGGAGCTCAAAGGGGAGACACGTCCAGATAATGAGAGATAACCAAGCATTTTAAAGATAATTAAGGAACCCGGTGGACTGGGCAGAGAGATTAAATCTGACACGCTCATTGAATCTGGAGGACTGAATTGTGAAGGACTATTAAGTCATATCTACCACTGTATAAAGCAAAAGAGATCCATTGATATTTCTTTGTATGATTAAAGTGTGAATACTCTCACTCTCTATTTTACAACTTTTCATAAGATATGAAACAGCCTCAGTAACAAGATGAACTGAAACAATTATAGCATCTTGGAACTGGAAATTAGGTTCAGGAGATATTTTTCCTTAGTTTTTCATTTTTTTCTGTAAGAAGTAAGTAATAATTTCAGCAATTCTCCATTGTTTTCAACAGATAATACCCGGCATGCTGGTTTTATTATAGGCTCTTGCTCCTTACAGGCTTCATTACATTTTTGTAATATACTGTTTTTTCTCCACTGGCATTATAGTTTTTTCATCTCTTTTCCAAGGGATACCTTTTAAAGGACTATGTAATCCCTATAAATAATACTTTCCTGCGCATTCTCAAAGCTTTTTCAGAATATTTTTGAAATTGCAGCATTTTCAATAGCATCAGACCCACTAAAAGCAGAAGTTAAAAATAAATCTTATCTCAAAGAGACTGTTAAAGCTATTGAATGGTCAATCTTGGCATTTGTAGGTTCCTAAACCCTTTTAATTTCAAGGCTGCCTTCCCAAATTCTCAGTTTAATTATGAAACATTGGATTTGTATAACAGACCCAGTTCAGCTGCTTCTGCAAATTCACTTTTATTTTTTATAATTGAACTTAAAGAAACCCTACTTAGTTCAAACTTAAAAAATACAGATTTGACACCATATGTGACCCTTTAATCTCTTTGAACTCTATTTCAGTGTATGAGTTTCTCAGTTGCTTCAAATAAGGACAGATTCTTTTCACTTCACATAGCACATTACCTAAAGATCTCCTGCCTGCTTCCTTAACTTCCTTTAATGGGAAGTTAAGGGAAATGGATTCTGAATATTATCTTTTATAGTCTTCTTCTACCTACCAGAGAGTTTATATCTAGCAGAACCAATTTCAGCTTGAAATACTGCATTAGTAAACAAAAAGTATTTATTAAAATGGACAAAATAATACATAAAGTTTAAGATATATTGAAGCAATGTCATTCTACAGAATGCCATTATCTAGAAAAAGTAGGAAAAAAGGTATCTTTTCAAAAGAACTTCAAAATCACCATTTTGCATCTGTTTTTTGTTTGAAACCTCTGGCACTTGTGTGGTTCCTTGGTGAGCTTGTTCAGCTCAGTAAACTGGTGGGAAATAAGTTTAAAAAAAAAAAGAAAGAAAAACCTATACGGAACAGGATACCACTTCATCCACATGCAGTGAAGTGGTAGATCAGCCTTCTGTATTGTAGGTGTACACCTGTCATATATAAAAGTCAACCCATAGCACTATCTTATTTTGCACTTTCTCATTGTTACTGACTACCTGAATGGCTAAGATGGTTTAAAAACAAACAACACCCAGCCTTCTACCATACTCCCAAAACTGTTGGAATGGAGTAACTTCATCATGTGAAGAGTTGGTTATGAAGAACCTGAGCATGGCATCCGGGATGCTTTATCATGGATTATCATTGTTTGGAATTGGCTAGCCCTTACTCTGCCATGTAGGAATGGAAAATAGTAGGGAGTAACAAGGATTTTACAGCTTTTATTGTATTTTGGGCTATTATGTTTTGGGATAGTAAGGATTTAGGGTAGTAAGCAAAACTGTGGTGAGTTCTAGTATTGTCTTTATTACCTATTCATTTTGGATTAGTTGCTTTACATTTCAGTTTACCCATCAATAAAATGAAAATTATATCATCTTCCTTCCTGCCCAAAGGATATTTAATTAGTGTCTGTGATGTCATGGATTTAAAAATGAAAAGTATGATTATTTATCAGGATTAAAAGAGAGGATTGGGGTGCCACCAGGTAACTGTAGTGATCTGTGTTCCCTCTCCTGATTCATTGTGGTTGTAGAATTTTAATTAGCAGTTCCAAAAAATTTTCGTAATATAGTCTGCTGACATATCTCTATAGAGCAGAGTGTGTGATTTGTAGAATCACAGAATCATTTAGGTTGGAAAAGACCTTTAAAAATCTTTGAGTCCCCCTGTAATGATTGAGTCCAACCGTAAATAAAAGGGTTGCTGTTTGAAGAGAACACATTGTTTTTACGGTAAGCTTTGTGATTATTTGTGCCATCACAAGCATTAGTTGGGAATATAAGAAGATATTCTTATAAAGAAACATAATGATATTTAGGATAGGATATTTGCATTATTAGTCCTCCTTCCTGATTTCTTCAAATGATTTAATGCTGTAAATTAATGAATTATTACAGTTGTTAGTGTTCTGCAGTTCTTATTTTCTTATTCACATGTTTTATTGGCCTATGAATGACAGTTGGGGTTAAATCACATAATTTTTTCAGATGATGACCAAGATTCAGTGTTTCTTAAGTTGCAAGCAGAAATGTCTAAATTCTCCATCCTCTTCAGTACACACTTTGCATTACAAAATCAGTGCACAACTTTGTCCCATTAGGTCCAGCTGTGAGCCTGCATAAACTGAGGTATCTCAGTTTATACTAATAGGACTACATTAATATGCCTCACATGATGCTGACACACAAAGGACCTCAGCGTGCAGCTTAAGGTTACAGCAAATACATGCAGTTGGACATTCCTGCTGCTGACTGGGGCTCATCAGAGGAGTAGTCTTTTGAGTTTTTCACAAGTTTTCTCAATTATTTACATTTTCAGGCACTCTCTTTGTACCCTGTCTACACCCTTAGTGTACCCTGTTGGAGTCTACATTTTAGATGTCTGACAATGCAGTCTTTTTAGAAGAACCATAGAGGTTTAATAGAGAGGTCTTTAGGGGAAGGGACCTTAAGAAGACAGGAGAAATCCCATCTGTATATGTTTATGCAAATAACTTAAATACCATTTACTGAAAAAGATCTCCATATTTATCTACCTTTCTCTGCAGGCTATATGTGAAACTATATGCATTAGAAATACTGTTCCACTGAGTATCTAAAATATAGGTGAATTTAACTGAACATAATCATGCTTGGGAAGCAGTCAAATGCAGGTTTTCAGAAATACCTAACATCCAATTCACTTTTACAATTGTATTTATTGAGTAATGAGAACTCAGTTTGTCTAAAAATATTTAATGTTATACTTTTAAATCAGTACTATTTTTTTCCCTGGCATTACTTCAAAGAACTTATACCTGGATCCTCACTTCCCCATAGTCATTATTATATGAAAAGATTTTAAATATTTTATTTTGATCTTAAATGGTGTGATTATATTCAGATGTTCAAGTCTCTGTTGTTAGATGAATTATTTACATGGTTTCCCTGCTGTTCTAACTCCACCTAACCACTCTTCAGCTACATATTTTTGCAGTAATGTGTCATAGGGCTCTGTGAGAAGTTTTAAGTGAAGGAGAAATAATGTGCAAAATACACACGTGACATAGTCTACCTATGTCACGTCAGAAAGTTGCAGTATGCTTAGATGAGCCGAAATAAATAAACCTAACACAGCAATTCTAAATCTCAAGAAAACATTAGCCAAACTTTGTCCATCTTTTTATGAGAGACTCAGTTTGCACGACTGTGTGAAGTCCAAGGAAAGAACAGAAGATGTATGAGGCAGCAGCACAGAAGATTCCTCTGGGGAGTGATATAAGCAGGACTGCATCCTATAACAGCCACCAGCTGCATCTACTAGTGCAAAGGTAGAAAATTTGTGCCACCAACCTAGTTTTCTGGAGACATTTGAGCCTGAGCATTCTTGAAGGCCTGCAGACCTGAATGAATCTGTCCTTTGATGGTTTTTTATGTATATGACGTGATCTCATATTGTGTATTATATTGTATAGTTTTGTAAACTGATATGTTTCAAATGTTTGAAAATAGTATTTGAAAGTTAGGCTGGCATACTGCAAATAATTATATTTAAATCACATCAGTTGACAAAAAATAATTTGTTTTCTGTTTTACACACAATATCAATAGAAAAATTCAATCCACACCTATGATACAGATTTATTTTGGATTTTCAGGGTAATTTGCATTAGTGCGGGTATTGCATGTGAAATAAATATGACTTGCTTGGTTTCTAATGATGTTAATAGTCCTCTGTAGTATTATGATGAGAATTGAATCTACCATCATTATTTGCCTATTATTATTATTCTGTACAGAAAAAAAAGTTTTGCATTAACCAATAAATAAAAAACATGTTTGTATTTAGCATCACTCTCAAAGGTAGTCCTCACCTCTGACAATAACTCTTAAAAGCCATATCAAGCAGGAGAGCTAGACAGATGGCAGAATACAGAACCTGTCATTCAGGATGCAGAACAAAATAAAACCCAAGAAATTCTCCATGGATGCTGCATAAGTACAAAGGCACCATTAATTAAACTTGAAAATAGTGCAGTGTGAAAGTTCTTAGATGAATAAAAATCTATGCTAAACAAGAGACTAAAGTGCCAAGTGTGCTACAAGGCATTATTGTAATTAACATAATTTCCAACATGAGAAAAATACAGATTTTAGTGTAAAGTGTTTCAGAGGGCACAACAGTTTGGGAAAATGTTTTTATTTTTCTATCTATAATAACTGTTTATCATTATAAGAGATATTATAAACCTTGACATTTTTGAAAACAATGTTATTTTAAAGGTTATTTATATTAATAAATACTTCACTAATTTATTGTGTTGTTAATCCTGAAGACTCTTAAAGGAAAATGTCCCTGTTGCACTCTGTTGTCTCTAGTACAGGCGCACAGTCTTACCTGCATTCTAATGCTTTCTTCTGTTCCTGATGCATGGCCTGAGTATCCTTAGCTCTGTTACCAGGATGATTTCCATAACAAGTGATGAGAATGATTGGTGAAATTAATCATCACAACAAGTATTTAAAGTCAATTTGAAGTTTTTTTCAAAAGGAATTTCTTCCTAGGGAAAAACATTGCCTATAGTGAATTTACTCAGTTCTTTAGCAGGGGAAATAGGCCTACACTCTTCAGTTTCTCAATTTTTTTCATGAGAAGAAAAAAAAAATTCTGCTTTATTCTTGTTGTTATATCACCTCAGATTTACTTTGTTCTAAATAGTCATAAACTTTTGAATTTACATTTATAGCTAACTGTTTTCACTGTGTTCTATAAGACACATATAAAGAAAGACATGTATAAAAGAATACAGATATATACCAGAGATTGTTATAACTTTATATGAACAAACCAAAAAGGTGAAACAATATTTTTTTCTTATACAAAATTTTAAAATACTTGTAAAACTGAGACCAGCAACAAATGTCTGTAAGTCTGTTGCTGCAGGTTTTTTTCCAGCACAGTGTGCAGTTCTCCCCAATCCTATTTCTCCCTCTTTGATTATTTCATGTAACAGTGGTGATTCAAGACAATTGTCTCAGTGAGAAATTTATTCTCAGGATTTTCTCAGATTTTTTGCTTTCTCCCTTCTCGTCAGGCATACAGTAACACTTTCTGAGAAAGAAAATGGGGTTTTTAAAACTACAATTTATTTTTCCATCTAAACCAAAGTGATTTTCTGCTTTTTTAGTTTTGTGGCTGACACTATGTTTGAGTTGAATGTTTCAGGTGGGACTTAATATATGCAAGAAAAAAAGGGAAAATATGGAGCAAAAGTTCACTGACTTCTCTTGCTGAGATTATCTATTTTTGTGCAGGAGATGGACAATTTGAAGGTGCTTTACAGGATACCCCAAATGGGCCATCTATGATCTGTACGCGACTCATGCAACAGTCTCCCCTGTCACATAGACCTCCCAGGAGTGTTTTTGCCTGTTTATAGCAATTACCCAGACTAGAGATGCAAGCTGGAAGCTTTTAAAACAGGTTTTCTGGAAAAACTCTCTGCTGCTCCTGGACACAGTGGCATTTGCAAGAAATGACAGTACCTACAAGTAAAACATTTATTTAAGTACCTGTGTGATTTTTCTTTACAGAATCTGTGTCTGCTTGGGCTCCATGCCAGAACATCATATAAAATATGCACAACATCCCCTACCCTACAACTTCAACATCTTCTACAGATGAATAAGCATCTCTTTTTTACCTTAACCTGCTTAAAAGTTTTAGATTTAGTTCTTGCTATAGCTATCTGCAATTTTATCTTCTGGACTGGATTGTTGCAATAAAGACTGCATGGTCCTATTTTGAGCTTCTACTCAAGAAACTACAGCTGCTGCATAGTGTGGTTTTCTTGTTCTGGAAAAAAATCAAAACAAAATGATATAATACTTTCACCTTTGTACTTCCAAGTGAGATTCAGTGTGTCAATAGCGATCTCTAGGACTTGGTCTGTGTGGCTGTCCTGGAACTGTGTGCTATCATGTCCCCTGAGACCTAATGAAGTACCCAAGCTTGCAGTTTAAAGATTTACATGTTTGGAGCATAATGAGCTTAGTGAAATAAAGGTCTCCCACTGCCCTGATGCAATCAGTGGCTGATGAGGCAATAATGTACCTCTGGTGCTTTGAAAAAAAAGAAGTAGCATTGAAGAAGAATCAACTGAGTGATTCTTCTCTGAGGGCTCATTTGGCAGGAGAGGCAAAACTATGTAAGGCTTTGAAGTCATCTTCTCTTCCTAGGCAGCCTGCAAAAATTTGCCATGGAAAATTTGCCATAAATATGGACTAGTATAGTGTGTCAGATATGATTTGTTCTCAAGTGTAAGGCAATTAGAAAGCCTATATACATAACCTCAAAAAAAAGCAAGCAAAGAAAGTAAAAATATCCCTTACTCTCTGCCAAAACAGGAGCAGAATTATAAAAGAGGAAAGGTTGTTAGGGTCAAGGGAAGAATTGATTCATGGATTGCCACTGAAATCAATGGCAAAATTCCCATTAGCTTGTGAAGTGCAAAATCAGATCTTTGGTTTTTAAAGTTAAGTTTTTTCCTACTCGTTAGCCTCAAATAAAACCTGTGGGAAAGCAGATGGTGTCAATTTCCCTGAAATCCAATGAAATAGACTGATGTAGAGATGCAGTTATTATTGTCCTGAGCCAGCAAGAGGTTTTAATTTCCAGTATGATTATTGTATTTATTTTATATGTGGAAATTTTAAGGCGTATTAAAATGAAGACTTTAAACAATCCAAAACTTGGGCACATACGCAAATATTGTTACAGAGTCTTCTAATGCTTGGCATCTTACTGCTGGTGTAGAACCTTGCCATGCCAGCATTTCAATTGGCTGTATTTTACTCATGTTCAAATTTGGTAATGGTACAAATTTTTTTACTGGCCACACTTTAGCAAGTGAGAGAGCCACTTAGCCCTTAGGTTCTATCATGACTCCCAGAGAAGGATGCATGAAGTGATAATGTGTCCTGTACTCTGAAGAGAGCTGGAACACTTCTTTCTGGGCTCAGTCCCCATTCTGATGCAGAAAGAGCCCAGAGGGATGTGAAGCACAGTCTTTTCCCTCTTTGCACTTACTGGTAAATTTGAGACAGAACTTGCCTTGAGCCTTTTGCAAAATAACATTTTTATGCCAACAGACAACATCTCAGGGAAAATTTGCAGTGGCAGAAAGCAAGCACGTCCTGGAAAACCTTCTGAAATTGTTCAGAAGTTATTCCTGTTCACTGCTACTAACCTCCACTGTCTTAGCTGTCAGAAATGTTTGGGGCCATGTTAAAAGTTAAAATAATTATAAACAATATACTGATGCTGAAATACTGAGTAAACATAAATACTTACATATTTGCCTTGAAAAAAAAAAATCTTATGTTGGTGAAAAGAACTTTACTATAAAAAAACAACATGGCATTCTATGAAACAAAACAAAACAAAGCAAAACTTTGCTTCGGTAGATTGAAATCCTAAAGGTATTTACTTTTA
Organism: Gorsachius magnificus; assembly: GCA_034008185.1. Classification (NCBI taxonomy): domain Eukaryota; kingdom Metazoa; phylum Chordata; class Aves; order Pelecaniformes; family Ardeidae; genus Gorsachius; species Gorsachius magnificus. The sequence goes on from CM067081.1 coordinate 44,152,520, forward strand.
AGTCAAACAGAGTAGACATTTATTAAGTTAGTTTGAGAAAGTGAATATGAAGTAGTAATACATTCCACATAACTGGTGCAAAAGTTCAGGTTTCCAACTCAGAGTTGGGAAAACCTTCCTTTCAGTAGGTTGATTTTGCCTTGCGGAAAAGTAGCCAATTAATAACTCTATCAAAGACAGAACGCTATCAAATACTCCTACAAGGCAGTACCATGACTAACAAGTATTTTTGGCATGAATTTAACTACAGGAAACTTGAGAAAGCAGAATACTATAACTGTTTTCTTACAAGGTCTTTGTTGCAGCAAGTTGTGCTACTTGTCAATGCTAAAAGATAGTCTAAAGAAAACCTGTCAAAATAAAAAGACTGTAATATAAGCTACTGTAAATACTGCATATAGATTCAGTTCCAGCCAATTTTAAGCAGCAAGTATTGGTGTCGTGGTTTAACCCGGCTGGCAACTAAGCACCACGCAGCCGCTCGCTCACTCCCCCCCCTCCCTCAGTGGGATGGGGGAGAGAATCGGGAAGGGGAAAAAAGGTTAGAGCCGAGGGCTGAGATAAAGACAGTTTAATAAGAGAAAATAATAATAATAGTAATAATGAGAATGATAACAAAATATACAGAATATACAAAACGAATGATGCACAATACAATTGCTCACCACCCGCCGACCGATGCCCAGCCCGTCCCGAGCAGCGATCAGTACCCGAGCGACCGACTGACCCACCAACCCCCCCCGAACATGACGTTCTATGGTATGGAATTGCTCTTTGGACAGTTTGGGTCCTAGCTGTGCTGTACTCCCAGCTTGTTATGCACCTGGCCAAGCAGGAGAAGCTCAAAAATCCTTGAACAGTCTGAGCACTGCTTGGCAACAACTAAAAACATCAGCGTGTTATCAACATTCTTCTAGTACTAAATCCAAAGCACAGCACTATGCTAGCTTCTGTGAAGAAAATTAACTCTATCCCAGCTGAAACCAGGACAATTGGACACATATTCTAGTTGCATATTCTAATGCATAGATGGACAATATTATCACTAATAACTGGAGAACCTGGATACAGGAGCAAATGCACAAAACTTTCAGGCAAGGAAAGTATTTGAGGGTCAACTGCAGTCCCTTGAATTCACAAGAAAATATGTCCAGTAATCCCATCTGTAAACATATATAGTTCCATTTTGAAATGAGTTTTATTTATTGCCCTCTTTTCCTCCTATATGAAGAAACTGTGGTTTGGCCTAATCATCAAAATGTCATGGCAAAAGCCTTTAAGATTCCTCAAATCTTCTTTTTCTCCTAGAAACAACTGCCTTGGAGTCTCCTTAAAGCTGACTTTTTCCCCTAAGATTCAGTGTTTAAAAATAGCATCTCATCATTGAACAGGATATTCAGAATATCGTTTACAAATTTAGATTAAAAGTAACACTTTTCCTAGTAATCTTTCTTTTTTACATTGCAGTGCTAACGTGGGCAGTGAAGAAGTGAACAGACTGCAATTTGTTCTGGCACATCTTGAACAAATGCCATTGCTTATGTTCTAATCATTCACTTCACCAAAGTAACTAAAGATGAGAAAAAGGTTGCAAAGACATCACTAGTAGTATCATATGGCAAAGTGTGGGTGTGATTTACCAAGTAGAATTTGTATCACAGAGGATGATACCTGGCAAACAGCAAATGAAGTTTGTTATTCAGATCTCAGTTACATAGCTATAACTTAATAAAGGATAACCAGAATTACATTTCTCAGAGAAACTGAGCCAGTGAACAAGAAACTTAATTATGCCACTACCACGAACATCTGGCAATCATGGATAGACAGTGGCTGGATTTAGAAAAAATAAAGAGGAATTATAACAATTTAAAGAATCATATGACCATAAACACTTTGCTAATGGAATGTATCTTATTCATTGACTGAAATGAAGCAAAGATAGATAGGACATATGAAACATTTAATGTAGATCAAACATTTATTTTCTGAAGTGGTGCTGACAGACAGTGAACCCATGAACTTGCATATTTCTCAGTAGGTGAGGGTACATGACTGCTACAATTCCCCGAGGAATCATCAGGCTTTGGCAAAAGGGGATTTCCCCCCGCATCTGTGAAAATGTGGCAACCTTTTGTACAATCCTTTTACAACAGCGTGGTTCAGTCTGATCAGCTAGGGTGAAGGGTGAATCATCATCAGCAAAACGGCTGGCCAGGGAACTTTGGTTGAAGGGATTTTGATCTACAAGATGTTTTAGCCCTCTTTGTCAAACACAGCCTTTAAATGAAGCTAAAAGCGACACCTGCAACTCTGAATATCAGAGAAAAAAAGGAAGGTGTAAGATGTTTGTAATTTTACTGGTTTTAAGCCTAAAATCCAAGCACTTCTCAAAAAGTGTTAAGCTCAAATGCACATCAACATATTTCAGTTATCTGTAAGCTACTATTAATATAAAATGTATTCCAAACCAAAATAATTTTGAAACTTTCCTCAAATTTTATATGCATAAAATTATTCTTTCGGACATAAATGTAAAATGTTTTTGATGGCAACTCATTATTATTGCAAAACACTCTTTTTACTGAAGATGGTGAAGCAAGGCTTTTGCAGACAAGGGACAAAATATTGATTATGGGAGAAATACCTGCTGAAGTACAGAGGCATATGGAAAAGATATCATCTAATCAAAGCTACTTTATGTATTGTGCATAAATAAAAGAAAAGCTTATTTCCTCCTTTTTTTTTGGTATTTGATATGTGATATTACTAAACCCATGGAAGAGTCCTTATCAGTTTGCCAATGAACATATATAAGAGAAATAGAAAGCATACAGGAGATAATTCAGTTCTACCTCATTCTATTCCAATGTCTTATGGAGAGATTCATAGGCGAGATTGGGACTTTAAGTCATCTACATTGTTTCTCCACTTTTCTTTTTCCCTTCAGAAGGAAAATAATCCAGTATTATAAGATAAATTACATTTAAATTACAGGTAATATAGACTCAACATAGTATGAATGAGTAAATGCAGTTAATAGAGTGATTGTCTGTACTGAAGCCTATTTATTCCAAGCTCAGCACTGCTGTCAATTGTGAGTAAAAATAGATGTTTTGCATACTTCTGGAATACTGAAAAACATCTACTTTTAGGTACCTGATTTCACTGTTGCAGTACTGTCGTGGTTTAACCCGGCTGGCAACTAAACACCATGCAGCTGCTCGCTCACTCCCCCCCCTCCCTCAGTGGGATGGGGGAGAGAATCAGAGAAAAGGAAAAAAAAAGTAAGACCCGTGGGTTGAGATAGAGACAGTTTAATAAGAGAGAAGAATAACAATAATGATAATAATAATAATAATAATGGTAAGAAAATATACAGAATATATAAAACAAGTGATGCACAATGCAATTGCTCACCACCCGCTGACCGATGCCCAGCCCGTCCTGAGCCACGATCACTCCCCCCGAGCTGTGATCACACAGCCAGAGCTGCAACCACTCTGCCCGCGACCGACCGATCCACCCGACCGACCCGACTGACTAACCCCCCCCGAGCATGACATTATATGGTATGGAATAGCTCTTTGGACAGTTTGGGTCCTAGCTGTGCTGTACTCCCAGCTTGTTATGCCCCTGGCTGAGCAGGAGAAGCTCAAAAAGTCCTTGAGCAGTCTGAGCACTGCTTGGCAACAACTAAAAACATCAGCGTGTTATCAACATTCTTCTAGTACTAAATCCAAAGCACAGCACTATGCTAGCTTCTGTGAAGAAAATTAACTCTATCCCAGCCAAAACTAGGACAAGTACCTAGCAGCAGAGGCCCAGCTTCAGCTATCAAAGTCCTTCATCTGAAAACAATATCTTTGATTGCTTCAGAATGAAAGTATCTGAGCAAGTTTAACTGTACTTCCACCAATGCTTCCTAAGCCATACAACATTCAAAGGGATTTTAAATGAACAATTTTCAATACTGGATAGTGTCTTTGGCTATGATGAGTTCTTAGAAGTAGTGGCTTGAAGGAAAAGAAAAGGTAAATTTAACAGTGGGACTGGAAGACCAAATAGACATCAGGAGACGTCTGAATAATTAATAAAAATTATTGCTTAGCTGATAATCACCAAGTGCTGAAATTGCTGACTTGCACAGCAGCAAGTGAGCTTCTTGATGGTTCTGAAACAAAGTTTGAATAGAAAATAAGCTCATATTTAAGGATAAGATCAAGTTCTTCATTCAGTTGTACTGGTGTAAATTCACGGGTGCACAAAAATGTAGTTATCTGTGATTTACTTTACTGTAAACAGAAAGGCTAATGAAAACTATGCAGAAGACATCAAATGTTAAAAAGTGTAGTATATGAATTACAACATAAAATATGTGGGGTGGTTTTCAACATAGGAAGATATCTCAAGAGGAAAAGAAGTCAGAATTTAAACTTTATCACCTTATAGTGTTAGGATTTCATGAAGTGGCAAAGAAGAAAGTAAAATATCATTCAGGGCATCATTTACTGTAGTTCAACTTGGTCATTACTAATAACTGCTTTTTTAACTAATGTAAGTATATCACACATACCTTCCATTCACTGCAAACTTACTGTTTATAATGAATAAGCAATGAGGACCAAAATTTTTTCAAACCATCTTCTAAATGTGAAGTATTGCATTATAAATGGCCTGTGATTAAAATACTTATTCCAGCTTAGTGAGGAACAAGTAAATGCTTCCATATCAGAATTGCTCAAAATTATATAAACCAAACAACATTTTATCCTGAAAATATATCATAAAATCTTTTCTATTTTTAATAAGAAAGTATTCATAAAAATTCAACAGACATTAAAAAGATGGGAAATAAAACTGAGGAATTTTAAATAAATTAAATAAAAACAATATGTGAATAAAATTAAATAAAAAGCCATGTTTTAAGTATGGTGTAGGCATTAAACAGCATTTTGCCATGACTGCATCAGATTTTTGCACAGGAAAATAATTATTTAGCATTTCAGTATTTTCCAAGATACTAATGTTCTGCTATGCTGATCCTGTGTGTGTCTCTGTGTGTGTGTGTAACTGCTAAAATATTTCAGAAGTTATTGTATCATTCAGAAACTTGAAAACAATAAATTATTACTTTTTTATTATTATTTTCTGCTGAAAGCTTGCATTCTTTTTGCTTCAAGGACTTCAGTTAAGATTGAAATATAAACTAGTCAGCTCAATATCCCCAAATCAGTTTGTCTCAGTAGGAAATCAGCAGAACCAGTCCTAAAGTGAACGGAATCACCCCTGTTCAGGTTTTTAGGGTTCCTCTTGCTACTCACAAGTTGTCTTGGTCTAATTTGGCATATAGATATGTTGCATCATATAATGACAAAAAAACCCCCTTTTTTTCCCCTAGAAATTCAAGACCACTGAAGTCATTGAGAGTGGAATTTATCTAATTAAATGGAGAAGCCTGCTACTTGCTCTAAGCTTTTGTTTATGGCTAATGAAAGAAAACAGAAAATTGCAATATGTGATTCATCTGAACTAAGATATCTACTTAAGATGAGATAAATCACATCCTAAAAATACCTGCTTCTCTATATTGATTATAAATAAATCCTAGTGTCAATACATCAAAGACAGACATCCAGTCTGTCTTCTATGTCTGAAGTTAGATGAGAAGTTGAAGGCTTTTCATTAATTGCTATGGCTTTGGAATAAGCTATTTGTACTTTGAAGCAGAAATTCCCTTGGATTCCTTATAATTTTTTTTTCTTTTGTTCTAATCATAGTTTGAATTGAAAAAAAAAAATCTAACATCTTGTACCCCTATTTTAGACTCAGTCAGTTTAGATTATGGTCGCCTGAAATTTAAAAATTACTTCTTTCCGTTCCCCTTCTTTGTTTACAAGATGTGTAAGTTAACTCTTTTAACTGTAACTTTTTATAATCATCTGCACTTTGAATACATATACAGATTTGAAAATCTTTTTTACCATTATCACTGAGTACTTTATATCATATATGAAATGGCAGGGATCATGCAGATTGCTTACTGAAATGCCTTAAAAATAATGAAATATTACATTTACTTTTCCTTTTAAAATGAATATATGGTTTATTAGAAAGTCTACAAATTCATTCAGATATATACATGTATAAGCACAATTCCTTTGATGTCAATTAACATTGAGAATTGTCAACGATTATGTCAATTTGGTGTCAATCAACATTGAAAATTAACAATCATATCTTCTTTTAAAGGAGACCATCCTTTGTTTCAAATTAAATGACTCTTGAAAGTCATTTGCCTTATGTTCTATAAATCCTTTAATAACACGCTTTAATTTGATATTATAAATGGTATCATAACATTGGGACTGTTCAGCCTGAAGAAGAGAAGGCTCAGGGGGATCTCATCAATGTACATTAATACCTGAAGGGAGGGTGCAAAGAGGAGGGAGCCAGTCTCTTTCCAGTGGTCTCCAGTGACAGGGCAAGAGGAAATGGGCACAAACTGAATCACAGGAGATTCCCTCTGAACATCAGGAAAGACTTTTTTACTGTAAGGATGACTGAGCCCTGGCACAGGTTGCCCAGGGAGGCTGTGGAGCCTTCATCCTTGGAGATATTAAAAAAAAGTCCAGAGAAGATCCTGGACAACTGGCCCGATTGTCCCTGCTTGAGCAGGGGAGTTGGACCAGATGACCTCCAGAGATTCCTCCCAACCTCAACCATTCTGTGGTTCTGTGATATACCAATAACATTGGTCAAGAAAAAGTGAATCAAAAGAAGATAAGATGGAAAAAGCTAAAGTCTCTATTATTCTAAGATATTTTGTGTTCTATTTGGAAATTAAGAAATGTGTTGTGCATATTCCTAGGATTTTAATGGTTGGGGGGGTTTGTGGTGTTTGGGTTTTTTTAAAATATATTTATATTTCAGAGTTGTCATGGAAAAAATGTGAGTGCATGGGTATTGAAAAGAAATAGGAAAAAAGCAATAGTTAAGCCCCAAATAACATCCCACCTAAATATATTCATGAGTCAAAGGTCAATTTCAGACAGATTAGGGTGATCAAGGGGTGAAAGAGTGAGTCAGCAAGTCAGCACTGGTCAGGATGACAAGTGTTCTGTGTTCTGTGCATAACACAGTAAAAGTTTTTGTGATTTCTATTCATATTCTGCAGTAGTTCTATGAAAAGAACATTTATTAGTATCAGTGGGAGTCCTGTATACAGGACAGCTGCAGAATATACTATTAAGAACTGCAGTGCAGATTGGAGAAAGGAATTTTATCCTTTATTAAGGACTACACTGCAGCATTTCTTATCCTTTAAAATAGACTTTCAAGTAAAATTGTTCTACTCTGTGTCCTGATTTCTTTCACTGTCTAATTTTTATCACTGTATTCCATCTAGCCCTTTCTCTCTACGATTTTGTTTTTTCTTACTTGCACTCTTTTGATGCCCCACTTTTTTCTGTCCTCCATCACACCTGAAATTGCAGACCAATATACTGTGGTCAAGCATCTTTATTCTCCCTTGGGAAAACAATAATCTAATGTTCTTCTATTTAATTAACTCTAATAAATGGCATGATTAAAATTACTTTTATAGTTATACATATTATTTATTACTGCACTTGCTTACCATTTTTTCTGCCTATGATATAGCCTTAAATAGATATTGCTATAAAAAAACAACTGCTATCTATTCTGATGAAAAGTTGAAAGGCATTGTGGTGGACTAGAACACTGTTGAGATAACCTGTACATACAGGACTGTACATCCTATTCTATCTGAAGCTAATTTCATATTGTTAACTGAAGACAAAAACCTCTCTCCCTTGTCATCTTCTTAAGAATTTGGTATAATTATAATTTGTAAATTACAGCACAATATGGCACTATATAGTAGCAGCAGTAGAGTTAGAATGAAGAATGGACCTATGGAAGCAAAGGAATAAAAGAAAAAGTCTAAATAGGGGACTTGGCTAAAAGCTCCATGCTATACAATTACATTATATTTATAGCTGTTGAGAAGAGTGCAAAGGTAATTTCAAGATACTTAAGGAAATGTAAGTCTTAAAAAGAATGAAGGATGTATATTATGTTAACCTGATGTGAGAAACTCAAGAAGAAAAAGAACTAAGACCAAGTTTGAGACTAGTGAGAAAATTTTGAAAAATACTTAGAATCATAGTAAATATGGTTGTAATGGTAATCTGAGACCCAAAACTGAGGGAAAGGCTATTAAGAACTTGATCTGAACTTAAAGGAAGAAACTTGTGTTTTCTAAGATACAGATTTATATCAAATCTTCCTGAGGTATCTAGAAGAATGAAAACAAAAAAACCTGTAAAACAGAAAAAGATCTGGAAGCAAAACCAAACCTAAACAGACAGAGTTAATATAACTCTAAGAAAAATAATAATTTTGCAAGAGCCCACAAAGAAGGAGTGGAAGCATCAAAGAAGAAATAAAATATAAACATACTGTGTATAGTGGTGAAGATCTTTCATGGGAAACTGCTGAGGCTGTAGCTTCATGTAATGATGAGATTGTCTTAGAGACAAGTAGAACAATTATTATTCATAAAATGGATGCTAGTGAAACAAATAATAAAATGTCAGAAGTTATACTAAAGTTTTGGAAGGAAAAAAAGTACTATTTTTAACATAAGTAGAATTCAGGTGATACAGAAAGCAAATTATTCTGTCTCAAAGTGCTACAAGCCATTGTAGAATAAAAACATTGAAACACAATTAGGAAGTTTAAACTTTATACTTCCCAGACAACTTGTCAGTGGGAATTAGTGAGGAAATAATTGATCATGGTGAAGTGCTCAGAATGTGTAATTTTATGCAAGTACCTAAAAATACATGTATATTTCTTAACAAATTTGTATTTAAGTTGCAGAAAGTAATACTGTATATTAAATGTAGTTTCTGAGGAGAATGAACTGTGGCCTTTCCCCTGCCTTTTCTTCTTTTTCTATACCTTTGAAACCAGAACAGAATTTAAGCCCTTTGAATGTAAATAGAATCATACCATAGAATCATAGAATGTTTTGGGTTGGAAGGGACCCCTAGAGGTTATCTAGTCCAACCCCCCTGCAGTGAGCAGGGACACCACTAACTAGATCAGGTTGATCAGAGCCCTGTCTGACCTGGCCTTGAATGCTTCCAGGGATGGGGCCTCCACTACCTCTCTGGGCAACCTGTTCCAGTGTTTCACTATCCTCGTTGTAAAGAATTTTCTCCTTATATCCAGTCTAAACCTACCCTATTTTAGTTTAAAAACCATTACCTCTTGTATTGTCACAGCTGGCCCTACTAAAAAGATTTTCCCCGTCTTTCCTACAGGCCCCCTTTAGGTACTGAAAGGCCGTAATCAGGTCTCCCCTCCAGCCTTCTCTCCTCCAGGCTGAACAAGCCCAGCTTTCTCAGCCTGTCCTCATAGGAGAGGTGCTCCAGCCCTCAGATCATTTTTGTAGCCCTCCTCTGGACCCGCTCCAACAGGTCCATGTCCTTCTTGTGCTGAGGGCTCCAGAGCTGGACGCAGTGAGGTCTCCCCAGAGCAGAGTAGAGGGGTAGAATCACCTCCCTGGACCTGCTGGCCATGCTTCTCCTGATGCAGCCCAGAGTATGGTTGGCCTTCTGGGTTGCCAGCGCACATTGCCAGCTCATGTCCAGCTTTTCATCCAGCAGCACGCCCAAGTCCCTCTCGGCAGGGCTGCTCTCGATCCTTTCTTCCCCCAGCCTGTACTGATACTGGGGGTTACTCTGACCCAGGTGCAGGACCTTGCACTTGGCCTTGTTGAACCTCATGAGGTTCACACAGGCCCACCTCTCCAGCCTGTCCAGGTCTCTCTGGATGACATCCCGTCCTTCTGGTGTGTCAACCGCACCACTCAGCTTGGTGTCATCCGCAAACTTGCTGAGGGTGCACTCGATCTCGCTGTCTAAGTCATTGATGAATATATTAAACAGAACTGGTCCCAGTACGGACCCCTGAGGGACACCACTCGTCACCGGTCTCCATCCGGACATCGAGCCATTGACCACTACCCTCTGGATGCGGCCATCCAGCCAGTTCCTTATCCACCAAACAGTCCACCCATCAAATCCATAGCTCTCCAACTTAGAGAGAAGGATGTTGTGGGGGACCGTGTCAAAGGCTTTGCAGAAGTCCAGATAGATGACATCCATTGGTTTTCCCTTGTCCACTGATGCTGTCACACCATCATAGAAAGCCACTAGGTTCGTCAGGCAGGACTTGCCCTTGGTGAAGCCATGCTGGCTATCTCGAATTATCTCCCTGGCCTCCATGTGCCTTAGCATAGCTTCTAGGATCTTACAAAATCTAAAATCTTACAAAAAAGAACTTGGGTTTTTTGTTGTTGTTGTTGAACAATCTTTTAATTACTGTTTTTTTCTCTAATTAAAAAAGAAAAGGTATTTAAAATATCAAGCCAAATCAAGGATTTTGATTAGGTAAAATCTTCAGGAGTTCATGTTGTCTAATAATAAATAAAGTGCTTTATTTATATATTTTATTTATTATACCTTTAATGGAGCTATAAAACTGTAGACCTTACATCCAGCAGAAAACCATAAAAAAAGGATTCCTGTTGAACTTGAAGAGTAATTAATGAATAAAGCTTTGTGTATGGACAGCTGTGGATAGATGCAGGTTGTTATACAGTGCTTTCTAAGTCCTCTAAGCCAACCTGGCATAAGTCAGCTTCATTCCTGTAGCCAAATAAATAGTATTACCATTAGCAACTCAATGTATTTGATGTCACAGGCTTCAGTTGCTGCAGACTGTGAGATGTTCATCCTACTGGCACACAAAAGCAACCAAACACAAGACAGCCATGTCCAGAATACAATATTTTTACAAATCTAAACCTAAGTTAACATTCCTTGCCTCTTAGCAAAGCCTGTCAGCCTGAGTACAATGACAGCGTCATTAGTTTCTAGTATATTCATAGCACTACTTCTGGTGATTGCTGAAGACTTCTTTGTCAAATACAGTTTATGTCATTCATTCTTGCTTATACGTAACATCAACAACAACAGGCTGGTGCAAAGCATCTAAACATGATTATACTTTGCATTCCTGTAGCATTTTTCTTTTCCTATCATTAACAGTGCTCTGATAAGTCTTCAGAAGGATCTCACTGAATTAGATAATATCAACCCAAAGTAAAACTGAGCAGGTTAAATCACAGAAAAGTTGTCTGAGGTTATAGAACAAATCAATAGCAGAGAAAATTAGAGCTCAGGAACTCTGAATTTGAATGAACAATCCGTCGGCTTCATTGCAGTTGATATCTTTATGCTGTTAAAATGATTTTAAGCAATTTGCAAGAGTGGATGATGTTTTACAAATATGTAAAAAACCCAGATTCTCTAGTTAGAATGACTTCATTTCAAAGGTCAAACACAAGAACAGAAGGCGGTTTCTCAACAGAAAAGCAAGATTATTGAATAATAATGTTGTGAATACAAAGTACTAGCTCTGTTATAATGGCAGCTATATCACAGCAGTAGATGAGGCATGGAAAAGGGTGCTATAGAGTCTGAACAGGAGAATAGTAGTTTCCAACTACAAAGAAAGAAAACATCTTTTGCTTTTCCACAGTGACCCCAGGATCCATGGCAACATGGGCAATTCCGTCTTTATGTGATGAGGTTCTATACAGCATGGACAACAAGATGGGAATATCTACCACATGCAAACTCCTGAAAACACAAATCTCAGCTTTCAGAGTCGCAGCACACATAGAGACAACAGCACATACACAACCAATAGCACAACACACTACAGTAGATCTGATGTGTATCATATTGATTAAGTCTTCTGTTCACACTCCATGGCACCTATTCAAAGACCTCGGATCTGGTCGTAGACATGGACTGTAAAGTAAAATCATCTCTTCTGTCAGTTTTGCATGCACTCCTGCCCTTTTAAGTGTGCAGAAAAAGACTCCTGTATATTCGTAAAACACTTGCTTCTTCACAATTGTCCTGCTAGTAAAGATTTTGGCAACTGATTTCAATTAACACATCCCTTCTTACCCCATTATCTTCAGTAAGTAGAAACAATAATGTTGTGCCTTTGCTATGAAACAAATTCTTTTGACTTAGGTATTAATAAGGTTCATGTTAATAGCAAGCTCTGTTGTCTCTAAAAGTTTCTTTTAATTATTAAAAAATAAGTCAGTGAATCTGTATTTGAAATCATCATTGAGCTACATAGGCAGTGTTAGGAGATTTTTTTTCACTAAATGTAGAGCAGAAGGTCTGAATGCAGAGGATGAAGTTACCTAGGACACTGGGTGCAAGACAAAAAATAAATTGCCGATAGATTCTTTTGGAGTCCAAGTGGTCAAGCAAAATTAATTAAGGTTGAGCTGTGTAAGCTGATTATAGAAAGGCACCCAAAATCACAGGTACTTGGAAAAATACTTTCTCACACAGAATACATCACTTGTTAAATTATGTGTCTTACATTAAAATAGTAAATACTTCTTTTTAAGTTATTGTCAAGGTAAGTCAGAAGGCAGTTTTTAAAAGTAATTGAAAGATTAATAACTTTAAATCTGGAAACAATATATATTCACTTTTTAATTTTTTCGTATTTGCTAATGGTGTTAATTCATTTATTATTTTATCTGTTTGACTTTTCTATTGTCTCTGATATGTTTTTATCTATTTAATTAAATGTTGTTCTTCACATAGCTTCTTCAGTGCATAAAACAAACTCAATTGTTTCTCAGCTCAGACACAAACCAAATACATTTTAATTCAGATTTAAGACTACTAGTTGAGTTAGAATATGTCAAAAATCAGAGATTTTTTCCCCCTTGCATGAGTTCTAAAATGTATTCATTCATTATGCATACTATAAATATAAAAGTGGAACCCAGCAGTAATAAGGACAGAATTAAATTGCAGGGTGCCATGTTTCCTTTTCTGCATTCATATTGTTACATGTAATTTTTATAGCAGACCTCTTTTAACTGTATAGGTGAAGATGGTAATTAGGTGTCTGCTGTTTTTCTTTATGTTGTTATAAGATATCCAGGTTGTGATAGGGTTTTATATAGTTATTTCCATCCTCTTAGCCTTTTATCCTTCAGATTAAATACTAAATATTTGTGGTTCATTCTCTTTTTTTTTTTTTCCTCAAAAGCTATAACAGTTAAAAAGTGAATATGATTTTTTTATTTTTTTTCCTAGTAGTTTACAGTGTATATAAAAATTTGGATATATGAATGCAACTGTTAAAAAAAAAATAATCTTGGGAATCATTGCTAAACAGTTTTATGGTTGCCCCTTGTGATGGGTTGACCTTGGCTGGACACCAGGTGCCCACCAAGCTGCTCTATTACTCCCCTCCTCAGCTGGACGGGGAGAAAAAAATATATTGAAAGGCTCATGGGTCGAGAAAAGGACAGGGAGACACCATTCGCCAGTTACCGTCATGGGCAAAACAAAGTCAGCTTGGTGAAATTAGTTTAATTTATTACCAGTCAAATCAGAGAAGTAGAGAATAAAAAAATATAAAAACCCAATTCTTAAGACATCTTCTCCCCACACCTCCCTTCTTCCTGGGCTTAACTTCACTCCTGAATTCTCTACCTCCTCCCCCTGAGTGGTGCATGAGGATGGGGAATGGGGGTTGCAGTCAGTTCATCACACATTGCCTCTGCTGTCCCTGCTTCAGCATGGGGTCTGTCTCACAGGAGACAGTCCTCTACAAACTTCTCCAATGTTAGTCCTTCCCATGGGCTGCAGTTCTTCACAAACGCCCTGGGTCCATCATTTCCACAGGGTGCAGACCTTCAGGAAAATTGGACTTCCCAAGGGTTTACAGCCTCCTTCAGGCATCCACCTGCTCTGGCATGGGGTCCTCCATGGGTTGCAGGTGGAGATCTGCTCCACTGTGGACCTGCATGGGCTGCAGGGGGACAGCCTGCCTCACCATGGTCTTCACCACAGCTGCATGGGAATCTCTGCTCTGGTGCCTGGAGCACCTCCTCCCTCTCCTCTTTCACTGACCTTGGTGTCTGCAGGGCTGTTTTCTCTCACATCCTCTCACTTCTCTCTCTGGCTACTGTTCAGCAGCAGGTTTTTTTCCTTCTTAAATGTGTTATCCCAGAGGCGCTACCACCATCACTGATTGGCTTGGCCTTGGCCAGCTGTGGGTCTGTTCTGGACCTGATTGGCATTGGCTGCATCAGACATAGGGAAAGCTTCTAGCAGCTTCTCACAGAATCCACCCCTGTAACCCCCCCTCCCCCCACTATCAAAACCTTGCCATCCAAACCCAATATACCCCTAAACGATGCAGAACCAGCAATACAACATCACTGTTCTTAGATAAATTCATTAGAAAACTTCACACCTTGCTCATGATGAGTACAGAGTCAAAGCAGAATCATCTCTACTTGCATATACTCTGTTTGTAGCTGGGCTTGCAAGCTTTACAGAGTCTGTGTGTCTTGTGTCCTCATTGGAATAAGTCACTACAAATGTTTTTCGTTGTCACTTCTGTCAACCAAGTACATTTTTATTGTCAGTTCAGGTGTCGGTCCCCATCCTAGAGACTCTCAAGATCCTGTGCATCATATCCCCACCTATGACCTACAGTGTTTTTCTGAAGCTATGTAATTCATAAAGTGTAGCCACAGAAAGATAATGTCTGGAGGGAAAGATAAATAATTCTTAAAGAGATCCAGATAATGGAAACATTTCCAGTTTAGCTGGAAGATCATGTGTGTGTCTATGTGTGTGTGTATTTGTGTGCACAAGCTCTGCAGAACTTTTGATGCAATTCTTTATGTCTGCACTATCTAAATGACAAAAATATAAATTAAAAACACTACTGAATTAAATAAGCATTCCATACAAGTATGGATGGAAAAAAAAGAGCTTAGCTCTGTAAAGTCCACTAGGAGACTTTACTGTCTGTGTAATTTATCTGGGAACCACCTGAATATCTGTTCATATATCATCTGTTCATATCATCATATCTGTTATAGAGCATCTTAGAGCATATGAAAGCATGTTTTGTTTCCTAAATAGCACTCATCTCTTGGAATGACCTAGAGCTTTTACTAAGAAAATTTTTGCAAATGTGTTAAGAAACTTTCTTTTTACTGCCGCAGACAAAACCACAAGTGTAAGTGTGTATATATGTTGCTCATAGTTCAGTCCCTCTAGGTGTTTTAATAATTTGTCTCAGCAAATAAAATAAACAGTTTGGAGTATTCTGAACTCAAATTCTCTCATTTTACCTACATTTAAGGGTATATTTTATGCATAGATATTTAGTTGATCTAAAAGATTTATTTTTTTTTCACTTTGCTTACAGTGACATATTTTCTAATCTACTGGAAATAGTGTCCTTTAAGGACCAACTGCTGTTTCTTCTGATATGCTTGGATATTTTGGTTTTGACATAAAGATTGGATATCTACCATACATATACTCTCCATGGAAAAGCTGGAAGTTCTGAATGCCTTCTTCAGTTTTTATTAGCAAGACCAGCCTGGTCGCAGAGACAGGGGCAAGGGTTGGAAGTACTCTTGCTGGAAGAGGATCAGGTCAGGAAATACTTAAGCAAACTGAACATACATTAGTTCATGGGCCCTGATGGGATGCATCAACATGTGGTCTATGTGGCCCTGCTTGAGCAGGGAGTCCAGATGACTTCCAAAGGTTCTTTCCAGCCTCAACCATTCTGTGATTCCTCTATGTTATAGCTGCACCATTCTGGTTGGCAGACTCAGTAATTTATTTTCTTCAGAAAGAAACCTGTAGTTTTTAGTAAGAGGTGGAAAGTGGAAACTATTGAAGTATTCATCTGAATAAAAATAAAAGTTTAGTTATTTGTACGGATGCAAAAGAACTTATATCAGAGAAAAAGTGCTCTGTTCTTAAGTGTTTGGTGGGTTTTTTTGTTTGTTTTTTTTTCTCATAATAAAGTAGTGATGTACATTTTTGTGCCCTCAGAAGTCTTTGGAATAATTTGGACAGTCTTCCTACCTTTCTCCTCTTCTTTTTGGGAAGCTGTTTTTCTGTTTGTCTGATCAGCTACCTTGGCCAAAGCTGAGTTCCCTCCCTAGTTATTGTTAACTGATTGCAGATGAAGTGATATGTAAATGTCCATAATCTCATTCTGCCTTCTTATTTGTCCTTTGTAATGCCATGTAAAACTCTATGAATGTGCAGGCCATGGTATGAGTCCCTTTTGTCCTGTATGTTTAATGCCTCATATACAAAGAAACATCATTGTACTTGGGGGAACCACAGTAAAAAGCTGGCAATGGATTCTACACTGTCATCTAGACTTTCTGAATCACAAGGGTTTGGCAGAGCAAGGGAGAGTTCAAACTAAGAAGGTGCAAGGCAAGTGGATCTGCCAGTCATTACAACCAGAGGACAAAAGTAAAAAATCAAGCAGTTTGATTGCTTGAAAACAGTACAGTCAGTCATGAAGGACTGAAATTATAGTGTATCTCCATTTGGAAGGGACCCATAAGGATCATTGACTCCTACTCCCTGCTCCTCACAGGACTATGTAAAACCAAACTATATGACTAAGAGCATTGTCCATATGCTCCTTGAAATCTGACAGGTTTGGTACTGTGACCACTTCCCTGGGGAGCCTGTTCCAGTGACTGACCACACTCCTAGTGAAGAACCTTCTCCTAATGTCCAGTCTGAGCTTCCTATGATGCAGCTTCATTCCATCTCCTCGTGTCCTATCGCTTGTCACCAGAAAGAGGAGATCAGCACCTCCCCCTCCACTGCACCCCTTGAAGAAGTTGTAGACTGTGATGAGGTCACTCCTCAACCTTCTCTTCTCTAAGATGAACAAACCAAGTGACCTCAGCTGTTCCTAGTAAGTCTTGCAATGGAGGCCTTTCACCATCTTTGTTGCCCTCCTCTGGACACACTCTATCTAAGCACTACTTAGAAACAGCTAAAATATCCACTGTGTTATCAACATTCTTCTAGCACTAAATCCAGAGGACAGTACTCTGTCAGCTACTAGGAAGAAAATTAACTCTTTCCCAGCTGAAACCATGACAGTATTATGGATTTGTCTAGCTGTATGCTGGACATTTTTTCTGGAAGGATACTGTGATTGCACAATCAGAGCAAAGAATCAGGTTGAATGATGAGATATTGTGTAACAAATGATACATGGTGGGGAGGGGACAAGTAAAAAGGAAAATTAGTAAGAAATGTAATTGGGGGGAGGGCAGAACCTTGGGAGTAATGTAATAAGGCAAATTATGCCCTATTTTCTCATTAAAAAGAAAGCCAAGCAAGGAGGCTTCCCTGAAGATGAAACTGAGGCCTAAAGTCCATTACACTAAATGACAGGTGTACCTGTAGTTTGTAAGAAGTTCCTCTGTAAAAAGGCTTGGTGTTTTTCTTATTAATAGTTGTGCCTTTACACATTGCACTTTGCAGAGTCTGAGGTAAAGTACTGAGAAGCTGTTGTTGTTACCGGTAGGCAGCTGGAAGTGGATAAGGAAGACAATGGGTCACATTCATCACTGTAGAGCATGAAGTTATCTTGGTTGGTCACACATTAACAGGAGAGCAAATAAACAAATAAAATATTCAAAGATATGTAGGAATTGGTCAAAAAAAAAAGCATTATCAAAGTACTGTGAACAATAACAGATGTGTTAAAATATTGTGTGTATTTTCCTGCTAGCAAGTTTGTGCTAATGGTGCACCTATTCTGAACTGTGTTATCTTCTGTTTTGCGCAACTTCAGTAAAAGCTTGTGCAAGGCCCTTATAATGAGAAATGGGCAGTAAACTAGTACAGTCAACAGGTCAGCAGACAGAGAATTGAAAACATGAACAAATTCTTAAATGTTGATGGCAAGAACTTAAAAAAAAAAGGTAAATAAAATAAAACTCCTCAAAGTGGAAGGCAAAAAGGGCTAAGCCAATAACAAGACATAGACACATACACAAAAAAGAGAATATTAAATAAATTAACAAACCGCAAATTCAGCAGAGACAAAACAAATTATAGACTAAGTACAACCCAAAAATGCCTGCATATAAAAATAAATTTCACATACCAATGCTATGGGGCAAAATTGAGGGCCATGTTCTAAGGCCATATTTACAAGATCAAAGGCAGCATAAATATTTATCTTCTCTTCCTCTAAGTTCATCATTACACTCTTGTTTTATTGGTTCCTCCTTGGCTCCTTTAGCCTTGTGGTGAACTGTGATGTAAGGTGAAATAAATGCTTTTGTCTCTGTATCTCCTATTATTGCTTCTTCCCTTGAAGGGAATGGCCATAGGAATTAACTTTTTCAGGAGTTATTGGGAAAATAAAGACTGCAGAAAGCCACTCACCATTTTTGCTGATGTAGAATGTAAGGAACATGCACTAAAGATCTAAAATCAGTGTAACAGCTATTGGCAAGTCAGCCAGCTCCGAATAAGGGCTTATAACTGTCCTCTAGTCTTAGCATATGGATCGAAGAATGTGTAGGCTTATGTAAAAAGCTGCCTACTGCTCCTTAAAAAATCTACTTCAAGACTCCCTGTTGCAGGAACTCCTTCCAACTCATTAAATTCTTTTTCTCCTGGAATTATAGATAGCAATCCTTGTCCTGCAGAGGCTCCTTCTTCCATTAAGTTCATTGTCAGTTTTGATGATGGTCTGGCTTCTACTCCTCCACAACCTTTGGAATTTTTAATTTCCACCAGGTCATCCAATATGCCTTTTTTACCTTGCTATGCAGTGTTTAGGTTTTCAGGCCTGATGCACAAATGTCTTGACAGGAAGGACATGAAATGAGCTCCCATTCCTCCAAGTTACTGCTACAGTGCAAGGGCTCTCTAAATCTCTCATCATATTTTGGAATAACACATCAGGCTCATTTTCAATGTTAACTGTACAAAGTACTTCCCTGCTCCTGCTGGGCACACTATTTCTGATACAAACCAGGATGCTATAGACACTTGAGCACCTGGACACACTGCTGGATCAGATTGAGCTGGCTGTCAATCAATACCCCTAGATCCTTCTCTGCCAGGCAGCTTTCCAGCCACTTTTCCCCAAGCCTGTAGCATTGCATGGGGTTATTGTGACCCAAGTGCAGGACCTGGCACTGAGACATGTTGAATCTTATACAGCTGGCCTCAGCATACTGATCCAGCCTGTCCAGGTCCCTCTGTAGAGCCTTTCTACCCTCAAGCAGATCAACACTCCCACCCAACTTGGTGTCCTCTGCAAACTTACTGAGGGTTTACTCGATCCAGGACATTGATAAAGATATTTAACATAACTGGCCCCAATACTGAACCCTGGGGAACACCGCTTGTGACCGGCCTCCAACTGGGTTTAACTCTGTTCACCACAACTCTTTGGGCCTTGCCATCCATCCAGTGTTTTACCTAGCAAATAGTATGCCTGTCCAAGTCACGAGCAGCCAGTTTCTCCAGGAGAATGCTGTGGGAAATTGTGTCAAAAACTTTACTAATGTCCAGGTAAACAACACCCACAAATCTCAGGACAGTAAAAACCGTATGGAATCATAAAGAGTAATTGTTATACATATACAGCTCTGTAGTTTCTTGACTCACAGAACCATTCCAGGAACTCCAAAATTCCAGAAAACTCTGTGGGTTCTGAAACCTTGTGGACTCTAAGTCATCTGAAAGGCTTTCCATTTGGCACAAAATGAATTTGGGGTTTCTAAAACCTCCAATGCACCCAGAGTCTTCTTTTTCTGAGATGGCAATAAAAACAAGGAAATCTTGAATGCTGGGCCTCTCAGAACTGCAGAGGTATTATACCTTTTTTTGAAAATGAAACTGGGGTTTTCATTAGAACTGATTTTTCAGGTCACTCACATTCTTGGCTGCTTATCATGGATGACTGCATTATCACATCTTTGACTGTACAGTGTGCTGGCCGTGGACTTAACTGTCTGAACTAAGGTGTGCTGGGGTTGTCACAGTATGACAAATCACAGAAATTCATGTTCTGTATCATGAAACTTGCTTGCAGCAATAGCCTGGATGTAATAAAAGAAATTATAGTTAACATAAGAAAGCTGAAAGTTCAGCCCCTCACCACTACAGAGAGGAAGCAGATAACTCTTCCATTCTATGTATAAGGTTGTTTGAATAAATTTAGTCATGTTTCAGCATTTTTTGTTGCTATGGAAAGAGTTGTGAATAAACAGATAATTCACATGGTAGTTTTATCTCAGATTAATCCCTCCTGATTTTCCTATGAAAGCAAAATGAGTCTTCATAAAGAGTTTAAAAAGGTTTTTTCCTGTTAATTATAATAATCTTACATACTGTTTTAACAAAAGTTTCCATTTTGCACAAAAATTATAAAATATAATTGAATTTAATACAGTGACTGCAGTAATGACAAGGTAATACTAGGACCATCTAATATCTCTGCACCAGGAGCACCTACAGAAAATTTAGTCTAGCATATCATATCCTTATCTCTAATGTAACACTCCTTTAAACTTAAAATTTCCATATAAACAAAATAGATAGCATGATGGAAAGGCTTAATATTCCAGTCAGAAAAGAGTTCCAAACCTTAGGATAGATCTCTGAAACTTTCAAATGCTCTACAGCCTTGGAAGGTTTGTGATTACAGCCTTAGAGTTTGGACCATGTCGTCTTCTGTCCCATAGACATCAGTTTCTCATGAGGCTACAAAAAACAAAGCAAATTTTGCCTTTAATCTGGCATAAGAGTATTCCTGACGAATGAGCTCCCTTTATTAATCCATCTGAGGTAGAAGGCTCTATAGAAAAGGAACATATGAATAGGATGTCATGCTAAAAGTAGGTTAAAAAGTACATGCACAAGCTAGAAAGAATTTCAGAAAGATAATCCCAACCTAATGATTCTACAAGCAAAATTACACAGGCCACCCTAGAACTCAGTTGCTGGTTTGACACAAGCAGTACATCATAAGTTGTTCAAAGTAATTTTCCTTCTAATTCACTTATAAAATTTACATGCTTATATCAATGATGTTTTCTTGATCTCTAGACTTTTAATTTCCTCTTTCTTTCTTTAGCCAATATCCTTTTGTCAATGTTTGTGCTTTTTTTAGTGAACTAATTGTATTAATTTTGAGTTTTTTAGTTGCTGCTGGAATGGTTTAATGGATAGCAAGGCTGTTGGGTGGCATTTTTTGACCTGACCTTTGTCTTTTACCACACGACAGAACACAAATAAAGCAATGATTTTCATCTTTTATCTCAATATATGAATCATATTTTGTATATGTCTTAAGTCAGAAATTATCTTGTTGATCTCTCTGAATAGATTCGTTGCCCTTGCTAAGGATTTCTAAGTAATTTTCCACAGTACAAGGCAATCATTGGAAGACCAAGTATGTGTTTAGGAAAAAGTGAATTTCTAACCTTTTTGCTCCTGTCATAGTCTGATAAATTTATACACACCTTAACCTATAACCTTTCTTGCTACCTTTTGCCTGACAGTCTAATCCACACAGAGGATATCTGAGTAATATTTTTCTATTATTTGGAAGATACTAATTTATCAATAAAGTATTAATAATGTTTTAAGAAAAAGTTAACATATTTTTGTGCAGGGTTATTTGTTTATTTATTTATTAAGTAATGTATTTGTTCTCATTGAAAATAACAAATGAGATAGCAGGTTCATGACCATCCAGATTCAATCCTGTTTTCATCAAGTCTCTTTTGTAAGTGGAAATGAACCCATAGGGATTTCTTTTGTATGTTACTTTGTTCTTTCGTCACAAAACATACCTATAACATATTAAAAAGCAACAAAGTTTTGTTGGTATCTAGCAAGTGCTTCATAGGCCTTGGTGATTTAAATAACAGTTGTGTACTGAAGTGCAGGAAGATGTGATTGTGACTTCTGCCGTCCTACTCACTAACTATATCTGTCAGTCAGAGAGATGGAAGATTAGTGAAAAGAGTTTTGGGATGGAGAATGGAGGAGAAAAGAGTGAAATGAAATTATAAGAATCACCTGGAAAAAGTGTCCATCATCTACTCTCAGAAAGATTATTGAATAAAGATGAAAAGTGGGAAGTATACATTCAGTTTTGCCTCTCCTAGCTATCCAGCCAATATTAATATTAATGAGGTGTGAACTGGAATGCATAAAGTAATTTGAACTACTGATTTCAGAAAGAATTGTGGCTGTGCATCACTTTCAAACAACCCCTTTGCACCTCCACTGTTTAATATGTTAATTTTATGAAAATATTTTATTTTTATTGTATTAGTCTTTATTCAACATTACATTAATATGTTAATCTAAATGATTTTGTGATTATATAGCGTGTTTCTTCCTTCAAATATTAACTCTGAAACTTTAATTTTGTGTTGACATGCATAAACATCAACCCAAAATTGCTAATCTGACTCTAATCAAAGGTCAATTTGACCAGAATTGTGAAGTACTTTGGGGACAAGACTTAAGTTAGTTAAACTTCAGAAAGGAGGAAAATTTCATTTGTTGTATTAGCTTCTACCTTCTACTTTAGTTTATGTTTAAATACACTGTAGCACATATGTCTTAAAAATATTTCAATAAATATTTTTTCTCCTAGTTTAATTTTTGTGATCTCTTACAATTCTTTAGAATTGAAAAGGGATGCATTGATAAGGGAAACAACTGGAAGAAGCCTCAAGTTCACAGGCCATGGTTCTCATGGTGGCCTTTACCACCCTGATATCTGCTGGAAGGACAACACAGCATGGTTCAAGCAATCTAGATTCCTGAGAGTAGAGGGGAAGTCTGGAGTGAGAAAGTTTCTCCATGAAGCAGACCGCGTTAAGGAGCACTTAAACAAACTGGATGTACAGAAGTCCATGCAGCCTGATGGGTGCTGAGGGAGCTGGTTAATGTAATTGTGAGGCCACTCTTATCTTTGAGAAGTCATTGTAATTTGAGAGGTTCCAGAAGACTGGAAGAAAGCACATGACACTTCCATTTTCAAGAAAGGCAAGAAGGAGGACCTGGGTAAGTGCGGGTTTGTCAGCTTCCCCTCAGTCCCTGAGAGGGTGATTGAGCAACTAATTCTGGAAATCATTTCCAGACAAGAAAATTATTTGGAGTAGTCAGTATGGATTTATGAGGGGGAAATCATGCTTTATCAGCCTGATAGCCTTCTACAATGAGATGACTAGCTTGATGAATGAGAAGAGAGCAGTGGATGTTGTTTACCTCAACTTCAGTAATGGTTTTGACAGTTATCTCCCAAAACATTGTAATAGACAAGCTGACAAAGTCCAGGTTGGATAAGTGGACAGTGAGGTTGATAAAAAATGGCTGAATGTCTGGGCCCAGAGAGTTGTGGTCAGTGGAACAAAGTCCAGTTGGAGGCCAGTCACTAGTGGTGTACTGTACTAGTGCCAATACTGTTCAACATCTTCATTAATGACCTGGGAGCTGGGGCAGAGTACACCCTCAAGAAGGTGATACAAAACTGGGAAGAGTGTCTGGTAAGCCAGATGGTTGTGTTGCTGTTAAGAGGGACGTGATAGGCTGGAGAACTTATGTGTCAGGAATTTCATGAAGTTCAGCAAAGGAAATGCAAAGTCCTACACCTGTGCAGGAATAGCCCCAGGCACCAGGGCCAACCAGCTGGAACACACTACTACAGAGAAAGACCTTGAAGTTCTGGTCACCAGCACAAGCTGACCATGAGCCAGCAATGTGCTTTTGTGGAAAACTAGGTCAACAGCCTCCTGTACCATTAGGAAGACATTACCAGCAGGTTGACGTGATCCTTCCCTTGGTGAGGCACATCTCGAATGCTGGACCTAGTTCTGGGCTCCCTAGCATGGAAAAGGGAAGGAAGACACAAGGAAACTTATCTGTATTTATAACTGATAGAAGGGAATAAAAACAATGGACACGGACTCCTTTCAGTTGTATCCAATGAAAGGACAAGAGACAATGGGCACAAACTGAAATATAAGAAATTCCATGTCAACACAAGAGAACACATTTTTATTGTGAGAGTGCTCAAACACTGGAACAGGTTGCCCAGAAAGGCTGTGCAGTCTCTGTCTGTGGAGACATTCAAGACCCTGCTGGATACAGTCCTGTGCAACCTGCTCTAGATAATGCTATTTTAGCAAGGCATTTGGTCTAAGTGATCTCAACAGCCCCTTCCAACCTCAGCCATTCTGTGATTCTGTAATTTTATACATTATATTCAAAACAGTATGAATTTCACACCGTGCAGTAACCAGATTTCTAGTGGCAATATTCACAACAACAGCTTTTGGGAACCAATTTCACAGTGATTGTTGATTTGGTTTTTGTTGGTTGTTTTTTTTTCCTTTACCTTATAAATAGTTCCTTTCCAGCTCCCTTCAACAGACAGTGTCAGTTCATTTTAAATTTCAGAGAAGCATGCCTTCAGGTTCAGCTGCTGTTTAACAGTAGGCTGTCTCTACAATGAAATAGGGTAAAATAAGTGTCCTCTCAAATAAGCCTGTCATATAGATAGCACACACAATAGATTATTTTGTCTGTTACTATCCTTTTGGGGAAAAGGAGTGAATAGTAAGACAGGATAATATGCTTCATTCATTAACTTTTGGAAAACTAGCTAGTTTTCAAACACCTAACATAACTAAATGCCTCTTAATTGTTTTTCAAAGGCTTTTGGTGAGTTTGTACGTTGTCAAATGGAAAAGACATTCTGGAGGAAGCAAGCCCTGTCTTGTGGAATCTGTCAGCCACTGAATTATAGTTTGTGGTGGTTTAACCTGGCTGGCAACTAAGCACCATGCAGCTGCTCGCTCACTCCCTCCACAATGGGACGGGGGAGAGAATCAGAAGAGTAAAAGTGAGAAAGCTTGTGGGCTGAGATAAAGACAGTTTAATAGGGAAAGCAAAAGCTGTGCGCACAAGCAAAGCAAAGTAAGGAATTCATTCACCACTTCTCATGGGCAGGCAGGTGTTCAGCCATCTCCAGGAAACCAGGGCTCCATCACGCATAACCGTTACCTGGGAAGACAAACGCCATCACTCTGAACATCCCCCCCTTCCTTCTTCTTAGAGGAGGCTGAGGGGAGACCTGATCACCCTCTACAACTACCTGAAAGGAAGCTGTAGTGAGGTGGGGATTGGTCTCTTCTCCCTGGTAACAGACGATAGGACGAGGGGGAATGGTTTGAAGCTGCACCAGGGCAGGTTTAGGCTAGACATTAGGAAAAACTTCTTCACCGAGAGGGTTGTCAGGCTCTGGAATGGGCTGCCCAGGGAGGTGGTGGAGTCCTCATCCCTGGAGGTATTTAAAAGACGGATAGATGAGGTGCTTAGGGAGATGGTTTAGTGGTGGGATGTCAGGGTTAGGTTAAAGGTTGGACTCAATGATCTTAAAGGTCTTTTCCAACCAAAGTGATTCTATGATTCTATGATTTTTCCCCCAGCTTATATACTGAGCATGACGTCATATGGTATGGAATAGCCCTTTGGTCAGTTTGAGTCAGCTGTCCCAGCTGTGCCCCCTCCCAGCTTCTTGTGCACCTGGGAGAGCTGAGAAGTCCTTGGCCAGTCTAAGCACTACTCAGCAACAACTAAAACATCAGTGTGTTATCAACATTCTTCTAGTACTAAACCTAAACCACAGCACTATGCCAGCTACTAGGAAGAAAATTAACTCTGTCCCAGCTGAAACCAGGACATAGTTATAAATAGCTGAAGTACTTGCTGTGCTTTTGTGTAGTATAGGTTACCT
This sequence comes from Gorsachius magnificus, assembly GCA_034008185.1. Lineage (NCBI taxonomy): Eukaryota > Metazoa > Chordata > Aves > Pelecaniformes > Ardeidae > Gorsachius > Gorsachius magnificus. The sequence continues at coordinate 44,178,308 of CM067081.1, forward strand.
AAATTTTGAATTTGTTCAGTGACATAAGGAAGGAGTACAGATTATAGATTAAAAACCAGTAAGGGACAGTGTCTTTGGCAGGAGGGATAGATTATATGGCACATAGTGTATAGGAAACTGTTAAAGATACAAAATACACTGTGGACACAAAGTTCAAGGCTTACACAAGAGCAGCAAAAATTGCACAGTTTTCTTCCAGTAATGAAGCAGCAACTTCTCTACCAGATTAATATCTATTTAGCAATCCTCCAGTTTTCTGAATTTATACATGCCTTTCAAGAGTAATTTGGTAAATATATTTGAGCAATACCCTTCACACTGGCTGATTTGCATAGCTTCATATTTTCCATATGTTCCAACATTCACTATTTATTAATTAATACAGTCTACTATTACAAGGCATGCCATACTTTGTATTTTAACCATTTTTTCTCCTTTATTTTCTTTGCATATAAAAAGATCTTAGGCTATTAAACATTGTTAAAATGTTTATTTGTACTTAATTAATTTACTTGTAACCTGTGCAATGTCTACCTTTACTGTTGTGAGGATATTGTATTCATTATTAGCTATTAGAAGTCTATTACTATTACTAAAACAGTAGCTCATTACCACTAATTTTACTACCATTATATCTTAATATATTTTGACCCTGAAAAGCTTGAAGATCTCTATGTATACTTAGCTTTTTAATATATCCAGTACAAAGTGGGGATTTGCTTCTTTGCTTGGCTGGTTTTAATAGTTGGGACTTGAAGCAACATTTGCTGAAGTGATGTATCTTGCTATGTGTTCATTAGTAGACCATATTGTCTTGACATAGCTGATGGCATTATGCTCCATGTGGAACAGGCCAACAGTCCCCTAATGTATTCCCTCTGTGATTCATTACTAGACCTGAAAGTTTGAATATCAAAAAGCCTGCTTTATAACCAGAACATTTTGACATAATTCAATATTTTTTTTTTCAAAAGCAATTGTTATCATACTTTGAACTACCAGAGATCACATCCTTACTTGGGACTCACTGGAAGTCAGTGGAAAGAATCCATTGATTTCACTTGACCTACTGTAAGAGAAGCAAAATAATTATTCAGGAAACAATTTTGACCCTATTTGTCCATAAAAATCACAGCTGACTGGAGTTAGTAAATATTTATTAATCAAGCTGAATATATTTATAGAAGTATGTATATAGAGAATACAAATATAGTAGCACACACATCTAGGTATATAAATATTTATGTATACCTATGCATATTATATCTCTCAGAGGATTAGAAATCACTGTGACAACAGTCTGATTCACTTGTCTTCTTTTAAATATTAAAATAAAATTTTATTAGACTGACTTAGCTAGTGGAGTTCCCCAGGGCCCAGTCTTGTTCAACTTGTTCATCAATGACCTGGACGAGCAAGTTCGCTGATGACACAAAACTGGGAGGAGTGGCTGATACTCCAGAAGTCTGCGCTGCCATTCAACGGGACCTGGACAGGCTGGAGAGTTGGGCGGAGAGGAACATGAGAAATTCAACAAGGGCAAGTGTCGCGTGCTGCACCTGGGGAGGTTGAACCCCATGCACCAGTACAGGCTGGGGGCTGACCTGCTGGAAAACAGCTCTGCCAAGAGGGACCTGGGAGTCCTGGTGGAAGACAAGCTGACCATGAGCCAACAGTGTGCCCTTGTTGCCAAGAAGGCCAATGGTCTTCTGGGGTACATTAAGAGGAGTATGGCCAGCAGGTCGAGGGGGGTTATCGTCCCCCTCTACTCTGCCCTGGTGAGACCCCACCTGGAGTACTGTGTCCAGTTCTGGGCTCCCCAGTTCAAGAAAGATGAGGAACTCCTAGAGAGAGTTCAGAGGAGGGCAACTAGGATGATAAAGGGACTGGAGCATCTCCCCTGTGAGGAAAGGCTGAGAGAGTTGGGCTTGTTCAGCCTGAAGAAGAGAAGACTGAGAGGGGACCTCATCAACACATACAAATATCTTAACTGTGGATGTCACGAGAACGGAGCCAGGCTCTTCTTGGTGGCGCCCAGCGACAGGACACAATGGGCAATGGGCACAAACTGAAGCATAAGACGTTTCAGTTGAATATGTGGAAGAACTTCTTTCCTTTGAGGTTGACAGAGCACTGGAACAGGCTTCCCAAGGGAGGCTGTGGAGTCTCCTTCTCTGGAGATATTCAAAGCCCGCCTGGACGAAGTCCTGTGCAACCTGCTCTAGGTGAACCTGCTTTAGCAGGGGGGTTGGACTAGATGATCTCTGGAGGTCCCTTCCAACCCTTGCCATTCTGTGATTCTGTGACTTTTATTAGGAGCACACTTTGAAAGTTACTTCCACTACTTATCAGTTCATATACACAACTGTTACTCCTTAAAACTTATATCCCAAATTAACTGCATATACAGTACTGTGGAGTTGGTGCCATATAGTGGTCCTTGGTTATTCTTTGTTGCTAAGGTCAAAGTTATCAGGCTTGAGAATAAAGAAAATTGAACTGAAGCAGTATTCTTTTTACCTAGATTCCCTTGCTCAATCCTAGTGCTTTCATGCTGCTTGCTCCTCTTCAAAGATGGGGAATCTCATCTGTGCCCACTGCTGCTTGCCTTAGTTTTCATTTTCCTTTCATCTTTCTCACAGATTTGTCAGAATGTCTTGCTTATTTGCAGTTCCTTGCATTAATCTTGGGGGTTTTTGTTCTCTGTCTGGCATATCTGTTACTTGGGCCACTGTTTACAAGTTTTTCTATGACTTCCACAGAAAACTGCAGACTCCTTTGTCCCTTTGTTGGTGACACTGTTTACATACATATGCAAAATGTGTACATACATATGTTTTGCTTGGCAATGTACAAAGTGTTTATATACTACTGTTGGTTATCACCAGCAGTTTTAATGGAGGTTTCTTACAGACGCCAGGAGGTTTGGCAGGGGCATCTTTTGCAATACTCGGGACATTAAGGAAAAGCTTAATCTTTCTGATCAATGTATTTTCTAAAAGTTCAATCTTTTGTTAGAGCACTGTTAAAACCCTATTTTTAACAAAAAAGCATTTAAGGGCTATTTTAATACTAAATTAGTGGTGACTGATTTTGCATAATTTGACTATCAAATTATGTTTCTTTGATTAATTAAGGAAGGATTCCAAATCTGTCCCAAAGTGCAAGAACTTCATCCATTTGTTGGTACTTTCTCAGTTGCAAAGATTTTTGTTTTGTCTTTATAATTAATAGTTAATCAGTGTTAAAAAATATATATTGCTAGCATCAAGTAGCTACTAAGCACTTGTTTTCACTGTATTCCCATTTTGAGCTCACAGGTGCTTCATATGCCTTATGCTATTTAAGTTTAATTATTTCCTAAGTAAATTGGTGTAGAAACTATATACATGAATAACCACTGCAGAGAGGGTAAACCAGGGTGTGGCACAGACACAGTCTAAATGAAGTAGAAAAATAAAGCCATGAGTCACACAGTTGCTATACTATGTGAGGTTAAATATAGCACCCAATACTAGGACACTTTGAAAGGGCATGGAGAAACACACAGCCAGAAGTTAGAATGTCACAGTGCAGCAGTGGTTAGTTTTGCATTTGCAAATAAATTCACTGCGTACAGAGAGAAGCTGTAACTTGCTTTTCTTCCAGCGTCACTGTCCCAGTTTAGTCCTGAATTGCGCAGTTACTGCAGAAGACCTAAGCACAGGTACTTTTCCCAGTTTTGAACAAAACAGCTGGACTGTTTTTTTGTTTTATTTTGGTTTAATATCTATCTAACACCAGTAAATAATTATGTTACCCTCAGAGAAATTCAGCACACTTCATAATGGAAATGAAAATGGATCTGTATAGTTTCATGTTCAGCTCTGTAGCCTGAAGTCACACAAAGTTAGGGTCTAACCTTCTGATTCTGTTTGGTCTTCCATTTCTTCCTTCCATCAATATTGCTCCCCAACACACTGCGCACCAATGCTCCCTTAGCGTGAGAACATTTCAAGGTTGAACATGAAGAACTGTATACTTGTTTTGCTTTTTACACTGCAAGCCATTCTGCTACTGTCAGGTAGTCTGCTGACCTTGCAGAAACCAAATTCCTGCTGAGGCAGATGAGTGATTCATGTAGTTTTCATACCACTCGACACTCATAACAATTTCACTGTCGTATTACTTGTACATAAGTAATTGAAAATCAGGACGACATGTCTTACATTAATACTCTAGAACACCAATACTCTACAAAATGTATATAATATAAATTTCCTAATCAGATTTGCTTCCTTTTCATTTATTTTTGTTATATTCTTTTTTAAACATCCATTCTTGGCCATTCTCAGAGCCAAGATTTTTTGCTAGATAAATCATCGGTCTGTCTTAGTACAGACGCTTTTATGTTCCTTAGATACTCAGCATTTTCTTGCATGGCTTTATAATCTAGTACTCTTCACATCCTATTAGATGGGTACCAAACAAATACAGAACTTCTCTCCATGTCAAGAATCTTCAAAAAATAATTTTAAATCAGTAATGGCCAGATAGCCTGTTTTTTTCTACATTTCTTGTTTTTTCTACAAGAAATGCTACTGACACATGTCTTTCTCCATTATTTTGTGTTTGTTAGTATATTACACAAAATTAAACTCTGTTAGCAGGGTGGTAATAAGAATGCAAAACTGCAAACTGAAGTTGAAATTCATTAATAAAGGAAAAGTTTTCTTCAATTTTTACGTGATTAAGGTATTTTTATTACTTAAAAATGGACTGTTTGCATTTTTTCTTAAAAATGCTGTGTAAGTATTGTGTTTAAAATTTTCTTTGAGGCTGCCTACTAAAAACATTTATATGTGACTTTATTGTTAGTAGCCAAAATATATTGCTCCACTGCTATAACACAAAGTAAGCTTTGAGTTTATTACTTCACCACATTAATTAATGTATTAAATATTAATGATGAAAAAGCCATTCAAGTGACGTTATATAGACAGCTTCAGCATTACTATCATGTTATTACCCCATTTATCAGCAGCTATGCATAAGATGTACGAAGCATTATAACTGGTAGATGAGGCATGTTCGTACCTTATGTTGTTAATCTAGTTAATGGAATAACAAATATATAGCTGGGTCAATTAGATGTGTGACTTAACAATATACAGTTATGTTGAAGTATTTTATCTTCCCCAGTCAGGATGATTACACTTCTTTTTGATCTTTGAGAACAGAATGGAGCATGAATAAAAATATTTTTAGAATTATAATTATGCCAGGTTTTGTTTGCTGTCCAAAGTGTTGCACTGACATAAGCTCTATACTGAAATGAATATACTACTTGTTAGATAAATATTTTGTAAGCTTATATTAAATGTAATTAAATCTTCAAAATAATTTATAACCCTTTACATACTGAATTTTACTTAACCCTATTGAAATTTTCTTCTTTGTCTTCCATTTTTTACCATTTATTCCACTGCATCTATATGATTTGTCATCTTCCTTTTGTTCCCCTGAAGTAAATGTAATAAAATGTCAATCTTCTCAGCTACGACTTTACTTGAATGTCAATTTTGGAAGTTGAAATTTGTTTTTCTAAGTTCAGTATGTCATGGTTACTGACCTAAACCTTGGAGGCTGGAGTTTTAAACTCTGATGTGTTTTTTATTCATTGTACTTCTTGAATACCCTAAACCCTTCTCATCTCTTTTCCTTTATCAGTATTGTTTCTAGTTAGTTTTAAAAGTGACATATTTTTGAAGATCTGATTTATAAATTAACATCTTCTATTAAACAAACCTGCTAATTATTTTATTTGTTCTTTTAATAATTTAAAGAGTAGGCAGTCCACTCTATTACATGGAAAATTTGATGTTTAAGATTACAGATTGCAACTACCCTTTTGAAAGTTCCTGTAAAACTTTCATTAATTTAAGCAAATAAACTATTCAAAGGGAATATCAAAATCAATGTTGTAAATATTTTAAGGATAATTTTCTGTTCTACATATTCCAGCTAATTAGTTCTGCTTATCCTATTTTCTACTGGTTTTTTTGTATTTGTCAAAGCACTGGTTTTTTTTTCTAAACTACATTGTCTGTAATTTTAGATTATTTTACTTTAATTAGAATATTATTTGTGCTTCAATATTACTCTGATTTAATATTTTTATGGTACTAGTAATACACTTTATAACATTTTTTCAAATAGATACATTAAACTCCCTTGCACTCTTACTTCTGGGATAATATCAACACTCTAAGAAATGGAGAGTAAGTACAAATACGGTTTTGAACATTTTAGTAGGGGTGTTATTTCTAAAAGGAATAGTTAATGTACTATAGGAAATTTTCAGCGGCACAATTATGCTTCGGTTCCACAATTTTTTTAAAAAACTTCACCGGGAGTCAGCACAAAGCTTGACATTAACAAGAGATTAATCCCAAAATCATTTAGAATCATAGAATCATAGAATCACCTCGGTTGGAAAAGACCTTTAAGATCATCGAGTCCAGCCGTTAACCTAGCACTGCCATCCCACCACTAAACCATGTCCCTAAGCACCTCATCTATCCTTCTTTTAAATACCTCCAGGGATGAGGACTCCACCACCTCCCTGGGCAGCCCGTTCCAGAGCCTGACAACCCTCTCGGTGAAGAAGTTTTTCCTAATGTCTAGCCTAAACCTGCCCTGGCGCAGCTTCAAACCATTCCCCCTCGTCCTATCGTCTGTTACCAGGGAGAAGAGGCCGACCCCCACCTCACTACAGCCTCCTTTCAGGTAGTTGTAGAGGGCCATCAGGTCTCCCCTCAGCCTCCTCTTCTCCAGACTAAACAACCCCAGTTCCCTCAGCCGCTCCTCGTATGACTTGTGTTCCAGACCCCTCACCAGCTTGGTTGCTCTCCTCTGGACCTGTTCCAGCAAGACAACATCTTCCTTGTAGTGAGGGGCCCAAAACTGAACACAGTATTCGAGGTGCGGCCTCACCAGCACCGAGTACAGGGGCACGATCACTTCCCTACTCCTGCTGGCCACACTATTCCTGATACAGGCCAGGATGCCATTGGCCTTCTTGGCCACCTGGGCACACTGCTGGCTCATATTCAGCCGGCTATCAACCAGTACCCCCAGGTCTTTTTCCACCAGGCAGCTTTCCAGCCACTCTTCCCCAAGCCTGTAGCGCTGCATGGGGTTGTTGTGACCAAAGTGCAGGACCCGGCACTTGGCCTTGTTGAACCTCATACAGGTCACCTCGGCCCATCGATCCAGACTGTCCAGGTGCCCTTGCAGAGCCCTCCTCCCCTCCAGCAGATCAACACTCCCACCCAGTTTGGTGTCGTCTGCAAATTTACTGAGGGCACACTCAATCCCCTCATCCAGGTCATTGATAAAGATATTAAACAAGACTGGCCCTAGAACTGAGCCCTGGGGGACACCGCTTGTGACCGGCCGCCAACTGGATTTAGCTCCATTCACCACGACTCTCTGGGCTCAGCCACCCAGCCAGTTTTTAACCCAGCGAAGTGTACATCCATCTAGGCCATGAACTGCCAGCTTCTCCACGAGAATGCTATGGGAATGCTATTTATTTTACTCTGTCCTATAAATTATATGTTCTGTTATGTATTATATCAAACATATTCATATTTTCAACTCACATGGAGAAATAAGAATGTGGAGAACACTTGAAATGCCATGCAACTTTTATACAAATAGATTTTCAAGAAAACCGTTATTTAAACTGGGTTTTTTTTCACTTGGATTTGAAATGCAGCCTGTGGCAGGAGTGGTGGTGGTGTCAGCCTGTTGGGTTTTGTTGCCGAAAGAAGTTGTGCTGAAGGATAGTATTCTACTTTGATCAATTACTGAATAAAGTGCATGAACACCTTGGAAATTCATCTTGGGTCTCCCTGTTCTGAGACTACTTCTAGGACTAGCTTGCAGACTCAAGCTCACTCTTGTTCTCTGTTTCTGTTTCTTTCCCATTCTCTTGGCTTCTCTGCCACAGTCTAAACTATCTTATCACTACCATTGTTCCCTAGTCTGGTAATCAAAATAAACTTTCACAAGGAATTTTAAAAAGTTTTTTTAGAGTCAAGAAAGAATAGGACTTAGGTCTTCTCTTTCTCTTATGAGTATTCTAATGAAAGACATAAATATCAATACTTTATCTGTATTTTGAACATAAGTAGATATTTCCAATATGTTTTGTGGACAAATAGCCCCCATTATTATATAAGATGTGACCTCAACATGCCTTCTATGGCTTTTCTGCCAGCACCTACTGTGAAGATCTTAAGTGGCCTTAGAGTCACATAGGGAACAATTTACTCAGATAGTGTCAGCATGAGCATCAGACAGTCTTTAGTTGTCTGAAGAATTTTCCCATGAAAGAGATTAAATTATGGAAGTGAGGATTTTCCTAGTCTTTTACTTTCTGCTTGAAGTCCACTATAGGAATGTAAATTTCATGCCAAATTGAATCTATCTCTGTAGAGAAATCTGCAATGCCAGTCATTGCAATTCATTTCCAAAAGAATTCACTATCACAGAATCACAGAATCACAGACTGACTGAAGCTGGAAGGGATCTCTGGAGGTTACCTGGTCCAATCCCCCTGCTCAAACAGGGGTAACTAGAGCCAGTTGCCTGGGACTGTGTCTCGATGTTTTTTTAACATCTCCAAGGATAGAGACTCCACAACCTTCGCGGTCAACCTTTGCCAGTGCTCAGTCACCCTCATAGGAAAAAGTCGTTCCTGATGTTCAGAGGGAATCTCCTGTGCTTCAGTTTGTGCCCATTGCCTCTTGTCCTCTCACTTAGCATCACTGAAAAAAGCCTGGTTCCCTCCTCTTTGCACTATCCCTTCAGGTATTTATGTATATTGATAAGATCCCCTCTGATCCATATATGTCAAAAGCCTTCCTGAATTCCAGATAGACAATATTCACTGCTCTCCCTTCATCAACCAGGCCAGTTGCTTCCTCACAGAAGTCTAATAAATTGGTCAAGCATGACTTCCTTTTGGTGAAGCCATGCTGACTTCTCCTGATGAATTTTTCATCCTTAATGTGCCTGGTGATGGTTTCCAGGATTGTCTTCTCCATCACCTTCCCAGGGATCAAGGTGAGGCTGACAGGCCTGTGTCCTCTTTGTTGCCCTTCTTGAAGATGGGGGTGATATTTGCTTCAGTCCAGTCTTTGGGCACTTCTCTCAGTTGCCGTGATCAATCAAAGATTATTAAGAGTGGCCTACATTAACATCTGCTAGCTCCCTTGGGACTCATGGGTGCATATCAACAGGGCCCATGGACTTAAATACTGACTCCTAAATAGACAATAAACTACCGGATGAATGTTGCCCTAACAGATGAGAGCACCTGCTTGATGTCCCTACTCTGTCAGTTTGTGCTTACAAGACAACTATTTTAATGAGGCTATTTGGGTTGGGATTACTGGTCTTTGAACTTTTTCTGCTCTGTATAAAAATTTTGAATATTCACTGCAGTGGGGACCTGAACATGAAACTTTCATTTCCCAGCTGTGTGCCCTAGCCTCTAAGGCTGTAATGCCATTTTTTCTCACCAGCTGAATTAATAATTTATTACTACAAAGTGGAACAGCTCCAAGAGGAAAGAAAAAGGTTGGACAATATTCTCTTTGGTAAAGCTATTAATCTCAAATTAAAAGTGCCCAACTTCTAATCAATCCCTGCTTGGAAGCTACAAGGAAAGGGAGATGGACCAGGTTTCCTTCCACTGCCTTTCTCACTGCCATTTCAGTGATCACTACTGGTATGCAGACATCCAAAATTGTAGTTTTGCTGAATTAATAAATTTTGGTTAAAAAATTTAATTCTTCAGCAGCTGAAACTAAACCAACAAAACAGAGGTAATTAATTCCATGGCAGATTGAAATGAATATTTATTCCTTTCATATTGTATAATTGCATATTTCATAAGCTTCTGTTGCATCATTCTATGGGAAGTCATATAGGTTTTCTAACCTGGCACACATCTCCTTATGAATGTCCTGTCCATAACCAAATACTGTAATATGGAGGACTGCATGCTTCTGATGAGTAGAGCACAAGGATGTCCTCACTTGCCTTTTTATTTTTACTGATGCTTGTTCCTCTGAAAATAATGTTTCCTTCCTTTGCAATATGTTAATATCGTTCCCACAGGTCAATCCCCACACACTTCCTGTCAGAGCTGTCACTAATCAGCTATTCTCCTATCTGCTTTCAAGCAGTTGACTGTTCTGATCTAAAAGTAGCACCTCATATGTAGCCCTGCTCTTAGTTCCCAGTGTCATCTTGAATTCAAACCTTCTCCTCCAAAATACTGATGGTTATGTAGTCCACTAATGGAAAAAAAAAATATCTCTATCTATACTTACTAATTAAAAATATTAAAGTATGCTGGTCCTAGAAAATCCTTTACAATACTTATAGAATCATAGAATCATATAATGTTTTGGGTTGGAAGGGATCCCTAGAGGTCATATAGTCCAACCCCCCTGCAGTTAGCAGAGCCCCATACAACCTGTCCTTGACCTTATCTTTGCCATGTTTCTCCAACTAAAGTGCAAGAAATTTATGAGCTAATGTACTGTGTGAATTGTTTAATTTGTAGACAATTAAATAGGGAGTGTGTATGTGCATGTGGCTCCAGCATGAAAATACTCTTCAAATCCATAAAAGCTTCCTGCAAATGCAGTAACTTGCATCCTGTATACATGGTGAACTACATAAGAAACAATGGAGTAAGTTAGGTACTAGTAAAATTTTCTAATTACTAGGAGAGCATTACTAAAATCTATACCAAGTCTGTGGAGTCTGTAGCACTGGAAGCTTTAGAGAACACATATCTGTCAGGAGTGCCATGGGTATAATTGTGCTTGTGCTGGAGTAGATAAATCAGCATGTAAAGGGACAATGAAGTTAAATGCATCTCAAAAGGGAATCAGTGAAGGTGAATATAAATTCTTTTCATCAAAAGGAATTCCCAGGACCCCTTCTTCTTTTTCACCTGAATAACCTAATTGCTTGAATACATTTTACACTTTGATAGTATTTTTTTTGCTGCCATGTAAATGAGGTAAAATACATCTTTGCTACTTATTTATTTACTTCCTACTGTACCAACAATATTTTCAGTATGTCCCTGTCCAGGGAAAAGCTCTTTAAAAAGTTAAGTTTTTAATTCCTAAATGGGGGAAATGTGTTGACCGACAGCAGCAAATAGAGATGAATGTGTCTTGACGGAGAGTATGTTTGGAAACTGGGATATAGATTGCATTAATAAGAAAGGAATTATGCACTGAGCTTGCAATTTATTTAACTTCTGCACTATTATTACTTAAGTACTCTGTTTTCTACATCAATTTCTAAGAAATCAAAGAAAAGGATGAGAATAATGAAGCAAACTAAATATGATAAAAGCTAGCAGAAATCCTCAAAACTGGAGGACTTCTGTCTCCCCTGCTGATAGATATTTTTTAGAAATTATTATTTTGCTGAAGTGATGCTTTAATACAGCACAGCTGAAAACAATTTGTGCAAGGGATAATTTTAAATGAATAATCTTCTGTAGATGCAAAGTAATCAACATATTTCTTCAAGAAATATAATTAGAACTTAAGAGAAATGATCATTTAATGTAGGCTGTTGAACTGCATAAGAGAATATAATTGCTAATAACAGGGTATTTTTAAAAAGCTTCTAAAAATATATAGTATTCCTTACATAAAATACAAAAAAATATTTTTGGTATCCTTTGTATAACCATATTAGTTTCATCTGTTTGACATTCTTCTGTAATTTTCACAGATTCTCCTGCTAAATTTAAGGCAGTATGAGGGCATATATATATACACACACACACACATATATATATATGTAAGATGGATGGAATGTCAAGGTGAACCATACTCTGTTCTATCAAAGTCAGATTTGTCACACTTTGCAAGGTATTTATGACACCGAGGTTTGATTAGCACAGCACTGAAAACTAAGTTACAAGCCATAAAAAGTGTCAGTTGACACTAAAAAAGCTATCTTCTGAACAAACTGAGCCACAGTGGACATAGCTGTGCAATGCATATAGAATCCAGTTCATTTTCTTAATTTGTAAATTCTTTCCCGAAGCTGTCTTTACTTTGCTGCTGCATCTTCTCTTAATCTCTCATAACTTTTAGAAGTGTAGATATTAGCTGAGATGATTAGTTTTGTAAGCTCAATGGAAAGTAGATTGATCTGTAATTTGCTAATTATTTCTAATAGTGATTTAATATGAAATTGAAGATTTTACTAATGTTTCATGATAAGATGTTTCTTAAGTATTTCTTGTGATGATCTACATGAAAGGATTATTATACATTAAATCAGGTAAATTATCTATCCATAGACTCCTAACTTAATCATACTTTGAATTACACACAAAACTTTGTTTTGCTGAGATTGATACAATAACTACTTTTTATGGAGAGGAGAGAAAAAAGAGAGAGAGAGGTAAAAAACTAATCTATTTAAGCATTCAACATCTGCAGGGTGTAGTAGATGGGGTATAGAGAGATGTTGGGAGAGGAGATTAGAGAAGACTTCATAAAACTTGACTAGTGCATAGGGAGTGCGGGTATGGACACCAGTGTAAGTGCATGGAGAGAGATGGAAACTTTCAATTCCCATTCCTGGAGAGAGCAGAACAATGCCTCTCCTCGTGTGCAGGGACAGCAAGACCTTGCCAAGTCTTCTGTTAACAGGGAAACAAACATTTCTTCAGATCATGCTCAGCTGATCAGAATGTAGATATATCTATCTCCTGCATTAAAAAAAGTTTGATATAGCATATAATTGTACAAATTTCTGGAGGAGCTTGATTTGACAGGGATATTCAGAGCTCTCCTTCTTTATTCCAGTTGATTTGATTTCTGTCAAATACATTGAAGGAAAAGTCAACTTTCTGCATAATAACCTAAAGAATAGAAAATCACCCCATCCCCCAAATGGTGATCTGAATTCTACCTCTTGTTAGCATGAGGATTGATTCTATATTGCAAACTAATGCTCTGAGGTATTTTTCTCACAGATGCTCTCTATTGTCTTGAAATTGGGACCCTGTTTAGTTTATTAAAAAAAATGGACAGAGCAAGAGGAAAAAACAACAATAACAAAAAATGCTGAGCCAGAGAAATTTCTTTTTACATTCCACTACGTATGTTTCAAAATACTCTACATAAACTCCTTATGTTCTTCACATTAAGCAACGATTGATGCAGGCAGCAGAAATTACATAACCAGGATTTATTCCTTCCAATTTATCATAGAATCCTAGAATGTTTTGGGTTGGTAGGGACCCCTAGAGGTTATCTAGTCCAACCCCCATGCAGTGAGCAGGGACACCGCTAACTAGATCAGGTTGCTCAGAGACCCATCCAACCTGGCCTTGAATGTTCCCAGGGATGGGGCCTCCACTACCTCTCTGGGCAGCCTGTTCCAGAGTTTCACTACCGACATTGTAAAGAATTTCTTCCTTATATCTAGTCTAAACCAACCCTGTTTTAGATTAAAACCATTACCCCTTGTCCTGACACAGCTGGCCCTACCAAAAAGATTATCCCCATCTTTCCTATAGGCCCCCTTTAAGTACTGAAAGGCCGCAATCAGGTCTCCCTGAAGCCTTCTCTTCTCCAGGCTGAACAAGCCCAACTCTCTCAGCCTGTCCTCATAGGAGAGGTGCTCCAGCCCTTGGATGATTTTTGTAGCCCTCTTCTGGACCCACTCCAACGGGTCCATGTCCTTGTGCTGAGAGCTCCAGAGCTGGACGCCCTACTCCAGGTGAGGTTTTCCCAGAGCAGAGTAGAGGGGCAGAATCACCTCCCTTGACCTGCTGGCCATGATTTTCTTGCCTTACGACTTGACTTTGCTCTAGAGACCTAAAGTAAGTGTTTTTTTTTCCCTCTGTCTCTTAATCCTGGCTGGTGATAGGAGTCTAAACTAAAATATGAGAGAATTTCAGGCACACGTGGCTCAAAATATTGCATTCTTACATCTGCTGCCACGTGAGATGCCTCTCTCAGACATATGCCCAGGGTTGGTAGATAGAACATGGGACCTACTGCAGATCTTCAGCTTCTTAAGGAGTACTTGAAGGTGAGTTCATAAGCCCTGGAGAATATCAAATGACAGTTCAGTTTAGGCAACCCACCTGAGTCCATCCCTTTCTCATTTTTCTATTTTCCATTTTGAGTACTCCAGTGTTCAAGGAGGTTTATAGGAATCCCAGTTTATGGGAATTTAATCATCTGCATTGCAAATTCTACTGCTGGAGCTGAGCAGTTACATTTCACAATTTTGAGCACGACATAACTGAAGTCCTTTGGTTGAATGCCTGCCTAGCTCAGTTAGTTTAATGCAACTGCACCACAGAATGCTAATGCTGCAAAGAAAAAATATGTTAGAAACAACAAGCAAGTCAATGTGAATTTATAAAGCAAAATGACATTTCAACCCTATGCATTAGTTAATAAAAATAATCTATCAATGTAATTAATACACGGTATAGAAATATATCTTAAATTAGAAAAATGTATTAAAAGTGGCATGCCATAAGTGATAAATCATAGGGAAATCTATAAATCATTTGCCAAATCCAAGCAGAAATGTCAATGAATTAATTCATACTTGTGATATTTTAAACTCGTAAACACAAAACTAGATACTTCCTTAAAGAAAAAAAAGACATTTTGCATATGGTGATATATATTGACTGACCTTTTATTACCCTGACTATTACTTATTATGTGTACTAGCCTTAAAGTCTTCAAATTTTTCACAGTATTACTTGCATATCAAGAAAGTAGTCTGTTTCTTCCATTACAAAGTTTTATTGTATATTGATTGATGTTACTACTTTGTAATGATTATTCTGTGATTTTTGTTGTACTAGTATTCTTTCTTTCAGCCTTCTGACTGCAGAACTGAAAGACCAAGATATGAAATGCAAAGGAATCCACTGACAATTCAGGTATATGCTCATGGGACAAGACAGCTTTTCTTCTATTTTCTTTTGGCATCCCCTACTGGTATACAGCTGCAAAGGCTCCTCCATGAGACTGAAGATCTCAAAAGGGTTTGCTGTGCTTCTTTGGTCCTCTGAGTCCTTTGGGATATTAATAATAGCAAAAGTAATGGCATGTTAATGTGAAAATGTTTATATTCTCTTCGAGCAACAGAAATTCATTGCTTCAGTAAATATATCATTTCCTTAAATAGTACATCTAATTACACTACTTTCTTTGTTTAACACATGTTTGTTTTAACTCCTTGTGTTATAGAAATAAAGAGGTTTGCTGAATCTGGATGAGGTTGTTGTTTTGTTGTTTTTTTTTTTAATCTCAATAACAAAGAAATAAGTGTCAAATATTTCATTCACCCTATGCCATGATAAACATGATTTGTGATAATGTGGTGTGGCAATGTATACTTTTCCATCCATTCACAAGTCATCTGAAGATGAAAAGTCTGTATGAATATTCCAGCTCCATTCTTTGAGGGCTGGGACAGAATTGTTCCTTGTAGTTAGAGTAACACTATTTCTTGTATTTCCTCCTCCCAGAAAGAGTGGAAAGACATCAGTGACATTAATGACATTAACATCTATCCATTTGTTATAGCTGGAGTGTTTCCTAATGTGGAAACCTCCTCACTTCACTTCAGGCACCTGGCATATCTGAAACGATGATCAGCCCAGGCTCCCTAAAAAATCAGTAGATTTAAACTAACATCTCAGATATACAACCTAGAAAGGCTCTATTGACTACAGAAGTGTTGGGCAGCTGCACTCCCACACAAAATGTCTAAAGTCTACCTTAATATCTAGAGTTAGGGTGTGTCTGCTGACCACTGAAAACATTCTGGGCAAAATAGCTAGATAACAGTGCTGTAAGTCTGCTTTTTCTATTTTCTATATTTTTCTAGGACACCAGAGTATTTTCTCATCATTATTAAACATGTTTATGTGAATTTTCTCATTAAAGGATCTCAGAAGTGAACAACACATAACTGGTCTATGATCATGGGGTGTGTGCATGAATAGAGGCTGAAGGATCTTTCTGTGGATAGTTACTGAGCATAAAAAGTAAATAATTTTAAGTAGAAATCAAATAGTACACTACTGAATAGCTGAGAGTTGATCAATGACACTTTCTAAATGACAAATGATCTCCAATTGCACATTTTTTTCATTCTTTGAATGCTCATTAATCTCTAGTGAGGATAAGATGAGAGTATGTACTGCTAAATATTAATACTTCCCATTAATTTTAAAATGCAATTATGATTTTCAGTTAAATGCAATAATATTATCATATGTGTCCTGTCAGAACAGGAGTAGCCTCTTCCTTCTGTCATAGACTACTTTGGCTATTTGCCTACACATTTTTTTTTTCCCCACCAATATCTATGATTTTTTCAAAGATAAAATTCACTCGTATTTAAACTAGCACATGTACATGCATGTATATACATATAAAGGGAACACCATGTTTCAACTTCTTTCCTCTTCTAGATAGATTTTTTTTTTTAACTGTATGCTATTAGTATTTCTCTAGAGTTAATGAGTAGAATATACCTTTTTTTTTGCAGATGGGGACTATGAGGCACAGGCAGCGCAGTGACTTGCTGAATACGTAACACCTGCCTGCAGCACTAGAATACCAGAGTCTTTGTTCCCAAGTGTATACTTTAATTGTATACAATGTATTTTCTTCTGGCTATAGAATATAAACTAATGTGATTTACTTGCATTTATAGTGAACATAGTTGCCATGCATGTCAACTTTCAAAACACTAAAAGTCTTAAATATGTGCCTTATATTTAAATAAGCAATAATGGTAACACCAGTGATATTAATAAACAGTTATGAGACTTAGGCTATGTCTGTATGTATAAGTAAAAGAGGGCCAGGAAGAAGGTTTGTCATTACCCATGCCTAACTGCCAGCACCATCTCCAACATTGCTTTGCTGTATGCCAACTGTTCCCCAGAAAGCATCTGGGCCTGGGATAGCACATCCCACTAGGAAGAACAAATCCTGTCTGGGGATGAGAGAGAATTTAAGCAAGTGGTCACAGTAAGTCTTTGCCACTTAAGCCTAAGGGCCAAAGAAGTGTCCCTGGGCTGCTATAGTTATTTATAGAAAGTAATACATTACTGCATCAAAAATTATTTCTTAAAAACTGCTGCTTCTTTAACCATGAACTAATGTGTTAGTCTATACAGTTATCTTACTTTCTGCAGTTCTTAGACTGCACTGAAATAAATTCCCTTGTATTTCAGAGGGTCAAACATTTAATTGCATATGTAGAGCAAACTATACCACCAGGTAGACCAACTTCCACATTGGACCCAAACATTTTCTGTTTTGAAAATTGTATTAAGATCGGTTGCATCCCTTCTCTTAATGTTTAGAATGTTCTATAACATTCAGGAACTAATAGGATGTGATAACTGTTTCTTCCATTACAGAAATTGTGAAGGAGAAAGTTTTTTCTACTTTTCATCTTCAAAGTATATCTGACTCGACTGTCATGGAGGTTCAGTATTTTTGTCTATGCCACTTGGTTGAACATTTGTGTCCCTGTGAAATCATGTAAGATGTCTTTATTATGCTGTTTAAACCCTTATTTCAGTCCAAACCCCCACTATCTATAGAATATATGTTCAGCCAGTTTACATAACATAGGTGGTTGTTTTACTGTAGTCTGGAACAAATACAGTAAGAAGTTATTTTTCTCCTCTTGATTAGAGAAAAAAATAAATGGTTAGAAGTCCAGTCTCTCTCTCAAAAGATATGGAAAGGTACTGAAGTGAAATCATATATTTCTTTGAATAGTAGCTTCTGTGGAGATAAGCATGGCACTGCAGATTCCCAAAACATTTGACAAACATCTATGGGTTTAGGTTGTATCATAAAGCTAAAACCAGTTAAAATCTTTTAACCCACCTCAGGGTAACAGTCACCTAGCTGAAGATTAAGAGTTTCTCAAAATGCATAAATTCATGCCAGCTGCCTTTTTTGCTGTTGATACCTCCCCATGGTAAACAAACCGCTAGTTCCAAAAGTAAAATTTCATTAAATGTTCTGGAAAGGATACTTATGCATACATAATAAATAGTAAAAATATAAATACAATTACAATTCTATAATTTATCACTCATACAGTAAATATGAATTCATCACACGTTACAAGTTCATAAAAAAGACACTTATATCGGGTATACTCAATTAACTAGAATCAAATATGACTTAGTGTTTGTTAATTCAATACAACAGTCAAACCTACAAAACAAAAATAATTTTTCTTGCTGGTTCCTGTTACTCTTGTCCCAGACTCAGGGAAAGGCTGTGTACCTCACAGGTATTTTCTAGATGTGGAAAGAAAATCCTAGAAATGGATGCTTAAATAGTCCTAGTATTTCTCAGCAGTGTAATGCTGGCTATCTACCTGCTGCAGTTCTTTGGGTTTGATTTCTGGCTTTCCATTCCCTTTCATTCCTTTCATTCCAAAAGCACAAGGCTATTGTGTTGTCATTTATAATGCAACAAGGGTAGGACATTTGCAGCGTGTTTCCTCCATAACCATAACATCACATAGTTCATATTGGCTGAGTCTAGTTACAAAACCCTGTTCAAGACTTTTACCAGTAAAATTGGATCCAGTTCAAAGGTCCAGTTTTCAAAACTCCCAGTGCCTGGTGCTGGGCAGGCATCATCATTTCAAGACTCTTCCCTTTTTCTTGAAAAGAAATAGCTTGTTAGTATATCCTAGCTATCTCTCATGGGTCAGGAAAATTAATAAATAAACTTTCCTTCAAATTATGAGTGTCTTTCAGCCCTAACTATCTCTGTTTCAAATTATTCTCAAAAAAGGACTCAAATCTTTAATATATCATATCTCCAGTCCTGAAGGCTTTCCTCATAAAGCCTGCAGAATTGAGTGGAAAAAATCTACACAGGGTAAGTTCATGCATTTAGTATTTAATAAAGTCTTCTTTGCATGCACAGAGGAACTATTATCCTCATCGTAACAATGGTGTAGAGTCAGCAGTAAGTTTCTGGCCTGAATATGCAAACTTCTGCCTATTAGACAGTACTATGCTGAATGTTGGAGCCCAGATCAGCTTTTTTCTCCTTTTCTATAAGAGGGGATTTTTAAGATATTCAGCTTTTGTCATTAGAATATGAAATACTAATTTTATTTTGGCTCCAGTTTAACAAGAGTTGAGTGCCTATGTGTATGTATGTATGCATATATTAATTGTGTATGTACGACAGTGTGAGATCTAGACAGACAAGATCAAGCCCCAACTTTTTAATTTTGCAAGGTTTAGTTGCACAATAATTGGATTTATTATTAATACACTATAATTGGCAAAACATCTTTCATTTAAATGAAAAAGGAAAGATTTTCCACTTACTATATTATAAACAAACTCTTCACATGATGCTTAATATAAGAACCACTCAAATTGCTGAGAACTTCTCCATTGTTTCAGATAGGCTTTATGTAAAGCTGATTGTCAGCAGCAAATACCTGCAATGAAGAAATAATTATCTCTTCTCACATATGTGACACTTGTACAGAGACTTGTTTATATTCATGCCACTGCGATCCAACAGGAACTAACTCAGTACAACCCGTATATCCTTCAAAGACTGAAATTATGCTTCTTGTTAATGATGTATGTATGTTTGCATGTTTACAATGACAATGTATGTACTGCTTGATTTTGTGTGTACCTTCACTTCTCATTTTACTCCTGCTCAACTGTAAGCTTAATTGAATGTGTATGCCTGACTTACCTAGTAGCCTTCTATGATGGAGTGACTGCATCAGGGGACAGAGGAAAAGGTATGGGTGTCATTTACCTGGATTTTGGTAACACCTTTGATATGGTCCCCCACTCTTACCTCTAAATTGGAGGTATATGCGTTTGATGGATGGACTGTTATATGGGTAAGGAACTGGCTGGATGGCTGCCTCCAAAGAGTTACAGTCAATGGCTCAATGTCCAAGTGGAAACCAATCACAAGTGATGTCCCTCAGGGGTATTGGTCCCGTACTGGGACCAATACTATTTAATAACTTCATCAATGACATAGATAGTGCACCTTCAGCATGTTTGCAGATGACACCACCAAGCTGATATGCTTGAGGGAAGGGATGCCATCCAGAGGGACCTGGACAGGTTTGAGGAGTTGGCCCATGCAAACATCATGGAGTTCAGCAAGGCCAAGTGCAAGGTCCTGCACCTGGGTCAGCGCAATCTCCAGTATCAGTACAGACTGGGGGATGAAGGGATTAAAAGCAACCCAGTGGAGGAGGACTTGGGGGTACTAGTGGATGAAAAACTGGACAAGTGCAATGTGCACTCACAGCCCAGAAAACCCACTGTATCCAGGGCTGCATAAAAAGAAATGTGGCCAGCAGGTCGAGGGAGGTGATTCTTCCCGTCTACTCTGCATTGGTGAGATCCTACCTGGAATAATGCATCAAGCCTCAGGTTCCCCAGTACAAGGACATGGACTTGTTGGAGCAGGTCCAGAGGAGGGCCATGAACATGATCAGAGGACCGGAACACCTCTCATTTGAAGAAAGGCTGAGAGAATTGGGGTTGCTCAGCCTGGTGAAGAGGAAGGAGACCTTATTGCAGCCTTTCAATACTTAAAGGGAACTTATAAGAAAGATGGAGAAATACTTTTACCAAACAGCTGTAGTGACAGGACAAAGGGCATGGGTTTAAATTGAAAGAAGGTAGATTTAGATGGGACATAAGGAAGATGGTTTTCACAATAACAGTGGTGAGGCACTGGAAGAGGTTGCCCAGAGAGGTTGTGGATGCCCCATTACTGGGAGTGTTCAAGGTCAGGTTAGATGGGATTTTAAGCAACCCATGGTAGGGGGGTTGGACTGGGTGATCTTTAAAGGTCCCTTCCAACCCAAACCATTCTATCAATCTATGATTCTACGTATAAGTGACATCATCTCTTATTGCATTGATATAAGAATAGAATAGAGAAAATTGAAAGTCTGTTTACTTTGAATTTACAGTTGGGTGATTTTGATACTTATTCTATGATCTATAATTGTATACTTTTTTATTTTTATGTGCAACACTGAATAACATTTTAAATACTCTTTAACTTTGAATAAAGTACAGAATAGAAATGGACAATCCTTTTAGACTGTAGGTGTTACCACATTACTTACATAATGCATAGAAATTAAAAAAACCCAAACAGTTCTACAAGCAACTATGCTATTAAGTGTAATATAGCCTATGATTCCATTGTTTTCAGATATTCATGTTTTTTTCAAAAACATGCAAATAGATACAGGCAAATATGTGACTAATGGAAATTTTAAAACCTTCTAAGAAGATAAATGAAGTCCTTGTCTGAAATTCCATTCATTAACACTAAGGCCTTGATCCCGCAGATCTTTGTGAGGTGTATAGTGTCCAGTGTACACATAAACCCAACCCCCGCCTGCCCCAACACACATGTTATTGTCAAAAAACAGTAAATCTCAGATTCCAGAGCACAGTGAAGAGGCAGAGACCAGATGTGTCTATGGAGACAGAGGCTTAATTAGAGACCTCAATCGTACTAGTAAGATCCTGCTTAATTGTGCATCCTCCTTTGATAATTTAGCCCAGCTGCTCTGCTGCTAGAAGAGCCATACAGCATAATATGTTTCACAATACTTCATTCTTTTAATAGAAAGATAGATAGCAATGTCCAAAATAATGCTTAATTGAGCCCAATATATAGTTGCACATGGAAACAGAAATCAGTATTTATTTATTTATTTTGTCTCTTGATAAAAGCAGATTGAGTAACTGAAATGATAGGCTCATTTAGACTACACCTACATCCCTTGTTCTCCCAGTAATGTCAAGGCTCTGGTTTATTAATAGGTGAGCAGCTCAGATATTTGCATTTTTAAAGGAACACTTCAGTTAAATTTGATACGATAATGGGTTGTGGTGTATTTTCCTTTATCAGGAAGGAATCTAAGTACATCCAGTTATGTGTCAGCATATAGATGTCATTTTGCCATGGACAGTACAGGCTGCTCAAATCTTCAATAAAAAGCCTTATATTTAAGCTAACATTGTTATTGTCAAGCTAAACCTTAAAAACTTGTGATATCCCTGAAGAAGAGTTACGGAGTTTTTATTAAATTTGAAATGGGTGTTTCCTATAGTGCACACTAAAGCAAGTTAATCAAGAATATGCACTGAAGATGTAGAAAACTCAGCCTTATTTATCTCCACTGTCTCTTCTTTTAGCCCTTAATATTAAAAATGTTGCAGGACAT
Organism: Gorsachius magnificus; assembly: GCA_034008185.1. Taxonomy (NCBI): domain Eukaryota; kingdom Metazoa; phylum Chordata; class Aves; order Pelecaniformes; family Ardeidae; genus Gorsachius; species Gorsachius magnificus. Next base: position 44,200,685 of record CM067081.1, read on the forward strand.
ACAATCTTTTCTTCTTGCTTCTGTGCTTCATAGGTTATATCTGAACTACATGACTGTAAAGGATGCTGATAAAACTTGGAGTAACCCAAGTCTGTTTTGCCATTGAGATCAGCCTGGTCTCCCTGTAGGGAGGAGTCAGAAAAGTCACATGAAGTAACTGTGTTTTCTCTTCCTCCTTTTGCTCTGCACTGAATTCAGATTATTCAACCCTCCAAAACAGGATTATTAATTCCTTGCCCTCGCCTTTTCCAGCTTTTAAGTTACACAGGAGCAAACTTATGTACAAGAAAACAGTGATAAAGAGGCCCTCAAGGCTATGTCAGTATCATTAAAGCAACTATAGCTGGTGCTGGTTTGGAGGCCATGTTCATATGTATTATCAAGTTGGCCTATGATACCGTTTTCCTACAGTCTAAGTAGCATTTTCCTAAATAAACCCATAATGGTTTGGGGGATACAAAATTACAGGGACCATTACCGAATGGTGTTACAGAAGAGTAAAACCTACTGAGAGGTGGAGAATTTGAATACATGAAATGAAATACTCCACACCACTTGAACTTGGTACCAGAGAATGTTTCTTTTTCAATTTTATTTATTAGTATGCAAAATGAAAGGGCCAGATAAAAAGCGATTGTAGGAATAAAGTTGGCACTACAACTAAATAGGAGGCACCCAGGGATACATCTCTATTCCTGAATGCAAGGGGCACTGTGTACTTAAAATGGAAAGGGTGTACACATCATTTAAGGGGCAGATAGAGCAATCTGTCTAGATGATTTGCCCAGTCTACCACCTCCTGTCGTGTCTGTGCATGGTTCTTTGCTGCATCAAGATGCCCAAAGTCAGTGTTTTTATTTGTTCTGTTCAGCAATTTGACTGAAATGCATCTTTTTTTTGTGAAAACCAGAAAATGACAGCAGCAGAATGAGAAATCTCATGCATTTGCTATGCAATCCAATTTTTAAAAAATGTATCTTCCTCCAGCTCTCCCCTGAGCTTTTCACCTTTTAGGATATTTTTTTTTCTTTTGTCTTAAGAAGCTTTTCTGTAAAATTTCTTGAGCAGTGACTAACTTTGTTTTGCTGTTACTGTTGTTATCATCCCTTACTAACATTCCCACAGGTTCATCCACTTCCCAACAGCAATAACCATGAAGTAAAATAGGGAGCGAGGAGATGGAGTACAGTGTTTTAAGAAAACATTACGTTAGTTATGATTACACATTTTAGAAAGGACAAGGTAAATTCTTTACAAAACTATAAATGTGCACATCTTTGTGTTACAGGAAAGCCTGACTGGAATATTTGAAAATGTGAGCTGCTCAGACTCTTACCCAATTCATGAGTTGCAGTCTAGTAGTCACCATTCATATTCCTTATCTTGATTCTTAACTTTACCTCACCCTTATGCAGTGAAAACATAGAGGCAATTAAAATAATCCAGATGCAAAATTTATAATTCAAAGCCATATTTAGTGAAAAACCTCTCAATGCAATCTCAATGAAGAAGATAAGTCGGTTGGTAAAAATAAAATGATAAAAAAATCTAATGTTCTGAAATAGAATGTTTAGAGGGTTTTGTTTATTTGTTTAACAAATAATATTTTATGTGGTCAACTGGAAATATTAGTTGTAGTAATTAATTATTTTATTATCTGTTAAGTAAATGAACCACAGTGAGATAAAACATCTATATTTTAGTTATAAGCAACCTTACAATATCATGCATTTTTTTCTAATCAATATTAGTTCTTTTCCCAGCTTCAACACCACAGTATCTAAATCTCTTCTAGCAAAAATTGTTTCACTCCCCTCTACTGCATATACCTAGTATATGCTGTATATACTTCTGAAGGAATAAAGACATAAAGGGAGACATGAGACACAGAGAACATAAAGTGAGCATTTTAGAGGAAAGTAAAAAGAAGAGGAGTAATGAAGCACAATGTCTGAGGCGAATGGGCATAAAAGTAGCAGGCTGCAGAATCCCTGACCTAGCGGATGGAATACAGAAACAATGAAAGAAAGAAGAAATACAATCTCAAATAATCTCAAGGAATTCATCTGAGAACATTCATTTATATTCGTGTGCTTTGAAATACCTGGATTTGAAAGTACTTGATGAGAAGAGCTGTTTTTTTGATTCTAATGAAAATGCATTATTAAGGTTACTGTACTTGTTGTGGGTTAGGAGTAAGCTGATCCTGAGCCCCAAGTTCTGGAGGTGCTGAATATTTTTTCATTTTTCTTAAACTAATTACTTTTCATTTTGTAAATTAGTCTCTTTATGTGAATACCTCTGGAGCTCTCAGGCCTTTCTTCTTCATATTTCTACCATTCTGTGTCTAGTTCTGGAAATAACATAATAATGGCAATATGTTGTAGTCATAGTTATATAAAAATATATATGAAGAGACTGTGTCCAAAAGCTTTCTGCCTTTTCCAATCTTATCATCTGGCCTAATAAAAATATTACCTCTTCTTTCCATCTCACACTTCCAATGGCATAAACATTGGAATAAATTTGAAACCAAATTACCTCCTCAAACTGATTTTATTTAGTAATATATCAAAATGTCACTAAGGATCAAAAAACAAAATTAACAATATCAACAAAGTTAATGCTTGTTTCATTTTGGTTTACTTTTGTGAAATGTCATTTCAACAATAGAAATCAGTACTGTTTTAACCCATTCATATGTTATCTTCAATATGTAAAACATTGAAGATATTTCCTTTTATGCTAGATAACAAAATAAAAAGAAATAAATACTTTTTTTTTTCTTTTCCTGTCACATACCAGTAGAAGGAAACAGAGAACCTCTATCAGCTTAGATGACACATTAATTGAATAAATTGGGCAAACCATGTAATTTTATTCAATACTGGAAAATTTTGAGCAAAATGAGTCTATCACAAACTTGGGGCAGCCAAAATAATTTAGACAGAAGTGCATCAAAGGTGAAATTCACCACATGCAGAAGGTCTGCCTAGAGACCATGAAGAATTTATATTCTGCCTTATTTTCAAGGTTTCAATGTTTCCAAGCTGTCTCCTGGACATAACACATTTGAAAGTCTTTTTAACACTATAGGGGTATGATAACCTACATAAATCAGTATTTCACAATTGATCATATAAACACCTGAATTCAATTTTGAGTTTTGCCATTGTTCTTATTAAATCAGATTTCAATTTCTCTTTTGTTCTAATATGTTACCAGTCACTAAAAGCAAACAGAATTAAAAAAAAAAAAAAAAAAAGAAAGAAACTATTTTATTTGATGTTCTGGATAGGATGGTGAATATGAATGGACATTTTAATGCCGAAACAGTAAGTTTATAAACTGTTCACCTTTGATTCCCATTACTGTGTTCCCACACATGGGATTAGCAGTTTATATGAGTTTCCCTAGAGCTACAGGGGAGAAACTTTATGTTTTTTCTCTCTCTAGTTTGTCTTGCCCAGAAGTCTGCTGGGAGAAGATGTATCAGGGTGGGAGAAGTGTAGCTCAAGCCCTTTATTTTAAAGTAAGTCTGGAATTAAAAGCAGCTCAGTGACAATGTAAAATCTGTTGTGAGGACCAGGACTTATATCAGTCTGCAGAGCAGACAAAATCCAGGCAAAAAGCTACCTTTGCCACTCATTCCCCTCTGATGTTCTCTGCACCTTGTGTCTTAACAGAAGCAACAGAGACTATAAACCTTTGTCAAATATCTCATGATATGAAGTGTATTTTAAGCATTTCAAACTGGAGAAAATCTTTGCACTTATGGAAGTATGTGATGTGACTGCAGAGTCTGAAAAATGAGTATCGAGATACCTGTAATGTAATCTGATACAACCAAAGATATTGAGGTATGGATTTAAACCATTTTCTTCTATCCAAAATATTGTTATTTAGGTCTCTTGTACTAAAGGAAACTTAATGAATTGTACTTCAAATGCTGACTAAATACTTGCAGGTGGATTTCCCAATTTGGCAAGTTAGTTATCTTTGATAGATTTAGGTTTGAAACTCCTAGAAGCATAAGCCTGACAAAAGAGTTTGTTGGGATTAAAAAGATTTTGCAAACTTGCTGGTATGACAGTATCTTTTAGGTTTTCTGATATTATTTTTGCAGGGGGTACTACATATTTCTCTGATTTTTTTTAACCTATCATAATTTTATCACAAATTAAAAATACAGATTTATTTTCTTTTTGATCCTTAGCTTATGAATTATATTGCTACAGGGAGAAAAACATGAAATTCACCTGTAATTCATTCAGTGTTTATCACAAAACATCCCATTTTATTGCTCTTTCTTTTTCAACGTAAATAGCAAGTTTATTATGAAGACTGGTTTGGTCATGTTGATGTTCTTCCTGCTGTTTCAATGATATATTTGTGACTCAATTTCTCAATAATTTCTTTACATGAATCTGTATCCAGCTGAGAGTTTTCATTCTGCAGAATTCTTTCTCATTGTGTGTAAACGGTCCTGTTTGAAGTGCTGATAGAGAGCTTGATGTAGTTGTCCAAATGGAGATGTTTAACAATATTTGAAATACCACAGTGTTTCCAAGAGATGTAAATAGAACTGTAATTTATGACACTTCTCAATTAGTTGGAGGCCGGGCAGGATGACATAGAGCAGGTTATTGAATTAGGCCTATATTGAATAACATTCTTAACAATATTGAAATACAGATCTGTGGAACTAATGTTTTCAGAAATATCAAGAGTTACACTTTAAAATATTGGGGTCTAACATGACAGACTATTTATATTTGCATTCTGTGAAATCAAAATATATTTTTAGAGGTAAAAAATTAAATAGGTACTCCAGCTATCCACAAAAAAGACCTTCGAACCTCAGGATGTCTATCACAGGTAAAATTTTCTCAGTTCATGTAGTTTAAACAAAATCATGATCAAAGTGACTTATTGATTTATTAATGACAGGTAATTAACAAGAAGTTGGTGAACTACATGTTCAAGGTCAATAACAGCAATACAGAAGATAAACCACAATACTAGACATTCTAAAAAGTCGATAAACACCTACATATTTCTAAATGTCATTCTGCAGCTAATGAGCTTCTCTCTCTCTCTGCCACACACAAACACACACTCCCAGACACATACACACACACTCATTCACACACTGATATAGGTCATGCAGGTCACCAGCACCTCACTTCCCAGGGAGTGGTGGATCCCTTCCATGCATACCCTCTCTGTGGGAGCTGAAGGTGGTCTGGCTTTGAGTGCACTCCTGCCACTCCCAACACCTTGCTGATGGATACACTGCTGAGAAAGTACCCCACAGGCTCACGCTTGTACACCTGAGGTGGTCCCTGCACTGTCATCCTGAGTATTGCACCCTGCAGTGCCACCCCAGTCACTAGAGTACAGCTGCTCACACCGTCCCACTATAAGGTGGACAAATTTTTGGTAGTATAAATTTTCAAAAGTCATTTTGAAATTGAATTTAATTGAAGTAATGAGAATTTACTTCAGAAAGAGATATTTAGGAAGTTTAATTTGCTTTAAGAGGAAACTTAAGTGCCTTGGTTGACCCACAAACCCCTATGTTTTCTGTCAATGCTTCCCAAACTGCCAGATTACTGCCAGCATTTATATTCACCTTTATTTAAAAAATAATATTATATTCAGGCAAAATAGGAAATAGTTAGGAAATCACATTGCTAGAATGGGGCTAAATTTCAGATTCCAGACACCTGTCTTTGAAGTTGGGGTTCAGCTCTAGGTTGTAGACACCTGCAATTAATTGTCTAAATCTAGGCTTCTTCAAGTGAGCTATGTGGCTAAAGTGTGGGTATAGTCAAATGAAAACCACTAATACAGTTAATGGATTGGATTCAGTTGTCTACCTACTGTCACTTGAGAGGACCTTAGTTACCCTGTGTCTCCAGCAGCTGCTATTGAAAATGAATACAGATTCCCCCATATGTCCTCTGAGAAAACTGCCAGTTCATGTGGATGCCATTGATAACTTAAAGCATATTAGGTGACATTAAGTTCTTAAGTGTGGGTCACTAACCCAAACCAGTGGAATTTACAGAGCTGTTTAGCAGACGTGATTATTCAAATCATACATATGTAGATGTCTAAATTGTAAACATTTAAATGTCAGACAACTGACTCTGGAACATAAAACTCCAAGAAAGTTTGGGAGTTTTTTTTAACAGCCAAAAGAAAAAAAAAAAAGCAAAAGGAAAATAAACAGGCAAACAGTTCAAGAAATTTTTTTAAAAATTCAATGATTTAATGTAAGTAATCCAGCTCTGGAAGACATTGCACAAGGAGACTATGAAATCTCCATTCCAGGAAATTTCAAAAGCTCTACTGGATATGACCTGAGTGTTCTGATCTGACTTCAAAGTTTGACCTCCTTTGAGTGGGATGTCGGACCAGTGTTGACATCTTTATGTCCCTTCCATCCTATATTCTGTTTGGTTCTGTATATCCACAGCAAAATTCCAGCTGGGACATTTTAGAGAGCAACAAGAACAGGCTGTAATGAAGGCAAGACTGACATCAAGGGTGAGAGCATAGGCAGTGCCAGGGGCACAGTCTTAGCTTCAAAGCAAATCCCAAAGGAAGGAAGGTCAGCCCTTAGTTCCAGCTTTCTTCTCAACAGTATTTAACAAGATGTAGCTTATGTGCTTAGACTGATCCAGCTAAATTTTTTAACATAAGCAAAATTCTAGAAAGATGTTCTTACAGGCCATCAGGGAATCTCTAAACATAGTTTTTCCTCTCACAGATATGTTATCGCTATTTCTGTGACCACTGTCATTTAAAAATACATTCATGTGTTAAGTAGGCTTGAGTGAAATTATACCTATGAAAGCTATACTCAACATTCCATTGGAAATGAAGAATAGAGTCTTTATTGCTGTAGGGCCAATTTATCAGTAGCTCCAAAGAAATCCAGATGATATGTGATGCATCCAATATAGTCTATGGAGATTTCCAAAAGGCATTTGGCAAGGTCCATCACCAAAGGATGATCAGTAAACTAAACAGGACTAGGATAATCTCATCTAGGCTCACAATAATCTCATCTAGGCTCCCTTTTCCGTGATAGTTGGACCAGATGAACTTTCAAGGTCCCATCCATCCTGGGCCATTCTATAAATCTACAAGGGCTAAAATCATTTACGCAGGTAAAAGTTCAGTTAAACAACAGAAAAAATGAGGATGTAAGTGGTAAATTTCACTGTGGAGGGATACCTAGCAGTGAAGCCTTACCTATGCTGTAAAAATATCACCTCAGGATCAGGAGTTTTGTACTGAAAGATACTGGTTGAATGGACAATATAATTATGTCATGTTTGTTCTTTCATATCTTTTATTTTTTTATTTCTTAATTTATTTATTTATTTTATTTTAATTTTTATATTTATATTTATTTTATTATATATAAATAATTTATTTATTAATTTTTTTTTATATTTTATTTAATATCTTTTATTTAATCTTATGAGCTAAGTTTTTTCTTACTTTTTGACATCCTTAACTCCCACAGTTGTCTGTGTTGGTAACTATGATCTTCAATGTATCCGTAACAATCTGGAAAGGAGGACTATGAAATCCTGAAGTTTGCTGATGATATTAAATTATTCAGGTAGGTAGTAAAGACCGTAGAGATTTATGGAAAGATCTTACAGCTCTGTGTTACTGAGACATAAATGGCAGATGAAATTCACCACTGATAAATGTAAAGTAACACATGAGGAAAAATAATTCTATGGTTAAATATTGGTATCTCAGCTGACTAGTAGCTGTCAGAAACAAGATCTTGGAGTTAGAGATGATTTTGTGGAAACTTCATCTCTACAATCAGTAGCTATTTCAAAATAAAAAAAGTTCACTGGGAATTGTTAGGAAAGAATTAGAGAAAAACAAACAAAATATTCCAAACAAAACAGGATATGCCATTATGTATATTCTTTCCAAATTATATGTACAGTTTAGATCCCTTCAACTTAAAAAAGATCTACTAGAAGACTCGAGTACCCTTAAAAAATAGCTTCTACTGGGAAGACATCTGCAATGAGATACCAAGCCCAAAGGACTAAACACTGTGAAAAACAAGACAACTATTCTCCACTGCTAAAAGATTTATCCCAAAACTCCAAATAACACCCATCCCCCCAAATGGATGTAAAGAAAAAAAAAAGTTTTTATGAGATATAGGTTTCAGACAACAAATAATTTTCCTAATACACCTGTAAATAACAAGAAAAAAAATAGATACATATGAGATTTTATGTGATTAAATGTTTTCAAGAAGTGCTAACAGACAAATCACAAAGAATAGATACAAACACCACAAGTAAAAAGGTAAAAAGTACATGTGGAAAGCAAACAGAGGAAAAATTTAAAAATCTATATAGAATAATAAAAGAAGGTTAGGCAGGCAGTCAATTAAGTGTTTGCTAATTTAGTTGCAGCTAGGTTTCTTAATTTCATTGTAGTAAAAAGCTTTTTTCATAAAAGTGTATAAAAAAGGAATGTAGTGAAAAGTTAGGGCAAAGAGTACTGCAACAAAGCACTTGATACCCAAGGGAAGGAAGAATGCAGTAACTGGGATGATAAAGATTTATTGGGATGAGGGTACTACATTATTTACTTTCTGTCTCAAAGGATCTTAGATAAATGGATTAGCTATGCTTTAAATGACCTTTCTGACACAAAACAAAAGTGCAAAGGGAAACAATACTCCCACATAACCCCTAGCAAAGCTAGGGAATATAATTATTATTATCCAAGGTAGGACTGCTGAAAGGCTAAATAAAATTAGCCACAGAACATTCTGTCTTTTATTTCTGTGCAAATTGATCCTGTAGATTTTCAGTTGAGGATCTGACTGATTTATATATTGTCTGGTTCTTCCATACACTTGGTAAGGTAACTTAAAACATGTTTTACCTGTGAAGGAAATAGGGTAGAATAAAACCTACTTGGCCGATAGGAATACTGAGGGAACAAATGAGAATGAACACTAACCTAGAAAGCTAAAATAATGCCCTGTCTTATTTTTTCTGTTTAGAAGGGAAAAAAAAAAGTGGAAATCTTTATTTTTTTAATATTAATTAGTCTTTTTTATCAGTGGATTGCTCTGCTGCTTCTGGTAGAGATTGCTATCCTGATGGTAGCTACAGGAATTTATTGCATACTGCATTGCCTCCAAAAGGATCACAGTAGAAATTGAGTGATTGAAACTGAGTTTCCTTGTAAAAAAAACCCCAACAAACCCTAAATTTCTTCCAATAAGATAATGTTTTATGAATTTCTTGACTTTTTCAAATAATGCTCATGTGATACTGACACTGACCAAACGTGGATGCTGTATATTGAAACTAGCAAACCTAAGCTGTCTTCCTAATCAAATAAGAGAAAAAGAATTTGGTTTATTTAATCCTAAAATGTATGTTGATATCTGGTCAGATGAGTTAGATAACATGCTTACCATTTTCAATTTCTGTTTTTCTCATGTGCAAGGATTAGGGATGTATGATTCATCTCAAAGATTTAGACAAACTACCACGTAGACACTGGAGATATCCTATATAATTTTGAAATCTTTGGAGGATGATATGAATTACATGTTAGTAATGTCTCTTTTCTCAAAGAGACTAGGAGAGCTAATTCAGCTACTAGTTTAGTTAGTTACTATTTGGGTAGTTTTATTTCTTTAGTCTAAGATTAGATGAATACCACCACTTGGGAACAGATTTTTAATGCTATATTTGTGCTGAAATTGTAAAAAAGAAATTATGAGAAACTTTTTATTTTTAGATTGCCACTATGTGCAACTGCAAAAATGTATAAAAAGGAAAATCTCTCTCTTGTTTGGGTTTCTAGTTCCTTTGTGTCTTTTCAGCATTAACAAAACTGAAACTGTTGACCTTCCTATTACAAAGAACAAATTCACTTCCTATGAGCATTAAATTATACACTGAATGCATTGAACTTCTGCCATACCTACACCCAACAATCTTTTTTTTTTTTTTTTTTTTTTCTGTATGGTGATATGCAGCACATTCCTGTTCTGTCCTGAGTTAGAATGAAGATTAAAGGTTTTAGCGTATTTTCATTAATATACAAATGAATGAGTGGAGACTTGCCAATTTACTTCTCATTGAGATGCAAAAGCAAAAAGGGAATAAAGATAAAAAATGTAGCTTTATGTAGTAAAAAACTTGCTATCTTCTTTTGGGAATGTGTCTGGTATAAGTAAAAGAGTGCTGGCAGGTAAGATACAGTATCATTTCCTGACCACGTACTTCCCTATTAATTCTTTCCCTGTCTCTGTTTTCTACCACTGCATCTAGCTGTTTCCAAGACAAAGACTGGGCATAACTTGGAGGGTTATTGAATTATAAATTCTTCCCCCAAAGGCAGCATGGATGAAAACTACTCCAAATTAGATTCCCTTTACCTACAAAGTCCTCCAAAGGAATCTACTCCAGCCTTTGCACTTGTAAATATTCTCAGTTCTCACCCAAAGGCAGGGAATAAATTCATCAGAGTTATAAAATAAACTGACCTACTGTTGTGGTAAAGTGCAGCACTCAGTATTTCATACATTTTAAGTTGAAATATATATATATGTATGTAAAATGTTTCAGAGGACCACACAGTAACCATGTTTCATAGGGTATCAGATATTGCTCAAAGGAGGCCCAGGGCCAAGCACAACAAAGACTGTAGGTAGGCTGCTCTGGAGGGAGAAACTCCCAAGCAGTGAGGACACAGACCATGCTATGCTATCCGCTCTTGCAGTCAGAGACTGGTCTGTGCCACTTTATTTACCAATATAAATACAATTGTTGTGTTTGAAAATTAATTAAAAGATAAAACAACAGGACTTAAAATAATCCTAGATTTTTTTATGTCATGTCTGTCAAAATCAGATTCTTACATTTAGAACCCCTCAGCTGCCAGGGAAACACATTTAAATCTGTGCAAAATTTTAGTTAAGAAAAGTCTGACAGCAGAGAAACTGAAAAGCCACAACTACAACCCTATGTTCTTAGTACTCATCTTCACAGATTCACACCTGATTCACAGACTGGAATGAGCTTCTGTCTCTTGGGAAGCCATATTTGAGACAGCAGCTGAAAACAGCATGACAGCTTGAAGTCTACTTGGCTTTGTAAGATAGGTGGCTGGTGAACAAACTCAGCAGAAATGAAAATTATATAGTTAAACTTACAAGATTTTTTTTTTTTTTTTTAAATGAGAAGTCATTCTTGGCACTGGTGCTGCTGTAATTCTGAAACCTAACAATACAAACGAATGGCAACACTCTACCTATATTCACACGCTTTTCTCTGCATTGCATATTAGTGGTCAAGATCCCAACAGCTACTTAGATGCCAGGAGCAGAGTCTGCTAGAGCAGATTAATCAGGACTGTGTCCAGTCAGATTTCAAGTATTTCTAAGGGTAGAAACCTCACAATCTCTCTGGGCAATCTGTTGCAGTGTTTAAGCACCTTGAGGTATATTTTCTCTTGTGTTTAAAGGGAAGTTCCTATGTCCAGTGCCTCTTTTCTTTGCTCCAGTATGCCCTTGTTTATCTTGCACTTGGAAGCCTAGACCTGGATCCAGCACTCTAGATGTGTCTTACCATCACTGAGGAGAGGGAAAGGATCACCTCCCATGATATCTTAGCACTGCTCTTCCTAATGCAGCCCAGGAGACCCATGGCTGCCTTTCCCACAACAGGTCATTACTGACTCATGTCCAACTCAGTGTCTACTCTGACTGCCAGGTCCTTCTCTGCCAAGCTGATTTCCAACTGCTCAGTCCTTCTAAATGATGCTACACACATCTGGTGTACCAACACACCACCACCACCACTTTTCTCTTATCTGAAGACTTCTTGAGGGTGTAGTCTACCAGAGATTTTTTTCTGTTCTTTTTTATTGCTCCTGTTCTTTAATAAATCAGCTGAGGAAGAATGAGCTAAATTTGATTTCCTCCAACAATTCTATGATAGTATCTGTCCTTCAACTTTTTGCTCCTCTAATGAACTGAAAATGCGCTCTCCAGCCATCTGAAGTATTTGAACTATTTATGCTACACTATGTTCATGGAAGGTAGGGAAAATTCTCCAAAAAGTTAATGTCACTGACAGTTCTCTGTTAGGCAGCACTGCTGGAACTGCAGTTTCCTGTCTGTTCTTAGCAACTTTTCACTAAGCCAGAAAAGAAAAAAAATAAAGAAAACATAGTTACATGGGGGACAATGGGGAATTCAGGAATATATATACAAAGCAAGTAAAATAAGAAAATAAAAGAGGAAAAATACGCTGGAGAAAAAACACACAGGCAAAATTCCATTTAATATAATATGGGTATATAAAGGGGAAAAAAGGGGGCAAACTTTATTCTAAAGGAAAGGAAAGTGTAATTAGAAACAGAAGAAATGAGATTGTCAAAGTTTACTATAATCCCAGGATCAGAGGTTGAAAGGTCGTTCATAGTAGAATAGAGCTGGACTTTTAAAATTTGCATATTTATATTTGAATATGCAGGTCAGATCATGCTTTGTTCCCTTCAGCCTGTCACTTCACTGTTTTATCAGCTCCTTATTTGGTGGGTGGCTTTTGCAGACCATATTACTATTCTCAGTATAGCTTGTGTCTTTGTTCAGCTGATACTCAGTATACACAAGAAGGCTTGTGAAGAATAAAAATCATAGACTTTTTTTCCCCTCTTCCACTTTTTTCTATTGATCTGAGAGGTCAAAACAAGCTATCAGCTAATAAAAGATGAGTGTTTGACCCTTGGTACCAAGTAAAAACAAAATAAATAATTTATGCTTCTTATTTGGGTAAATCTCTTGAATATGCAAATATGCAGACTGAATTGCTGAAATCTGAAATTATAATGGCATTTTTAGAATTATGAATTCCACTTTTGGGAACAGAAGTAGAGTTCTGTTTCAAAAAAAGTTCATGTCTAGAGAGGAAAAAAATACCCATTTTTTTTATGAAGAAGGGTTCAAGTGAAAACAAATAGGGAACTAGGGCTCCTTCAGGCCAATAAGACCCCAGCTGCCTTTTTTGTCTGTGAGGTTCAGCACCCAAGGGAGCTAGAAACATAATTATTATTTATGTATAGGTGACCTTCTGAGGGTTTAGGGAGTTCTCATACCTGCACATTTGAATTTTTCTCTCATGTACTCAGGCATTCTGCTGAACTTATAATACGGCTTGTTTACTTCAGGACCTCTTTGGGAACTTTTTCTTCTTACCAGCCTGTAGAAAATCGAATATATAGTATTCCCTAAGCTTGACTCTGAATCAGGCCTCCATCCATATTTCTTCTTAGATCATGTAGACAACAACAACAATAACAAAATGCTGCTTCTCCGGGACTGAGCCAATTCTTATTTAGTGCTTCCTGAACTTTATGCAGTAGGCACCAGCCTTAGTTACAGACCTCCACGCAGCTGTCTGATCATACTAAGTATGTATCTGTTTCCAGACTGATTGGGGTTCACTATTTAATCTACTGCCACCCAATAGAGCAGGTAAGAGACATTTCTGTAGTAAGCTGTAGTCCTGTCCAGCTAGATTGCAAAGTGAAGTGCAAAAGGCCAAATAAGTGCTCTCAGACATTTTGACTGGCTGACAGATTTTTTATCACATCGTACTCCTGTTAACTGAAATCAGAATGGTAATAGCGTCTATCTGCAAAACCCAGTCACACTCAGTGAGGAGGGAGCAATGTGCCAGCTGCAGCACATTGCTGGCAGAATCTGATGCTCCTGGGTTACAGAAATTGTAATTGGATACATGAAAATGTAGTGATGATGAGCCTACAGGCAGCAGAAGATAATACTGGCTATATTCTGTCCAGGCAAACAATTTTAATGTCATTCCTCCGATAGATTTCTTCTGTGTTTTATTTGATAAATAGTAAATGGAAAAGGGAGGAAGCTGGAGTATACCAGGAGATTCCGACAGGCAGCAAAAGAAAAACAATTGCCTAAATCATCCTCATTAACACAACACACTGAAGAATAGGCAGCTGTAATGATTTTTTAAATATTGACTCTGACATTCTGAAGTGAGTAACAGCTTCCATCTCAGCTGACAGCAGCTGCCAACTGTGTGTGTAATAATTTCCAGACCTTGTGGTGCCTACAACAGACAGCAATTTTGTGGGTGCTAGGGAATGCATCAAGGAATTTAAAACAAAAACCTTTTATTTTTATTCCATAGCATTTCTGCTTATTATGACAGTCATCGCAACACAGTCAAAAGCTTGATCAGAGAACTGGTGGCTGCATATTTATTAGGTCCATAGCTCTTGTTTCCCAGTGGATTTTGTGTCATTTCAGTCAGAAAATTGCCTCCAGACAACTGCAATAATAAATTGGAGAAATCATTTTCTGCCTTTTCTTTCACTGTGATGAACCTGAACATGCAGGAAAGTGAGAAGATAGGGGTCATCATGAAATGCTTACTTTGGTAACACTTAATCCTCTAGCTAGTGATTATTTTACGGTAAAGCACACTCTTCACAAGAAAAAAACCCACCCAAACAATTAGTGCATGCCATGACCTAAAAAGAGATTTTTTTTTTCCTATGAAGTTAATCAAAAAGGCTTGATGTCTTATATATGTTAAGATTTGAAAATGACAAACACATTTCTGAAAGCCAGATAAATTACATAAATTTAAATTATCTGAAGTCAGTAATGCAAGATCCAGTAAAGTATTGCATGTCTGCAGTTGCTGAAACTTAGAGTAGATGCCCAGGTTTTTTTGACATTTTATGAGGAATGATCACTAATCATCCATCAACAGATGGATGATCAATAATTGTAATTTACTGAGTTCAGAGTAACATACAGCTGATCACAAAGGAATGCCAGCCACCAGATTTTTGCCCCTTTCTAGTGAAGCTGAATCAGAATTTCAAAAAAGCTTGTTTCAATTACTTCTATTTACAGTACAGATTTTTTTTTTCTGAGGATAGAAATATAAATGTGCTCTTAGAAGAAGGAATTAGAATTCTCTATTATAATATATTAGGGCATTTACATCCTCTATTGTATGTGCTCAATTTTAGAAGCTTTCTCTCCTTAGGTATTACATCTGGAGTAAAAGACCCCCTCTGCAGGTCACTCAGTGTACTAAGTTAGTTCCTGCTCTAAATATGGGGAAAAAACCAAATACCAGGAAGAACATAAAAAACATACCTTTCCCACTAGCCAGAGTGAGAGAGACTAATTTCTTAATTTAGGAGTGTGAAGTAGATAGTGTGATGCCCTCCCATTAAGGGTATTTACCAAGGAAATCTAGCTTTTCCTTAACCTGAATAAATTCAGAAGAGTTATGAGATGCTCTGTTTATCTAATTAGTACTAATAGGAGACCTTCTTCTCCTAATGTTGAACATGAGACCCCCTGTTAAAAATGCAGAATCTACAGAATCTAAGAATGCCATTAGGCATAACTATAGTTTAGTGGTGAGCATATTTACCTGGGATGGAGTAATAGAACTATTTTGTTGCCTCCAAGATTTCTTATAATTTGAGCTTCAATTAGTCTTTGGATAAAAATGAAATGAAGTGAAAAGGAATAAAAATCTTGAAAACAGGAAGTTGAGCTATTGTGTCCTCATGTATCCTAACAGCCAAGCTCTTTCTTGTGCTGCTGCTGATTTCATAGCTCCTGTAATGTTATGTTCAAGCCCATATAATTAAGAAAGATGTCCTAACTGAGCACAACTAATTGCCTCAAGATTCTGTCTTCCTAATAGCTGAGGGAGGATTTAATGTATTCTACTATATACAGATAAAGTCTGGTTTGCTGCATATAATACTAAAAATTGTAAAAAGGAAAACTGAGAGGACTGTATCTGACCCATCAAATTATTTAAGTCCCATTTTTCTTAGTTTCTAATTTCACCTTCTAGCTTTTCATGCAGGGATAATTCTGAGGACAAGCAAAATTATAGAATTTATTACACTGGGGAATTTAAAATAGTTGTTTCTTTGGGGTTCAATATTTCAAATCCAACTGTTTCAAACAGCCCAAAAACTATGGCCAGCCATAGCCTAAAATGACAACAGCTTTGCAATTACAAGCTGTTCTTCATCAATTTCAGCCTGTCAGAAAAAGGGTGATCTAAATTTCTTGGATAAAATTTACATTTCATAATCTTGACATTAAAATTCAGAAAATGCCTTTGAAGAATCATCTAAGTTCAAGTGCAGATCAGTTAGACAGACCTTGATTGTGGACACACAAACCTCCCACTGGCTCCATGTCTTTTGGAGTTTCATTTGTGTAGAGACAAAAGAACTTAAATTACTCTTTATATTATGTGATATTTGTAGGTCCCAAAAATATCGTCAAAAAAATAATAATTAACCTAGATAAATAAGTGTCTTTAAAAAGCAGTCAGATTGCACGTCTGTTAGTGGTAACAAAAACTTCTACAGTGAGAATATTTCTTCAGGGCACAAACTTACTGCTTGATACTAAAGTGCTATATACTGTGAATAAAATGATCAAAATATTTATTGACACACTATACTTCAGTGTCTGCCTTTATAAGAAGAACAGAATAAGAGGGAAGTGAAAAACCAATTAGAAATATAATCTTTGAAGAGTCTTACTGGATTCTGCATAGGCAAATAGCACCAAACCATAGTAACTTCAAAGTGATCTTTTTATTCTATGTGCATTGTAATCTAGATGGGCACAAACTCCCATTTTATACATAGTTTGTACCTTGATAAAGTGATTCCAAAAACTCAAAGGCATTGGGAAGTTACTAACAAGGAGAAGATGTGTTTTTCAAGGTGGTTTTACATCAAAAGGTTCTGTAATATATAGGGAAAGATACAGTACATTGGAAAAAATTAGCTTGCTTCCATCATGAGGCAGTAATTCCATTTCTATATACAGTACAGCACTTCAGTGGACTAGAAAGGCAGTGTCACAACCCTGTCAGATATGTGCATTTATTGCTATAAACAAAGAATGAAGAAAAGGAAGAGATAATTAATTCTCCTTCTCAGGTGTGTTCAAGTATTAATTTAATTGCATTACTTAAGCATTTATCAAAAACAGTGCCTAAAGTCCTGGTCTTCCAAAACACAACTGCCAAGGGGTGTTTTCATACAGAGAGTGCTTATGGAGTGCTTAATACCTTAGTGAAGTCTCATTTCCCCAGCTACTGCCATAGGCTAATAGTTTGCAATATTCCTCTGCACAAAATATCACACTAATAAAAAAAAAAGAAAACCACAGATATGAAATATAGCCTTAGCAGTTAGGTTAACTTGGGTTAATACCTAACCTTGTTAGGTTTTGATCACTCCTAATCTTCTACAATTTTCCATAAGAGGAAGGCTACTGCCATTTCTATTCATGCTGTTGCCCAGGCCTTTTTCCTTTTCCAGAAAGTCTCTTTCACCAGAGTATCAGGGAAAACTTTAAGCTTAAAAACTACAGCTATACAATTTCATGAGAGGGAAGCCTGTAAAAAGAGAAAGAAATCTCCTGTTCCCTTGAATGCAGATCTGGGGAGCAGAATAAATTCAAGTTTCCTTTACTTATTTTTAATAATTTTTCAAGATTTCAAAATAACACTGCTTTCATGGTAATATTCATGATAGTTTTCCATTATTTTTCATAAATTATATGGCTTTAAAAAATCTTTGTTATTTTGTAGGATGTTAATTTTTTATTTCTTCTCTGAGGGAAAACCTTCAATAAAACAGTTGCAGATTATTTTTACTCAGCAAAATCTATCCATATGTACAGCTACTTTGTTCTTTGCATCATCAAAGTTATATAGAAGTACTGTCTTGAGAGCTTTCATTTGACTTGCTTATACAAAATGATCATGTGAAAATTAACTTCATGGGACAAACTTTACTGTATTTGTAAATTTATGTCGTCTGGTTTTAAAACTGTGGTACTTTTTCAGACCAAAGTTGTTAGTCAAAGTTATCTTGCTGACAGCTCTTAGTATTAGGAAAAACAAGGATAAAGTGTTTCTTTGGTATATTTACCAAGAACATCCACACAATCCTGTTTCTGTTAACACAGGATAAACTGAACTAGATAAGACAATTTCTTTTCTCCAGATCTAAAATTTTCTTTTTGATATGTTTTGTACAATATTACTTTTTCTCATACATTTCTTTAGAGTCAACCTAGAAATGCCTTTCTCACCATGCCTTGTCTTCTTTTCTTTTTTTGCTACTCTGCTTTGTTTCTTTTTTTTCTTTCCTTTTTTTTTTTTTTTATGTTGGCTACATTACCTGTCTTAAAACCCAAAAAATTCTTCATGTCACAGATAAAGGATATAATTTTATGCCAGCTTTTAACACCATGCAGAAAGGAAATTTGGGAAAAGGGTGAACATACCAGTTTGTAGTGTGGGTGCCAAATTGGCATCAAATATGCTACAAGTAGCTCAGCATGGTGCTGAACTTTATGTGCAACTCAAAAATCCAGATTATAACTTTACCTTATCTGATAGGCTTATCTGTCCAAGAATGGGGAATTCTTAAACATACCCAGTAGTTAAAGAATTTTATTTTTTCTAGAATACCAATGATAATGTGTTAATTGAAAAAAAAAAAGTGCAAAGGATACACTGAAAAGACACTTTTTGCTAAAGTCAAATTTATGCACATCTACTGGCACCGATCTTGTAGTAGAAGCTGGTTTTAACAACTAGGCATCCCCAGGGGAAATCCAGGTATATGAGTCACCTGAATGACACAAAAATAGCAGATGTTCAGTGAATATCTGCTCTCTTTATTCAGTCCTATTCTACTCCTTAATTTAAAATGAAATATTTTAAATCAAAGCAACTCATTTTGCTGTTTGTACATCAGACTATAACATCTGCTCCCTCAGATACAAAGATATAAGACCACATTCTGTGCTGATTTCTATATATTAATCTGTTTTTAGGATTTATTACATACTTCCTGCTATGGCATTTCAGTTTCAGGGAACTGCAGCATAGAATTTGATTCCTATCATTGTGGCAGTACATTTATGCATTGGTAAATTCTTGACCCTTAAAATTCAATGGAAAATTCCAGTGTGTAGTTTCTAATAAAAAATACCTGTTTAAAACACATTCAGTTAACACATATGTAGGGAATCTGCACAGCACTTGTCTTTGTTCTGTCCCACTATTGTAGGACAATCTAGGGCAAGTCACAAGAATCAAAGTCTTCTAGATATTTTTTCTCATAAATACACCTCATCTATCTCTCCCTTTCCTAAGTGATTGTCCTGGTTTCAGCTGAGATAGAGTTAATTTTCTCCCTAGTAGCTGGTATAATACTGTGTTTTGGATTTAGTACTAGAATTCTGTTGATAACACACTGATGTTTTAGTTGTTGATAAGCAGTGCCTAGACTAGTCAAGGACTTCTCAGCTTCCTGTGCTCTGCCAGGTGCACAAGAAGCTGGGAGGGGGCACAGCTGGGACAGCTGACCCAAACTGGTCAAAG
The DNA here is from genome assembly GCA_034008185.1 of Gorsachius magnificus. Classification (NCBI taxonomy): domain Eukaryota; kingdom Metazoa; phylum Chordata; class Aves; order Pelecaniformes; family Ardeidae; genus Gorsachius; species Gorsachius magnificus. Next base: position 44,220,217 of record CM067081.1, read on the forward strand.
GGCTATTCCATACCATATGACGTTGTGCTCAGTATATAAACAGGTGGTCAGGGTGCAGTGATCACTGCTCAGAGACTGGCTGGGCATCAGTCAGTGGATGGTGAGCAGCTGCATCACTTTTTCCCGGGTTGTGTTCCTCTCTCCTTCCCTCTTGTTGTTTTCACTTTCATTACAATTTATTATTGTTGCCATCATCATCATTATTATATTTTATTTCAGTTATTAAACTGTTCTTATCTCAACCCATGAGTAGTCTTACTTTTGCTCTTCAGTTTCTCTCCCCCATCCCACTGGGGGGGTGTGGGAGGGTGAGCAAGCAGCTGTGTCATGCTTGGTTGCCAACTGATGTTAAACCACAACAGTGATGCAGTAGTTCATACTGCCTTCCTAAAAAATACACATGTCCAACCCAGAGCTCTGCATATTCTTCATTTATTGTGGTTTGTGTCGGGGAGCAGAACCTAGCTGCATATTGCAACTCCAGTGAACAGAGGATTGTTTTTCTATTTTTCTGTATGCAATGTTCACAAGTCTTTTTCTATCCACCTCAAACCATAAAATACACCCCTGTTAGCTTACATTATTGGCTTTCAGTTCAGAGGTATACTACCACAATGACAACATGTTTGCTCAGCATTTCAAGATATAAGTAGAATGAATGAGTGAACTTCATTTGGCAGAAGATTTTTAAGACTAGTGGTGTATTATCTACCTTCAGCATAGCAGCTTCCATATTATTAGTTTACAATTTAAGTAGATATCATATATAGTTTAAGTTGGAAATTAGATTGGAATAGGGAAGGGTTGGTGCATTGAATCATTCGGTGCTGAAACCCTATATTTATGGTTCAGGTTTGAACTTCCTATCAGCATCATCTCGTTCCCTGGACCAAATGTCCACAGCACACTTGTGGTTCAAAGCTGTCCATAAGGACCCTTTTGGACCCACTAGGTGTTAGGACATGTAGTAATTATCTTAGCAAGAGCCTGTACTTTATTTTGCTCTCGAAAACTTTAGTCTGTGGAGATGAAAAGCTTCCAAAAAGAAAAGGAAAGTGAAGTAAATGTAGATCATATAGGAATTCAATTAGAAAATCACACTCTGAAACAAAATGATAATGTAGACACAGCCATTAACAAGAGATTCACATATACACATACAAATACATAATTTTCATACATACTCCATTATTGCAACTAAATACATAGATATAGACAGAGATGGAGTTAGATAGAAATAGATAGAGATTAAGAAGAGATATAAATCAGGGAATTATTCTGATGGGAGCATTGCAAAGACTGACAAATCAGGCTAGTTTCAAACCTTAAAACCACACTTTGATACATTCATTAACAAGATATTTCTTTCAAATTCTCTGTTCATACACAATATTCATCATTTGCACGGCATATACAAAACCATTAGTCTTAAAACATAGTCTACATTGTCTGCAAGTATACTATACCATTTAGACAATAACCATATTATACTGATGGCTATGGTCCTTGGTTCGTCCACATGGGATCATGAGGGCTTGAGAGCTTTGAGAAAGAAGCTGGAACCAAAACGGTCTTGTCTTCTTTCCCTGAATTTATGATATTGTCCCTCTCAAAAAAGGGTGTTCACCCCTGCTCCTGATACTGCTATTCTTGCTTTGTTTTTTCTTGCTTGTCAGTCTTCTGAGGTTATAGCTAATAGTAATTAAATCCTAGTTAGTACATTTAGGCATAGGTGTTACAGGCTTCTGCTTTGATTACATCATGATACTATGCTTTCTTCTGAAGTTAAAAAAAGGAGAATTTTCAACAGGGTGCTCAAGCGTGCTAAGGTCTTCAAAATGAAGAATGCAAGCTTTGGAAGCTAATTTATTTCATATGATCAGATAAAAAATAGGACACAATGAACTTTCCTTCAAAGATTTTGGAAACTCTGGAAATGTTTAAAGACGTGTATCTGCATTTCAGTACCCTTTCTGCCTAAAAAATAAAAAGCTGTTTTATCTAAAAGATATGTTTATTACACACCTTCCACTTGAGTACGTGCCTCTATTGTATATTTTTATATTTTTTTCTGAATTCTTTCTTTATTTGAATCCTACCACCTATAAAGTTTGTGTAAATATATTTTCCCTAAAAAAATTATGTTTTGAAGAGTTTTAAGATCAGATGTCTTAAATGTTCATAAAAGTGTTCTTTGAAAATAGCTACAATAAGAAAATATATTCAAGATCAAATGGTTAAGATTAAAGGCATTTGATAATAACGATGAGTTCAATTTAATTTACCAAAAGATAGATTTCTTAATAAGGACTTATTGCTTAATTTGATACATATGTTATGTGAAGTCAAGTGGATCTCTATTTTGAATATATTGCTACTGACAAAAATAAAAATCAGTTTTAAAGTAAACACAGGCTCAGCTATCTCCATCTTATAATTTACTGAGTAATAAAACTCATGAGTTGTACAGACTGAAGTAATTTACTAGAATTTTAACTTCAGATTAATGTAATTTAAATTTGTGGCTTGTAAATTTGAATATTTTTCCTTTTTTTATTTTTCAAATAGGAAAAAAAAGGCAAACACTATTTTCTTTTTTTTTTTTCTTTTTTAAGGAAGGCTTCTCTAATCACCTTGGAACTATAATCTAGACTTCTTTAAGATATGTTCTCATATATTTTTCCCAAGTGTAGGTATTTGGGACTAGTTGCCAGGTGATAAGGAGCTCTCAGAAGTTTCTGTTTAAATTCCATTTTAGATTCTCTCATCCTTTATTTAACAGCAGGAGGACTTTATTATTCTGAAACTTTTGTTGCCTGTGGTGATGCCATGACCCATATTGAGAAGAGGTAGCATACCTACAAAAAAAAGAAACAAACCTACAAACCCCTTTAATTACTAAAAGTATTAAATTGATCTGGAAGATAAATAAATGGCAGAATTGTCTGTAACTTTGCCAATTTTCTCTATTGTGCTATTTTTTAAACTGTTAAAAAGAATTATAGGTATTTTCTATCAAGAATTGGAAGCTCCCAGGTGTCCAGGAGAAGCTGGAAGAACACAAGAAATACCCTGCTGGGTCAAACAGTGATAGTAAGATACATTGTTTAGCTTGACTGCGTTCAGCAATAGGTTTTCCTCATGCTCCCAGCGCAATTTCTATATTAGGACTCTGATCTTTTAATGATCTCTTTATGGATTTGTTGTCCATTAATTTGTCTGACCCATTTTTTGAAATTTCTGATACTGCCTGTTTCCATAGTGTCCTGTGGCAGCAAACTACAGAAGTTCATTTCCCACTGTGTCAAGTACTCTGTCATATTTGTTCAAATCAAATTCTCAGTGCTTTAACAGAATGCTTCCAGTTCTGCTTGTGAATAGCCAACCAAGGCTCTTAATGACTTGGTAAACCTCCGTCATAATTATTTTCAGTATTTCCTCTCTGAATTGAAGAGTACCAGCCTTATATAACTTCCTCACAAGGCAGCATCTTCACTTCTTATTTTGTTATTCTCTGTCCTTTCCCTAACTATCCTACATCTTTCTTAGAATGTGGAGACCAGAACTACAAAAGATGGTGAAAAGATTTTACCTCTATAAAACTTTGACGTGAGTACTATATTGCTTTTATAAGGAAAGCCTAAAAATGCGGGGATTATTCATGACCCTATGGTTCCAGGGCTGTAACTGTAACTTCTGTGTTCAGCATCATGTAGACATAGTTTTGTGATGTCCTTGTGGAGCTCCTTATCATCAGCATGGCATTTGACTATCCAGCAGGGCTTAGTATCATCTGCAGAGTTGGAGATCTATTTGTTCACTCCCTTTCCCAGATCATTAATAACCATGTTTTCAATGTTTTATCATTTCTGATTACCCTCTTTTCAAGACCAGATTAGTCAAACCATGGCTGTCATGTCACCAGGAAGAATTTGAGCTGGATGACCTCCAGTCCTCTTCAGACAACTCTTCTCTTGTTTTGTGAGTACAGCCAGGCCCAGAATTGATTCATCACATGCTAAATAGAGTAATACTTTACATTTTTAGGGGATAGGATTATATTCTAGCAAACAATATTTTTAATATGATTTCATTTTAACAAAACTATCACAAGACAGGTATTTCCTCTTACCACTGAAATTTATTTTCTTAAAGGTCAATGTCAAGATTCTTCTTCCTTTTCAAGTTGCAGGCAGCCTGTTACACAAAAAAAATAAAAGCATAACAATGTCAGCATAAATCACTGATATCAAATAAAGAGTTACTGTGCAAAGATCTCTAATTTGGTGTACACTGTGTAACAGAAAATAAATTCCTAATGATCTATAGCTCAGTGATTTATTTTTTTTTAATTAAGAGCAGAAAAATCGTGGCTCTCATTCTAATGTTGTAATTCAAATTTTTAAGGCAAATTTGTTATAGACTTGATTAATGCTGATACAATTCTTTACTTCTCATATATTTACTGTTTTTTTCAGAAGACAACTGGAATATTTTTGAGAAAACAAGGATTAGGGTCATCTGTTAACTGTTCATGAAATATAAAACATATATGGCAGTCACAAGCTGATGAACAACACCAAGTGTCCCTCACACCATGTCTTCTTTATTGAGAGAAAGAAATATTTCACTCTAAATATGAGAAATTTGTTCTGAGAGAGGGGCAAAAATAATTTCTGTTGCATGCATAAAAATTGCTGGGTTTTCATCAGAACATACCTGTTCATATGTTAGTGAAAGCTGATGAAGTGTCTATTACATGTGAGTCATTAATCTACAGGTGTGTGATATTTGGCTCCATTATGGTTAACTTTTTTTTTTTAAAGTATTTTTTGTGTTTCCTTCAAAGGTACTACAAATAACTTCTAGGGACCAACTAGTTTCCCAAAGAGTTTCTATATAATTTATTTTTTGAAGGTGAACACATGTATTATAATGCTGGTTATTTTTATGTAAAAAATGGAAGAATATTAAAGGAAAATTTAGTGAGTCACCTTGTTTGTTTTAAAATAAAACAAAATACAAAACAAACAGTTCACCTGTTCTCAATTATATTTATAATTACGTAGCACTCCTCAATTTATTACTAGTATAGCTTTCAATAACCTAAGATATTTATACTTCCTTCAGGTAGCATATATACAATTCTCCAGTCAATCTGCTTTTAATATAAAATCAGAAAGAAAAAATATACAAATTATTTGAGTTTTGATAACTAGTCTCGTTTTGCTGGATATTTACTGTAACAAGCAAAATTCCAGATTACTTTCTGCACTGCTGACATAATGATATGGTAATTTTGAAAGCTGAAGCTACCACTGAATTTTCTGTGGCTTCTAGAAGGCATTCTAAGTATTTTCAGGTAGGAAATTATGTGATTTTTTCAACAATATGTGAAATCATTTCATATAAGTGTAAACTGAGAAAGGCTAAGTGATTTAATTTAACGGAAACTGTAACTAAACAAGTGATGTATAAGAAGAATGGGCTTTAGATAAATATACTTTATACATAATATTATCAACAGAAGAGTAGGCAAAATAAACAGTACTCATAACATCGATTGGAATTCCAGAATACTGACCTTCGTTCTCTAATATTATCTAAAGACATCTTAAAAAGATTTATTAAAGAAGCGGAGTCTGTATTAAGAGAGCATTAAAATGGTGAAACGTGAGTTACTGTGGACTGATTTTTATCAAGTCTGAAATGCAAGGAAAATACCTGGTGTGATATATCCTAGTATGTATGCAATCACTGCATAAATGTCTGTGGATAGTTTCAGGGGACATACAGTCAGCTAGTCACTTTGAGGAATTTACAGTGTTAATTAACAATAGTAATATAATTACTGCGAGGGTAGTCACGCACTAGAACAAGATCCCAAGTGGTCATGGCCCCAAGCCTCTTGGTGTTCAAGAAGCTTATGGACAACACTCTTAGGTATTTGGTAGAACTTTTAGGTTGCCCTGTGTGGATTCAGGAGTTGGATTCAATGATCTTTGTGAGTCCCATCCAACTCATGATATTCTATGATTCTATGATTCATTGTTTCCACCTTTAATACAGTCACCTATTCAAAGCAAGATGTGTATTTGAAGACCTGAATACAATGTTAAGTATTTAACTTGATTAAAATTCTATATATTGTCTGGTAGACAAACACTTTTTTTCTCAAAAAAAGAATATGATGGTCCTTACTGGTGAAAACTAATGGTCCCCCAAAGTTAGTTTCTAGGAGCATGGAAAAAAATGGAAGTTGCTGACTAAAACATGAAAAGTTGGACAAGAGTACAAAAGCTCAAAAGGATCTTGCAGATCATAAAGGAAACGGCAGCTGTGTGTGGTCTGAAATGCTGACTTTCAAAACTTCAGTATCAATGACAGCAGTCTTATAGCTGTAGTGTTATATAAAGAATAGGAGGTAATACAAGGACAAAAAATATCTCATTTACTCTGGACATGGGGACAGGGCACTGCACTCACTGTGAAAAACTCTGCAAAGTGATGATCTCACTGGCTTAAAGAGTGGAAGAGGATACAAAATGTTCTCTCAAGGAAAACATTTTTCAAAGTGAGTCTATACAGGATGGCAGAAACCTTAGAGCTTCTAAGGAAAACTGGACAAGAATTTGAGGATGGGATTAATCTCATGTGACTTTGTCCCTGTCTTGGCCTACTGAGTTCACATCACTTGAGTAATCAGGCTGATACTGGAGGCCTGTGGTATGTCGCTAAGTAGTTAGAGACATGGTTTCTGTTAGGTAAAGCACAATTAGGAAGGTGTTATGAAAAAAAAAGAACACCCACACATAAATGGTAGAAACAGCAGAAATAAATTTATTCAAGAATAGTTGCATATTGACTTGCAACACCCATCAACAAGCAACATCCTGAAGCAGTCTACCAACAAGTAAAGATTAAACAATCTAGAAGATGCTCCCCACCTTGTAAAGTTTATCTATCCTTCACCATCCCAATGTGGGGCAGCATGACTTTACCTTCAGGGACACCGGGCCATAGAGGACCTCCAGGGGTGCCTGAGACAAAGCTTATGCAGCCAGAGCCACCATGCCCAGCTCCTGGCTCCTCCCAGACTCTGAAGGCTAAAACACTTATAAGCAAGAACAGGAGAAGCAGAGATAGCCACTTTTCTGTAACTTTGTAGTATTTTTTGCATTATTAATCACTCTTTCATAGAGACAATACATTTCAGAACTCTTTGACACAGATCCAGTTATTGAGTAGTAACTAGCATATTTAGTTCATCCTTACCTAAACCATTATACTCGCCCACAACAGATATTTAAAAATATATATATACATATGCATAACCACACAGACACATATACACACACATGCACACATGTAGATACATGTGAATCCCATAAATTATGATTTTGTCATAAATTACTTTTTAAATAACTTGTTCTCAACATTCACTCTGACTCCTGGAAATAATGACAAAATACTGAAAAGTGAGGTTCCCATACCTTCAAATAAATACATGTATGCTTACCTTAAAGCAAATGCTTAAGTGCTTTCACGATTTTGGTTTCAACTACTGATTTACTTGGCTCTCATATTTTTTATCATTCTTAATTAAAAAAAAGAGGTTGGTTGGTTGTTGTGGTTTGGGTTTTTTTGTTGTTGTTGAGCAATCTCTTTGCCATGACTATCTATCTTGCAATGCTAGAAAACAACCAGACAATGAAAGTACTGAAGCAGTACTAACAGTCCAGTTCTGCTCTGATAACTCAGACTTGTAATATACACTAGCAATAAACAGAGACAGATTCCTACAAAACATTCAGCCCACTGTTAATTTAAATATGACCTGGCTGTAAATTAAATTATATTACTTCTGGTAGCTTGACACACAGTTTAACACCCTTATATTAAGCACACAGGAAGTTTAACATTTCATTGCTTTTGGAAACCTATCAAAACAAAATTTGAACTTAGATTTTTATTAAAGTAATTTAACAAATAGTAGCATTATTAAACTACATGTGTATAAAAGTCTGGCTTAGTTCTAAAACCATATGCGTAACACTAAAAACAATGACTATTTTGTTCCAAGAGCACTGAAACTTATGAAATACGGTGTTCTATGTCCCTACATCTCTCCTGACTGAATTAAAATTGTCTTAATGAACACAGATATTATAATATTTCCCACCATGGTAATTTAAGTTTCCTCAGCTTTTTCTTTGACTTCCTTTTACAGCCCACAAATAAAATCTGGGCAAGCAACATTACAGTTCTTTGGCTATTACGAATCAATCACGTGCTTTCTGGTCAGCTAAGGTGCACAAGGCCCAACAGTTCAGTTTGAACTTTGAAATAAATATACATTTAAAAATAACCTCGTGGATTGCAGTCAAGTAGAGTTTTTATAACTAAAAAGTACAAGAATTTCTTAGAGCTTCACAATTCCATACAAGTTACCATACAGTGTTCTTTACAGGATGCATACATACCTGTTTTCCTGTTATGTTAGCATGACAGGTCTCATATTTAACTGTTTTTCTGAATAATGAATTCTTTCATTGCTACATCAAATGTGATAAATTTAGACATTTTCCTTAAAATTACAGGTTTCTTTCCTTAAAATTGCAGTTTGTAATGCCATTTCTACTGCTTATGTTTTCAGGGTTTTTTTTCTTAATAGCTTCAGAGTATTAACATTGAAGCTAGTATAATCTTATTTTGGTGAAGCTGCTTTAAAGTTTGCATATCTCTCTTAAAGTGCTGTTGCTCCACAGAGAAATCATTGCGTAGGTTATTTTATACTAAAAAAAATATTGGTTCAGGATTCTCTTGTGCTATTTCATGCTCTCTATATATTTTCAAGTTTCTAAATAAAAGTAAGCAAAAGTAATGCAAAAGAATACTTTGGGTATTTAGAAATATCAAACAAAGAAAAAGATGTATATTTCTGGGGAATTAATACAACTACAAGAAAAAATCTTTTCTCTAAGGTGATTGGTTTATTTTTATGTCTGTCATTTATTTGTCTATCTACACACACATATATATGTGTATAATGTATACAAAATAATTTACAAAACCAAGGTATTTTTACCTGGTGATTCATATCACATAGCAGTGCTTTTGATACCTTTGGGCTGTTACCAATATCATGCAGCCAGACCATCTCTTTTAGCAGCCCTCTTCTGCCTCTTTGAAGTACACACAGTTTAGGACAGAGACTTAATACAGTCTTATGCTGACATCCTGAATTCACTGAAGTCACTGACAGAATTCACTTTTGAATTCTCATTTTCAGCTCTATCACAGAAAAAGTTATAACATCCTATGCAGCCCTGGAATAAAGCAATTGAATTATTCTAATTGTTACTCCTCAGTGCATACTACCCACAGCACAGGAAAAGTACAATTGGGGGAAATATCCTTAAAACCTCTACCAGTTTTGTTTCCTTTCTATCACCAGCTAAACGTGGTATGGTAATTCTTGGCAGTGTATAATGCTAATGAGAAATTTTTTTCTGCTAGGTCTTAGTTTTATTTTTTTTCTTCTATCACTATTTCCTCTCTGTTTTTCCTGCACAATAATCTAATAGGAATTTTCTGTATTTATCTGGTCTGCTAGATATCCAAAGAAGGCTGCTCATACATATGGTTTACAAATATTGGGTCTGAAAATCTTCTGAAACCAGAATATTAAAGAAACATAAGATGAATTTTAAAAAAATAATAAAATTTTTCTTTTGTGAAAAGTCTGAATTTTATTCTGCTTTCCAGTTTCGAATTCTGTTAGTCTATAGTTTTCAAACTTTTTTCCAGAACTATTAGCACTGGAAAAGAAGTTGTCAGACTGTACTGGGTCTGGCTGGGACGGAATTAATTTTCTTCATGGCATCCTGTACGGTCCTGTATTTTGGATTTGTGGCTAAACCAGTGTCCTGGTTTCGGCTGGGATAGAGTTAATTTTCTTCATAGCAGCTGGCATAGTGCTGTGGTTTGGATTTAGTACCAGAAGAATGTTGATAACACACTGATGTTTTTAGTTGTTGCCAAGTAGTGCTCAGACTACTCAAGGACTTTTTGAGCTTCTCCTGCTCGGCCAGGTGCATAACAAGCTGGGAGGGAGCACAGCTAGGACAGCTAACCCAAACTGACCAAAGAGCTATTCCATACCATAGAACGTCATGCTCTGGGGGTTAGTCAGTCAGTTGGTTGGGGCAGAGTGATCATGGCTTGGGGGAGAGTGATTGTGGCTCAGGCAGAGCGACTGCGGCTCGAGGGGAGTGATCGCAGCTCGGGACAGGCTGGGCATCGGTCAGTGGGTGGTGAGCAATTGCATTGTGCATCACTTGTTTTATATATATATTCTTTATATTCTCTTACCATTATTATTATCACTATTGTTATTCTTCTCTCTTATTAAACTGTCTCTATCTCAACCCACAGGTCTTACTTTTTTTTCTCTTCTCCGATTCCCCCATCCCACTGAGGGAGGGGGGGAGTGAGCGAGCGGCTGCGTGGTGCTTAGTTGCCAGCCAGGTTAAACCACGACAAACAGTGTTGATATACCAATGTTTTAGCTGTTGCTGGACAGTGCTTACGTAGTGTTGAGACCTTTTTTGGTTCTGAGTCTGTCCCCACAGTGACGTGGACAAGATGCTGGGAGGCAACACAAATGGGACAGCTGACTTGAATTGACCATGCCATATTATGTCATGCTTACAACTAAACTGTGTGGTAGTCCTTCCTAGTTCCTTGGAGACTGACTGGGTATGGGTCTGCTGGTGGAAGGTGCCCTTGCATCATGTGGGTTTTCTGGTTTAGGGGTGAGATAGTTTTGGTTTTTCTTTTTTCTCCTTCCTTCACTCATTAAACAATCTTTATCTCAACCTACAAGTTTCCATGCTTTTGTTCTTTCTGTTCTCTCTCCCATCCCACTGGGGGCAGGGGAAGTGAGTCAGTGGCTGGTGGGTGCTTAGTTACTGGGCAGGGTCAAGTAACCTGAAGGCCTTAGCAAAAACAGGTGTCCTAGGATAAATTACTAAAGATTAGAAATTCTTAGGAATTATAATTATATATTATCTAGCTACTTACTGAGGTTCCTTCACACATAAACCTGGCAAGTGCTGTTAGAAGAATGAGGAGAAATATATCCATTCACACATATAACATACAGTATACAAGAAGACTTGGAAATGCAACATAAAACATACATTATCTAAAGAAAATCTAATATTATTTAAAGAAATTTAAACAGAAACATGAAGTATGGATTTCTCTGGTAATTTGTTAATAGTTCATTTGAATACAATTTATATAAAAAAAAAAATTTTAATTTAATTTTTTTATGTAAACTATTTTTATTATATAAATAAAATAATTAATAGAAATATTTTTTCATTGATTAAATACAGCCTGTAAGATTAAGATGCAATATTCTACTATAAATGTTAACCATTTTTCCTAGTTTCAAGATTTGGTATGTGATGAAATACAAACATACTTATAGAATAGATACACAAGGAAAGAGGGAATTTGAAATGCTTTCCTTATTTTTCCTTACAGGAAAGGAAAGGGGTGGATAAGGTGTGTAGATGCCAAAAATCTTAGTGTAAAAATAAACACACAAAATCTCAAGGACATTGAGTTATTGTGACTATACATATGAGAATTTAAATTTATGTTCATATTTTTAAGGTCTACCTCTATGAAGTTGAAAAGTAAGTAATGCTAGAAGCCTACTGAATGACAAATTTTCACCAAAATAATTGAATCAAATATAGAGCTGCCAAAGACACAGGTACAAAAGTCTGTCTCTCTGCTTTTTCACCTATAAAAATGTTGGATATCAAAGAATAACACTTGAAAGACCATGTTGAGACAACAAGCTAAAATATGAATAATACAAGAAGATGAGAAATAACAAACAAGGAGACCAGGAATGTGAGTGAGATATTATTGATACTAGACATTTTAAGAAAAGAGGGGAAAATTACAAATTTCATACATTCTTTTATTAATTAATGCAGAGATTATAGGAAGAAAAATAATATTTTTTCATTAAACCTACTGATACATTAAAAAAAAACCCACCAAGCAGATAAGCTTATGAATACTGGATAAGCCTAAGAATATGGGGTATAAACTGCTGTGGACCTTAAGCTTGTACTGAAGCAGAGCAATATGCTGCTTCCTGGCTTTCTTCTCTAGCAGAAAACAATAGAGAGCAATGAAACCGGGCAGGGACCTGTGAAAATTTTAATGGAAAGTGAGACTTTCCACTGGCATATCCCAGTTTGTTCGCTATGGCACTTCCTAATTCATAAGTGATTTATGGCATTACTGATCATTACTCTAGTTTCACTGTATGTTTTAATAACAGCATACCGCTAATGTGCCATGGTATATTTTAACCCAGCACACTTCATCCTGTATTTGTTTGCATGGGTGTTGTCATAAGTGATAATTATCTAGGAAATAAAGACAGAAGGTAGGACTATAATGTAAAGAGGTGTATGTTCAGGGAACATATGGACACATAAAAGTGATAGGCACCAGGTCTCTGCTGAGAGCAGTTTGTTTTCAGCTGCTAAACTGAGCGAGGTTAAGTCTACGTAGATATACTGGCTTTATTTCACATGCTGTTACAAGTAACATGTAAACAGTAAAGAGACAAGAAATAAGCTGTAATGGGAAAAGAGTGTTGACCCTTTATATACCACTCTACACACTGCTTTCAAAAAGGTATCTTAATACAAATTAATATAATTCACATGAATATTATATCAATATCCATTTATTAGGCAGTATGTGTCAGTACTACTTGTTAGTATAACAGCAGCAAAATGTGCACACAAGATGCAAAATCAATGATGGCTTAGCATGAGTTTTTGGAATACAAAGATATTTAACTGACTATCAGGCAGGAACCTGAAAAACAATTTAAAATACTGAGTTTTCACGCATCCCTGAGAGCAGTTTTGTTTTTTTGATGACCAGTCATATCCTTAGAGAAAGTGGGAGTTCTTATCTGAATTCTTGGATAAAAAATATATGGTTGTACTCTGCTTCCTCCAACATGTATTGGGTTGGCCTGAGATGGAGTTAATTTTCCCCTCATAGTGCCATGCTTTGTATTGGTAGCTAGAAAGGTGTTTATAACACACTCGTGTTTTGGCTACTGTACTCACACAGCATCAAGGCTGTCTCTCCAACATTCACCCCCTTGCCAGCAGGCTGGGGGTGGGCAAGATCTTGGGAGGGGACATAGCCAGGACAGCTGACCCAAACTGACAAAAGGGATATTCCATACCATATGAGGTCCACTCAGCAACAAAACCTAAGAGAAAGGAGGAGGAGAGAGGGCATTCGTTATTATGACGATTGTCTTCTGGAGCAACCGCCATGTTTACTGAAGCCCTACTTCCCAAGAAGTGGTTGGACACTGAAGGGTCCTTTGAGAGACCAGGCAAGGTAGACAGCTGCTTAATTTCTTTTGCCTCCAAGGCAGCTATACCAAAAGTCCACCGGTACCCTTTTGGGTCCTTGAAATACCCTCTCCTGAGGTAGTCTATGCCCAGGATGCACGGAGCATCTGGGCCAGTCACAATGCAGTGCTTTTGCCGCTCGTTCCCGGTTAGGCTCACTTCGGCCTCCAATACAGTCAGCTTTTGAGATCCCCCTGTCACTCCAGAAATACAAATGGATTCTGCCCCTATATGGCTTGATGGCATTAGAGTACACTGTGCACCGGTGTCTACTAGAGCTCTATACTTCTGTGGATCTGACGTGCCAGGCCATCGAATCCACACAGTCCAGTAGACCCGGTTGTCCCTTTCCTCCACCTGGCTGGAGGCAGGGCCCCTCTAATCCTGGTCACTGTTGCTCATCGTTTGTGTATATGAGTCAGAAGTTCCTTCATCACAATCAGAATTAAGATCAGCTCTTCTATTTTGTCTGAAAAAATGACGATCTACCCCATCTCTGGAAATTGGAGCAACAAGTTTCTTGGAAGAGCCCCCTTTTGTGTTTGTTTTTCTTTGCAATTCACGTACTCGTGCCTCTAGGGTCGAGGTAGGTTTTCCGTCCCATTTCCTCATGTCCTCTCCATGGTCACGCAGGTAAAACCATAGAGTGCCCCGTGGTGTGTACCCTCGATATTCTTTTTCTTGAGCAGAAGGGCGCTTACTTCTAATGGCTGAGATACTGGTCTGTACAGGAGAGGTGTAGGGTATACGCTTTTCGAGTCGTTCAACCTTTTGGGACAGTTTATCCACAGCAGAGACAAGGGGAGAAGAGATACTTTCTTCGTATTCCCAGAGCTGGCTAGCCATTTCATCCACTGTTGGTCCCCGTCCAACTTCTCAGTTCATTATTGCCCATGTGTTGGCAAATGATGTTGGTGCGCTCCGTAACAACTTCCGCCACATGGGTCGTGTGCACCGGACACTATCTGGATCTTTGGGCAACTGGTCATTGTCCAGGTCACTATAAATCACTTCCAGGACAGCCAATTCCCTCAGGTACTGGATGCCTTTCTCCACGGTGGTCCATTTGCCTGGGCAAAGTATGACATCTTCCTTGAAGGGATATCTTTCCTTCATGGCTGACAGTAGACGCCTCCAGAGGCTGAGGACTTGTGTCCCTTTTCCAATTGCTTTGTCAATGCCCCCTTCCCTAGAAAGGGATCCCAGCTGTTTGGCTTCCTTACCCTCCAGTTCCAGGCTGTTGGCCCCATTATCCCAGCATCGGAGCAACCAGGTGACAAGATGCTCTCCTGCACGACGGCTGAAATCTTTTCTCATATCTCGCAGCTCACCCAAGGATAGAGACCGTGTTGTTTCTGTCTCATTTATGAGCTCTTCCTCTTCCTCCTCCTTTTGTGATGGCCCTGGTTCATCCTCCCTTTCTAAACGAGTTGACTTTCGCTTCCAAGATTTCTTCTTGTGTATAGGGGCAACTGATACCGGCACAGGTTCTCTCCCTGTTTCAGCTGCAATGCCTGTTGCTGGGGTTTGAGTAGCTGCAGTGCATGTTGCAGGTGTTGGAGTAGCAATGGTGCCTGTGTCCACAGTTTGGGTAGCTACAGTGGGTGTCACTGGGGTTGGAGTAGCCGCAGTGCCTGTGTCCACAGTTGGAGTGGGTCGCGGAGGGGTTGGAGTAGCTGCAGTGCCTGTGTCCACAGTTCGGGTAGCTACAGTGGGTGTCGCTGAGGTTGGAGTAGCTGCGTCCTGTGTCACAGTGGAGCACAGTGGGTTCGTGGAGTGGCCGTGGTACCTGTGTCTGCAGTTGGAGGAGCTACAGTGGGTATCACTGAGTAGCTGCAGGGCCTGTTGCAGGAGTCGATCTTTGGATGGTATATAATTTACGTAGGAGTATAACCCTGGGTAAAAGCTGAACTATATTCAGGAGACCTAGCAATAGGGCCATGCTAGTTGGAACATCCCAAGGATATTCAACATTCTCAAGAACTGTTTTAATTAGCTCAGAGAAGAAGGGGAAGATGTACTAAGGTGACTCCCCCAAAGGCTGGCTCTCCGAGGATAAAAAGTAAAATGTATAATTATTCATAATTCCCAATAGATGGTTCCCAAAATACAGAGGTGACAGCAATACTGAGTACAAATATGAGCTTAATGTGATGACCAATATTTTTATCATAGCATAAGCCAGTATTACACAGTACAGCAGGACAGTAACTTTAATCCACTTGCGAAAAGTGACAACCAGCAGCACAGGGAGTGCACACAGAAGGTAAGGTGATATATAAAAGAACTCCATGAACAAGGACAGCAACTCTGAGAGCAAATGAAACAACATTGTGATCAGCAACTATTAGACTAATATAACGAATGCTTATCACAAATGCGTTTTAAAAATGTTCAGATCTGTCGTTATCTCAACCCTTCGGGCCCCACGTTGGGCGCGAAAATAGGACTGTCATGGTTTAACCCGGCTGGCAACTAAGCACCACGCAGCCGCTCGCTCACTCCCCCCCTCCCTCAGTGGGATGGGGGAGAGAATCGGAGAAAAGGAAAAAAAAAGTAAGACCCGTGGGCTGAGATAGAGACAGTTTAATAAGAGAGAAGAATAACAATAACAATAATAATAATAATGGTAAGAAAATATACAGAATATATAAAACAAGTGATGCACAATGCAATTGCTCACCACCCGCTGACCGATGCCCAGCCCGTCCCGAGCCGCGATCACTCCCCCCGAGCCGCGATCACACAGCCTGAGCTGTGACCACTCTGCCCGCGACCGACCGATCGACTAACCCGACCAACCAACCCCCCTGAGCATGACGTTATATGGTATGGAATAGCTCTTTGGACAGTTTGGGTCCTAGCTGTGCTGTACTCCCAGCTTGTTATGCACCTGGCCGAGCAGGAGAAGCTCAAAAAGTCCTTGAGCAGTCTGAGCTCTACTTGGCAACAACTAAAAACATCAGCATGTTATCAACATTCTTCTAGCACTGAATCCAAAGCACAGCACTATGCTAGCTTCTGTGAAGAAAATTAACTTTATCCCAGCCGAAACCAGGACAACACCACATGCTGATGGGTAGTAGAGAATAAATCTTTTGTTTTCCTTTGTTTCTGTATGTGGCCTTTGCTTTTGCTTAATTAAACTGCCTTTGTCTTGATGCACAAGTTCTTTTTTACCTTATTTTCTCCTCCCCCATCCTGCTGAGGAGGGGAGTGATAGAGCAGCTTGGTGGGCACCTGGCATCCAGCCAAGGTCAACCCACTACGCAATACAAACTTGCAAGACAAAGATGGCCCAGGGGTATATTGATGGGTGGAAAAGTCAAATAAACTTGTCACAAGCAGCGATATACAACTTGCCAGCAAGAACTTATGAAATTTATGGACAATTACACCTTTCAGCAAATTATAGTCATTATTTCCATACTAATGGTCAGTGTGAAAGGACTGTGTAAAATATAAAACATTCTGAAACAAGATGGGTTTTTTCTTCCTAATGGCAGAGAAACAGAATGAGAAAATGTCACCAGAAAACGGAGAACATAAATTTTAAATGTCTCTAAGGAACACGTATATATCAAAACCAGACATTTAAACTCTTGATAGAGAGAAACAGGCAATTCTAAATAAAGATTTATTTAATCCCATGGTAGATGTCTAAAATTGATCAGATAATAATTTCCAAGAAGTACTATTTTTTCTCCATCTGTTATAAAGAGAGACTAATCAATTGGTTCAGGTATTGACATCTATGTTACAGATGCCTAAGGAGAATTTAAATGAATCTTGTCCCCATATGTGATGGTGACGTAGGTTTCTAATTTAGAAGGCAAAGCATAATTTTGATTCAGCTTTGCTTACACATCTCAGACTGTGTACAGTCAATGAGATTATTTCCCATATAAAAGACAAATTAAAAATAGATTTAGTAGAAGGAAAAATCTAGGTTCTATTGTTTTGTACAGTAAGATATTGCATTGGTACACTGTACAGAAAATATATACCTAGAATTATTCTTTAAGTGTAAGAGAGAATACAGTTCAGTAATGATTTGGTCAGGAGTTATATGAGAATAAATAATAATCCTTGCATCTATATCTGGAATTTATGCATTCTACAGTATACATAACTGTTTTACTGGCATCTTTTGATCCAAATTGAAAAAATTACAAAATATCATGTCTTTCTAATAAATATGTGTTATTATGCATAGCAAAACCTAAGCAAACTATTTGACCTCTAAGCTTAAGGCTTTCTGCAATGGTAATTTGGAGATAGATAGACAATAATATTTACTTAAATGTGAGGTGCATGGAAGCTTTATAGTAACATGATATAAACTAGCAGAAGTGCCTCATCTCTGTTTAAAGGAGAGGAGGAAAAAATGAGTCTTGCTATGTTCTTTAATGTTAACTCTAATGAGGTTGATTTAAATTTTTTTGTCTTTTTACTTTGTTTCAAAAGCTGGTTGTGCACACAATAGATTTTGCTACTGCTGGAATAATTAAATGGCACAGTAACTACTTAAGCATTGGATGGCCTTGGCTGTAGAGGTACAGCTTTAACTTCCTAGCCAAGACTCTCATTAGTTATGAGATATATCTCTTTCTCAGCTGACTGTAGAGGAGCCTGGATGACCTTATAGTGATGGAGATAGAGAGTGCGAAGTGAGATGAACACTGTTCTCAATAGCTTGTTTCGTAATTGTAAAATAAAAGACAAAAAGCCTTGGTTTAGAAGTGAGCAGTTTTACCCGCTGAAAATCATACTTCTTGCTGAGTTCTTATCTGGAAAGGCTAAACCTTGTGTATGGGGACCAGGATATTATGTCAGAAGCAGTTTTCTTCTTCTCTTCTTTCTTACTTCTCTACAGCAAACCAGCAACAGCTAAGCAGACAACTTAAAAAGGGTATCTATTCTTCAAAAAGAGGCATCATAAAGTAATACTTTCACTAGAGCAGACTAGAGTCTGACATGAGAAGAAGTAAAAAAAACCCAAACCACTAAGCTTCTAATACTTGGATAATTAGTGTTTAGAACTGGTGAACTCTTATATGATACCAACACTAGTAAATAAGAATAATCTAAGGACCTCTCTGTGCTCTGAGAGCAAGTGTCACAGCGCACTTTGCATCTATATGACTGAAGTGTCTTTTCCTCAAGCAGCAGAATGGCCTTGTTCCTACTGTATACTGGAATCACTCACTAGTTCAAGCTCCCTTCCAAGCTATGCTTTGTCATTGTTCAAAGACCGCTAGCTGATAAGCATCACCACCATGTCAGAGATCATATTAAAAGTTTAAAATAAAGGAAAATTCTTTTTACTTTTTTGAGTCTGTGTTCAGGTCTTGTTACTATCATAGGCATAACCAAAAGTGCCAATTTGAGTTGCTCAGTTTCTTGTAGACAAAAAAAAAAAAATAATTATCTTGTCTAGTCTTGTTAATTCTTTCCCTTTTTCTCTCTCTGAGTAAGAAACTTACATTTTCATGCTTTCAGAGACTACAGTCTGCCCTAAAAATTATGTTCCATAAGGCGTTTCAAAGCCAGAAATAAGAACTTCACCTAGAGGAAGGGGTTTGAACTACTCTTTCACAGATCTTGGAAGAGGATTCATAGACACTGTTGCTGCCAAGATGATCTGGCAAAAACTGCATGCTTTTTATCAGCAGCTATTGAATGGTTAAACTTCATCTTGTGTTATTGATCATGTAGTTGTAATAGTCCTAATACTTCAGCCTAACACAAGTGCTAATAAATTTTTGCCATATGCCTGCTCAGTAAGTCTAATATGCTCATTAAAATCGCTTTTTTTTTTTTTTTTGCCCTTGTTACCTGAAGACAGGGACAATATTTTGCATTTGATTAATCTTTGCCTCATAAGTAATGGATGCTGGGACACAATATTAAACCATATTCTCCATTCATAAATACTATAAAGAACTTGCTTGTAGGTATTCATTGCATAGAATAAATGCAAGCATGGATTTTAGAAAAAAGCACGTGACCAATTATCAAAAAGAATTCTTATCCTGAAGTTACTTGCTTTGGAAAAGAGTGTTTGACGTTTGATTTAAAAGCTATGTAAGAATCTTAGTTTATAAGCAGCTTTAAGGGATTTTTAAACCCTGAGGGTACCTCTATACTTCTAAATAAAATAAAAAAACCAAACAAACTGAAACCCCAGGACTGATTTCAGGCACTGAACCTTGTATGATATATTCTACTTATGGGATTTAGGCTAAGGAAATATTAAACTTCAAGTATTCCCAAACTTGTTCATAGCAGCCTAGTCACAGTGGCTCAAAAAGCTGTAGGAATTTGGAGGTGTATTCAAAAGGCAGAGCAGGAAAGTTCTTGGCTAGAACTGGGAACTGAACTATATGTTGATTTTTACTGAGTAAAAATTTGCAAGCCAGCAAAAGTACTGCCTAATTTCATGTGTTGTGCTGGTGACTTCATAATGTAGATTTTTAAGCTCTGTCCTGGTTTCGGCTGGGATAGAGTTAATTTTCTTCATAGTAGCTAGCATAGTGCTGTGGCTTGGATTTAGTACTAGAAGAATGTTGATAACACACTGATGTTTTTAGTTGTTGCTGAGTAGTGCTGAGGCTACTCAAGGACTTTTTGAGCTTTTCCTGCTCGGCCAGGTGCATAACAAGCTGGGAGGGAGCACAGCTAGGACAGCTAACCCAAACTGACCAAAGAGCTATTCCATACCATAGAACGTCATGCTTGGGGGGGGGGGGGTGTTAGTCAGTTGGCAGCTTGGGGAGTGATTGCTGCTCGGGATGGGCTGGGCATCAGTTGGTGGGTGGTGAGCAATTGCATTGTGCATTGTTCATTTTGTATATTCTGTATATTCTCTTACCATTCTCATTATTACTATTATTATTCTTTTCTCTTATTAAACCGTCTCTATCTCAGCCCATGGCTCTAACCTTTTTTCTTCTTCCTGATTCTCTCCCCCATCCCACTGAGGGAGAGGGGAGTGAGCGAGCGGCTGCGTGGTGCTTAGTTGCCAGCCAGGTTAAACCACGACAAGCTCTTTTGTGGATTTGGACTACAAGTGTTGCGTGTTATGGAGTGCTTTAAATTTGTTGTCTCATAAGATTCATTCAATGTTCTCATGAGTACAATCTGCAGATTACTTAATCCACATGCTAGATGTGAGACAAAAATAATTCTGTCAAGTTGTTCTCTCAGGGACTCTGTTCCTGGTATGGAGACCTGTCTGTGTGGAAAAGACCACGCAGTTAGTGAACTGCCTGAATGGCTGAAAGGAGGACTCTAAAGGAAGAAAGTACTTTCTCCCTTTCTGATGATGATATGACACTGTCTCAGCAAGGTCAGGAGCAAGTTCTCAAATGTGGAAAGGAAAAGTACTGAAGGCTGACTGAAGAAAACACAGAGCACAAATATTTTTCTAGATGTCTTTTTTTCAACAAGCATCTATTTGCACTAGTGGAATTCCCTATTAATATTTTGAAAACATTTTTCCTTAAAATTGAAAATATCAGCAAGATTTTATCCTTGATTTCTCATGCTTATGTAGAATACATAAATCCAGAGGAAAGATTAGTATTAGCTTCTATTTTAGTCCTTTGTGATATTCTTTAGGTCTGAAATACATAATCATGATGTTAGTTTTCCTTTGCTTCATTCTAAGACATTATTTTTATGATATATTATTGATTAGATTGTCTTTGTACATACTAGAGAGAGCTCTTTCATCATACTCTTTCCTTGGGGATATTTGAGGTATTATCCTGCAGGGTATATGTGTTTGTTATGATTTTTAGTGAGTATTGATGTAAGCATAGCTAGAAATTTACAGTATATAAATGAACCTATATCTGTTGAAGTCACTTGCATGCCAGTGAACATTTTTTCCCCTGATAAGGGCATAACAAAAGAACAGGAGGATACCAGAATCTGTTTATGACACTTCATCTTATTTCTCATGAGTACTGAAACGCCTTCTTTCAACTTTCCACACCCAGAGTTTAAAATCTGACTGAACAATCTCATCTAGAGGCCTGAAATAAACCCTTAACATCTGAGTTGCTTTATCAGTAATGGTACCTATCCACCAAAGACAAAGTATTGCAAAGATTTACATCTTGGTTAGCATGAGTAGGATATTTGAAATATGAAAGAAAGGAAGTTCTAGAAAAAACACCATTGTAGGCTTGTACATGTGTCTAAGTGCTGGGAAGGGAAGGGAAGGGAAGGGAACATGACACTGACTTCCTCTAGCCCATATTTCTTGGTTTTCAAATAAAGAAAATCTAGACTCATGTACTGATGACAGCTATTATGTTTTCCACCCAAGAGTCCCATCAGGACTAATGAAGATATGGTAGGGCAGTGAGGATGAGGGAAGAGATATTAGATACACTAATGAATCAGTCTAGTGATTAATTTCAAAGCTATAACCGAGAGACAGTCTGGCATTCAGTAGAGCAAATTAAAAGAGAGGAGCATCTGAAAAATGGAATTCAAGGTTTTTTATAGTCTCTATGGCATAACCTGTGTCTCTCCATTGACCTCAAGAAGGCCTAAGGCAATGAGATTAACTTACATATTCTGGTAAAGCCTATAATTAGGTGTTATGATGTCCTCTGAAGAATGATCTTTAGCCCCCAAAGCTGACTTTTTGTGGTAATTGGTTCATATTACTGTGTTTTATTGAAATAATATTTGGGCTTAAAAATATCAAACCAAATTTATTTTTGTGAATTTTTTTAAGCACATTTTGAAATTATAATGTTATCTGCACAATTCAGAACTGGTCCACTATGGAGTTCTGTAGCTATTTCAATTCATAACTGCCTTTTAGCCCTTTCAGGTATCTTGACATTACTCATAATTTTTAATTGTTTTCTTTGTTTGCTTTCCTTTAAATTTATTCTGTTCAAATTATTCAGGTAGTTTAACATTCCTCTGTATTCCAACTGCATTTTCTTGCCTACTGATAGCAAAATAAATTTGATTAAAGATATACATCCACAAAGACTGCAGCGTTAGGTAAACTAACTATTTCATTCTCTCAAATGACATTTCTCACTGTTAATATGTTAAATATTTGGAGGTGAGGTTTATCAGAACAAGTAATTTCTAAACTAGCTCTGAATGTCCAACTCTAATTCCTTGAGTAGATGATAAAATTACAACATTGAAAAAAAAAAAAGTTCAGTGCTGAATATTTTGAAAATTCCCATAATCTGTCTAAAATCCATAAATGGTGTTTATACATTCTCTTCAGTGCAGCTGTATATGGCTAAAGAGGTTACCAGCTCAGCCTAGCCACTGTACTTTCTCCCTCCCAATTATATACAACAGCCATTCTTTGTTGCAGACTTAACAGGCAGGCATGTAACTGACTGAACCTGGTGCAGTCAAAACAAGCCAGGTTATCCTTAGAGGTTTAAATAGTAGAACCTTACCAACACAAGTAATTTAGACTAAGAGAGGCTAGCAAATAATTGCAGGAGGAAATGAACAGACAGAAGCACATGAACCTCCAGGAGGGCCAAAGTAACTGCACCCTGACCCCTAACACACTGCCCCTTGACCAACATCGTCATGTAGGCAGGGTAGTGCCTACATCATCCAAACTGGTGTGTAGGGCACACTAATGCCATGTAAGGTCTAATTCTCTCAAATTGCACTACTGTTGGTGGAGCCAAAGGGTGCCACAACTCTTACCCACATACAAAAAGCATTTGAGCTATTGGCTTTTACCACCGGATGATCTGCACGCTAAGTGTCCCTGACAGTCTGCTGGAGACATGGCATCACTTGTGATCCTTTATCTGCTATCAGTGATCAGGTGAGTCACTGTATAGGTGTTATTGCTCATCTGTCTTACTGCCTCAATAAAGCTTGGTTTATAATGTGTTGTCAGACTCTTATTACTATTTGGATCACACTAATAACAACCGAGATGAGACAGTCCCTCTCTAAGGATGGTTACAAATACAGAGTGGGATGTGAACACATCACCAGACATACTTCAAACTGTATAGGTCATTTGCTGTGGTTTGTCTCTAATCTGTGGACTACAGTAGACTAGATGTCCCATGAAAAAAGAACAAGACAGGTTCTTTTCTACTCATATTCTGTGGCATTTGGAAAACACCTATTACCTTCACAGTGGGCTGGATGTACTACTCTGGCAGGACAGGCATTCAAATATACCTTCAGATATCTTCTCCTACCTAGCACTGGAATTCAGCAATATTTACTGATCATTTTAATAGGTTTTTGTCATAGGTCACAATTACAATTAATCTTATATCGACGATATCCCCAGACACATAATCAAAAAGGTAGTTATGACACAGAACAGGAAACACCTAGACTTCTAGGCCCCATACTACTCTTCCTGTGTCAGCTGTCCCATCAGATAGTTGATACTCTTTGAATTATATCTACTGAATATAAAAGATTTTCTTTCCAATCTTTAGCAATTTCCTTATGTTTCCCACTGGGATGAAGTGTTACATATTTCCTTATTTCTATTTTTCTTTTCCCTTGAGAGTTTGTGGAAAGAGTACGTAGTTTCTCTGAGCAGCGCTGAATACTGTGTGACCTATATTGAACTCAGGGAAATGATCAGTGTTCCTCTAAAACTCTTTTTGTTGGTTTTTAGTAATGTTTCATCTGTGCTACTGAATTATTAAATTTAGAAAAGACATTAGAGATTTAATAAGGCAGCACCAAATACCCACATGGATCTTTACCATCTGTATAAACTGCATAGGATAGATGTAAAGCATTAATGGGTTTATTATTTAATGCTGGGTTTATTTTTCTTTTTCAGTTAAAGACTCATTATTTTGTGTATCTGGCAAACTAGTTACACTACAATGAGACCTATATTTCTTGAAATAAGATGGTTTCAGCACTTTAGCATTCAGCAGTATGTAGAGGAAACATGTTTTATGCTGTCTCTTCAATAAGCATTTGAAGTGTAAGAGAAAAATGTCATTGTTGGAAACTCCTGGATGGAAAATAAAATTCTTAACTCCAAGAATATGATATTCAAGCTCTTCTGCTTGAAATGTCAATGCTGGCAGTCTGTATTGAGCACCAGACTGATATAAAGAATTAGTGAAATAGAACTTAGATAGGAGGAAAATGACATGTAATACCAAAAATATACAATAATGTGCTAAAACCACTATTGCTTTATCAGAAAGAGAATATCACAGAAATGGTGATTCAAATTTTAATAACATTCTGGACAATTTCTACTTTTACTTATAATGAAATCATGCAAATATGTGCCAAGAAGAAGTAAATTATGGCACAATCTGATACTGATATAAAAATAAAAGAAGCTGAAAAATGTTCTGGCTTAGTGAACAACCTATTAATTCAAGCTATTATGTCAATAGGACAAGATACCTAGGAAGACACTTTTTGTAACAGCCCAAATTCATTTAGCCTTATTTTTTCCTGCTATAAATGTTCTCTTTTTTTTTTTCTTCCTTTTTTTTTTTCATATTTTGAGGACTTTGAGCATTTAGAGATAAACCTCAGCTTTTGGATGCAACTGAAAATGAATACCTTGCCTCAGTGAAAATAACAATATACGTCTTAAGTGACAGAGACGGAAATGTATCCGTCCAATTACGTCCGATGTTTCTTTTAACATCATGATGTATAGATTTTTAAAATAAATGTCCTTCATTTTGGATCTGAGAAATGTAGTTTCTGAGCCAACACAGGCATAAGCTAAATATGAACGAAAAACATCTGAGAAGCATTAAGTTATGATCTATTGCACTGTCATGTATGTAATGAAAATATACAAAGGCTGGAAAACCTGATATGTCTGTTACAGTATCTTAATCCAAGAAAACGAGAACATTTATAAAAGCCTATATGTCAAATATTAGTCTGTCAGGTAATCATTTCCCTTAAAACTTAGCAAAGCTGATACAATAATTTGTAATCTACAAATAAGTATTATGGATAATGAGGGGGGATTTGTTTTCCACTTTAGACCCAGAGTTGCTCAGTAATATAAATATCTAAACCTAAACAATTGTGTTGATTTCCTAATTTGTTAAAGTATAAATAAAAAACTGCAGAGTGTGTGTGGCATTATTTCTTCATAATTCACTAACTGAAGATCAGTTGTAATGCTTTGCCCATGACTACAGTAATTTGCAATCTTTCATTTCTCATAAGACATTGCATATTAATTTCTGATTTTTGGAATACATAAAAAAAAAAACAAAACCAAAACCAAAACAAAAAAATTAACCAACAAAACAACCCATGGTAACAGAGAACAGAAAAGTCACCTAATACTGTCAACAAATACTGTCCCTCTAACTATCACCTGTTCACTGCTTTTTTACAGGTGAAAAGTAATATCCATATCTGCAAAATGTTTTCAGATTAGATATGTTTATCTTGATATTCTATTAGTTCTTCAAAGTTAAATTTTGCATAAAAGAAAATGTATTTATACTGTTGACAAACCTGTTTTTGTTATAATTTACAAGAGAACTAACTTCTCAAGTAGGCAGTTTGAACTATCTGAATATATTACTTTCAACTGGATAGTATTTTATACACATGTATTTTTCTCATCTTGAATTCTGAGGTAGGTAAAGTAGTTTTGATTAAAAGTTATAAATTTCATATAAATATGTGTGAATTAGGTTGATGTGATTGAATTAACACTGATACATTCAAATCAGAAATAAGTAGCCTCGTCCAAACTGATATGGCTCACAAAACTACTATGATTCCCATCTCCTTACAGAGACTACTTAGCAAACACAGACTCTTGGCCGGGTAAAAGTTAGTGCTAATGCTCCCTGGAGCAGGATCAAATTACAATAGCTGAGAGCTCTTTTCCCTGAAGATTTATTTGTTTGTATTAGAGTTATTCTAGAAAATTAAGGCTTGCCCACAGACTGAGCTATTAAGGTGAAAATACCTTGTTCAATTCCTTTCAGTTTTAATTCTGCATGTGTTAAAGTGCACATGGGAGTATGAATTCATATTGTATTTTTGGTGTCTGTTTCTCAAGCAGATGTGTCTGATTTTCCTAATTATTGTTTTCAAGCCTTTAGTTGTATAGAGGAACATCAGTATTGACCAGATTTTTGCAGAATTATGGTCTGTAAGGTACTAAAAATTATAAAATTGAATTCTGCTGGTAATTTCTCCTGTGAATTAAATATGTGTGCAGACATGCTGTTAAGACCAAAACTATTTGCTATTTATATTGTAAATTCTCACTGTTGTGCTAAAAGGCTACTTTAGGCCAACTTCTGTAACTCTACACAGGGGATCTCTTGAACACAAATCTCCGAAACCTTTATCTCCCATGGCAGCCATACCAGTCCTTTTAAACATACATTGGAAGTAGCTTACTCATTTCAGGCATGAATAATAGTAATCAATCATCAGTAATCAATAACACTTTATGAGCAATTTAGAAGAGGAATTTGATTTCTGTAAAGAAACTCAGTACTTCCACATAATCAAGGCAATTATGAAAGCTGGGTGTAAACTATCCATGAAATCAGAAAGGGTTATAAGTATTGAATAATTTGATCACTCTTGAAGACTTTCTCAGCTCTTTTCTCCACAAATGCAATATACCCAAAGCTTTACTCAACACAGAAGTTGTCTGTTTCTCCCTGACAAATTATCCTTAACTCTGGTTTTGATGTATGACATTGGTGTACAGTTAGGAATACACATCTTACCTTCACAGGACACCATCAAGTTCCTTTTTAAAAATAATATTCTTTCTTTTGAAACACAGTTAGTTTAGATTTTTTACCATATGTTATGATTAATTCCATTTTCCTGGAATAAAACTTCTGGTTACACTAAACTAATTTGACTTTAAATATATGTAATGCAAAACATGACCTTTATTAGCCATGAGATTATTGTCTTTATCACTTAGATATGGGTAAATAGCTTATCCTAAAATATCAGTATGAAATTTCTTTAATATAATAGCAAAGCTTCTATCTTATTACAAAACTATTTTCTATTCTTTGCAAAAGCTTATGTGTTTGAGCAGTGTATGGAATTGTTAAAATGAGCTATTAATGAATTGTGACTCACTGCCTGTTATTAACTCATCTGGAAAACTCTGGTGAACAAAGTATGATATACAGTGTAGTATTACTACTTATGTGTTCTGCAAAAGCTTAATAGGAGGTCACTATAAGAGGTAATCTTTTCCATTTAATTCAAATACTTCTGCTACTAGCCTTGGACTAGGGATAATTAAGAACAATAGGAAGTTGAAATATCTTTTTTCAATTCTAGTAGTTGGAGTAATTACCTGGAATACTGTTTCTTTAGTGAAGCTCTTTATGTTGGTCAAAGATAGACAACCTATTTTTGGGCCTATGAGCCCCCAAACAGTTCTTTTTTATGTTGGAAGCTGAGCTGTTTGCTATATATGAACACATAGTCTTCAAAAAGCTTGGCTTTTTAGTACCCCCGCATGCACTTTGCTTGAAGAAAAAGAAAAACAAAACCACAAACATTATATGAAGTAATGATGGGATCAGGCTTTCTCCCTTGCCAAGCTCCTGTGCTTACCTAAGAATACAGCTGACCATGGGAATTTAAACACTTTAAAAAACAGGTTGAATTTGGGCTTATCATCTGGTTACAGAATGTGCAAGATTCAGTGAATTTTTGCTTCCCTTGAAACCAAAAAGTAACTAGAGTAAAAAAGAGTATCAGGTCAGTGTGTATAAGCATTTTGTAATATTGTTACATTATTAATTGTACTCTGCAACAGTGCTGAGCTTAAATCTTTAATTAATATGTAAGTGTGCAGAGGCAGAGACTTTTGTTATAAGTGCACACATAGGGTATGGGACAACACATGTACAACAAAAGCAAAACACATAGAACAAGCAGAAGCAACATCCAGTGGAACCTGGATGATCCCGCAGTGTAGGTATACTGTGTCTGGCTGGGATGGAGTTAATGTTCTTCATAGCAGCCTGTATGGTGCTGTGCTTTGCATTTATGGCTAAAATAGTGTTGATAACACACCAGTGTTCTGCTTACTGCTGAACAGTGCTTCAACAGTATCAAGTGCTTCTCTTTCCCACCTCCCACGCTAACTATGCTGGTGGTGGAAAAGTGATCGGGAAGGGACATGGCCAGGACAGCTCACTCAAAGTGACCAAGGGGTATTCCATACCATATAATGTCACACTCAGCAATAAAAAGTTCAGGGAAAGGAGGAGGAAGCGAGAGACATTCGTGATCATGGCATTTGTCTTCCCAAGCAACAGTACGTGTACTGAGGCCCTGCTTCCCAGGAAGTGGCTGGACATCTGCTTGCCTGCGGGAAGCAGTGAATGAATTCCACTTTTGGCTTTGCCTATGCACACAGCCTTAACTTTTCCTATTAAACAGTCATTTTGATCCATGAGTCTTCTTACCTTTCTTCTGTTTTCTCCCCATTCATCAGGAGAGGGGAATGAGCAGAGACAGGACGTGTGTTTGGCTGCTGGCTGGGGTCAACGTGCCACAATAAGCAAGATGCTTGGTGAAACCAGAACAAGTCCTGATCCCCAAAATAAAATTACCTATGTCATGAATAGATTAGTTCACCTTCTTTTTGGGAAGGAGGCCAAGCTACATAAGATGTCAATGATGAGAGGGAAGATGAAGAAGAAAGGAGATGACCACTTCAGTTCCATCTTCCCTCTTGAGAAATCTCTGTGGCCTAATCACTTTGACCTTTTCAAGTAAAAACCACCAAGGACTAAAAATCAGTGCTAACTGTACAGGATTGTCTTTGTCATTTTATACTCTCAGATAATTTACAAGAAGCTTGTTAAGGACAACTTGCTTTATATATTTGATGATAATGAATGATAATGACTAAGAACTAACCATTAGGTAAATGTACTGTTAATGAGAGTCAATCCAGTAAATTCTCATTCTGACTTTTGAAACAGGCCTTATTTGTCAATCTTTTACACATTTGCATCACGGCATTTACTTAAGTGATCAATATGCATGCATGTACATATATTCAGTAGCAATAATCCAGTATCAAGAAATGTACTATTTCTTGTAAACTGTGGCTATATTTTACAGATGATTCAGTTATCACTTTCTTATGTATTTTACATCACCATGGTGATTTCACTATAACTTCCTACAGTCCAATATAGATCTTTGCACAGTTGTTGTTTTCTTCATATGATCTCTCAAGAATTTGTGAACTATTTCTACAGATACTAGTACTTGTTTGATTACAACCTACTAAAAATTGCAAGCGTTCCTGTTCCAGTGGAGAATACTTCAAGTATGTATTCATCAGCAAGCTCTCATGAAATTATTCAACAGAGGATATGCAAGGCCCAGTCCTTTAGTTCTGTCATCTGTGATCTGAAACCTTTTGGCTGTCTAACAAAATACTCCAATGCAAATCATGGAATTATGGATTTACAGTTCTCCTAATTCACAAAGTGGGTTTTTTTGGTTGTGTTTTTTGTTTGGTTGGTTGGTTGTTTTTCCCAGCCTTGGAGTTTTCAATCTACTCACTGGTGTAGATCATAAGAAAGTTATGTACTCTGATGTTGTGTAATAATCTTCAGTTGTAGTTGATCACATGTTCATATAACTTTGAATATGTGGCACTAACCTTGGATAAATGTCATTGTAAGTTTAGACTGTAAGAGTTTGATGTATATGTCTGGTCTAGACGGTAATGTGCATTTCTACGCAGTCAAAATCCAGGCTCTCTTCAGAGGAAGAATCATCTCTTTCTATGACAACCATCTAAGGTAGGTCTGATGAACAACGCTCCAGAATACCTATGTCCATCTGTTAAGTGACATTGAAGTTAGGTACTACCATTGACATAGACATCTGGTTTGCACGAGGAGGTGCTGGTCTTTATGATCCCAGTAAGAAAGGCACTCAGTCTCTGTGAAGTATAATTTAAAATGCTATTTATTAGATGGAATACTATAAAGAAAGAGAGGATAGTATAAATACTATACTTCAGACTCTGGGAATATCAAATTGTGCAACACTGAACAGGTCTCCAATCCACAAGCAGAACACCATGCAGACTCCATCCATAGAAAGGCTGCTAAAGGATTTTCTTGCAATAAAGCAACTCAGTTAATCAATTCTACTGCCAAATAGGAAGAATGTTCACACAAGAACTTCTTGCTGCACTCTTAGATAAAGGCAAGGCCACTCTGGTTGTGTAATCACCAGTACCAAGTGGGAGCTGCCTGCAATCTCCTCTGTTACAGTGAGCTGGATGACTTCATCCTGTGTCCAAGGGATCTGAATAGCACAACACAGGCCTGAAGATCATGCAGTACCTGCAGCACACTATAGACCCATACCTATCCAGATTAACTCTTATGTGGATCATCAACTCCTTAATGTACAGTGGTCTTCTAGTCAGGATCACTGCAACATCCAACTTTAAATTTTTATAGTCATCTGAACTAAATTCCACACTAAGTCTTCTAAACAACTGAATGCAGTATTGAATGCACGCACACTAAATTTATACTGCATTACATGCATTTGTAAACTAGTAAATTCCTCCTGTTTCCTAAATAGGTGCCTTACATGTAGTTTTATTAGTGCAGAATATAAAATCATAAGAAGAATAAAAATTCTGAAATGCTTCTAATTTGGGGATTCTACCTGGACATGAAGGAACTTTATGCAGTATTTTGGATTACATTGGGAATGGTCAATAGCACAAAAACCATTGGATTCCTTTGTAAGTACTTGAGAAAAGCAATATCAAATAGAACACCACTCAGTTAAGCCAAACAGAAAGAGATTCTGACTGTAACTTAGTAAAAAAAAAAGAAAAAAAAATTAAAAAAAACAAAACAAGAAAACAGATAAGGTGCCAGAAAGTCTGTTTTGCTTGCTTTTTTCTTGTTGTTTGATTTGTTTTGTTCATTTTTAAGAACTATTGGGAAAGACAATATCTGATATTATAATCAGTAAACAAAGAGATACATACTTTAAACTCAAACTTCAGTAGGTAATCTTGCAACCATTTATAGAGAACAAAATCTAGTTTCGAAACCTTAATTTTTAATCTAATATTGGCCATGTATTTTGAGTGTTTTTCCTTTTTTTTTTTTAAGGGAAATGTCTGCCCTTCTAATGGAAAATAGTACAGCAAGACTACCTGTTATTTAGTATAACTATCACATTCTCTTCTTTTCCACATGTCAGCTTTTACTTTTCCCTGAAAAAAACCCAGTTTTATTTCTGTATTTTAAGAAATACTAAACAGTTTAACATCAAATCTTGATATAGCTGTAAAATAGAAATAGAAGTTAGTAGACCCATTTTAAAACATAATGTATAAGTTATTTTTGTTTGGTTTTTTTCTTTTCTTCTAGGAGAACATTTAGTGCATGATAAATACTACAGAATGTTGTCATAATATTTGGGAAAATAATGTTAGTAGAGCTGTTAAAAAACCCAAACTAATAAACAAACAAAACCTGTCAGATTCTGAGTCAATAATGTTACTGTTCTATCGTTACTGTCACTTAAAATTCTTAGTACAATATCTACACTATAGTTACACTTTTGCAAATACATCTAAGAAATCCTTGCTTCTAATATGTATTCAGAGATGATTTCTCTGCCCTCATAGTGTCACTTTTATGTCATTTGGCCTCCTGAGAAGTTGATCTAAAAAGCAAAGTTCATTTCAGTTATTTCAGCACACTTCAGCACCCTGTCAGTAAACAAGCAGTTCAAAGCATCCACTGCTATGAGAAAGATCCAGACTTGAGGATAAGGACTGAATGAATGGTCACCAGTGACTGGAGAACACAGAAACCTGTAGCCGTTATTCAAAGTGGCTATTGGAACCAGCATATAAAGCGCTCGTTCCCTGCATCAGACTGAAACTCTTGCTTACAACACACTGTATTCACAAAATAGTAAGAAAATAATCACTGTAAATTACTCTTTTATCCCTGGCTCTGTTAGTTTTGAGATATAATATCACCTTCACGCTACTGGATAATTTTACGTGTTTTGTAATTTCCAACTCAAATATAATCATAGAATCATAGAATCACTTTGGTTGGAAAAGACCTTTAAGATCATCGAGTCCAACCTTTAACCTAACCCTGACATCCCACCACTAAAGAATGTCCCTAAGCACCTCATCTATCCTTCTTTTAAAGACCTCCAGGGATGAGGACTCCACCACCTCCCTGGGCAGCCCATTCCAGAGCCTGACAACCCTCTCGGTGAAGAAGTTTTTCCTCATGTCTAGCCTAAACCTGCCCTGGCGCAGCTTCAGACCATTCCCCCTCATCCTATCATCTGTTACCAGGGAGAAGAGGCCGACTCCCACCTCACTACAGCCTCCTTTCAGGTAGTTGTAGAGGGTGATAAGGTCTCCCCTCAGCCTCCTCTTCTCCAGACTAAACAACCCCAGTTCCCTCAGCCGCTCCTCGTATGACTTGTGTTCCAGACCCCTCACCAGCTTGGTTGCTCTCCTCTGGACCTGTTCCAGCAATGCAACATCTTCCTTGTAGTGAGGGGCCCAAAACTGAACACAGTATTTGAGGTGCGGCTTCACCAGCACCGAGTACAGAGGCATGATCACTTCCCTACTCCTGCTGGCCACACTATTCCTGATACAGGCCAGGATGCCATTGGCCTTCTTGGCCACCTGGGCACACTGCTGGCTCATATTCAGTCAGCTGTCAACCAGTACCCCCAGGTTTTTTTCCACTAGGCAGCTTTCCAGCCACTCTTCCCCAAGCCTGTAGCGCTGCATGGGGTTGTTGTGACCAAAGTGCAGGGCCCGGTACTTGCCCTTGTTGAACCTCATACAGTTGGCCTCGGCCCATCGATCCAGCCTGTCCAGGTCTCTCTGCAGAGCCCTCCTCCCCTCTAGCAGATCAACACTACCACCCAGTTTGGTGTCGTCTGCAAATTTACTGAGGGCACAGTCAATCCCCTCATCCAGGTCATTGATAAAGATATTAAACAAAACCGGCCCTAGAACTGAGCCCTGGGGGACACTGCTTGTGACCGGCCGCCAGCTGGATTTAGCTCCATTCACCACGACTCTCTGGGCTCGGCCATCCAGCCAGTTTTTAACCCAGCGAAGAGTACATCCATCTAGGCCATGAACCGCCAGCTTCTCCAGGAGAATGCTGTGGGAGACTGTGTCAAAGGCTTTGCTGAAGTCCAGGTAGACAACATCCACAGCCTTTCCCTCATCTACCAGGCGGGTCACCTGGTTGTAGAAGGAAATCAGGTTGGTTAGGCAAGACCTGCCTTTCGTGAACCCATGCTGACTGGGCCTGATCCCCTGATTGTCCTCCATGTGCCTGGTGAGCACACTCATAGTGAACATTTCCATAATCTTCCACAGTACTGAGGTCAGGCTGACAGGTCTGTAGTTCCCCAGATCCTCCTTCCGGCCCTTCTTGAAGATAGGCGTCACATTTGCCAACCTCCAGTCATCTGGGACCTCCCCTGTTCTCCAGGACTGCTGATAAATGATAGAGAGTGACTTGGCAAGCTCCTTTTCCAGCTCCTTCAGCACTCTTGGCATCATAAAAGGTATGTTTAGATACCATAAAACATTGTTCTAGGAGAGGGGCCTTCTTCTGTACAAACTCAAACCAGAGTATTTATGTCCATCCAAAATGGTGCAATTCAGTCTTGTGTTGATCATGCAAAACTATGATTTGTAACTATGTATGATTTGTGAAATAGTTTCCTCACAGTAAGGACTTTTTATGTTCTTGAGTAATTATCAAAGTTAATTTCAAAGATAATTATCAAAGGCTATTTGTGATCTTACAAGGTCCTTCTAACGGAGTGGCGAACCCTGTTTTCACCAACTCTGTAGAGAAAACAAGTCCCTTTCTTCTCTTGTGAACTTCCTTTCCCTTCTTCAAGCCACAGTTACACAATGCAAAAAGCATATCCAAACTGACATCCCAGATTTCAGTCTAGATAGAGGGATTTACTAGATGGGTGAAAATGTGGCTGGATTGTCAAGTTCAAAAGGTACTCGTTAATGGTTTGTACAGCTGGAGCACAACTCTCTGTTCTGGAACAGGTCTATTCTGGAACCTCTCCAGTTTAACATCATTATCAATGACCTGGAAGACAGCATCAAGCTGGGGGTACAACTGCTTGTATTACAAAAGATCAGTCAGCATGTCAAGAAAAGTGATTATTTCCCCTCTGTTCAGTACTCATTAGGCCACATCTACAGTGCTGCATCCACTTTTGGACCACACAGGATGGGAAATGTCAATAAACTGCTACAAGCTCAGTGAAGGGCCACTAAATCAGGAGCTGGAGTTCTGCCATATGAGGACATGCTTTGAAGAGGGAACACTGCAGGGCATAAAAAAATGGCTGCAGGAGGACCTCTGGAGGATCCTTCCTACTGAACTATGGCATGAACTTTTACAGTGATAAAATTACAGAATGGATGAGGTTAGAAGAGACCTCTGAAGGTCAACAAGCCCAGCTACCCTGTTCTCAAGTTTCCTGATTTCAGGGCCTGGGATTCCTGAAGCTAGTCTTACCACTAAGGACTGAGACAAAGAAGACATTGAGTATCTTGGCGTTTTCTGTCTCCTTTGTCACCAGCTCCCCTATCCTAGTCAGCAGCTAGTCTATGTTTTTTCCAAGTCTTCCTCTTGTGCAGATGCACCTGAAGAAGCTTTTGTTGTTGAGCTTCATGTCTCTCACCACAGCTACAGCTCCAGATGGGCTTTGGCTTACCTCACCCCATCCCTCCATGCTTGGACAATGTTCCTATATATTTTCTGGGTCATCTGTCCTTTTTTCTATGTATTGTATTTTTCCTTTTTACATTTTAGTTTTAGTCAGGAGCTTTCTGTTCATCCATAGGCCTCCTGCCACCTTTGCTTGACTTTCAGCACATATGGCTTTTGAGCTTGAAGGAGGTGATCCTTGAAAATCAGTTTTCCTGGACCTCTCTTCCCTCCAGGGGTATGTCACATGGGATTCTTCTGGGATTTTAGTTGGCTAAACTAAAGAGTTTAGTTGGCTGTGTACAAGGTCAGCTCCTTTGTTGGTAAATGGGATTGTGAAGAAAGCGAGATATTGCTCTTCCATTCCCTTGGGAACCACTTTTTTGCTGAGGCTGTAGTGTTCACTCCTGCCAATGTTACATCACAGCTGCGCAGCAGCTGCATCTGTGCTCAGGTTCACACATCCCTAAACCTGACCCTGACCAGGACCAGCTGTCTAGACTTCCTGGCTTGACCTCAGACCTGCCTCCTTGCTACAACCTAGCTGGGTGATCACTAGACTGTGTCTGACCCTGACCACTGTCCCTGACTTTGATCCTAACCCTGACTTCCCATTCTACATCCTGGGTCCTCATTGGTGAGGTCACTGCTTGCACCTACCTTTTTATCACACAGTGCTCCTGACTCACTTTCCCTTGTGGGGCAGCCAACACTTGCTGCTCCTTAACAGTTGCAAGCAAATCTCTGAACTGGGGAAAATCTTCTCTCTTGAAGTGCAGGGTTGTGATCTTGCTTTCTGTCCTGTTCCTGTCTCTCAGGATGCTGAATTACACCATCTCATGGTCATGGCAGCCAAGGTTGCCCCCAACCTGTGATCCCAGGCATTGTCTTCAAGATTCAATATGTGCAAACACCTGAATCAGAGTAAGTAAATCAATATGCTTTCTTTCCTCCTTTAGTAGAAAAAAGCTGTTTAGAAAATATTTAAAGGAGGGTTGTATTCTTTAATTCTGACATCTCTTCTCATGCGAAAGAACACTTTAATTCATAAGTAGTGCTTCAGGGGTAAAGAAAGCTGAATGAGATTCCAAGTTGCTTCAATGAATAAATGGATAAATGTGAGCAGTTATTTACTTTCATGGATTAGGTAGCATGACAGCATTCAAAATGTGATGTACTTGTGATATTCCTTTGTAAAGAAAAAAAGTATCACATTTACTATTTTAATTAGTGGCTGTGTAGAATATATATGCATTTACAAAGGTTAATGTGATGTTTAGTTGCTTTGAAAAATGTAAAGCAATATTAAAATAATATTTTCTATACTACCTTCCATTGCTTTTTTAAGATACACAAGCAGCCTATTTGATTCCTTAACCAGCAGCTGCCCAAAGTGTGCATGGGCAATTAAAAAAGCATATAAGGATTCTGGATGGCTTGAAATGATAGACCATGCTACTAAAATATTCTAATGACTTTATTCAGCTGAATGTTATTTGGGAAAACTTTAACTGCCTTTCCCACACACTCTGGGAACAACACAATAACTCTCTCAAATTATCCTATGCTTTCAAACCCTTTGGTAAATGAGGAATACAAATTATTTTTACTTGATTGCAGATTTCATCTTTAAATTCAGGAGTAGTCAGCTATTAGTGCATTGCTCAGACATGCTTTGGCAGAACTAGTTACTTAACTTCCATTACACTGCCTTTTGCCTTTTTCTTTCAGACTGATGTGGTGGAGCCCCCTCCCCCCCTCCCCCCAGCCACTCTGAGATCTCAGGATAAGCCTTATTGTGCTGTTATCTTGGTTGCATGTGCAGTAACCTGGGGCTGGGGTGGTCAGGAACCCCCTGGAGACACCTGGGCCATCTGCTGCATGAATTGTGTACCAGAATGACTTGGCACGAATTGTGGCCAGAATGGAGAATACTGACCAAAGGCAATCATCTTGAGATCCAATAAAAAGCGATCCAAAGGTGAGACATTTCAAGCTCTCCAGTGGCCTGTGTGACACAGTATCTCCCCGTGAGCTGGGATGCCTTTCAGGGTAGATTTCATGAAGTCTGAAAAATCATCCGTAAACTATTTCACAAGGGCTTAAAGGCCTGATTTCCCAAGGTTCATGGACCATTCATTGATGAATGCTGGCACATAAAAGCGAGTAATTAATGAAATTCATAGAAAGGGAAATTTTAATCACAGGTTAACCTCTGTGTGCATGTGTGTGTGTGTGTGTGAAATTTTATTTAGAGCTGTTTGTGTGTGTGTGTGTGATTTGATTTAAACCCCATCTGTGTGTGCAACCCTGCTGTTTCGGGTGACCCTTGCCATTCTCAAATCTTTAACTAAGATGTGATTTTGATTGCAACAAATTCCATTGAATTTCTCTGTTAAATTGGCTGATGCTTAAGTGCTGTTAAGAATTATACAGCCTAATTTTGTGATCTGTCACAAAAAGACTAATAAATCCTTAATCGCTGATAAATCAGTCATGTAAAAATTCATATCTGCAACTAACCAGCGTAGCTGGCAGGATCCTAAATCAGGATTCGTGACACAGATGTACCCCTGTAAGGGACTAGAAACTTGTCTCAACATTGGTGGCAGGCAAGCTTATCTAGCAAGCTTATCTACCGAAGCCTAATCACCACGGCAACTGAATGGCAACTGAGCGGGGCAGTTTCGGCCCATTGAGACCCACCCCACAGGAACCTATGTCCTGTTATCTTGGAGTACACGTCCTCTGCGCATGCGCCTGGGCCCAGAGTTGACTGACAATGGGGAGGGGGCTCGGACCCCCTAGAACCTTCGAGCATACTCTAGTGACTGTACTGGGCATGCGCCCCACTGCCGAGTGGGAGGCGTGGGTATGCAAAACAGTCATTGACTATGCAAAAAGACAACCCTATGAAAGGGGGAACCAGTGGAAACCAGGAGGAGCATCCAGGAACATCTACCCTCCACCAGATTTGAAGATACATCAGGCGCATTGGACTGCTCGGGCCGCACCAGCCGCATGGACCGCGTGGATCACTCAGGCCGCACGGACAGCACATAGACCCGTGGTGGCAGCTATCGCAACACTCCCGTGCCGTTTGTTTCTCCCCCTCTCTTTCCCTTTCTCACTTTTCCTCTCTTTCTCTGCTTTCCTCTCGCGCATTTGTTGTTGGCCAAATAAAGTGACTTGGCACTTGACTCCGTTTTGAGTCTTAATTCTGTTCCCGAGAATGCAAAAGGAACATAGTCACGATAAAACATTGGAGTTAAACAGAAGTTAAGCCCAGCCGCCCCCAACCTCCCAGAATTATCTGAGGTCGGTTGGAAAGCAAGGGGGTTTAACCTCTGCCAAACTGTTCAACCCAATAGTGGATCGTAACAACCCCAAAGACAAGAAGGCAGATGGCTGAAAGCCACATAAATTATCTGAGATCCTCTACCTTTTCTGTTCCATATGTGCTTGGTCATATTGCTATATGTCCAGTCACATTACATTTGAATGCTCTGTCTCCCAAAGAGTGTCTTTGTGAATATTGCATGTCATGATAGGCTGATCACGTACCGAGGTATACGATAGACTTGCATTCTGTTACATTATAGAACAAGGGATTGAGTCAAATTAATTTTTTCCTCATAGTGCATGAGACTTTCATAGACAGTTTGTGCCCCAGTGACTTAGTACAGTGTTGATGAAAGTTTGTTTCCAAAATCTGTGTTTTGATTTGAATTACAGATCTTGCTGGAAGTGAAAACTCAAACACAGTCAACCATTACAAATTTCATGACATTGTGAAGGGTTGGGGTGATTTCTGTAAAATAATTTCTGACATGAAAGAGTTGAAAACTCAATATCCTTAACACAAAGAAAAGTCAGGAAATTGAGATGTTAAAATATGAAAATAAGAATAAAACGAATGATACCAAATATAGTAACAAGAAATGTACCAAAAAGTGTACTTATAAGAATGCTGAAAATATGATTAATAGATTGGGATAGAGGAATGGGAATATCTATCCTTAAATGATGAAATCAGCATGACAGGGATATCAGATACTTGGCCAGAAGAGGAGTGACAAGATCAAGACACTAGCCAATGCAATAAATAGTACAAATAATTCCTTCCAATTCATCAGGAGCCAAAAACCTGTCAGACGTTCTGTAGATCCAACTGCTGATCAAGGTAAAAGGGTAGTACTCAGATGCGTCACTGACATTGCAGAGAAGCAAAATTAATTCTTTGCTTTGGCGTCCACTGTCAAATAAACACCTTTAGTAAACCTTTTTGAGCAGGAGGTGGCAGATTGCCTGAATTAACTATTGAAGAGATTATGGTGTAAAAAGACAAAATGAATGTTATCAAATTGCCAGGACAGCAGATATTATACATACAATTTTTTTAAAAAAACCCTCAGAGTTAAAGTAGTTGAATAGCTATGGGTAGCCTTCTACTTTACACTTTTTTGCTACCTGAAGATTGGAGGGTAGAAAATATTATATTGGTTTTTAAAGAAAGATTATGGGCATCTGGGAAACTATAAGACTGTAGTCTTGGCATCAGTGCTGGGAAGATTAGTAGCAATCTTAAAAAGAGCATAAGATTAGAACGATTGAACACAAGTCTTACAAGGAGTGGCTGAGGGAACTGGGGTTTAGTCTGGAGAAGAGGAGGCTGAGGGGAGACCTGATCGCCCTCTACAACTACCTGAAAGGAGGCTGTAGCAAGGTGGGTGTTGGTCTCTTTTCCCTGGTAACAGGCAATAGGACAAGGGGAAATGGCCTCAAGTTTCGCCAGGGCAGGTTTAAGTTGGACATTAGGAAAATTTTTTTCAATGAAAAAGTTGTCAAGTGTTGGAACAGGCTGCCCAGGGAAGTGATCGAGTCCCCATCCCTGGAGGTATTTAAAAGACAGGTAGATGAGGTGCTTAGGGACGTGGTTTAGTGGTGGGATGGCAGGGTTAGGTTAACGGTTGGACTTGATGATCTTAAGGGTCTTTTCCAACCTAAACGATTCTATGATTGGTGAATACAGACTACCTTTCTCAAACAGTACCTGAAAAGAAATTGTCCTTTCAAAATATTATTACCTGGTGAACAGAATTGTGCTACAACTTTTTATTTCAGACTTCCAGGCCTAAATCTTAAGATTTTATTCTAAATTCTGAGCTGCACGTAGCTGGTAGAATTCTTTCGGTATTTGAGAATGTATTCTTTACCAGTTATTATTTTCTTTATTCATTGAATCATTAGCTGTAGCACCATACGAATCTTCAGAACCTTCAGAAACCTTACAGTTTCTAGTTGTTCTGAGTCTTCCTTTTTCTTCTTCTTTCAGTGACAGACTTTGCATTTTAACACAAGTGAAGGATGCTACCAGTGACAATTAAACTAAAAAAATTACTATATCTGTGCCAAATCATGTCAATATTCAACAGCTTCTCTCTCATATCTCTCCTGTCATCATCCAGAACATGTACTTCTTGCAATACTTTATGGCAGGACTATGCTCATCATTTACTTAAGACTTAAGTTTGTGGGTTTTTTACAGGTAATCCTCCTTCCTCTTCTGTAAACACCCCATGCTAACTCTCTTGTGCCATCTGTGTTTTTATGAACAGATAATAGGATTCAAGTTGAAATAGAAAAAATATCTTTTTTATGTAAGTAAAGCAGAGAAGTATAATTGCTGTCAAATTTCTATGGGGCATTAGAACGAACTAATTAGAGGATTGATAATGGAGAGCTGATTTACATTTTTTCTAACTAGAAAAAACTAGACAGATTCACATACATGTACCTACATGCATGCATTTCCAAATACATCATAAACTGAATAATCCTTCACAGGGCTATGTGACATTTATCCTCAGTCATGATACTAATAATGTTTGTAAAACAAAATAGACAAATAGAGGTTTGGATGTTGTGAGATTTGAGGTCCAAAATGCATACAAACTGCATGATATACACAATATACACATTATTACACAGTACATTATTATCTGAAATGTGTATCATTTAAAAGATGCGTCAATATAATTTCTCCAAGTATTTGGACAGAACTGTGTTAACCAGACAAAAGATATAAAAGCTGCATCCTTCACACTCTGGAGAGAACACATAAAACTGGTCAATGACTGTGTCAAACAATTGCAAAATGATGGTGACATAAAATGGAAAAAAGTGAATATCAATCTATGGATTTAACATCTATAACAAATACGACTGAGTATTGAATGGACACCTAAAGCAGAATAATGACAATGCACCTTGAAATCTCAGAGGCTTATCTTTTACCAGCTTTAAGTCAATAAGGAAAAGAAAAGTGTATGCACTTTTTGCTAATGGCAGTGCTGACATAACTGTGATTAATGAAGCTAGTGAATAATTGATGAATATGACCTAAAAAGTAACCTGCTAGGATCTAGACCACTTAGACTGTGACAAATTTAGAAAGTGGCATGCCAAACCACTGGACTTCAAAGAAGTAAGTAAACTAAAATGGAAAAAAAAAAAAGAAAATTTTTTTTCTTTTTGAGATATTCAAGGTCTAGTAGTTTACTTCACTGTTTATAAATACAAGCTTATTATTTTATTTGGTTGTATATGACAAAAACCAAAGGCCAAGTAAGCAAGATATAAATGTCTATTGGCTATGAGCAGGTATGAAGGTTCCAATGCCTTTAGCTAGACTGCTAACAAGTCAGCATTCAGTTGCCTACTGGATGGGGAAATGCAACTCAAGTTTGCACCCCGTCATGTAAGTGGTACTGTGCATAGCTTCATGCAATGCTATAGGAAGAAAATAGAGGCAACTGTGGAGCACAAAACCAAAACAAAGCAATCCCCTAAATGAACTAATTGCTTCAAAACTAACAGGTAGTTAAATAATTTATAGACTTGCACTGGAATAGAGTCTAGGAATCAGACAGACATAGAATGCATACATAAGTAATCAAAGAGAACCTTTCCAGATTTTAGTTGTCATTACTACACTGAAATCAGTAACTTTGTTAAAAATTCAGAGAAATTTCATAATGTATGTTACCTTGGATTCTTACAAAACTGTGAAATTCAGTTTGTCTCTATATTGCCATAGACACAATACAACTGGTATGAGCCACTACCTGTAATAAAAGGTTCAATCAGCTATGAAAACCCAAGAGTGCAAGAAAGGAAGGAAATAAAGGAAGAAAGTTTAATGACTGGAGGGAAAAAAGATTTGGTATTTATTACATAAAATAAAATGCTTAATGTTGGTCATGTTTTCAACAACAACATGGGCAAATGTAGATTTATTTATTGGTTTTCCTTGCCTTAGAATTATTATTACTTTATTTTAAAATTCATAGCTTTGTGGAACTCCATAAATTAATTAGATCATATTGATGGTGATATGCTAATGCTGCAACTCTGGCAGTGTGTTTTAGGTATTAAAAAATGTATGAAAATAAAGAAAATCACAATATTACCTCACGGTATTTCTTTTTTTGGTTGTTTTAAAGTAGATAAAAAGGGAAAAAGAAGTTGACATTGAAAAATATCTTCCAGGACTAATTACATTTGGTAATTGACAAATGTTAATTTTAAAATAGGTATAGAAATTCCTTGGAATGCTGAAAGATAAAAATGAGGAAGGTGAATGACAGTAAGTCCTTTTATGAAAGCTAAGTGAAGTGTTTCCTAGTTAAGATACTGATATGTAACACTGTTAAAATCTCAGTGAAATAAGCTAATTCTCCAAAGAGAAAAACAATGACACTAAAAAGACAATTTAAGGCAGAATCAAAGGAGTTCCTGACAACAGTCAAGGAGTAATATAAGGTGTTCCTTAAAAATATTGCTTCAAGACAGCTTTGTGAAACTACCAATAAACAATGGAGATTTAAAAATGCTAATATACAAAATAAAAATTTGTTAAAATACTTGGGTATATACAGGTACCTGCTACAAATGTATATGCTCTGTGGATCCAAGTCATTTTCACAGATCTGGCATAAACCAGGTACTGATCTTGATCATAGAATCAATCATAGAATCATAGAATGTTTTGGGTTGGAAGCGACCCCTAGAGGTCATCTAGCCCAACCCCCCTGCAGTGAACAGGGACACCGCTAACTAGATCAGGTTGCTCAGAGCCCCATCCAACGTGGTCTTGATCTGCTGATCTTGCTGGGCTTGATCAGGGAGAACCTAAGTTGTCCTGAAATTAACTACTGTCAATACACATACTAAACCCAAGACTGTATAGTAGATTCACATTCAAGCTTTAATAAAAAGCAAAAAATGTCTTCCAAGAAAGGCTATTAAACTTAAAGAGGATGAGATTTATTCCATTTAATGGAATCAGTTTAATGGAATTAGTAATGGAGTCATATTCCATTTGGAGGCTGTTGACAGGATTTATACCGGAACCCATCAGATTTAATATCTTTAACAATGACTTGCAGGAGACAATAGAGTGAATCACAGTCAAGTTTGAATATGACACACACTGTGAATGGAGCTGATAACCTCAAGTGCAGGGCTAGCAATCAGAAGTACCTCAAGAGATGGGAGGAAT
This sequence comes from Gorsachius magnificus, assembly GCA_034008185.1. Classification (NCBI taxonomy): domain Eukaryota; kingdom Metazoa; phylum Chordata; class Aves; order Pelecaniformes; family Ardeidae; genus Gorsachius; species Gorsachius magnificus. Next base: position 44,264,052 of record CM067081.1, read on the forward strand.
CGATGAAGAGAACCTCAGGTATTCTGCAAAGACAAATGCTAAGCATCCTTTCCTAAGGATGGACTAATGCCCTGCAGAGGTACAGGATGGGGACAGATGAGTTGGTGAGCAGCTCTACTGAATAGGTACTGGGGGTCCTGTAGGAGCAGCGAGTTGAACATGAGCCAACAGTGCACCCTAGCAGCAGGAATGGCCAACAGTGTCCACAGCTGTATTAATAGGAGCAGAGACAACAGGTCAGGGGAAGGGACTTCTGAGCACTCATGAGATCATACCTATGAGTTCAATTTTGGGCACCCCTATACAGAGAATTTATCAATAACCTGGAGCAGTTTTAAGGAAGTGCCACAAGGTTGAGGGTGAAGCACTTGTCCTGTGAGAAGCAGCTGAGGGTCTGGGCTTGTTTAGCCTAGAGAAAAGACTGCTTCAGGAGATGTAACGAGACCCATTCAAAATACGTACCTAAGATTAGGTTATCAAAAAGATGGAGCCAGGCTTTTCACAGTGGTGCATGGCAAGAGAACCAGATCTGTCTGCAGATTGGACAATTAACAATTAACAATTTAAAATTAAAACAGTCAAGCAGTGGAACAGGCTCCTGGGAGAGGATACAAAGTATCTATCCATAGAGGTTTTCAAAGCCCAACTGAATGAAGCACAGAGCTAGCTGTCTGACCTCAGAGCTGAGCCTGCCAGGAGTAGGAGGTTGGATTAGAGACCTCCTGAGGTTTTCCCAGCTGAATTGTTCTATGTTTCTAAGATTCTATGATATTTCATTATTAATGCCTGAAATGTAGATAATATGCTAAACCATTGAAATCAACTAGATTACAACTCAGTTGAAATCAATGAATGATGATTGTCTCTAATGGGTATGCACAAAGCTTTTTACAGATAGCAAAACAGAAAAAAAGAATTTTCATCTTATTATTTGATTTCTTGGTAGAACCAGTTAATTTTTTTTATATTACTTAGTACACTTGATCAGAATTATTTGTAAAAGGTGTTGCAGAGTTCTTGATGCTGGAAAGATAAAAGTCTATTACGGAAATGTGTTATTTTCAAAGCTTGAGTTTTTCCCTATATGAGTTGAACTCAGTGGGGCAAAATGCAAATTAGATTAAAGGCTATGATCCTAAGGACAATCACAAAATTAAGTAAGAAGCACAGATTTTCCCAGATGGAAATGTTGAATGGGCAGAATAACAGCAGGAAAAAATTGTTTTCTCTTAAAGAAAGAGGTTATAACTTTATTTCTGACAAACTGAAGATTCCTACAGGGGGATAAAAAGTGATAGCCAAAACAGTAAATAGTTTTGTTGTTGGTTTGGGTTTGGTTTGAGTTTTTTTAAGAAAGAGCTAGAATTAATTTTCCTTCTTTTGTCAATATTCCTTGTGATATAAAATTGGGGCTATCATCCCTATTATTTTCACCTGCAGAATAACAGTGGCAAAACCCACTGAAACCTGTTATAGTACAGTTAACTGGAGCAAGGGGAGTGTCAGCCTTTTAACATCTATAGGACTTGTTGAATGTACATGCACCACAAGATCGAAGATCACCCTGTTTCCCTAATTTTCAGTACTGGGCCCATACAGAATATGGATTTCACTGTGTCATGATGGGGTAAACAGAGCTAGCCACTTCAAATTATAAAATATTTCATACAGTAGTTAGCAGAATCTTTAAAAAAGAAATAAATGAAAAGCTTACTGTGTAAATACTGTAAGAGATCTAAGTGTAACAAGAGAAAGCAAAGCCATTTGGCTCAATGCCTTCTTTTGCATTTGACTCATGATACAAAAAAAGATGTGCTATATGAACTAAATAAGCAAAGTAAAGCTGTTAACTGTTAATTTCAAGCACTGAAGATAGAATGTTTAAATAGAGAAATAAAGCTTTGAACCTGAGAGTTACTAGTATGATTCCAGGGTCGGTTTCTACTTTTGCCTACCATTATCATAGAATAGTTTGGGCTGCAAGGGACCTTTAAAGGTCATCTAGTCCAACCCCCGCTGCAATGAGCAGGGACATCTTAAACTAGATTAGGTTGCTCAAAGCCCCATCCAAACTGACCTTGAATGTTTCCAGGGAGATAATTCGAGATAGCCAGCATGGCTTCACCAAGGGCAAGTCCTGCCTGACGAACCTAGTGGCTTTCTATGATGGTGTGACAGCATCAGTGGACAAGGGAAAACCAATGGATGTCATCTATCTGGACTTCTGCAAAGCCTTTGACACGGTCCCCCACAACATCCTTCTCTCTAAATTGGAGAGCTATGGATTTGATGGGTGGACTGTTCGGTGGATAAGGAACTGGCTGGATGGCCGCATCCAGAGGGTAGTGGTCAATGGCTTGATGTCCGGATGGAGACCGGTGATGAGTGGTGTCCCTCAGGGGTCCGTACTGGGACCAGTTCTGTTTAATATATTCATCAATGACTTAGACAGCGAGATCTAATGCACCCTCAGCAAGTTTGCGGATGACACCAAACTGAGTGGTGCGGTTGGCACACCAGAAGGACGGGATGTCATCCAGAGAGACCTGGACAAGCTGGAGAGGTGGGCCTGTGTGAACCTCATGAGGTTCAACAAGGCCAAGTGCAAGGTCCTGCACCTGGGTCGGGGTAACCCAAAACATTCTATGATTCTATGGGGCATCTACTACCTCTCTGTGAAACCCGTTCCAGTGTTTTGTCACCCTCATCATAAAAAAATTTCCTTCTTATGGAATCATAGAATGTTTTGGGTTGGAAGGGACCCCTAGAGGTCATCTAGCCCAACCCCCCTGCAGTAAACAGGGACACCTTTAACTAGATCAGGTTGCTCAGAGCCCCATCCAACCTGGTCTTGAATATATCTATATCTAGTCTAAATCTACCCTCTTTTAGTTTAAACCATTACCCCTTGTCCGACCACAACAGGCCCTACTAAAACATCTGTCCCCATCTTTCTTGTAAGCCCCCTTTAAATATTGAAAGGCCTCAGTAAGGTCTTCTCAGAACCTTCTCTTCTCCAGGTTGAACAAGCCCAACTCTCTCAGCCTGTCCTCGTAGGAGAGGTGCTCCAGCCCTCAGATCATTTTTGTAGCCCTCCTCTGGACCCGCTCCAACAGGTCCATGTCCTTCTTGTGCTGAGGGCTCCAGACCTGGACGCAGTACTCTAGGTGAGGTCTCACCAGAGCAGAGTAGAGAGGGAGAATCACCTCCCTCGACCTGCTGGCCACGCTTCTCCTGATGCAGCCCAGGGTAAGGTTGGCCTTCTGGGCCGCCAGTGCACACTGCCGGCTCATGTCCAACTTTTCGTCCATCAGTACCCCCAAGTCCTGCTGGCTGCTCTCGATCCTTTCTTCCCCCAGCCTGTACTGATACTGGGGGTTACCCCGACCCAGGTGCAGGACCTTGCACTTGGCCTTGTTGAACCTCATGAGGTTCACACAGGCCCACCTCTCCAGCTTGTCCAGGTCTCTCTGGATGACATCCCGTCCTTCTGGCATATCAATGCCAGCGGGATGGGGTGCTAGTGAGGGCCCTCAGCCTGTTGCTTTGAGACACTGCAGCACACTTGAAGTCTTATGGACTCATGGAGTGGCTTGGCAACTACATCAGCCTATTACCTCAGTACTCTGGGATGAGTCTCCTCAGGTCCCACAGACGTGTGTAGTTTCCTCAGCTGGTCATGAACCAGATCTTCTCTTACAGTGGGAGGGACCTTGCTTCACCAGTCCCTGTCTTGAGGTCCGTCCTCTCAAGAGGTGTGGGAAGAGACTTTGCCATTGAACACTGAGGCAAAAAAGTTGTTGAGTACCTCAGGCTTCTCCTCATCCGTTGTTGCCAGTTTACCAGTCTTGCTCATCAGGGGGGTACACTTTCTTTAACCATCCTTTTCTGCTTGACATACCTGGAGAAGCCCTTCTTGTTATTCTTTGCATCCCTTGCCAAATTCAGGTCCAGCTGTGCCTTGGCCCTCCTGACCTCATCCCTACACAACCAGGCAGTGTCCCTACACTCTTCCCAGGATTCCTGTCCCTCCTTCCACTGCTTGTGCAGTTCCCTCTTGCTCTTTAGTTTGACCAGCATCTCTTGTCTCAGCCATGCTGGCCTCTTTTCTTCCTTGCCTGTGTTGTGGTTTAACCCGGCTGGTGACTAAGCACCATGCAGCCGCTCGCTCACTCCTCCCCTCCCTCAGTGGGATGGGGGAGAGAATCGGAGAAAAGAAAAAAAATAGTAAGACCCATGGGTTGAGATAGAGACAGTTTAATAAGAGAGAATAATAATAATAATAATAATAATAATAATAATAATAATAATAATAATGGTAAGAGAATATTCAGAATATATAAATCAAGTGATGCACAATGCAATTGCTCACCACTTGCTGACCAATGCCCAGCCTGTCCCGAGCCACGATTACTCTGCCCAAGCCGCGATCACACAGCCCGAGCTGCGACCACTCTGCCCGCGACCGACCGACTAATCCCCCCCGAGCATGACGTTATATGGTATGGAATAGCTCTTTGGTCAGTTTGGGTTAGCTGTCCTAGCTGTGCTGTACTCCCAGCTTGTTATGCACCTGGCTGAGCAGGAGAAGCTCAAAAAGTCCTTGAGTAGTCTGAGAACTACTTGGCAACAACTAAAAACATCAGTGTGTTATCAACATTCTTCTAGTACTAAATCTAAAGCACAGCACTATGCTAGCTTCTGTGAAGAAAATTAACTCTATCCCAGCCGAAACCAGGATAGCCTGATTTCTTATACCTGGGGATTTAGAGCTCTTGCGCTCCATAGAAAGTGTCCTTAAAGGTCTGCCAGCTCTGTTCTACTCCCTTATCCCTGAGTACTGTTTCCCGGCATCCTAACTCCTTGAACAGCTGGAAGCTTGCTTTCCTAAAACTCAGGGTCCTGATTTTACTCTTCTCCTGACCCATATCCCAAGGACTGTGGACTCCACCAGTGCATGATCACTGCAGCCCAGGCTGCCTCCAATCTTGACATCTCAGATTGCCTCATTTAAATTGGTGACCATCAGGTCCTGTATCGCATACCCTTTGGTAGGGTTGTCTATTACCTGGCCTAAGAAGATATCCTCAATGCATTCTAGGAGTCTCCTGGATTGCCTACAGCTCACCACGCTACTTTTCCAGCTGATGTCAGGGTGGTTAACGTCCCTCAGCAGGATAAGAGCCTGTGAGTGCAAGAGTAAGAAGTAAATAAGAAGGTTTCATCAATAGGTTCCTCTTGATAAGGTGGTCTGTAGTAAACACCAACCACAAGGTTTCCTTTATTGCTTTGGTCTCTGATTCTTACCCATAAGCTTTCAACCTGCCTGTGGTTATTCTTCAGAGACAGCTCTTCACAATCTATCCACTTCTTGATATAGGGGGAAACACCTCTTCCTCTCTTTCCTCACCTGTCCCTCCTGAACAGCCTGTAGCCATCTATAACCACTCAGGTCATGGGATTCATCCCACCAAGTTTCAGTAATGGCAACTAGGTCATAGCTTTCTGTCAGCATGGTGGCTTTCAACTCCTGTTTGTTATCCATGGTGTGTGCGTTGGTGTAGACGCACTTCAGCTGGACTGTTGACTGTGTCACCTTGTTAGAGAAACACACCTTAATGCCTTTGAGGTATTTCCCTGGTGTTTCCCTGTTGGCTTCTATTACCTCAGGAGCCCCTGGCTCATTTCTGTAAGACTTCAAGTGCGCTGCAGTGTACCCAGCACATCTCAGAGCAACAGGCTGAGGGCCCTCACTAGCACCCCATCCTGCTAACCTTGGTGTGTGATCCCACAGCTTGTCATGGGCGAGCCTCATATTATCCCACTTCCCTGTGAGAGACTGAATAGCCAGCTAATTGTCTCAAAGCTTGCTTCTTTGTGTGCTTATCTGAGAAGATCAGCATTGCTGCAAGCAAAGTGGCTTGGCAGGCTTGCTGAAGCAGTGGACCATGACACCCAGGCGGGGCCTCCTGCCCACCAAGGCTTGAAGTTTGAACAAATAATAGAGAAAGCAGGTGAAATGTGTGCACAAGCATGTGCCTTAGGCATGTAGCCTATAAAAGGCCGCCAGCTCAGACCCCCCCTGGGGGGGGAACCACTGACTCTGTGATCCACCACTGAAGAATCTGGTGACCACCGACTCTGCAGGCTGTGGATCCATGGTGGTGACTGTCTGTGCTTTTCCATCTGGATCTCTTGTTTAATTTCCCATCTTTTCTTCCTTTCCTATTACTGCTTTCTCTCCCCCAAAGAGTTAATAAACAAGTGAATTTATGACATCTGACCTTGTTTGTGTCTTAATCTCGCTTGAAGGGATTGAACCTGAAACGAGAGGTTGGTCTGGCCACCCCTATCCCCCCAGACTCATCTGAGGTCGGCTAGAAAGCAAGGGGGATTTCCTCTCATCCAACAAAATTGGATCCTAACATCCCCCCTCAAATCTGGTTTAAAGCTTTTGAGCCCTGATAGCTTGTGAGCAAAGACCATCTCCCTCCTTTAAGAAAAGTGAATTCCACCTGACCATAGCAGGCCTGGTGCTGTGTAGACCGTCCCATTACCAAAAAAACCTGAATTGTGATGGTGACACCAGCCACAGAGCCACATATTAATAGACTGGGTCCATCTGCTTCTTCCAATGTTGCTGCCCACAACTGGAAGGATAGAGGAAAAAATTATCTGTGCTCCAGATTCCCTTATGAACTGTCCCAGGACTCAGAAGTCTCTTTTGATCACCCTTGGACTATGTGTTGTAGCTTAATCGTCACCACATGGAAGAAAAATAATGGGTAATAGTTTGAGGGCTGTACCAGGTTAGGAAGTTTCCTAGTGATGTCCTTAACCCCGGCCCCAAAGAGGCATTAACCTTAGTAATTTTCATCTATAGGAGTCAACTTTCAGTTGGTAATTAATCAGCTGGCTTAACCATAGTGAGAATATAGACAAATATGCTTATATGGATAACTATGTATTCAGAGCTATAGATACATATTTTGAAGCTTTATCTTAGCTTAAATACTGCAGAAATATCATCATCACTTTATGTGCCCTGGATTTATTTCACTTATCCTTTTTACATACCCACCTATATATGCATTTCACCTATCCTATCACCTTTCACCTTTGATATCCTTTGATAACTATCTAAAGCTACCAAAATTAGCAGTGTAGCTACCATAAACTCTCCCTATAGTCAGTAAAGAAAGGTAAGTATTTCCAGGGGATGATAAATATATATATATATATATATATATTTAATTTTGTCCGAGTAATCCTGGTTTTCCACAGCTTGCATTCATATATGACTTCAAATATTCTGTCAGGCTTTTTATCATGTCTGTTCACTAGCTTTCTGTGTATACATAGACTATGCTTAAGTTTTGTTCTTTTGTCTATGTTTAGAGATGAGTGATCGATACAATATTTGGAGAATGAAAAGGGTAGCATCGACTTTGATCTAATACAGGATGATGAATGACCACACACCACTGTCTATTCAGTCGAAACAAGTGCAGGATGGTTTAGTCGCTACCTTATAATAGAAGGACAAAATGGATCCTCTTATATGTACATAATAAAAATAAATCATAATTTGCTGGTTCAAATATATGTTAAATTGAAAATTCTGGTTCAAGATAATGTGAGACTGTTAGGATCAATGTAGGAATGCCCAAATATTTGTCTTTGATAATGATACATTTCTAACAAATAATATATGTTATACAGTATATTGTAAGGAGAAAATACTCAAAAGATAAGCCCAGGTTTACACTAAAAATGTTTTTTACTGCTATACCTATGACACACTTGTCTGTAAATGAAGGGGCTCTGATAAAGAATGTGAATGAAATAATTCATATGGAGAAAAAGCTTTTGCTTGATTGAATGGCTACTGCATCTTGATGATGAAACAAACCCCAACTATCAGATAAAAACTTCTTTTGACATAACTGACATCCATAGTAGGAAGCAAAAATTCTAAAGTGAATAGAAGGCTTAAGTGTGAAAACCATTAATTTGTGGGGAAGAAGAAATGACAGAGATAGTCAGGACATAGATATATGTACTGATATTTGGTAGAGTCACATTTGAATGAATTTACTCACATACTATACCTGAGAAAAAACCTGTAAGCAAAGAGTGAATTTAAGGGGTGAATATAATTAAACAAAAAAAGAGCTTTATCCTTATCACTGAGTGGGGTCAATTTAGACGTTGTCTGAGAATCAACTCTTACTAATGAAGTATTTGGGTTTCTGTCTTGCTCATTTCTTTCTACCTTTTACTGTTAGATACTAAATCTTGCACACAGAGCACCAACAATGTTGTCCAAAATATTTCTTATAAAGAGAATACCAGTGTCAAGTTTCTCGTATTTCCACATCACAGAGTAACTTAAATGCGCATCACAACATAACTTAAATGCTGTCAGTTAATTTCACTGCATAATTTCAGAATGAATTCTCAACTTGTAGGTGTGTCGTGGTTTAGCCCAGCTGGCAACTCAGCACCATGCAGCCGCTCGTTCACTCCCCCCACAATGGGACGGAGGAGAGAATCAGAGGAGCAAAAGTGAGAAAACTCATGGGTTGAGGTAAAGACAGTTTAACAGGGAAAGCAAAAGCCAAGCACACAAGCAAAGCAAAGCAATGAATTCATTCACTACTTCCCACGGGCAGGCAGCTGCTCAGCCATCTCCAGGAAAGCAGGGCTCCATCACATGTAACGGTTCCTTGGGAAGACAAACGCCATCACTCCAAACATCCCCCCCTTCCTTCTTCTTCCCCCAGCTTATATACTGAGCAGGACATCATATGGTATGGAATAGACCTTTGGTCAGTTTGGGTCAGCTGTCCTGGCTGTGTCCCTTCCCAGCTTCTTGTACACCTGGCAGAGCTGAGATCTGAGAAGTCCTTGGGTAGACTAAGCACTACACAGCAACAACTAAAACATCAGTGTGTTATCAACATTCTTCTAGTACTAAATCCAAAACATAGCACCATACCACCTACTAGGAAGAAAATTAACTCTGTCATAGCTGAAACCAGGACAAGGTGAAAATCCTTAGGAATAGGTGCCTGAAGTTAGGCATCCATATAAGTCTTAGTTTCAAAAGTGCTGGGATCCTCCCACAGCTTATATTAGGAGCAATAGTGAATTTTACATGCCCTAATGATACTGGGATTTTTATTTCTAATGAGAGAGCGCTAGCAGTTGATTAAACCTAAAGCAAGAAGGCTTGGGTTTACTTCAGGGTTTATTATCCATAAAATATTACCTGTTATAAAAATCAAGTCCTTTGAGTTCTGCTAGGCTTTTGGCACCTTGAGTATCACAGTAATAAACAGGAAGATATATTTGTCAAAAGAATGAAACATGAAGAATCAAAAGACATCTGTATTAGAGTGCCTGTCAAAAGAAGGAAGAGAAACAAGCGAAGAGAAACAAGCAAAAAGACTGAAAAAAAAATGCTGCTAAATGATGGTGGTGTGATCTTGTGGGCGTAATTGAAGCCTGGTGAGAAGATTCTTATAACTGGGATGTCAATAGAGCTTAGTACAGTCTATATAAAAGTGAAAAAGTGTAGTTATGGAGTAAATAACAAATATTTACAAACCCAGCAAGCTACAGATTAGTAGTGATAAGTGCCAGGGTAAATTTTTATGAGCTGGGATACAAAGACTGGAAGGAAAAAGAAATGTCAGTGTGTGATTGATACAGATGATAAGGTTTGGAAGGAAAAGAAAACAAAGTCAGTTCAAACTATTGCATGCTCAGAAGCCCAGGATACTTTTGATACTTAAATGCATATTTGTTTGGCAATAAATATGGAAAACCACAAAACATGAAGGAAACTATAATACTGGATTTATATAAAATAAAAATAAAAATATCTTGCATCTACTTCTTTTAGAATGAAACTGAATTTATTGTGTGCCCATCATTCAAGCACCTGAAACTTCCCAGTAAAAGTGAAAATTAATGGTACCATTAAGAAATCAAGTTTAAATTAAGGCATATAAACCACAAAGGCTGTTAAGAAATAATATTAAAAACCAGCAGAGTAGAATTGAACACAATTAAAATATAAGAAATAATAGATGTTTCCAAAGAACAATATAAGGAACAGGGGTTGGTTAATGTGATTTTAAAAATGGATTCTCATTAACTTTGACTAAAAAGAAAAACAGGCATTTTGAAAACCACAAAAAAAAAACAAAACCCAAAACCCAAACCAAAATCATACTGCTAGAAAAGGATTTAGCATATCATCCGAGGTTTGGGTTTTTTCTTCTTTTTTCTTTTTTTTTAAATGAAAAGTTTGCTACACTTGTGAATGTTAAATATAAAAAACCCCACAATGACCATTTTATTTATCTTTTGTACAATCTACCTTCCCTGAATCAGTTTCTTTGGCAAAGAATGCATCTTGGGAAAAAAAAAAAAAATAAAATCTAACCATGTTTTAAAAATTCCTCAGCAGATCTTGACAAGTTATTCTGATAATTACCTGCCATATATGTTTAAATATTATTCCTAGCCACTGTTTTCTGAGATGGAATTATTTATTATATAAGTACAGTCTGCCTTCTTCATCTAGAAATGTTGAAATTACCATTTGCCTCCATATTGTTTCCTTGTGACCAATTTATGAAAAGGTCTAAAATCATTAAAATCATGGAGTTAGTTTGTGACTAGTCTCCTGGTTTTCATTTGCCACTTCACAAACCTGTAATATCAGTATACACTTTAAAGTTACAATTTTGTATTTCCTTCAGATTATTGAAAAGTATATTAATTACAAATGTTGAAATGCAGTGGGTTTCAGTCACTTCTGGAGAAATGATAGCACTGATGATTTTTTTTTATGAAAACTTGGTCTGCTTTGTCATGAAATAAAAAAGAATTAAACTGTAAAATATTTAAACCAATACATATTAGTGTCCCAATTGGATTAGATAAGTGAGTAAAGAAGGAAAAATATTGCAAACATATGTATCAGAAAATTTTTCAGAGGCAATGATCATTTATCTAACAAAAGATGAAAAAGAAAAAAAGGGGAAAATTGATTTGTGAAAAAAATTACTTGCTTTTAGTAAAAAACTGAAAAACTCCTCTCAGCAGTGCCTCAACATGTAGGCAATTATAAAATTAAATTGATTAGTATTTGAGATTCTACCCAGTTAACTTTGTTAACTTGTTTCCAGTGGTCATCCAGCTTGGGAAATGCATTCTGAGCAGGCTGTTACAAAATGAAAAGCAAATCCCCCAAAGAACAATAATGCCCTCAATAACTTTAAAGAAAGGAAATATTTTTAATGTTGATCTTTTAACACCTAGTTTGTATTCCTAAAATGCAATTGCTTTACTCTTCAAAATGAAGTTCATTTGATGATGCAGAGGATGACCAAATTTGCAGTTCCTGTAGCTAAACTTATTTCCTCATGAGGTAGCTAATATTAACGACAATGACAACAAAGAAAGCAAAATATATTCATTTGTTCATCTGTCCTTTTCCTAGAAATGCTTTTTTCTAGTGAGCCATCTTTTTCAAACTGGATGGATGATACATGGCAAAAATACCATGGTAAAAAACCTGTCCTGTATGATTAAATATTTTTCCTCATGATCTTCTATCAGATCTTCCATACACCATTTTGCACTTAATGTATGCTCTATCTTTATGCAGGTTCATGTCTGCTGTCATATTCTGAACAACTGTGAGTATAGATTATATGGCCATAAACACTGTAACTTTGCTGAAGTAATTTAGGTAAGACAGCCGAGAGTGTCCCATAGAAATAGATTCTGACTGAAACTGAAAAGCAATAAGAAATTATTAGGTGTCTCAGTAGACATAGCAACGAGTGATATTAGAAGTAAAAAAGGTTTAAATTCAAAGCTATTAAGAAAGAAATAATACAGGTATGCTGATATTGTCTGTAAAAAACTTCAGGTAAAGAAACCCCCATTTCTTTAAAACAGAAATATTTTTTTTTGTGGAACATTTCAAACCAAAACAATCTTCTTACAACTTTGCCCATATCCCGAAGCACACAAATTCAGTCATTTCCACATCTGAAATAATAAGCTATTTCAGAACTCCTTTGAATACTATTTCAGTTACACTATTTTTTTTGACAATATAGTTCAACTAAGTATGTTTATTAACCAAGAAATTAAAAATGGTCTTAGAGTGGTCTAAAGAAAACTAGCTATATTTAGCTGGCAATACTTTATTTTGTAGAAGACCATAAAATAAAATATAAACAATTCTGGATTATCCTAACTTTTTGAGTGGAATCACTAAGAGGCTACTGACTGAAATGACACTGAAAGATTATGGTAGCATTTAGCAGACAATCTTTCTGTAAACATTTCAGAATGTCACCTAATCTTTAAACAAAAGCTTTTTAAGCATCTGCATGGTTTACTTTGACAGGTTAAAATCTTGTCCTACTAGTCATTGTTGAGTACTACGTCCTTTTTTTGAAAATCGGTGCATCTACCATCCTTTTTTCCACTGATTTAATTTTTTGAAATTTATTTGTTGATTACTATCTCCCATTCTATCTAAAGTCCAGTCATAAATTAAATACAAAAATAAAAAACTCATTTTTACTTTCTGCACAATAGCTGACTATATGATATGTGTGTTTTGGCTTGCATACCCTTTGTCTTTTTTTCTCTTAAATTTTTGCAAATAATGTGAATATGCATTCAAGACAAGAAAGACAAATTATTTATTTAAGGACTAATATATACGAAGCACTTATATTTTGTAATCATGAGTATGAAAAAGATTCTTCTCACTATAAAGACAAGCAACATCTGAACTGAACTCAGAATCAAAAGAGGAAGCTTGAAACAATTCACAGTACCTATTTCAACCTATTTCAGTTTGCCAATTGCTAACTGGAGAAACACAGACCCTCAGAAGATCCAGACAAATTCTTTTAAACAGACAGACATTTGTAAATTTAGATTTTAATGATAACAGGATTCATTTTTAATAAGCCAGGCAACTATGGGGCATGATCCACTATGTCCTGTAGTTAAGTTTCACTGACCGCCCCAGCAAGACTCCTTTTGTAATATCAGGCATTTTAAATTGTCACAATTATTTGACAGCCACTGGAAGATGAACTCTATGCATAGATCTGAAAAATTACCAAAGTTAATGTATTCTAGTTTATTGCCACAGGCTTGAATTTGAAAAATGGTATTTTCACTGGAATTTGTTTTTTATTTTGTCTGCTTTCCATTCAAGTATACTGCTACAATAAAATAATCAAATTTCTTTTCCTCATTTTATAAAAACAAACCCTCATGACGAATCTCTGTATATTTGACCATGACCATGGCATATCATTAGGCCTCTTCTTTTGAGTTATGTGAAGTTTGATTGCATTTGATTAACAGTTGAAAATCTTCACTGCTAATAGAATTAATAGGGCTTTCAATGCTAAAAAAATTAAAGTCTACAAAGACTGCTATTCAGTTATTGTTATTGCTATTGGAGTATTTGACTGACAGGTGAAACCTTCCTACCCACTGAATGATAGAATCATTTCTACAAGACATAAAATTTTTTTTAAGTATACTGCAACCAGGGAAAAAAGTCAAACAGTATTTGCCACCCATCCTATCAGTTATTAAATGCTATCTCCCTCACTGCAAACAGATGGCAGGCAGCCATCCTGAATGGCAGGAGTCTCTGAAATGGCAGTGAGAATTGCTCTAGTAGAGGAAAATAATGCTTCATAAAGGTCTGTTTTTGAAGGAAATTCTTGGCGGAAGTATTAGCAAGGTAACTGATGAGAGATTAGACAAGTTAGAAAAACAGAAGCATATAACCACAAATATTTAGTGGGCAGGGAGGAGGAGAAGAGCATTTTATAGGCTGTGGTAGCTAAAGACAGGAAAAGGGTGGAAGCACGGAACTGAGCGCAAAGCCTTTATGGTCGGTAACTTTAAGACTACTTGATACCTTTAGCCTATCAGAGACTCACCATAGGCAATGCCTATAGTGGCAAGTAATTTGGGTTAATAGAAACAGACTAGAAGAACAAAATGATTGCTTCTAAGGTCTTTACACAATTTTTATGTAGTGTTTTTATGTCAAACTAGATATAGTCAGACTGGTAGGACTGAACATGTCTCAGACACTTGGCCAAAGGTGTTCAGAAGTCCACTCATTGATTAAAAGGTCCTTTTTCTCCATTAAGGTGAAGAGCACATTTTGTATATATTTGGAGAAGAGCTTGCAGTTCAATTTCTTCCCAAAGGGATATAATTCATATGTACCAAAACTTTTCTATGAATTGAACATGGTAAATGGGGACAATCAGAGGATTTGATACAAAGCTGGGCCAAAATATTCAGACATATCCCTGGACTTCTAAAATCAGTGGCGAAATGAAACAAAAAATAGTATAAAATAAAATAATCTGTAACTCTCCTTCGATGACTATTTCATCCTGCTGTCTCCATAGGGGCTGTACAGAGACATCATACCCTTCCTTCCTTACCACTTCTAGCTCTTCTCTTCTGTCTCATCTCCTTCACTAAGAAATTTCAGCTGTAGATGATAGTGATTAAATAACCACCTACAGTCTTCTGTTATGGTTTATGATGTCATTAGAAATCCTCAGCAGAATTGATGGATTACTTAGCATTGCTAACCATTTTTTGAGGGTGATACCTCTGAAAATAAATCAGGTTTATTTCAACTGCTGCTACATGATAGAGACTTATATTCCATTTTATGAGTTTTAATACATGCAATACCATGCTTTCACGTTATTCTGTAAATTATTTTAGTTCATATTTCTTTTCTGTTAAAGAATATATTGCAATAACTCAACAAACCCTGAGCTACAAATTATTCATGAAATCAGTGAGATTTAAAAACTTGAAGCTCTTTGTGCTGCTGTTTAATAAAGATAACTTTAAGATAGACTTAAGTATTGTCATGTTTTGCAAAATAAAATTCCATTAAATATATTTGTCATATCTGAGTTTAGAATCTGTTAATACGAATTTAAAGTATAAACATGTTACACAACCTGGCAAGTTAGTTTTAGGATGCCAGATGAGAGAAAAAGATTTAGTTTCAAAAATGCTCTGGTAACTTCCACTTTTGTTAGTAAATTTAGTTCATATAGCTGAAGTACTTCTTGGAGTGTGAAAAGTGATGATAGGATTGTAAGCATTTGGGTTACGTTGATTATATATAAGATTGAATTCTGCCTCTTCAGGTTAATTCTCTCTGCTTTTATAAAACAGGTGGCATACTTGGAAATACTTATTGACTGTTGATTTATGTTTTTAGAGTTTTGTTCTAACTTCCCACATTCCCATTTTTACATTTTAGAACATATATTAATGAAGTCTGTGTCAAGGCCTGGAGTACACTCCTTTGGTTGTGGGCTCACCCTGGATGGCAGCTCAGTCCCATGCAGCTGCTCACTCACTCCCCACAGTGGGATGGGGAGAATCAGAAGAGCAAGAGAAAAAAACTCATGAGTTGAGACAAAGACAGTTTAATAGGTAAAGCAAAAGCCATACATGCAAACAAAGCAAAACAAGGAATTCATTCACCACCTCATTCACCAGGCAGGTGTTCAGCCATCCCCAGGAAAGCAAGGCTCCATCACATTTAACTGTTCCTCAGGAAGACAAATGTCATTACTTTGACAACTCAGATTTATTCCTGAGCATGGCATCATATGCTATGGAATAACCCTTTTGTCAGTTGGGGTCAGCTGTCCCAGCTGTGTCCCCTCCCAGCCTCTTGTGTACCCCCAGTCTACTCACTGGTGGGGCAGTCTGAGGTGCAGAAAAGGCCTTGACACCGTGCAAGTACTGCTCAGCCACCTCTAAAACGTGGGTGTTAACTTCATCCCAGACAGGCCCAGTAGACCCTTGTAAGGAGTTCGATTGGCCAGCTTCAAGGCCAGCTTGCTGATGAGAGAGAGCTGGTTTAGATGTTTCAGCAAGCCTTAGGAGAAAAAAAAATAATTGGAAGAAGTCTCAGGAAGAATCAAACAGAAGCATTGAGCTGCTCTGCTAAGAAGCCTCAGCAAGAGCTCCCTGTTCTTTCACCTGGAATCTGCTTTTAAGCAGAGGGTCTCATGTGTGTTACCAACCTGAGCCAGGTTACAATGGTGTCGCAGTCATACCCATGCCTGGCCATGTTCCCCTTTGTTCTGCACCCCGGCCTTGACCGGCAGATTGACCATCTTGACTTCAGATGTGCCTCAACATTAAGGACTTGCCTGGTGACCACTGGACTGTCCAGGTGGTGTTTCTGGACCTGATCATGACTCACTGGCTCCACTTCCTGGCTTGACTCCAGACTTGCCCCATCAGTACGGACTTGCCTGATGTGCTGGACTCTCTGCTGAATCTGGCTACTGCCCCTGTGCTATGGTCCCACTCTCCTTACTTGGGTGCTGTGGGATGGGGCCCTGATCCTGACAGCCATGTTATCACCCACAGCTCCCCTGTCGACACTCCCATACCAATAGCAAATGATGAATGTGACATTCAGCAGACACAGCTGAAAGTACCAAGACTCTGAAAAACTTACTTTCATGAGATGGTGGCCAACATACATAATACAATGATTGCCATAAAATATTAGATGAACATATGGACAATGAAAAGGAATTTTGTAGAACAAAAGGGGTGCATGTGGTGTGGGACAGATGGACAGATAGATCAATCAATTGATCAAACTGAAGTGAACATCTGAGGAATGGGAACCTCTCAACAGAACCTCTGTGCAGTGAATACAAGGAACAACTAAGAAAGAGAAAAAAAAATAATGATGTGAACTACCTGATTTTATGATACAGTCTGATCTATTTCCTCTGAAAAGCAAACCTTTGATATCAAGAAAGAGATAGTAAATACATGACACTAAGTTAAGAACAGTAAATCTCCAGGATAGTTAATATTCATTCAAAAGGTAATAGGGGAACTCCAAAAATACTTTGCTATTTCAAATCAATAATATTTTGGACATTAAAGAAACATGCACAAAAGTGACTCAGGTACCTAAGTTAAAAAGATACTGTGGTACAACCTGGACAGGTGCCCAGTCCAGACAAATGTGAGACCAAAATACTGGGTCAATACTGTAATATAGACCAGTGCTTGACAAAAATGCATCCATGTATAAAAAGACATTAGGAGTAGTGTCAGGAGAACTGAAAATAAAATATTTAACATAGAAAGATAAAATCCTTTGAAATAAGAAAAGGACAGGCAGGAAATAGATTTTTAATTTTATTTTTTTTATTTCTCTGTATTAGTTGTAGAGTATTACTGGAAAATATCAGGCAGAAAATGTAATGTTTCTGGATAAAGGAAACAAAGAAAAGGGAGGAGGGATACATTTTTGCTAATCAGGATATGGTCCCAAAAGAAAATAAATTACGTTCTTAGTTTTGAATAAGATTAATTAGAATAAACATGCAAAGACTTGCTATTAAAATGACTAAATGGGAGCATATCTCACCATCTTTATTACAGCCATATTAGGGAATCGGGCAACTTCCATCTAATAGTTCTCGAATTTCAAATCCAACACCAGGTATTTTGAACATACCTACTTAGTATATAATTTAACAATGGTATACAACTGAAAAATGGTTATTTAGGACTTATGTGTAAGAATAGAAAAGAATGGTTAGGGTCAGATCTGTCAGTGTGATCACCACCAATATTCACTAGAAGAAATCAGGAAAGGGAAATAAGTGGAAAGGAGAGCACAATGCAACTTTGACTGCATTAAAAATTGATTCTGCTAAATGAAACCAATATGTTTTATAACCTTTTTGGGAAATATGGGAAATAGAAAAGATACCTTCTATTTAAAATTCAGATTTTAATTCAAAATTACATGGGAAATTTGTTAAGGTGGAAGCACTTTAATACAATGCAGGTAAAGTAACTACAGAGCATATGACACACAGGAACTTCTAGTTATCACAAAATTAAACAGTGGAATTTAAAAAAAAATAATGTGGTGTAATTTAATATGTTCATTAATTATCTTACCATAAAAGTAACTTTTTTTGCTGAAAATACTTTATGAGATATTATTGATATAAAAGAAGACTATGAGGTCATTAATGATGATATTGAATTAAAATATTAAAAAACTGAAAGCAGTAATGTAAAATGCACCATCTTGGAACAGTGACTGAAGATTTCTGCTACAAGAAGGGATCTAATCATCTGGAAGTGGCTGAGAAAACAACAGCTGATTGTTGATATCAGTACATAGAAGAGTCGTAAGACATATGAGATGAGATGAATTATGCAACTATGTAAAGACAGATACATGTAATTGTAATTCCTATTGAATGTTAAGAACTGTATTTGCAATACAGTTATGGTAAATCATGTTTAGAGAAATCAATTTAACAAGTAAATAATAAAACCAATTAATATATAATACTTCTACAACTTAGTATGGGAAAAGACTGGGATAGACTGAGAAAGTATGGGAAAACATATAGAAGCAGATTAAGAGAGGCTGAATGTCCAAAACAAAGACTGATAGAGGACGTGCTTACCATTGCAATTACACCCATAGAGTACATCACTAATTAGAACTATTTCAACTAAGAGACAAGGCTGGCACAAGCACAAATTACTATAAACTATCAAAAAATAAAGTAATGCTGGAATTTGGAAGATAGTCTCTAAATAACATAGAGGAAGTTGAGAACAAATATCTATTTGCATTAGTGGAGCAAAAAATACATTAAGTGATATAAAGACAGCGTTTAATCAGTTCATTAAGAGACTAAATGATGGCCCTTGAATCTCATAGTATGTTAGTGCAGTAATGCATACTGAGATAAGCAGTTTGAATCAATCACACTCTTTTACAGATTATATGATTTTTTTTTAAGGTGTTCTGAGTTTTCTATGAAAGAGCCTAAAAAACAACATTGTATGCTAGTTATTTGGAGAAAATAAGCTGGACATCAGGGAGAAAAAAAGGAAGAATAGGAACAAGAAAGCTCTGGCATCAAGATTAAGACAGGCAGATCACCTACCAATTACTGTAGTGGGCAAAACAGACTCATTGTGGAAAAATTAACATTATTTATTGCCAATTAAAATAAATATTGGTCACTGATTTGGGTAGTGGGAAAAAATCCACAACAAAAAAGAAACAGACATTTGTACCTTTCCTCTCCTTTTCTGTTTAAAGCATAGATTTGATATATAAAACATAAGGCTCAACTTCACTCCAAGCACCTGTCCTCCACACCCTGCTATTGTCATTAATTACACTCAGTCCCTTCAGTGAGTCAACAGATAGCACCTGGATGGTGGGTGGGAGTTGCAGTCAGGATGTAGTAGCTCCTCTTGTCTGCTCCTTCATTCCCATTCTTTTCCTATACTCCAGCATGTGGTCTCCACAAGACTCACTCCCTTTGGAGTTCTCCAGTGTGGGATCATCCCTGAGCTGCAGTCATTTTGGTCAGTATGCCTACCCTGCCATGCAGCACCTCTTGCTCCTCTGGCCTTAGTGTTACCCTTGTTGTTTCACATTTTATTTTTTTGTTCTCTCTTCCTCTCTATCTATTTTCTGCCCTTTCTTAAATATCTTTTCACAGAGGTACCACCAAGTTCACTGATGGGCTCAGCTTTGGCATGTGGTGAGTACACTGCAGAGCCCACTGGAACCAGCATAGGTTGCCCAGGAAGGCTGTGGAGTCTCCATACTTGGAGATATGCAAAGGTCATTTTGACATGGTCCTCAGTACCAGGCTTTATGTGTCCCTGCTTGAGCAGGGTGTTGGATCAGATGACCTCTAGAGGTCCCTTCCAACATCAGTCATGATTCTGTTACCAAGTGTGTTTTACAGATGGAGAAGTAGGCCAAGATTCATATTCAGGCTCATCGCTGGAGTAAAACTGTTTTCCAATGGCTGGAGTCTTCTGTCATGTTTCAACCCTTAACCCACAATGGGATGGGGAGAGAATCAGAAGACGAAAAGTGAGAAAACTCATGGGTTGAGGTAAAGACAGTTTAATAGGGAAAGCAAAAGCCACAGACACAACCAAAGCAAAACAAGGAATTTATTCACTACTTCCCATGGGCAGGCAGGTGTTCAGCCATCTCCAGGAAAGCAGGGCTCCATCATGCATAACAGTTACTTGGGAAGACAAACGCGATCACTCCAAATGGCCCCCCATTCCTTCTTCTTCCCCCAGCTTATAAACTGAGAATGACATTATATGGTCTGGAATAGCTCTTTGGTCAGTTTGAATCAGCTGTCCTGGCTGTGCCCCCTCCCAGCTTCTTGTGCACCTGGCAGAACATGGGAAGCTGAAAAGTCCTTAACAGGTGTAAGCACTGCTTAGCAACAACTAAAACATCAGTGTGTTATAAACATTCTTCTTGTACTAAATCCAAAACACAGCTCTATGCAAGCCACTATGAAGAAAATCAACTCTATCCCAGCTGAAACCAGGACACTTCTAAGACCAAACACTTTATTTATTTAATATTTGCAATAAGAGGGCATTGGATGTTAGGGTTTAATTAACACAGAACCTGGGATGACATAAATGAAAACTAGCATGTGAAGCAGGTGATAGTTTTGGGTCCTATATAGAAGGCTAAACAGTCACTTGTTGACCTTCAGGTTTTTTACACAGTCACATGATAGACAAAAACGGTAACAGCTTTACCAATGGGAACAAGAATTCAGGATTACCTGACTGTTTCCATTTCATTTATTTGTTGACATTTTCCATAGTCATGTCAGAATCTCCAGATTATGTTTGAGAAAAAAGACCTTTTTTTTTAATACAATAGCATATAAGCAGAAACAGAGCTAGAAAATGTTTGTCTACAGGGTTCATGAACTATTGGTCATAGCAAATGACCTTGGACTCTCAAAACATCACCCAGCCAAGCAAGCAATATTGGATTTGTGTCATGAGCATAAAATATTTAAAGAGAAACAATAGAGGATCACAGGCAATTCCAGCATAGTGTGTGTGGACAGTTTGGCAGCAATTAGATTTACAGCACCACCATTCTATCTGTGTGGGCATAAACCAGTCAAGTTGTTCTATAGCAGGTGTCACAATCATTTTACAGGGCATTTAAAAAGGAATATGCAACAAGGACACATTTTCCCTAAGGAAAGCCATAAATAAGAACAAGATTTTTAAAGAAAGAGTAAAGGGCATTTAGCCTGTCAAAACACATTCCCTTCTCTGTATTTCATTTTCTTTATTGTGCTATATAATCACTGTTTGTTGAATGATTCCAGTGTTTTTCCTTGAATATCCTTGCCTAATAGGCCATTAGATACATTTGTTATTCTTCAGAAGCCAAATTGCTTCTCAAAGTCTGCATAATATGAATTTGTTTTGACTTCTGTGTATGCTAGCTTATAGTGTTATCAGTCAGGTAGGTTCAAAATTATATAATTTCTTTGTGCCAGTTAAATTATATAGTCATTAAACCGATGTTTATTTTCATACTCACATGTGTATAAACCAAACTAACCAAAAAGGTATAGTCACAGTATAAACGGTAAGTTAAAAAAATGAGAAAGAGGACAGTGCAAACCTAAGGTATTAAAAGAACTCAAGTCACACACATTGGGCCTAATTTCCCATTGGCCAACTGCATAGTGGATAGATAACCCAAAATAAACTAGTTCTGAAGTACTCATTTGTATTAGGATTGCATACAGGTAACACTAATAGTAATAGAGAGCTGAACAACGATACTGAAGTCATAACCTACTGTACTGGGGAAGACAAAGAAAGAGTCTATTTGAGATTGAAATCTTTTCCTTTTACTGAGGATCCATCATGTCAGGATTGAAGTAATGCACAGAAAAAGGAACTCTCTTATTAATTGAGTTAAAATATCCAAACCCATTATTCATTTATTTGGAAATATTTAAAAGCTTTTTTTAAAGGCCCTTATATAGTTTTTTTCTTGTGTCTAAATCTTCATCTTTTCCTTTAATAACATTTTTTAGACATGTTTTCTTTTCCTGTTCCAAAGACAGTTATCATCCATGTGATTTTTAACCAGTCTGTCTGATTTTACTGCACTGTTTCTGAATGATGGAAGTGCACATATGTAAAAAGATTTTGGCTGGGATAGCTGCCATTTTCCTGAGTGTCTATTTCTTTTTTTTTATTCTAACACCACTTAGACGTTAGGATTAATTAAGTGGCTTAAACATATACTGTATACAGTTTTTTTGAAGGTTAAAGACAAAAGCCAGATGTACCCCTCACAGCTGAGTGTCCTCAGAGATGATGTTCTTTGATTTAACACTCTCTTTCTCACACCAGGAAGCTTGTATTCTTCTTTTCAGTGGGAGGAGGGGAAACAAACCATAGCCTCACGTGAGAATTCTTTGACTGGTAGAAGACAAAGGTTGGCTACAGTGAGGCTTAATATATCCCACTTCTTCAATAACTGCTGCAACCTTTTTTTAGCTCTTACTGGAGATATCTTCTCCTCAAACTGTACTTAAAAATTGAGAGATACATGTGTATTCTGCTATGAAGCTTTTGTATTAACAGCTAGTTCTGATAGTACTTTCAAAATACCAACCACAATGGACTGGCAAATGGAAATACAATGATGTCATCTAGTTTCTGGCCATCTAGTTTCTACATTATAATTAGGCTTGCCTGGGAATAGATTTGCTTATGCAGTGACAGGTTTAGGAATGTTCATAAGCAGACGCATAAAAGCCTTTTCTGGTCATATGAGGTGTTTAGATTCTGGATCATGACTTTTTCATAACAGTTCAGATGTCCACTCTTTACTCAATTCCTGTTTTGTATCTTACCCACACCTTTTGGGTAGTTTATGCTCCCTTCTTTCTGGTGTGTGTAAAACCACAATGTATCTGGATGTATCAAAGCTGTTTGGATTTAAGAGTTACAGGTCTTAATTGTAATTTCTCATATGAATTCTTCACTTATTACCAAAAAGAAAATGTGTACTATTTAGAGCCAGAACCCCAAAGCTATACTGCATACTCAACAAGCAGACATTGGTATTAAGCTTCTGGAAAAAATATGGAAATCTAGTGTCATATTCTCCCCATCTCTCCACTTTTATTGGCATTTTATGCAGACAGAGAAAGAAATGTATACCTTGGTGTTTTGGGGTTTTTTTTTCCTCTTTATATTTTTTTAATGACAATTACAGAGTGAGGGCAGGCCCCATTTTTATGCACGGAGTTGAAAAAGTACAAGCACATAAAAGTTTCTGAGAATGTATCAGTCTAGGCTATCACATAGCATTACATAAAGGTAAAGCTATGAGCAAATGAGCAAAAAATAGCCTGCACAGTGTCACGGAGATCCAACTGAGTTTGCACCAGGCAATTTGTTTTACCATTACTCACACCTGATCTACAAACGTGAACACTCTTGATGATTCAGCAGCCCTTAATAAAAGCCCTGTATATTGTGTCACTCCAAAGGGAACTTCACAATCAATGGAAAAGACAAATAGCAAAGGACTGGGTCATTTGACTGTTAAACACAAGCAAATTACATTTAGCTTTGCACACTTAGACCCTTACTGCAGAAGTATATTGTATGCAGTGGAAAAAAACAGAGAATTCACCACCAGACAAGATTGTGCTCACTCTGTGTTGCGATATACATAGAAATTAATTTTTCATAATCTTTTCTCTCCTGTTTCAGAGAAGAATTCCAGTTTTCTGGAGGCTTAACAAGAAAATATACTAACCTTACTTTTCATCCCCATGTCCAAACCAAAGTACAGAAGTGCAAGCTCATAACTAAAACTGTGGCAATCTCTTCTCAAATACTTAAAGTAATTTTTTTAAATGGAGTCAAGTAGTAACATCTGAAAGAATTAATGAGAAGACAATTTCCTATCTCAGTATCAGCCTGAAACCTCAGACTTAATGTTGATGGAAGTTCCCAGTGTTCCTTCAGCTGTATCTACAAAGTGGGAAAAGTCTGAAAATAGGCAGCTGAGATGAATGTCAAATGCATAAATGCAGTATAAATGCACTCATTTGTCCTTTAGATTGATTGTCTTATACCAATTAAAAAAATGAAATTTAAAAATGTTCTTGATTATTTTTAAAGAATCATTAGAAATAGAAAGATTTGTGGTAATTGAATATCTTTTCTTGTTTGTTTTTCTGTCTGGTGCTAGTGGAGGTATTGGTTAACAAATACATAACACTATGATGGGATACATTTATACATACTGGAAAATATTGTCTTTGAGCATGCATATCAGAAAGAGGTATCAAACAAATTAAGCATATAAAATATGACAGAATGTAAGATTGTCTTATAAATTTTCCAGCATCCCCATCTGAAAACAAAACTGAAGGTATCTCACATTTATATTAGCTTTTAGAAACAATTTCTTTGCCCTATTTCACCTTCTTAGAATGTATGGCAAAATTCAATTCAGGGTGATAAAAACTGAAAAAAAAAAAAAAAGGGCAAAACCTGATCTAATATAATGCAATTAATTTATTTTTGCATTTGATACCAGCTTGCAGGTCAGGTACACAGTGTTTGCAAAAGATGAAACAAAGCAAGTGAGAAAGCAATTCTGTGAGATTCCACATTTCACTGACTCTCCCAATTATTGCTGAGCAGTTTGATATCCTACAGCTAAGGATCCAAATCCTGCAACCCATTCTAATTTATATTCATTAAGAAAGTTTGTACTTCATGTGAGATCAAGATGAAAAATAGGTATTTAAATCCAAGGTATAACTTTTTCAACTGTGTAAGTTTATCTTTACAGGTTTTTACATACTGATACCATAGGACCTAAACATCAGAAATGCTATTATGAGCATACCCAGAAATCACTGAGTGTTCAGGTGAGAAAGGGTCACTGAATCAATATTATTAAATTAGTCATATATCTAAATTTTGCACAGATAGCTTTAATTTATGATGTTAAACCAGAAAACTTATAAATACAAACATAAACATATACAAATATATATATGTAAAATACTAAGATCCTAAGGCTTTTTTTTCCAAAGAGTCTTTCTATTTTCATTCAAAAAACTTGTATTGCCTTTGTCATTTAAAAAACCCTAAAATTAATACATGAAAGGATATACATAGGTAATTTGTAAAAGTAACTAAGAATGAAAGAAATGATCAAAGTGATCCATTTCAAAAAGGCTGAATGTCTCTCCCCCTATGAATAAAATTCCTTGAGGAGGTCTCAGATGAAGCAAAAAAAAATTCTGAGGTGTCCAAAATGAAAAATGGCATGAAAATATTGATTTATAGATTGGAATTATTTTTACTTGGTTTCTTCTAATTGCCAGTTTTACCAACTCTCTATACTGTCATAAGCAACAGTTTGGGCATATTACAGTATATGGCCTCTAAAGTATACAAAATTAAATTAAATTCTGCAAGGGTGCACGCATACACATGTATATTCCTGCATGTGTTTACTGAAAATAATTTGTTTTCTTCTTTTATACACCTGAATAATGACTTAATTTCTCTTTTCTCCATAAGAATCTCACCATCTTATGTCTTCAGCACATTTCTACATATAGTCTTTGTGCTTGCTTTTAAGTGAAGAAGACACACCAAGTTGTTCTAAGCAACTAAAACTCCACTTGCAGCTGATTCTATGATTCTATGAGTGCCATCAAGCAGCATGTACAGGACAACCAGCTGATCAGGCCCCAGTCAACATGGCTTTATGAAAGGCAGATCCTGCTTGACTAACCAGATCCCATTCTATGACAAGGTGACCCACTTGGTGGATGAGGGAAAGGCTGTGGATGTTTACCTTGGCATTAGTAAAGCCTTTGACACTGTTTCCCACAGCATTCTCCTGGAGAAACTGTCTGTTCGTGGCTTGGGCATACTCTTTGCTGGGTAAAAAACTGGCTGGATGGCCAGGCCCAAAGAGTTGTGGGGAATGGAGTTAAACCCAGTTGGCAGCCAGTCACAAGTGGTGTTCCCCAGGGTTCAGTGTTGGGGCCAGCTCTGTTTCATATCTTTATCAGTGATCTGGACAAGGAGATCAAGTGCACCTTCAGTAAGTTTGCAGATGACACCAAATTGGGCACAAGTGTTGATCTGCTTGACGGTACGAAGGCTCTACAGAGGGATCTGGACAGGCTGGAGCTATGGGACAAGGCCAACTGAATGAGGTTTAAAAAGGCCAAATTCTGGGTCCTGCGCTTGGGTCACAACAACCCCTTGCAACGCTACAGGCTTGGGGAAGAGTGGCTGGAAAGCTGCCTGGAAGAAAAGGACCTGGGGTTACTGGTTGACAGCCAGCTGAATATGAGCTGAATATGAGCCAGCAGTGTGCCCAGGTGGCCAAGAAGGCTTGTGTCAGAAATAGCATGGCCAGCAGGAGTAAGGAAGTGATCATGCTCCTGTACTCCGCACTGGTGAGGTCACACCTCAAATAGTATGTTCAGTTTTGGGCCCCTCACTACAAGAAGGAGATTGAGCATGTCTAAAGAAGAACAATGAAGCTAGTGAAAGTTCTGGAGCACAAGTCTTATGAGGAGCATCTGAAGGACCTGGGATTGTTTAGCCTGCAGAAAAGGAAGAGACCTTATTGCCCTCTACAACTACCTGAAAGGAGATCATAGCGAGGTTGATGTCAGTCTCTTCTCCCAAGTAATAAACAATAGGATGAGAGGAAATTGCCTCAAGTTACGTCAGAGGAGGTTTCAGTTGGATATTGGGAAAAACTTCTGAAACATGGAGACATTGTAATAGAAGAATCACTACCCAGAATTCCTTAATTTTCTATAGGGAATACATTTCATATCCCTGACATTGACTACAAGAAACTAAATGAACGTATTTTAAAAACTTATTTCAATAGGATACAACAGATCTGATTCCAAAATATTCCTGTACTGCTGATAGTTGCCCCTGATTTTCAGACTCATGACCATGAGGACCATGTGTACATCAGCAAGTGGTGAAATACAATTTTATCAGACTTATAGAGCAAAGAGATGAAGATGAGAAAATAGCAATGACCATGTGTGTTTCAGAGGCTTTTACTTTGGGCCAGTTCTACTTTGGTCCTATTATGTGAACTCAGCAGAAATTGGATAGCATTACATGACACCCTGTAATGCATCCAGTAGTTTAGGTTTTGACCAAAAGGAATTAAATAACTGCCTGTCTGAAACCACTCCACCACATGAATCATAGAAGACAATCAGGAGGTGCACTTCAAATATATTCTCCTGATCTGAAACTAAAATATTGAAGTAGAATGATCCAATAGCATTAAAATAGGTCATATAAACCTTTCCTACTCAATTTTCTGATAGTATCAAAAATTACAGTGATGGACTGAATACACTGGCAGGATAGTCACCCTCCTCTATCTATTGTTTCAGCACTTACCTTCCAATTTTTTGTGCTACCTCATAAAGGAGATAACTTCACAAAATACAAGCAACTGCCTCTTCAGACACAGATTAGTAATACTGTGCTGTTTGGAATATATAAAACAAAACATAGCAAAGGTTAATTCTGTTTCCTCTCTTGACTTCTCAGAAAATATTCTCTTCTTATATTCTATGCATACATAGGTGTATTGGGTGACCATGGCAAATTTTTTGCAGGCGAGAGGCTGGGGTGGCCCCTATGAGGAGGAGGGGAAGGGGAAGGGAGGAGAGAGGAGGGAGAGGGGAGAGAGGCATCCCAGTGCCAGACACAGCTGGTTCCAGCTGACTCCAGTGGGCCCACTGCAGGGCACATCTGAGTCTGTCAGTGAAGCTGGTGTCACCTCTGGAAAAACATATTTAAGGAAGAGTTCAAAATGCTGTGAGAGAGAGGAGTGAGAACAGTGTAAGAGAACGAGCCTTGCAGACAGCAAGGTGAGAGAAAGAGGGGAGGAGGTGCTCCAGGCACTAGAGCAGAGACAATGTGTGATGAAGTGACCACAACCCCCATACCCTGTCCCCCTGTGCCACTTGTGGGGAGGAGGCAGAAGAGTCAGGAGTGAAGTTGAGCCTTGGAAGAAGGGGGGTGCAGGGAAGGTGGTTTTAATTGCTTTTATTTCTCACTATCCCACTCTGTTATTAACCGGCAATAAATTAAATTAATTTCCCCCAAGTCAAGCTTGCTTGCCTGTAATGGTAATTGGTGAGTTGATCTCCTTCTCCTCAACTTGACCCATGAGTTTGTGGTCTTATTTTCTCCACCCATTCTACTGAGGAGCTGATGTGATAGAATGGTTTGGTGGGCACCTGGGAGCCAGACAAGGTTAACTGCAATAGGTTTTAGAAAATATTTTCTTTTACTTTAGGCAGTTAAGCAATATACAGGCAGTATAATCCTCTAGAAGCTTAACACTCACTGCTTGTAGTTCATTTCCTCTTATATACACTAAGCAACTTCATATATCATATCAGGCATACTAAATTATGTTGTTTATTTCAAAACCCCCCACCCACTTTCTTTCAACTTCTCATCACATTTTTGTCATGTGCTTATTGTAAAAGGTTGTCAAAGAACTTTTCTTTAGTTGTGTGTTACTTATGTTGGGACTCAGGTAAAATTTCAAAAACATTTAATTAAATCACAATTATCTTTTTTCATGTCTCATAACTATAATTTTTTTCATCATTATCAGCAATATCAGCATTTAACTTATTTAAAAGAAAAGTGCAAGAAACTTCTCTGTTTTTCTGTTTGAGTAAATTTGTCAGTTCTTGTGGTCAGCTAAACCTAAGCATATACTCATACTGATCACTGTTACTACTTTATTCTACATTGTCCCACTGTGGTTATTGCAGGGTTTCAAACACCGAGGCTGTAGTTCTGCAGGTGGGATTCATCTCACCATTACTCTGAATGTCTACATGATAGGTGCCTATATGTTGTTTTGATATCCTACCTCCCATTATTTGATTTAGGAATCTAGTTAATACAGTTCTTGGCTTCTAGAGAGGTATTCAATAGATGAAGTAGATAGAGTGAAGCTTCATTGACTATGCTGATTACATCACCAGTGACAATAAAGTAAATTCAGACATCTAATCTCATATTCAGACATCTAGTCTTATGTAAACACTTAAATTCAGATGAACTGGATTCCTACCCTGTCTGTCTACACTAACATTTTTCTGAACTTATTGGCATACTGTGGAGCAAAACCACAGTTCCAGCAATAGGAGCACATGTATGAACAAGATAAAGGCCAGGATTTAGCTCAGCTGGTTTATGTTTCTGATGAAGGTGCCCAAGTTAGGAATATAGTTGGCCTGTGGGTTCTATATAGTTAATACCGATAGTTGAGGAACTTAGAAGGACAAATTTACTTTCCCAGGCTTCCGGACTTTGCCATGGTATTCGTGGATATACTATGAACATAGAAAGGTGGCATAATAAAGAAGGATAATCACTTCTTTTGTTCTGCTTGTTATACTGTTTGATGCACCCCAGGTTGCTATTTGCCCTCTTGACTGCCAGGGCACACTCACGCTGAGCCTACTGTCAACCAGCACCCCCAGATCCCTTTCTGCAGGGCTGCTCTCCAGCCACTCCTCTCCCAATTCATACTTGTGCCTGGTGTTACTCCATCCCAGGTGCAGAATCTGGCATTTTGACTTCTTAAATTTCATCCTGTTAGTCACTACCCAGTGCTCCAATCTGTCTAGATCCCTCTGCAAGGCTCCTAGTCCCTTGAGAAACTCAACAGCACATCCCAGTTTGGTATCATCAGTAAACTTGCTAACAGTACATTCAACTCCTGCATCCAGACTGTTGATAAATATATTAAACACACTTGGCCCTAGAATTGAGCCCTGTCACCAGGCAGATGTAGCCCCATTCACTACAACCCTTTGAGCTCTGCCCTTCAGCCAGTTTTTTACCCAGTGCACCATGAACCTGCTCATCCCACAGTTAGACAACTTGTCCAGAAGGATGCTGTGAGGAACGGTAACAAAAGCCTTACTAAAATACAGAAAAACTACATCCACCACCTTCCCTTCATCTACTAGGTGGGTGACCTTATCATAGAAGGATATCAAATTAGTTAAACAGGACTTCCCTTTTGTGAATCCGTGTTGACTGTGCTTGATGATTGCATTATTCGTTAAATGCCTTTCAGTAGCACCCAGTATAATCTCCCTAATTTTTCGAGGAACTAATGTTAGACTAACAGGTCTGTATTCTCTGGGTCTTTCCTCATGCCCTTTTTGTGGATTGGAATAACACTGGCTAGCTTCCAGTCAGCAAGGATCTCCCCAGACTCCCAAGACATTTGGAAGATGATTGAGAGGTATCCTGCCATAACATATGCTAGCTCCTTCAGAACTCTGGGATGAATCCCATCAGGCCCCATGGACTTGTGAACATTCCATTGATACAGCTGGTCCCTTACAATTTCAGTGTCCATAAATGGAAGACGTGTTCCCACACTCGTAGTCCTCCAACTCAGGGGGCCAGGCAGCCAAAGGTCTATCAGTATTATCAAAGGCTGAGGTAAAAATGCACTGAATACCTCTGCCTTTTCTTCATCCCTACTAGTCAGATGACCATCTTCAACAAGTATCAGTCCAATGTTTTCTTTAGACCTCCTCTTGCTATTAACATACTTAACAAAGCCCTTCTTGTTATCTGAAACAAGAGTGTCCAGTTTCAACTCCAATTGAGCTTTGGTCTTTTGTGTCTTCTCCCTGCATATATGAACCACAGCTCTGTACTCTTCCTGTGAAGCCTGACCTTGCTTCCATAGATCATACAGTTTCTTTTTCCTTTTGAGGTCCATGAGGAGTTCCCTGTTCAGCCAAGCTGGTCTTCTGCCCCACTTGCTTGACTTAAGACATAGAGGAATTTCCTGCTCCTGTGCTTCTAAAAGGCAGTTCTTAAAGACTGACAAGCACTCATGGACTCTTAAGCCTTCAAAAGCAGTTTCCCAAGGTACTCTGCTAAATAGCTCCCTGAATAGCTTAATGTTTGCTCTCCTGAAGTCCAGGATTTCTACACTGCTGTCCTTTCTTCTCATTACACTGAAAAATTTAAACTCAACCATTTCATGATCACTGTGGCCAAGGCAGCCACCCACCATCACATCCCCCACGAGTTGTTCTCTATTCACAAACAGCAAGTCTAGGAAGGCGTCTTTCCTAGTTGGCTCATTGAGTACCTGTGACAAGAATCTATATCCTACAAACTTCAAGAATTTCCAAGACCTTGTTGTTGATGGAATGAAAGGGAGGCAAAAATATAGTTTATTGGTGTAAAAAGTGAGTTAGCAAAGTTCAGAGGTAAATGTGACAATAGTTTATAAGACTCGATGGCAAGGTACACTTGGTTATTTACTGCATAGAGGACAGGGTCAGACAAAGCTGTCAGGGAGACCCTCCCACTGAGTCATGAGGGTCAGAAAAGATCCCCTTGCTTTCTAAGCTCCTTCCTCAGAGAGGAGTCTAGGTGTGGCTGGATCCAATCCTAGTCCCAGACTTGGTCAACAGTTTATGTCTAAAGGATTATATATGCACAATCAAATCTTTATATCACTTAGCTAAGGTTTCAGAGTTAGCATGCTGTTAGCCACTTACCAAGAATCTGTTGCGGTAAGGAATCTCTCAATCTTGAGGAGTAACCTTGAGAGGCGTCCCTGCTCAAGGGGAGACCTTGGTGTGCAGCCCAATGCCATGCAGGAGAGCTCAAAGGGCTCTTGGGCTGCTCACTCTATATGGGGAGAGGTAAGATAATTGGCTCATAGTTATATTTGCATACTGACCACTGTGCTTAGGTGGGCATGTTCCACAATAGCCCTTGGTTATCTGTCTCCCCCACATCCGGTGAGTGCATCCATCATGACCAGACACATCTATGACCATCACCACAGGTGGTTATCACTTGAAAGCGGTCAAGGGAGGTGGATTTGGAGGGGAGGGGGAGCACACCACCACAGACCTGCTCATAACAGCAGTGTGATATTCCCAACTGATGTCTGGGAATTTGAAATCTCCCACAAGGACAAGGGCTACTGATACTGAAATTTCTCCTAATTACCTATGGATGAATATGAAAGTTATAGTTTGGAGTCTTCATGTATTCAATTCAGCTACCACTTAGCACATGATTACACTCACTCTGGATGGTTTAATAAAAAGTTTCAGTCACCCAGGATCATGGACTCAGACACAATATTCACTGCATGACTGGGTTTTTCACAGAACATATTTTTTATCCCTTCCTTGCCAGCACTTTGAAGGATTTCACATAAAAAAATTGGCAGGTTCTTTCTTTTAAAGGGAATTTGTTATAACCAGGAATAGAGGTAATTAGAAGTGGAAATGAAACATTCATTGATTTCATATCAAGATAAGCCATTTACATGTTTAAAAGTAGTGAAGAAAAAGGGTTCTAATTTAAATAAATCTCCTATAATAACCTCTTACAATATGAAGACATTTGATCAATGCTGGAGAACAAAGTGGATTCTGAATGTTGTTTTGTGGTGGTTTGTTTTTTTTTCCCTCAGAAATGTATAATCTTTGAATTGAAAAACTTCAAAAACATATTTTAGAATGGTTTATAGTACAATAAACTAAAATTGGGTCAAATTCTCTTCTTGGCTGAGAAACATCAGAAAACATTGGGTAGAAAAATGTCAGAAGTCTGAAAAAAACAGGTGTAGATAAGGCAGTTATAGCTGCTTCTATTAAGCTGTAAAGGATTATTTAATTACTATTTTTAAATGAACATTGATTTAATAAGAGTTTCTATTGTGACTTGCCTACTTTTGAAGAGACAAGTTTATTCTAGATTTGAAATTATCTGACTGTCATCTTTGTAAGTCTTGCCATAGTTTTTATTCAGGTAGTGTTAATAGGTTGGTGTGTAGTGGTAATAGGTTAGCAGATAGTGTTAGAAAAAAGTTTGAGTCAGGATTTTTTCAGACTTGTTTAAGGTCCCCAAACATAGAACTGGAGGAAAATATTCCATCCAGTGCCTCTTCCATATTTTGGGAGCTAGGTTTTGGGGTTTTTTCCTGATCATCTCAAACTACCTTTATTAGGCAATTTACAATACGAGGCTGATGTGAATTCCAGCTATTTAATTGTCATGGAACCTTTCAAAGGAGTTTTGAGTTATAAGGATTACTCTAAATTTGGCTGCGAGGAGCTCCTTAATGCTATATGGATGGCTGACATTTATTTAATACTGTATTTGTCCAATGTCATGTGTGAGCTGGCTCCCACATGCACTTATTTAGGTCAGTTCACTCTCAGTTACACAAATCTCAAAGTAGCTTTTATCTTACTGACTTTTCAACTGAATCATTGAAGGAAAAGAACAAATAAAAGAAGAAAAATAGGTATAGCAGTAGCAAATAGGCTGTTCCCAGACTTTTAATTCAACAGCTTTGCCATTCTCCTTTAACACATTCACTTCCACTCAGGTGACGTTACATTTCTTTGTCATAGTCCATATATTTTCCTAACTTCCTTGCCAAAATATAAATATTCTCTCACTTCCTTTATGGCTTCTCCTTTGAAAATCTCATGTGATTTTTTTTTTGTAATATTTTTATTCATATTCTTTGCCTGCTGTCTTGGTCTCAGAGAACAAACAAGAAACTTGCAAGTATTAGCAGTAGGTTACACTCTGCTCTTTGAACCCCTTATCTTCAGATAAATAGGTAGTATTCTGGCCTTAATCAGGCAAGAAGTAAACTTAAAGTTGATAGTTTCAAAGTTCACAAGGAACTGGAACAGGCATCTTAAAGTAATATATAATAATAATAGTATTATGCAATTCTAAAATTCTGATCTCATTCCTTGAGGGGAAAAAATACTTACCTTTCCAGTTCAGACTGAGATTAGCATTTGATCCTCAAGAAAGTTTGTGCTTGGATTCTTCTGTGAAATCTCTTCAGTTTATCTTTCACTCGGAAATAGCAATCATAACTGTGAGATTATAAAGTTTCCCACTGCAAATGCAGGTAGGCAACTGAACAAAAAATATAAAACCAAATTCTAATTGACAAAAAACATTCCAACATCCAAGCCAAAATAAAAATTATAAACAAGTAAACAAATAAATTATAAAATAAAAAATGAAGTCATGCATGTAACAAACAAATTATGTGATCTTGAGAAATACAAGTCTTCTGGAATGATGAACTCAAAATAATCTACTCTGAAAGGATCGCAGTCATAATTAAATTGAAACAATAAAAAGCCTGCATATAATTGTGACTCAGCTAGAAGTCCCTGAAATTCAAAGGGTTAGTATTTGAAGTACTAATTTCATTAATCACATAATTCTTT
Organism: Gorsachius magnificus; assembly: GCA_034008185.1. Classification (NCBI taxonomy): domain Eukaryota; kingdom Metazoa; phylum Chordata; class Aves; order Pelecaniformes; family Ardeidae; genus Gorsachius; species Gorsachius magnificus. The sequence continues at coordinate 44,298,386 of CM067081.1, forward strand.
AAAGGGCACCAGGAAAGACTCAACAATATCAAACAGTGGAAGACTAAACTAGTGCCTATGTCAAGTTAAATACCTAGTGTCTCTGTTCACTGAATATTTAAAATGTAGTATAACTGACTTTTTATTTTCATATCCATATTGAAACAGATACATAAATCTCTTAGCAGCTCAGTTAGTGAAATTTCATGTACCTTACAGTAATATTGCTATGTGATCCTCATAAAATTCTACAGGCTACGTTTACAAATCTAAATGAGTAAGTGCTGTGAACAGCAAGACAGATGCAGTACCGTCAGTTTAGCATATCACTATTTGTTATACAGACTAGAGTCATTTTACACCAACAAATTTGTTCATATTGTTATGAAAAATTAAGAGATGTTATAACTACCAAGGCATTAACTTCTTAGCCCTCAAGGTTTTGTTATATTTCAGTGCATTGCCAAGAAAGATTAACAAATTATTCTTTAACATTTGTAAATGATTATACCAATTTTGTCTCTCATTCTCTTGTAGGAAAGTTGATGTACTACAGAAAAATCAACTTCCACATCCTAAAACCTAATGAGGCTGCAATTTTATGTCTTTGTCTTGTAGTGAAACAAATGGTACAATTACATTTCAGGAACACTCTAGGGGAATACAGGTACTCAGCAGACTAGTATGAATGCTTTCCAGATAACCAGTTGTTCCTTATTATTACATTTCCATAATATGTAAAGATGAAATACCTGTTCAAGAAAGTAGTATTGTTACATACCAAACACAGACTCTGTTTCTTGACAAGTGATTACATATCATTATCTTCACTAGGAAAAAAATTGATCTTTTAAAAATACCTATACTGAGTTACAACAGTGTTAATTGCTTAGATCTCCTACCCTACCTTAAATTTCAAAGAATTTAACAGCTTGTATTAATACCTAGGAAGTCTTTATTGATCGAATTTGTTGTGTAAGCATATTCATGGTAACGAGAAGTTTATGTGTCCTTTAAATGTATCTGTTTGTGGTTTCAGTTCTTCTTTGCAAATGTTGGAGGGTTCTAAACTCCCCCAAATTGTGGAAGACTGGACTCCTGACACCGACCAATATGATCTCCAGAAGCCATTTATTATAACTTTGCATACAGCTTTTATATTCTTCCAAGCCCCGTACACACGATAACATATACTTTTCTAATTCTTACATACTACTGTCTATCCGACAAGCATATAAGCCTCCAGCTCACTCATTGGTTATTTCATTGTCATCATCTTACCCTACGTGCAGTTACTGCTTCTCTACTCTAGCAACTAAGTTCCGTATACTAGCTAAGCATTTCCCCTTTAATAACATTCCAACCTTATCAGGACCTGATGTCCTTGTTCTGCTAGGAATGTATCCACACAAAATGTTCTTTAAAAACCCACAAGACAATTTCCCTTTTTTCTCTCACTACATATGTGGAGATATGTATAACCACTTTTCAGATGACTGCACCTGAATAACTGAAAACTGCAGGAAAAGAGGGAGTTCAGCTGTGTAAACACAAATAATTTCAGGGACATTTCAGGCACTATGGGATATCCTGGTTGCCTTTCACTTGCTGATCCAGAAGGATCCAAAGGCCAGTCCTGCAAGCCCTGTAAGCATAACAGCGTCTAAGTGCTACTGGCCACCTAAGCTTAGGCAACTGAATCTGTCACAGAGAGAATGAAATAAAAAAAGGGGAAAGAAAACATGGAAAACTTTTACACTCAGTTCTTGTTGCTTTTACTTCCTTAGCTGCTGGACCCTTCATATACTTCTATCAGACCTGTTGGTCACAAGCATGCTGCAGAAATGCACATTGTAAAAGCAGAGATAGATGAGATCAGAGTGAACAGCTAAATACTAGTTGCCCAAAATTTCAAGAACAGCTTTGCCAACTTTTTACAGTTTTCCTCTTAGATTTTTCAATTTTTATCAAACTTGAATGTATAATTAATGGCCAAACCTGTTGGTAGAGTGCAGATGAAAAAAACGTGAAATTAGTATCTTTCATTTTGGGTACAGTGTTGAAACAAACAACAAAAGCCATGGGGCCAGCATATTCTGGTGAAAGCAGCTTTGCAGAAAAGCATCCGGGGTCCTGGTGAACGAGTCAAACATGAATCAGTGAGGTGGTTTGACCTTGGCTGGATGCCACGTGCTCACCAAGATGCCCTATCACTCCCCTCCTCAGCAGGATGGGGTGAGGAAAAAAATAAGATGTAAAAAAAACTTGTGGGTCAAGATAAAAGCAGTTTAATAAAGCAAAAGCAAAGGCCATGTGAGGAAGCAAAAGAAAACAAAAAGTTTATCCTCTACTTCTGTCATGGTTTAACCCCAGTCACAACTAAGCACCATACAGCTCCCTGGGGTGCAACTAAGCACCACGCAGCCACTCACTCACTCCCCCCCTCCCTCAGTGGGATGGGGGAGAGAATCGGAAAAAAGTAAGACCTGTGGGTTGAGATAGAGACAGTTTAATAAGAGAGAAGAATAACAATAATGATAATAATAATGGTAAGAGAATATACAGAATATATAAAACAAGTGATGCACAATGCAATTGCTCACCACCTGCTGACCAATGCCCAGCCCGTCCCGAGCTGTGATCACTCCTCCCGAGCTGCGATCACACAGCCCAAGCCGCGACCACTCTGCCTGCGACCAACCGACTAACCCCCCCCCCCGAGCATGACGTTCTATGGTATGGAATAGCTCTTTGGTCAGTTTGGGTTAGCTGTCCCAGATGTGCTCCCTCCCAGCTTGTTATGCACCTGGCCGAGCAGGAAAAGCTCAAAAAGTCCTTGAGTAGTCTCAGCACTACTCAGCAACAACTAAAAACATCAGTGTGTTATCAACATTCTTCTAGTACTAAATCCAAAGCACAACACTATGCTAGCTACCATGAAGAAAATTAACTCTATCCCTACTGAAACCAGGACATGGGGAGAGAATCAAAACAGTAAAAATAAAAAAAACTCGGGTTGAGATAAAGACAGTTTAAGACAGGTAAAGCAAAAACTGCACATACATGCAAAGAAAAACAAGGAATTCGTTCACTACTTCTCATTGGCAGGCAGGTGTGCAGCCGTCTTCAGAAAAGCAAGGCTCCATCACATGTTACAGTTACTTGGGAAGACAAATTTCTTGTGCATCCCCAGCCTCCTCACTGGTGGGGTGGTGTGAGAAGCAGAAAAGGCCTTGACTCTGTGTAAGCACTGCTCAGCAGTAACTAAAACATGTTGTCAACACTGTTTCCAGCACAAATCCAAAACATAGCACCATAGTAGCTACTATGAAGAAAATTAACTCTATCCCAGCCAAAGCCAGCACAACTTCCCATCAGCAGGTGATGTTGAGCCACTTCCCAGGAAGTAAGCCTTTAGTACGCATAGCAGTTGCTCCAGAAGACAAATGTAATAATGAATGCCCTCCCTGCTCCTCCTTTCTCTTAGCTTTTATTGCTTAGCAGACATCATATGGTATGGAATATACTTTTGGTCAGTTTGGGTTGGCTGTCCTGGCTATGTCCCCTTCCAAGATCTTTCCTACCCCCATCTTCCTGGATTAGACAAGGGAATATTGGAGAGACAGCTTTGATGCTGCGCAAGCACTGCTCATCAGTAGCTAAAACTCTGGTGTGTTATCAACACCTTTCTAGCTATCACTACAAAGCACAGCACTATGAGGGCTGCTATGGGGAAAATTAACTCCATGAGGCCACACCTGGGCTGCTGTGTCCAGTTCTGAGTTCCTCACTACAAGAGAGGCATAGACATACTGGAGAGAGTCCAACAAAGGGCCACAAAGGTAATGAAGGGACTGGAGCTTCTCTCCTATGAGGAAAGGCTAAAAGCTCTGGAACAGTTCATCCCAGAGAAGACAAGGCTCAGGAGGACCTCATCAGGGTATATGAATACCTGAAGGTATGGTGCATAGAGGATGGAGCCAGACTCTGTTCACTGTTCAGTGGTGCTCACTGGCAGGACCAGGATCAACGGGCACAAACTGAAACACAGGGGGTTTTCTCTGAACATCAGGAAACTTTTTTTTTTTTTACTCTGAAGCTGACTGAGTCCTGGAACATGTTGTCCAGAAAGGTTGTGGAGTCTGTATCTCTGGAGATATTCAAAAGCTGTCTGGACATGGACCTGAGCAGCGTGCTCTAAGTGGCCCTGATTGAGCAGGTGGGTTGGACAGTATGACCTCCAGACATCCCTTCCAACTATTCTGTGACTCTGTGAAGGCACTAAAATTAATTTGAATAGGATTACTTCAGTCATTAAGTTAGATATAAATAGATGTATTTTGAGTACTGCCCTTGTTATTTGAATAGATAGCAGGTTTAATTTGAGTTATGTTTTTTAATACTTTTTCTTTCACTGCTGTACAAGCTAAAATATTTTAAGACTTACTTGGTAGCCCACACAGGAACTTGTTCTTCCCTAGACAATGTCCTTCAGTTATTTCCCCTTGGGAATGTACTGAATATATCCCAAGCTTTGGACGCATCCAGATTCATTCAAAGCAATATGTGTACATATCATGACACCTTCTCAATGGGACTGAAATCCTGATAGATTCCAAGTCTGGACAAGTAAAATAATTTTTGTACATACTAAAATAAATTCCCAACTTTTGCATTAAAGAGTGACCTTACCTGATTATGTCCGTTTTCCAATTTCTCCTGAGAGAGCGTAGGAAATAGTACAGTATCTTCATCCACTGAACAGTGTGCCCAGATTTTTCCTTGGGAATGGTTACTTCAGAAAACAATGTTCATGTTCTCCTTTTGTGTGTTTAAAGCCTAGAAGCTGTACCTCACCTTCTGTAAGCAGGAGACCATTGCTTCATCTTGAAAGGAATAGTACTCAAAGGTTCGACACCAGGATGCAGCTGTACCCACATGTCTTGGGTGTACCCCAGAAATTAAAAAAAGAAAAGAAAAAAAAAAAGAAAAAAAAGGCTAACTCCATCAAAGAAAAAAAGAAAATTAAAAAGGAGCTTGATTATTAAAATAATACAGTAATAGCCATAAAATCCTCCTTGAGCTAATAAGCAAGAACTTTCCACTTCAATAAAAGTTCACATATAAAGAAGCAGTGACATAGAGCAATCACTTTCAGTATGCCCCTTGGAATGCTCAGTCCCTTAACATCTAGTGAATAGCTTTATATTCTTCTTAATTAGCATCCTCCCTTTGCACTTAAGTTGTGGACAAATAATATCCTTGGCTATGTTATGGGACTAAAAACTTATGGAAATGGGTTGTGTGAATGAGCAGACACTGTTGAAATGCTTCTGTCCTAACCATGCTGACTTGAAAGGAATGGACAAGCTGGAGGAGACAGCTTTGGGAGTGATTATCATACCCACTATTAATAAGTCAAAATAAATGGTAAATTTAAGCTGAGGGGATTAGGTTCCGTGCCAGGGGGTGATGGGTGGAGGGATGATATATTATACTATCTATTTCTTTGAACATTTGAGAAACTGTACCCATCAAAAGAATAGTAAAATGAGAATTATATGCCTAATTATAAAATGTGGGCAGATAGGTCTTAGATTTTTTTTTTTATAAGAATTTTTCATGGTTTACAAGAAGAAATGTCTTCCTGTCTCTTCAGCATAATGATACAACGGAGGAAATGAGACCAGTATGAGTGGTTCCTTTAATTTTACATTTAATTTGCAGTCTAAAGTTATACTGATTTTTTTTTTTTTTTTTTGAGTGGAGATTCAAATCTTCTATACAAATACTCCAGACTGAAGAATGCATACAATTATGCTCAACTACAGTATCTATAGTTGCTCAGATATGCTATTTATAGTTGAACACAGTTTTGCAAGTTTAACAACTTTTTTAACACCTCTGTATACCAGGAATATTCAACCCAGGTGAACAATAGGTTAGAGTAGGACCATACTGACGTCTCAGTAACCTTTCTGCTATTTAAGTGCTGTTGCTTGACCAATTTGTTATGTATTAGAATGGAAGAATGGTTGAAACCTGAAGAAAATGGCTTGACATTTAGGTACTTTGACATTTTCCATCAATATTAATATGGCTATAAAACAGTCATCCTTGATGCCATTTAACGATGAAGTAATGCTTATTAATTACAAATGTTGTTTAATCTGTTTTAGATACTAAAGGTTATGCATTATTTAATTCTTTACTGTGATTAATTTTAAATCTGCAGAGAGGAGCAAAACCTTTCAGAAATGAAATGAAATTTAAATAAGATTTAAACCTCATAGACCTGTGGACCCCTGGGAATACCATTCAAGGAATGAAAAAAAATGTTTTCTACATGAAACAGTCTGCATTTGTTGCTCTGAATTCTATAAAACTCTATTTCCATATCATGTCAAGATGAAAGTGTTCATTTCAATGGTATAAAAAAGGTAACACATATGATCAATTAAATATATCTGGAAGGATAATCCATGTTGGGCAAGGATATGAGTCCTTTCCCAGCAAGAATGTTTGTAAATTACTGCATGGTTTGGAGATAGAATGAAAACACTTTTTGGCTGTAGAAGTAATATAATTTGATAGCGAACATCTAAAATGTTAAAAGATTTTGTGTTTGTATAATACAAGCACAGCTTAAAAACTGAAAACAAGGAATCCCAAATAAAGCACATATACTTTTTTTCTACAGACTATATATATATGATTAATGAAACACATCTATAAGAATTTGGAATGCAATGTGATTAAATTAAAAGTAATTCTAATATCCTATGGTGTGAATCTTGAGTTCAGTATAGTATATGCCCTGTGCATATTATATTAACCAATGATTAATTTTCCCTTTTCCTCCAATATCTGTCTCTTAGTATTGGGAATTTGAAATATACAAATATTTAGATAACCAGAACTAAAAGCAATCACAGAAAAGAGGAGTTGGAAGCTATCGTGCTGCTAGAAAACTACGACCTGATGGCCATTACGGAAACTTGGTGGGATGAATCCCACGACTGGAATGTAGCTATTGATGGCCACAGGCTGTTCAGAAGGGACAGGCGAGGAAGGAGGGGTGGAGGCGTTGCCCTTTACATCAAGAAATCATTACAGTGTGAAGAGCTGTCCCTGAAGAATAGCCATGAGCAGGTCAAAAGCTTATGGGTAAGAATCAGAGAGAGAGGCAACAAAGGGAACCTGGTGGTTGGTGTCTACTACAGACCACCAGATCAAGAGGAGCTGACTGACGAAGCGTTCTTCCTCCAACTCTGGGAGGCTTCGTGCTCGCAGGCTCTCGTCCTGCTGGGGGACTTCAACCACCCCAACATCTGCTGGAAAACCAACACGGCAAGCTGTAGGCAATCCAGCAGGTTCCTAGAATGCATTGAGGACAACTTCTTAAGCCAGGTAATAGACACCCCTACCCGAGGGGATGTGATACTGGACCTGGTGGTCACCAATGCAAGCGAGCTCGTCGGAAATGTCAAGATCAGAGGCAGCTTGGGTTGCAGTGATCATGCACTGGTAGAGCTCACACTCCAGAGGGAAATGGGAAGAACAAAGAGTATAGTCAGGAGCCTGAAATTTAGCAAAGCAAACTTCCAGCTCCTCAAGGAGATAGTCGGAATGACTCCCTGGGAAACGGTCCTCAGGGACAGGGGAACAGAACAGAGCTGGCAGATCTTTAAGGAAGTGATCCACAGAGCGCAAGAGCTCTCGATCCCTAGGTGTAAGAAATCGGGCAAAGAAGGGAAGAGACTGGCATGGCTGAGATGAGAGATGTGGTCAAACTAAGGAGGAATAGGGAACTGCACAGGCAGTGGAAGGGGAGGCATCCTGGGAAGAGTATAGGGACGCGGTCTGGTTGTGTAGGAATGGGGTCAGGAAAGCCAAGGCTCAGCTGGAGCTAAACTTGGCAAGGGATGCAAAGAATAACAAGAAGGGTTTCTACAGGTATATCAGCCGGAAAAGGATGGTTAAAGAAAGCGTACCCCCGCTGATGAGCGAGACTGGCAAGCTGGTAACAGCAGATGAGGAGAAGGCTGAGGTACTCAACAACTTTTTTGCCTCAGTCTTCACTGGCAACCTCTCTCCCCACCCCTCCAGAGTTGATGGATGGCATGAGGGGGACCAGGAGGGCAAAACCCTTCCTGCTGTAGGAGAAGATCAGGTTTGTGACCACCTGAGGAACCTGAACGCACATAAGTCCATAGGAACGGATGAGATGCATCCCAGGGTCCTGAGGGAATTGGCCGATGTAGTCGCCAAGCCACTCTCCATGATATTTGAAAAGTCATGGCAGTCAGGTGAAGTCCCTGGTGACTGGAAAAAGGGAAACATTGTGCCCATTTTCAAAAAGGGTAGAAAGGAAGACCCTGGGAACTACCGACCTGTCAGCCTCACCTCTGTGCCTGGGAAGATGATGGAACAGGTCCTCCTAGAAGCTATGCTAAGGCACATGGAGGCCAGGGAGATAATTTGAGATAGCCAGCATGGCTTCACCAAGGGCAAGTCCTGCCTGACGAACCTAGTGGCTTTCTATGATGGCGTGACAGCATCAGTGGACAAGGGAAAACCAATGGATGTCATCTATCTGGACTTCTGCAAAGCCTTTGACACGGTCCCCCACAACATCCTTCTCTCTAAGTTGGAGAGCTATGGATTTGATGGGTGGACTGTTTGGTGGATAAGGAACTGGCTGGATGGCCGCATCCAGAGGGTAGTGGTCAATGGCTCGATGTCCGGATGGAGACCGGTGATGAGTGGTGTCCCTCAGGGTTCCGTACTGGGACAGGTGCTGTTTAATATATTCATCAATGACATAGAGAGTAGGATCAACTGTACCCTCAGCAAATTTGCAGATGACACTAAGCTGAGTGGTGCAGTTGACATACCAGAAGGACAGGATGTCATCCAAAGAGACCTGGACAAGCTGGAGAGGTGGGCCTGTGTGAACCTCATGAGGTTCAACACGGCCAAGTGCAAGGTTCTGCACCTGGGTCAGAGTAACCCCCAGTATCAGTACAGGCTGGGGGAAGAAAGGATCAAGAGCAGCCCTGCCGAGAGGGACTTGGGGGTGCTGGTGGATGAAAAGCTGGACATTAGCCGGCAATGTGCGCTGGCGGCCTGGAAGGCCAACCGTATTCTGGGCTGCATCAGGAGAAGCGTGGCCAGCAGGTCAAGGGAGGTGATTCTGCCCCTCTACTCTGCTCTGGTGAGACCTCACCTGGAGTACTGCGTCCAGCTCTGGAGCCCTCAGCACAAGAAGGACATGGACCTGTTGGAGCGGGTCCAGAGGAGGGCTACAGAAATGATCCGAGGGCTGGAGCACCTCTCCTATGAGGACAGGCTGAGAGAGTTGGGCTTGTTCAGCCTGGAGGAGAGAAGGCTGTGGGGAGACCTGATTACGGCCTTTCAGTACCTAAAGGGGGCCTGTAGGAAAGACGGGGAAAATCTTTTTAGTAGGGCCAGCTGTGACAGGACAAGGGGTAATGGTTTTAAACTGAAGCAGGGTAGGTTTAGACTGGCTATAAGGAGGAAATTCTTTACAACGAGGGTAGTGAAACACTGGAACAGGTTGCCCAGAGAGGTAGTGGAGGCCCCATCCCTGGAAGCATTCAAGGCCAGGTCAGACAGGGCTCTGATCAACCTGATCTAGTTAGCGGTGTCCCTGCTCACTGGAGGGGGGTTGGACTAGATGACCTCTAGGGGTCTCTTCCAACCCAAAACATTCTATGATTCTATGATTCTATACCCATTGCTTTAACTTATAACTTTGTCAATAAAGAACACTTACACTAGTAATTTCTAACACAGTGCCTCAAAAATTAAATATATCTATGTAACTATATTGATATAACAAAGTTCTTCCAAAATGGTTTAACACAGTAATAAGTGACAGTTTATTCTGTTAAACAGTTTTTGACTGTCATAACCTATTCTTCTAACTTTATAGATAAAACTATTAATGTCACAGAATAACTGAAATAGTTTGAAATAATGAGAACAAACAATAAACATTTACTCAAGATGTTTTATCTTTCTTCCACTGATGAGCAGACTTCTTGGTTTTGTTTTTTTTTTTGGTGATAATTTTCACCTGCCTTTGAGTAAAGGATAAAAGAAAAAAGTGAAGGGAAATAGCTAATTCTGACAATCCAGAAAATGTTACTTGTCTTCTGTCTTTTTCCTAAATGAATCAAAATCAATCAGTTTGGACCCTGAGAGAGAGAGAAAGTTCTCTGAAGTCAAAACCAGTCATCCTATTAATATTAACAGATATGGATTGGGACACTTTTGGCTGAAAAACAGCATAAACCATGTTTTATTTGTTTGTTTTGTCCTTTAATAAGTGCTTTAGAAAATGTAAAATTCAGTTGTGCACTGAAATGAACCTTAGATAAGAATATGTCAACAGGATAATTTCACCATACTAGTGATAACATTATGCATTGTTATGCCCTTGGGATTATGCTGTTATTTGAGATTTAATTACTAAATTAACACACATATCCCAAGCATATGTTTATATATTTAATCTATTGTCAATCATGTTACTTCACCTGAAAATCAGAAAAATATCTGTTGATTAGTGCTGGCCTTATTCATCACTGCTGGCCCTGCTTTTGCAAAGTATATGTTCTGACTCTCCTTAGTATTAAGAAATATATGTTGTTGCTTGATACCACTAAGCAGACACAGCTGAAGAATGTTTTGTTTGGTAGTGTTTATTGTGTGAAATAGTTTCTTACAATGATGCAGGGAGACTTGTTTTATGAAAGAAATAGATTTATACAATGTTTGTAGGATTTCATTCACATCCTAGTGAACACATACTTCAATTAAATTATACAATTTAAAAACTAGTCATGACTAAGCTCAGCTGAGTACTTTTACTCTTAAAGAGAGCTAGATAATGTTTCATTAGAGTATATATTATTCTTTAAAGTTTCAGAAGCTTGATTAAGTGGAGTAAAATACTAAAAAATCCTTTTCAGATGTCTTTATGCCCATAATACTTGAGGGAACATAATGAAAATGTGGGTATAGGTCATATCTGAACATTGACATTCTACTTATTTATATACAACAGAAGAGTTTCTCCACATTACTGCTAACTTCTGGAGCCTGTATGAGGTTCTGTTGGCCACATTCAGAAGTTACACATTTACAGGTTTGGGTTTCATCAAAGTCTAATGTTTACAGGTTTGGGTTTCATCAAAGTCTAATGCCAATGTGAAAAACAAGGTCTCTTACTAGGTTTTCCTAGGAGTCTGCAGTATATTCAGGTAGTTCCTCTAAGTTGCCTGGTTTAATAACTTGCTACTGGAGAAGAAAATCTTTTCAGTGGAATGTAAGGTTATAAAGTATCTGGTCATTTAATTAGCAGAATATTACACTGATAGAAATTTTAATAACAACTTTAGCTGATACTATACATTGTGTTAGATTATATTTAAAAAAAACCCCTAATTTCTCTTATCTTAGTGTTAGCCTCTGCTAACTCTGAGTGTTAACTAGACTTATAGCTGCTTAATTTAAAACTGGTTTTTTTAATACCATGTGATACCATCTAATCTCTTAAGTAACTGCCTAATTCTAGTTAAATTCCTGAAGTTAGAAATTAAAAGGATAGCATCTGACATTAAATAGGGCTCATAAATGAACACAGAACCTGTGATTTAGCTCTTGGTGCTCATATAGCACAGAGGAGCTTCAGGAAATCAAGATTTAGCAGAAAGAAATATTGTGGTTTTACTTCAGATTGAACATTGTACAGTTTGACCTTAAAGGTAAATGATAGGTACTTGACTGGACTAAAGGCAAATAAAGTCTGTATCTAATGAGATCTTTTTGAATGTATTTATTTCAGGATACCACTAAAGTAAAGTTATTATAGCTTTATATTTGGAGAGGTTATGCAGAGGACTGCAACCTTTCATTTAGCGTACATCAGACTTCAAATGCTTTTTTTTTAAAGAAGCACTGAGCCAAGAGGACAAATTTTTTCCACCTTGATTTTGCATGTTATTGCCAGTGACACAAGCTAAGGGAAGGTTTCAAACCTCTACTAGTATTTTTATCCACTCATTGAATTTAAACTGACTCTAATGTAAGTGCCAATTTGTAAGTGGGGAATAAGGAATGAAAGCTAACACTTCCTGAGACAGTCTAACAAGAACTGGAGTTGTGCATCCAAATGCTACAGAAATACTTAAAAAGTAGCCTTGTCCTATTTTCTAAGAATGACACTAGATGTCACTCATTCCTGGCCCTTTTATAAAAACTATATATTCAGCATTGATTGGTTAGTGAGAGTGGAGAACAGTCAGACTGGCCAAGAGATATCTGACTGGTTAGAAACCTAATTTGCGTCTGGTACTCTACACCGAGTTCACCTTCATAAATATATATTTGATTTGCCTTCTGAAATGAATTGTGAATTTTTCACTCAATGCATTTCTCTCACTGGTTTTGGTAAGGCATAGTGTTCATCTTATGTCAGAAAGCAAGACACAAAATGTCTATCTGTGCTAACATGAGTCCTTCACTGCTCACAGTTGCATCCTATTTGGATTTGTCTTAACAGATATATTGAGAATGGGACAATATCCTTTTTCTACCTGTTAGCTTAGATTCTGTAATTCTTCTATTTCTGTAATTCAGCACTAATAAGTCTGTTCAGTTTTGTTTGGGTTTCTTCTGTATGAAGGTTTCTTCTGTATCAGTTAGTGATACCTCTTGTGCTTTATAGCCTGATTGCTTTCTGAAAACAAGAAATTTTATTACATATTCCCAGGTAATGTCTGAAAGACTCTCTCCATTTTATTTTTTGTGGGACCACACTCTTCATTCGTTAGCTCACAACTTATTCTCTCTCTTCCCTGTAATTATCATGTGCAATATTTTCCAGCTTAGAATAATTTGTAGCTATTAATTGGCAGCTTATTGCCTGTTCCAGACTTTAATAAAGTTACTAATTTTACACTGCATATCCAGATTTTACATACTGTAGTTCATTCTTCTCCTTCATTTACTGTTCCTCAGACAGCTTTCAATCTACAAGAGTTTTAATGTATAAGGTTATTATAATTAATTTTCAAGTAATATTTCTGATGATGTATATATCATTCTTTTTAAAGACTATATTTCATCAGCTGCATTCCCTAATTTTCACTTTTATCTGAACACAGATCAAGCATGTTTTGGAAGATTTGCTGCTTATTAATCTGTGTTGTACATTAATCATGAAAATATGTTAATCCATTACAAGTTAACCTTTCTTTATAAATATGTCTCATCATTTTAGTTTTAGTGGGAATTAAAATTCTCTAAGAGGATAACAAGTCTTGGGGTTGCAATTGTAACCTGAAACTTTTGTATTTTCATCTCCTGAAACTTTGAAAACTGACTTTATCAAAACTGAAACTAATAATTTTAACTGGCATAGTAAATTCATTAGCTCATTAATAATTTCTAATGCTATGAGATGCAAATGGAAAATAAACTTTTGTTTATACTTCTGTTTAGTTTTATAATCTATGAGCCATATTTATAATTTTACATGGTAAAAGTAATGAGATTTAATCAAAAACTTACGTAGTTTAAGTAGACTGAGGAATGACTTAAGTACTTAAATGTTTTGATTTATGATCATCCAGCAGATCTAGAGGCTTAAGGTACAGATATCTGAATAGTATACCTTTGCCTCTCTTTATAATCAGTGAAGAGAAAGGAAGACTTTCAGTATGCAGATCTTATGTAAACATTTAAAGAAGATCAAAGAAATCACTCTAAAATACGTTTATTTCTCTCTGTTGACTTTAAGAAGTAAACTGAACCCAGCTTTAGGAGATGTCTAAAACTGAGGTAAACCTAGTTGTGGGATTCTATACTCAGAAAAATAATGCAAGAACTCTTACCTGGTGCCTAATGCATAGAGGAAACCAAACCAAACCAAACCAAACTAACAACATTCTTTACATTCTTAGTGTTCAACAATAAGCTAGCACCAGTGCACTAATGAAGATTCTGATCAGGACTGGACACGGTATTGACCCCTGGAGTATGCTGCTAGTTACTGTCCTCAAACTAGACTTCATGCCACTGAACACCACCCTCTGGGCCCAACTGTTCAGCCAGTTTTCAATCCACCTCAGTGTCTGCTCATCCAGCCACTATTTCATCAGCTTCTCCATGAGGATCATGTGTCAAATGTTTTACTTAAGTCATTAGACAATATTCATTGTTCTCTACTCATCTATCAGGTCAGTCATTTCATCATAGAAGTTTAATAGGTTGGTCAAGCATGACTTCCCCTGTGTGAATTCATGTTGAATGCTCCTAATCAACTTCCTGTCATTTGTGTGCCTGGAAACAGTTTCCAGGTTGGTTGCCCCATCACCTTTTCAAGGATCGAAGTGAGTCTAACTGGCCTGTAGTTCCCTGGTTTCTCTTTCTTGCCCTCCTTGGAGATGGGATTGACATTGGTTTTCCTCCATTCCTTGGGCACCTCTCCTAATGACCATGATCATTCAAACATTACTGAGTGGCCTTGACATGACATCAGTTCTTGTAGGTGCATCCCATCAGGACCCGTGGGCTTATGTATGTCCTGCTTGCCTAAGTATTCTTTGACCTGATCCTTTTCCACTAAGGTTAAGTGCAGATGTGATAAATTAGAGATATGGCAACACTTCCACACAAATGAACACTTTGAAAAGATTTTGGCCAGGGTGGTTCTGTGATTCTGTCATTTTGTGATTTATTCTAGTTGTGCTGCTTTATATATGTATTTAGTCTATCATGCCTTTTATCAGATAGAGTGACCAGAAGGACATGCAATATTCAAACTATAGGTGCAACATGCAGTTATGCATGCTAATGTGTTCCATTCTGCTCTTAAGTAATTTCTAATAATTCCTACCTTTATTTAGTATATTTCAGAATACTTTTGCATATGACAGAATTCTCCCCGAAGATCCTTTTTTCCTGAAGATAATGTCCACTTTTAGTCTTGGATGAAAAGCCTATGTAAGGAACTTATCTTAGTCTTCTCTCCCTATAGAGACAGACACCTTAACATATAGATTCATATTTTAGAAAATTAGATAACTATAAATATCTCATATGACTAAAGATAGTCAGATTAAATATGAAACTAAAATTATTACACTTTGTATCTACTGCTAAGGTTATTTTTTCAATGTGTCCCTCTTTGTTCCAGATTTGAGTGTTCAATTTATTTTCCTTTTACTTTTCACCCAGTTACTATGAGATCCTTATATCGTTTTTCATTTTTACCTAAATTGGACACCCTTGGATAATTTTATGCTCTGTACAAACTCTGCTAATTTCTGCCTAATTCTCCATATATTATTTATTAACATGTTGAGAGTGCAGACATGTAGACTATATTTATATGCAAAAATAAAGAGCACCTGGCTTAACCTCTGGCCCATGGCTGACTGACCACCACACTGTTGGAAGTTAGGTTTCCCATTAGTACATTTGGATTTCACAGAGCCAGTTGGAGTGATCTGGTCCAAAACAGTCAAGGAGTTTGTTCATAATTAAGCAATACATGGTTGTCCAAGGGTCCAGTATAATCTCTTTCTGTGGTCACCATCTACCTAGCAGGCTACAAGGAAATACAAAAACTTGTACTATCCAGTTGGTAGATTTCCTCTGTTTTGAAAATTTGTCTATTGGTCTGGATTTTTTAATCTATTAGTAATCCTGAAAGAATATTCCATCCTATTCCATTGGTTACTGCTATCAGGGACAGTAATGAAAGTTTTTGAGAATCCAGGTATGAACCCATAGGCTCACTGACTCTAATATAGTTCTGAGGTACAACTTTCTCCCACAGGAACTATATTAATTTGTTTCAAAATAGCAGTAAGAATGAGGTAAAGAAAACAACGAAGCTGCCAAAATGCCACCTTAAATAATATATTCTAAAACTGTTATTGTATGATAAGCAGCATATGAACATAAACTATGCATTAAGTTTGGACGTTTGGAGATTTTACTTTACTGGGATAAGGTATCTATCAGTCTGAAAATCCTTGATGTAAATTGCAAATGGAAGAGATGGATAAGAACAGATTCTAGGAAATTTTGACCAGATCTTTTTAAATACAAGTCAAGTTATTTATAATTCTGAAACACCATAAACCACAAAAGAACACATAATAGATCAGGTAAATCAAATAAAATACTCACTTTTCTATGGAAACTTTATTTTTCTAAACTAATATTTAGTATCAACACTTTTGGAAATGCCATCAGAAAAGTTTTTCAGGAAACAATTTTAGGTCAAAAAGAAAGAGTGAGCAAATGTTTGAAGAAGTAATCACATATCATACTAAATAATCAGGATATGGAAGTTTCTACTTAATATCTTCATTTTCTCTGCCCATGTTGTTGAACACAGATGTTTGCTGTGGATTTCTTTTTTTTCTTTCTTTCTTTTTTCTTTTCCTTTTTTCTAGAATGAGCATTGTTTGACTTTGTTTTTGTTTCTAATTATGAACGCACTTTTGCGGTCCATTATTAATTAAAGAATAATAGAAAAATTTACTGTCTAGACACTTAAAATCCCTGTTCCATTTGACAAAATTTCCCCAGTCTTACTACTGCTTTAAACACACAAGTCCTGGAAAGTTTTGGTGAAAGAGTGGAGTTCTCTCAATATATTTAATAACGTAGAATTATAGGCTTTATTTTTTAGTTTTTTACCTATCCTGTTAGTTTCCATTCAGAAGAACTGTCTGTTAATTAAACAAAACATAAAATCTTTAAGGTCTGAAGAAAAGATGGCTTATATTAATTAAGTTATAAATTAAGGCATGAACAAAACTGTTCTGAGAAATACCAGCCAATCTAGGCACGATCCTACCCATTTAGGTAGGATT
The DNA here is from genome assembly GCA_034008185.1 of Gorsachius magnificus. Lineage (NCBI taxonomy): Eukaryota > Metazoa > Chordata > Aves > Pelecaniformes > Ardeidae > Gorsachius > Gorsachius magnificus. The sequence goes on from CM067081.1 coordinate 44,315,287, forward strand.
TATCTTGAATTTTTATAAAAAAGGCTATAAAAAATGAGCCTTTTGACTAGAGGCTTTATCAGAGTAAATCTACTCATTGGAGATGTGTGTGTTGCCAACATTTCCTTTTTTTAAAAAATTCTTCAGTTAACAGGTCACAGATAAAATAATTCTTTCCCATCTTAGGAGACAGTATTAGCAATATTGTATAAGATTCAAAAGAAGAGTGAACACAATAACTGAAGAATCTGTCTTTATTTTACTAGTAGACAAAGCAAGTTTCTATATAATAGAGGGTATAATAGAAAATGGGTATTCATATGATAGGTAAGTACCACATTTACTCCCACCAATCTCTCTGTGCTTCATTTGTACATTTCTACTAAAAGTTTAATTTTGGGACATTTTCTTGGAGTAGTCCAAAGCTTTATTTCATCAGTAATGAAGTCTCTTGTTACCCTCCCAATGTCATCTGGAGAGGAAGATTTCTGAAGAGTGAGCACAGCAGCTGTTGCCTAGTAGGGAGGAAAATCAATGACTTGACACTTGGCAGCTGCAAATTTGTATACAGTTTAATAATTGAAAGGCAATGTACAAGAAAACTGCAGGTTGCTCACCTCCTGGGTATAGCACACATAAGTTT